>CM033444.1:13489680-14063826 GCA_019425775.1 Rafetus swinhoei | reverse complement strand
GACATGCAGATGAGAGCTGCCCTGCTGGGGAAGAAGTGTGCTGTGATTGCACTTTGAAAGCTGGCTACTCCAGACAGCTTTCGCTCAGTTGCCAATCATTTCCAAGTGGGAAAGCCGACTGTTAGACTTGTGTTGATGGATGTGTGCAGAGCCATCGATCACATCCTGCTCCAAAAGACCAAGACTCTGGGCAACATGCATGACATTGTGGCTGGGTTTGCATGGATGGGCTTCCCAAACTGTGTGGGGTGGGGAAGGGGCAATAGATAGCATGCACATTACAGTTCTGGCACCAGTCCACCTAGCCTCTGAGAATTTTAAATGCAAGGGTATTTCTCCATGGTTCTACAGGCACTTTTGGATCACTGCATGTATGTTGCACAGACATTAACGCAGGCTGTCTGGAAAGGTGCATGACGCTCACATCTTTTGGAACACTGGCCTGTACAGGAAACTGCAAGCAGGGACTTTCTTCTCACATGAGAAGATCACTGGGGGCCGGGGGGGGGGGGAGTGGAAACACTCATTATGATGCTTGGAAACCCTGCCCACCCTTTAATGCTGTGGCTCATGGAACCATATACAGGGACTGTTGACAGCAGCAAGGAGAGGCTCGATAATAGGCTGAGCAAGTGAAAATAACTGTGGCATGTGCATTTGGCCATTAAGGCTGTTAAGGGCTAAGGTCGTCCCTCCTCCAGGAGGGCCCTAACCCCGCCTGGTGCCCCGGTCTACCCCGTGCACCCTGTCCACCCAGTACCTGCCCAAAGTCAAGCCGCGGTCTCTTTGGTCCGTTAGTCCCTCATGCACCGAGTGGGAAGGAGACCTGGGCCCTCCCTCACTCCAGGTGTCAGCCCAGGATCCTGAGAACAGGCATGACGGTGCCTTGTTTGGCTGGTGGGGTTGTCCCGTAACTCACTGGCCCACGGACTCACTCTGTGCCCTGTCCTGGGCTCCTTCCCTCCCTTGTCACATGCGGTGCTGTGTCCCTCGTACTCCCCACATTCTCTCGGGGTGGGGTGTCTCCTCTCTCAGTCCCCTCCTTTCAAAAGCCGGCGCTCCCTTCTTGGGACGCCGGCGCATACGCCGTCCTCTCTCCCGGCATGCCGGCCAGGGAAACCTCCGTGGATGTGCGTGCCACAACAGCGGAGCACGCTAAGCACAGCCGCTTGCATCCAGTGGCACTGGGGCTGAGCGCCGCTCTTGCACGGGGTGCGGAGCTTGCCCCGTCCGCCTCCGTCACCCGTGACAAAGGCCCACTGGTGATGTTTCTACAGGAAGCTGAACTTGGATGATGATAACATCCCTATGGTTATCACCGCATGCTGTACTCTTCATAATATTTGTGAAGGAAGGGTGAAGACTGTCAGTGTTCCCTCTAACATTTTTTTTTCTTTGGGTGGCTTGAATTTTCTTTTGGGTGGATTGAAATTTCTTATGTGCAATGCCAATATTGAGGTAGTGTGTGGATGTGGAAGAAAATATATTAAAACAAGGGATAGTTAACGAGGAGCAATGCTTACAATATTTAATATAAAATTAAATAAAAAGAAAATTTGCACTACCTGTGGAGTACATGTATCATCTTTTAACAACTCAAGCTATTAAACACACCAAAATGCATATTATCCACACACAGCTCAGCTTTAAGATGCTAAACAAATCTGTGAGTCAACTAGAAATCGTCATGCTCTCCTTATAGATAGATGCATATTTCAAAGAGCTTGCAAATAAGGTTTCATTCTACAAAAAACCTAGCATCACACCTAGTACTTGCTATTCAAAGAGCCAGAACTACTGCACAGCAAAGATCTGGCCTTAATGCAATACATTTTACCATGTATTAATCAGTGACACAGGATTAAAAAAAAAATTAAGATCAGAGTTTTAGATATCTGCAACACTCCAAAAAATTCTGTTAAAAGAATGTTTTTCTCTTACCGTAAGCCATTAACACTGATGTAAACTGTTTTTGTTTTGTTTTGTTTTGTTTTTGTGAAGCTACCCCATTCCAGGCATATCCAATTTTCCTGGCACAAAGCAAGCCTTACCTCGCTTTAAGTTATAAAGGCAGCTATATACCAGATTTGGTAGCCCTAGCTCTTACCATTTAAACAGACAGACAAACACTCTCAGATATATAGTAGATCATCACAGGTGTGAGTCATAGCATAGAATACATACAACAGCATGGAAGTGTATTTATATATATATTATCCTTATGGATCTCCAAATATTCTACATTTTATAAATAAACCACTGTACCAATGGTTGCTCCTCCACACCTTCCCTGTTCTTCATATGCTGCCTTTTAGAACCCCTCCTCAAACCCCTAGTGAAACCTCCTGTTTATAATTTTGAGTTTCTTAAGGCCAGAAGAGACCACTGTGATCACCTAATCTGACCTCCTACATAACACAGGCCATGGGTCTTCACCTATTAATTCTTGCATCCACTCCAAGTGCATTTGTATGACTGCTCCTCATGTTACTGTAGGGAAGTGAGTGTTGTTATTCAGGACACCCAGGACAGTTAGTGACACACACACACACGCACACACACTTTTCCTTCAGTGGACTCTGGATGGATCTGGAGGATCAGTCAGTGCCAAGATGACTGTTTAGCAAAGAGTTTACAAATTCTAGTGACCTGGGACAAAGAAGAAATGGTAAATGGGTAACACAATTTGCTTCTGTAGACTAAGCTCACCACACACGCTAGAGCTCCTTCATCCCCCCATAGCTCCTGTGTGCCCCCTCCCATATCTTCTCCTCACTCTCTGCCTCGCTGCTTTCTCTCATACTAGGAGCCTTGTGACCCCTTCCCACTTCTGCCATCCCTTAAACCACAGACTCTGTGCCCCCTACTCTGTCTCCTATACCATAACACCCGTGTGGGAGGAGAATGTGTGACCATGTCCCCTGAAATAACCCCATCCCATACTTCCCTTTCTCCAGTCTGAATGGGGGTCCAACTTTCTCAAATCTCCTGCTGGGGGTCGGTGATTTTGTATAATTAAATAGTCATTAGGCCAAAGAGACAGGTCCTGTGTTGTTTGCAGTGGGGCTGTAGCAGTGGCGGTCCCAGTGCAGGAGAGACAAGGCAGCTTAGGAAATAGCTTTTATTGAACTAAACAATACAAACACCCATGGGCAAGTACTTCTCACACAGCAATCACTTCATTTTGGTTCCTTTTGTCCTCGTCCTGGAAGTAAACTGCCTGACACCTTCCAAAGTTGAGCCTGACACCTTCCAAAGCTTCCGATCATAACTCCTCTGCACACCAAATGCCATGGACTGAACAAGAACTTTTATTCCAGGACTCTCATTCAGGAAAATTAGACACCACTCTCTACAGAAAACCCACTGACTCATACGGTTACCTACATGCTTCCAGCTCCCATCCAGAACACACCATACGATCCATCATCTATAGCCAAACCCTTGATACAGCCGCATCTGCCCTAATCCCACTGACAGAGACCAGAAACTTCAGGATCTCTACCAAGCATTTATAAACCTCATCTACCCACCGGAGAAATAAAAAGCAAATTGAGCGAGGCCAGACGAATACCTAGAAACCATCTACTTCAAGACAGACCCAAGAAAACCAACAATAGAACACCACTTGTCATCACCTACAGCCCCAACTTAAACCTTTCCAACACATTATCAATAAACTACAGCCTATACTGGAACAGGATACTAAACTCCAAGAGGCTCTGGGAGACAGACCCATAGTCTCCTATAGACAACCACCTAACCTCAAGATGATTCTTACCAACAACCACAGGACATACCACACTAATACCAACCCTGGTACCTTCCCTTGCAACAAACCCGTTGCCAGCTTTGTCCACATATTCACTCTGCTGATACCATTATTGGACCTAACCAAGTGAGTTATAAGATCAAGAACACATATTCCTGTGCATCCAGAAATATAATTTATGCCATCATGTGCCAAAAGTGTCCGTCTGCTATGTACATTGGACAAACGTCTCAGACACTTTGCCAAAGGATCAATGCCCACAAAACAGATATTAGACAGGATCACAAAGAAAAAACAGTTTCTTGCCATTTCAACCAGAAAGGACATTGTCTCAACGACTTGATTACCTGCATCCTGCTTCAAAGGCCTTTTAAGACTACACTTGAAAGAGAATCCTCTGAACTGTCATTCATGCTTAAATTCAACACTTTATGCCTAAGTTTGAATAAAGACTTTAATTATCTTACCCATTACAAAGATAGCTTCCCCAATTATCACCTCTAATATCATTAGCTCACAGACATATACTTAGATTTTCAGAAAGCCTTTGACAAGGTCCCGCCGCACCAAAGGCTCTTGTGTAAATTACATGGCCATGAGATAAGAGGGGAAGGTCCTTTCTTGGATTGAGAACTGGTTAAAAGACAGGAAACAAAGGGTAGGAATAAATGGTAAATTTTCAGAATGGAGAGTGGTAACTAGTGGTGTCCCCCAAGGGTCAGTCCTGGGACCAATCCTTTTCAACTTATTCATAAATGATCTGGAGAAAAGGGTAAGCAGTGAGGTGGTAAAGTTTGCGGATGATACCAAACTGTTTAGGATAGTCAAGACAGAAGCAGACTGTGAGGGACTCCAAGAAGATCTCACCAAACTGAGTGATTGGGCAACAAAATGGCAAATGAAATTTAATGTGGATAAGTGTAAAGTAATGCACATCGGGAAAAATAACCCCAACTATAAATGCGGTATGATGGGGGCTAATTTAGCTACGACAAATCAGGAAAGAGATCTTGGCGTTATCGTGGACAGTTCTCTGAAAACTTCCACACAGTGTGCAGCGGTCAAAAAGGCAAATAGGATGCTAGGAATTATTAAGAAAGGGATAGAAAATAAGACACAGAATATCTTACTGCCCCTGTGTAAAACTATGGTACGCCCACATCTTGAATACTGTGTACAGATGTGGTCTCCTCACCTCAAAAAGATATTTGGCCTTAGAAAGTGTTCAGAAAGGGCAACTAAAATGATTAGGGGTTTGGAACGGGTCCCATATGAGGAGAGGTTAAAGTGACTGTGACTTTTCAGTTTAGAAAAGAGGAGACTGAGGGGATATGATAGAGGTATATAAAATCATGAGTGGTGTGGAGAGGGTGAATAAAGAAAAGTTATTTATTAGTACCCATAATAGAAGAACTAGAGGACACCAAATGAAATGAATGGGTAGCAGGTTTAAAACTAATAAAAGAAAGTTCTTCTTCACACAGCGTGTAGTCAACCTGTGGAACTCCTTGCCAGAGGAGGCTGTGAAGGCTAGGACTATAATAGAGTTTAAAGAGAAGCTAGATAATTTCATGGAGGTTAGGTCCATAAAGGCTATTAGCCAGGGGATAAAATGGTGTCCTTGGCCTCTGTTTGTCAGAGCTAGAGTGGGATGGCAGGAGACAAATCGCTTGATCATTGACTTCGGTCCACCCTCTCTGGGGCACCTGGCATTGGCCACTGTCGGCAGACAGGATACTGGGCTAGATGGACCTTTGGTCTGACCCAGTATGGCCGTTCTTATGTTCTTATGTTATGTTCTTATGACATTTACTTCCCCCCCCATCTCCCTTCTGTTCTGAAATTTGATTTGTCCTTTTCATATGAGTTCATTTTTTTAATTGTATCCTTTGGTATATATGGTTGTGAGAATTTTCTTCCACTATTTGATCTAAGGAAGTGGGTCTGGCCCACAGCTCATCACCTAATAAACCATCTTGTTAGTCTTTAAAGTGCTACATAGTCCTGTTTTTCTTCAGGCTTGTGATGGCTCTTTCATGCCTCCATCTTCTCTCAGTGCCAGCATGGGATCCCCCAGGTGTGACGCTGAGTTGGGGTTCCCCCAAATCCTGCACCCCCATAGCAGCAAGAACAGACTCCACCAGCCAGAGAATAGAGAGAGTTTATTGCTCCTTTAGGATACTGCACAGCATAGACGTGATGTGGCTACAGGAGTCTGGGCCAGGATGCCTCAGACCCCTTGGGTTAGGAGGGTCCATCACCCCCCTAGTCCTCCAGCCCTCAGTTTAGGCTGACTCCTTCATGTTCCCCAGCCAGCAACTGACCCTTCCCCAAAACCTGGTGTTGGCTCTGCCTCCTTCCCTTTGTCTCTCCCCTGGGAAGCTCCTTGTTATCTCGTCAGGCTGGGCCTGGGTGTCTGGGCTAATACACATGTGAGTGAGTCAGTGGGAATCACACATCCCAGTGCAGGGGACACAGGGTTACAGAGCAGATAGCACCCCACTACGCCACACCAGGTAGCTCCTGAAGGAAGCAGCGCAGAAGCCCTGGATTCAATTCCTCTCCTCCCATGAAGCTGAGAGAGGGTGCCTGGCTTTGTTGCCGGCCCTTCTGCCCTGTCACTCTGGAAGGCCTCACCCTTTGTAAATGATTCCAAAGAGAATTAGCAGTCTCCATTCAACACTCAAGAGGTGCAGGAGCCCAGGGTTCAAGCACCTACAGTAATCAGGGGGTGCAGGAGCTGGTTCAGGCTTAACGACCAGTAAAGGGGAGTGCTGTCACCCCAGACATGGGTGGAAGGGGGGCTTGGACCATGTGCTATCTCAAGGCTCCATCAGTGGCAGAGAAGTCTGTTGCTAGATAGGGGGGGATTCCCCCACAACACATCGCCCACAATTTGGGGGATTCACAGATTCCCCTGAGCTCCTTCCTCAACTCCCCCTCGTTCATACCTGCACCCGCTGGTCATTCTCATCATCTTCAGAGTAATCGGTGAGGGGCTGTCCCAGAAATTCCTCGGCTTTGGGTACATCTGGCAGTCCGAGATCCCAGGTGTATGACTGAATGGTTAAGGTCCCTCACCACAGCCAGCTGCCACAGAGGACTGGAGCATCCGGCCAGTCCTCTGTTTTCCTGGGGCTGGAGGCAGTCTTGCGGCCTGAGCACAGCTGGGAGATGTCTGCCTCGTCTAGGGCAGGTCTGCCCACAGGGCTGCCTCTTACACTTCCTGTTCTCGTGGAGGCCCTGCCCTTCCACTTCCAGCGGGTGAAAGAGGCTTCTCACTAAAGTTATTGTAATTTTTTGTGTGGAACTAGGAGCACATGTTCTCATGGCTGCAATGGGGCCAGTAAAGGCCCATGGCTGTAGCTCAAATATAAATCCATAAGGCATAAACACAAATACACCTGTCCAGATACCTATATAAATACTGACTCCCATACCTACATGCAGATACACAAATGTACCTGTGTGTAATGCACTATATACTCCCAAATGATTTATTATTATAATTGTTATTTAGTGCTTAGACTCCAACTAAGATTAGGGCTCTAGGGAGGTAGGTGCTGGGCATAAACATCATGAAAGTCTTCAACCAAGAGTTTATAATGCAGCTAGACAAAGAGGAAAATGTATGATACATCTGAAGTCATTTGCCAACATCCACTTTTTAAGGAATACATTTCTTTTAGAGTTCCCTTCTCTTTTAAAAACTCATTATGGAATAAATACACACATTTTGTGTCTTTTTTTGTGTGCAAGCCAGCAAAAGGAATAAATGTTGAAGAATTAGGCTGCAAATTTTATTCACACAGGAAGGCACAGATGCAGCAATACACACACCTACCTACACAAAGAGACAGTCACTGAGACACATAAGAGCCTGCATGTACTTGCCTACAGAGACACTTTTGCAAACACTTTTCCTAGGGCTGCCGAAATCAGCAGGGTGCTTTGAAGGGGAAAAGGTGGGGAGTGTCAAAAGAGAGGATGGGGAGGGAAAGATGCTAAGTCTGAGAACAGTGTGGGGATGAGAGGGAGCAGAGAAGGAGAGAGGAGGTGGATTGTGTGGGGGTATTTGGGGCTGCAGGAGGAAGCTGACGGCTACAGATGCATGAGGCTGTGGAGGGCAAAGGGGTTTATAGGGACATAAGGGAAGTGCAGTGGTGTAGGGAGGAAAACGGGGTGCAGGGCTGTTGAGGATGAGGGAAATGGAAGTGGTGATTCTAGGAGGTGGAGAGGTTGGGTGGGAGAGCGCAGTGAAGGGCACAGGGCTGGGACAGATAGGTGGGGAGGCCCCGGGGGCAGGACAATACAGGACAGGGGAGGGATGCAGTAAGGACAATAGGGGTGCAGCCCCATTCCCAGCACTCGGAGACAGGAATACATGTACCTACAACTCCTGGGTGCCAGCCATGGAGCAAGAGCAGACCACAGTTTGCCGCAGGCCATGTGCTGCAGACTGAGCCCAGCCATACAAGGAGCACAAGGAGAAAGGGCCGGGCAGCAGAGTGAGGCATGTGCCATGATAGCTGCTTACTGAGTGCCAAGCACCATGAGTTTCTCCACTGTCCTGACCCAGCCAATGGAACCTGCACCTGTGGGCAGGGCTGGGCATCAGGCTAGGAGCTGGGCAAGCTCGCTGCTTCCCAACCTGGGAGCCAGGTGCTAGCTAAGTGGGAGCTGGCCAGCAACTGGACAGTCAATAGCCTGGTCAGGGATGCTGACCGGAGCCAGCCAGATCCCCTTTTGACCAGGGGTTCTGGTCCAAAAGTGGTCCCCCAACAGGGCCAGACAACAACATTTTGGCACCTGAGGCCGGGAGCTCAAATGACGCCCCCGTGCTCCCTCCCTCGGGCCAAAACTTTGAAAGTTTTCTACACTTTGGGTCCTAGTGGTGTTCCCCTCACCCCCGCAGTCTGGCACCTTAGGCAGCCACCTCAGTTGGCCTCATGTTAAGGCCAGCCCTGCCCCCTGACTCTAAAAATACAGGCCCAGGCAACGGTGGAGCCAGGCCACATTTCTGAATAGTGGGGGAGCCTGGGCATCATGGGCACATATAATTTGCCACCTATGAGTGCTCCCCTTTGCTGACTGACCAGTGTTCCCAAAACCTTCCCCACATTCCCCAGCGTGCCCTGTGCCAACATGCGCACCCCCGCTAACGGACCCCAGATCTGCTGCAACCTCCCCCTCACATCTCTGCCTGACTCTGCCTATGTCTCTCCCCATCCCTGACCCACAGAAACTGGCTCTGCCAGCAGCCCTCCCCAGTCACTGGGACACCCAACTGCGCCCCTCCCCACCAGCCAGAGCCCCCTCTTCTAGCCCCCATCCTGACTGACTGTCTGTGCCCCACAGACAGAGCCCCCTCTGCCAGACCCTCTCACATCCCTGGCTAACTGCCAGTCTGCCCCATAGACAGAGGCCCTTCTGCCAGCCCCTCCCCACCGCAACTGCCAGTCTGTGCCCCACAGACAGAGCCCCCTCTGCCAGTCCCTCCCCACATGATGTCCCCTGCCACTCATCCCCAGGTCCCCTCTTCTACTGTCCCCCATTCCTCTTCTCCTGCTCCCCTACCCCCATTTCCTTCCCATCACCTGAGCCCCCAACCCCTCTCCCCTTCTTTACCACTCATCTCATTTATCCTCTTCCCCATAACCCCCCTACTCCCCCGTCTCAGCCCCAAACCTCCTTCCCCCTCCTCCCAGCAAGCATTTGCATGATGAGTAATTTATTTTCCTTTCAAAACTAATCTGAGCAGCTTCAGAATGGCCTGTCGCTCTCAGGTTATGTCCCCATCAGACCACTGAGAGAGGAAGATTTGGGCAAGACATGAGGCGGGTCAGTGCTGCTTTGGGAGGTGTAAGCTCTGTGCTGCCGAGTTGGCGGGTCAGTTAGTAGCTGGCTCTTTTCCCTCCTCTGAGTATCTGCTGGAAAGAATTCAAACCAGGACAAGCCTGGCCAATGGAGGGTGAGAAGGGTACACATTCAACCTTCCTCTGAAGGTGACAACAACAGACGCACCATTAGAGATAAAATCCTGTGGCTGAATGTTAAACAAAATGGAGTCCCATGACATGTGACCCTGGAATCCATCCTGTTGTTTACATAAAACTCTTCAAACAGGTCAGGACTGGATTTTACTGAGGCCTGGGACATTGCGCCGGTTTCCCTCCAGCACCACGGAGGGCTCCATTCACCTCTGACGTATGGAACAAAATGTTCCAGCCTTCCCACCGAAACGTCTGGGTCTGTTCCACCCACGGGCTGCACTGCCCGCCCGAGCGGCAGCTGGGCTGTATCTCAGCACTCCTTGTGGGACCCAAGGTAAGTGACTATCTCACTGGGGTGTCCATTGCTGACTCTGTCTTTACACAGTACCTTGGGTCCCAGGGGATATGGGCATTTTACCTAGAGGGGAGAAAGGTAATGCACAGAACTAATCAAAGGGATGGGGACTAGGGAAAGCTGAAGAATGTGAAACCCGTTTCTCAGAGGTGCAGACACTACCCACTTATCTGGTATCTATTCACTCAGTGGACCCAGTGCATGTGGTGCAACGTGAAATCAGAGCCATCCTTATCCATACGTAGAATACACAGTTGTGTACAACACCTGAAAATTTGGGACACCATGGGTCATAATGTCCACCCAGCTCTTCCTAGCCCGGTTCTGTGGCTCTGCTTCCTCCGGAGAGGAGCTAGTTAATGTAAAAGTGGCAAAACCTGCCACAGATCTTACCAGAACCTGTGAGTGGTAATGAAGCTATTTAATTGGTATTTCTAACCCCAGGTATAGACTGTCAGTTTCAGAATTTACCGTGTTAGTTGACAGGACCTTGGTTTAAAATTTGCTTTTAACTAACTATCTCGCTGGGGTGTCCATTGCCAACTCTGTCTTCACATGATACTTTGCAGGAGGGTTAGGGTTAGGGTTCTTGTGTGTAGGAATTCTGGATGGGCCAGTGTGACACTGCAGTGATGGTGCTGATACCTGCAGGGGGCTGGAGATGATGTAGTGAGTGTGGGAGTATGTGCGGGAAGATAGAGATTGCACAGAATGGGTGGGCTCTGCCTTAACTAGACTCTTGGCACATGCAATAAATAAGGATTTGGGGTGATTGTTTAAAGTTGGAGCTGGGGGAAAGCTCATGGCAGCCTGCTAAGGTCCGACGTCCATCCACTAGGGATTGCAATGCAATACCCAAAGGTCCCAGCAGTGGAAACCACTGTCCCAAGTGGAAACCACTGTCCCACTCCCATAGAAAGTAACTGGAGACCCAGCGTTCATCTGTCAGGAATTTCAGCAAGGATGGCCCAGTGTCAGCATCCCTACATTCGAGTTCCAAAAGAAACTAACTAAATAAATTTAATTAAATAATGTTATAAAATCTTGTGAACAAATAATCTAATTCTTATAACACATCTATTTTATAACCCACAAGTATTGTCCAGAGTTACAGTAAATATAAGTAAAGAGAAAACTAAGATTTGAACAGTTCAGTCCACAGAAACTCAGTACAAAGAGACTGAGAGATTCCAAAAGCTTAGATTTAGTTCACCAAAGTCTCAGTTTGTGTCTCTGGTCATCAAATCTGCATCCTATGCTGAGTGTGAACCATCTCTTTCCTTGCTTGTAGGGATGGTCAGTTGGAGTCCAGGCAGACTCTTCCTCTGCTGTGGATCACTGCTACACAGCCAGCTCACTGATTATCCAGTCTGTTAACTCACAGATTTAAAGAAAACCCTGTTCCAAGAAAATACAGAAACACAACAACAACTAGAGAATAAAATAGAAATGGCTCTTTCCCCATGACTACGTTTCCAGAGCTGAAGAATCACGCTTAGCAGAGAAAGTAACTAGAGCAGTTTGGCTTAAAAAAAAAAATCAAAACAGCATCCAGAGCAAACAATTAACAGAGAAGGTGTTTTTCCCTCCCAGGGTCTCTTTGCTATAATTAGTATTGCCCATGATCCCCAGTAAAGGCTTAGCAACATCATCACTAACCAGCTGCAGAGTGAGGAACAGCAGCCTGCTCTCTGCTCCTGGCTCAGCTTCTCCCAGCTCACACAGGCCTTAGAAAAGAGGCTAGACCTGCCTGATGGCTTGTGGAGTCCGACCCCAAACTACCACCCCCAACTCCAGAAGCTCCTGGGTCTGGAGTTCTAAATCTGCCCAGTAACACTCAACTCATTCCTACCTCCCCCACAGGGGTCTCTTAAAGAGCTAGCTCCCTATTAGGTGCATAGGTTACACTAATGTTTCTCAACCAGTGGAACAAGTACCCTTAGGGGTACTTGAGAGAAGTCTGGGGGGTATGTCAACAACTGAAATTTGGAGAAAACTGAATTTTTGGTTTAAGTTTTATAGCACTTTATTATTTTTGTACTTTTTACACCCAAAATTTTCATTGCCCGCCTGGCTACGATGAAGTTGTTTAAACGAACGTGTTGCAATGGCAGAAAAAAGTTTGTGTGTCTGAAAACTATAGGTATTGGGGTACTAATAATTTTTAAAGGGTACTTCATAAAAATGGTTGGGAAACATTGGGTTACGCTAACAGCAGGTAACTGATACAGGTTCATCAGCTTTACAGCATTTCCATGCTGCTTAATAACTGGGTGCCTGTCAGGGTCCACTCACTGCCAGCTGTGTCTTCTGCTGGCTGTCCTGGGATTAGGTCTGTCAAGATTGTATTTCCCATGTGTTGGTGTCTTTTCCTGCACTGTCTCACTCTACAGCCCTTGCCACTCCACAGACTGCTGCCTCCTCTGTGTGATTTGGCCCTCTGGGCAGGCCACTTAAGTTCTACCCTTCCAGACAGCCTGTCACTCCAGACCTGCTCTCTGGCTGGCATCTCCAATACCCTTGCCACTGCCCAGGGCTTGTTAGGGGAACCCAGGCCATCCTCTGCACTGGGATGGGTTACAGCCCAGAGATCCTAGAACAAAAGCCCAGGTTTCTGTACCATCCTACCCCTCACTGCAGTTCCCCCTTGACTTCTTCCTACAGAGCTGGCTTCCCCCTCTAGTTTTACCCAACTCACTGCAGGGTACAACAGCAGCCTACTTCCTGCCACTTTCTACAACAGTGGCAGCCGCCTGCCTTTATATAGACTGCCCTGGCATCCAGTCACTGTAGGCTTGGAGCAACTGAGAAACCATCCTGGCAGTCGCTGTGATAGTGATGGGCATCTGGAGTAAGCTTCATTAACAAGGATCCTACATTTGACAGGTAACTGTTAGCCTCCCTAAGCCAAATAGCTCTGCATTCAACTCTTCTTACAGCCCTGGGATCTGGCTACTCCAAATCAGCAGACACTTCCACCCCCTTGGAAACTTCTCTCCTTCATAGCTATTCAGAAGCACACAACAGGCAGCAGTTGGATGTGATTAAATCATCTCTCCTGGCTGCGTCTAGACTGACAAGTTTTTCCACAAAAGCGGCGCTTTGTAAAAGCTGCCAGCTGTCTACACTGGCAGCTTGATTTTGCACAAAAGCACTGACGTTCTACTGTCGAAATCAGTGCTTCTTGCGCAAATGCTTTAACGTTCCCGTTCGGGCAAAAGCCCTTTCCCGGAAATGTTTTTGCGCAAGAGGGCCAGTGTAGACAGCTAAAAACTGTTTTGCGCAAAAAAGCCCGATGGTGAAAATGGCGATCGGGGCTTTCTTGCGCAAAACTGCGTCTCGATTGGCACGGGCGCTTTTCCGCAAAAAGTGCTTTTGCGGAAAAGCGTCCGTGCCAATCTAGATGCTCTTTTCCTCAAATGCTTTTAACGGAAAAACTTTTCCATTAAAAGCATTTGTGGAAAATCATGCCAGTCTAGACATAGCCCCTGTGTTTATCTCCTTCTCTGCCAGGTGCAAATAGAACACCATGTTAACTGGATTCAGACTCAGCCTGTAGCTTCAGGCATGTGCCTGTGGTCAGAGCTTTGCTTCCCCAGGACAGTGAGTGTGGAACCACATGGT
This sequence comes from Rafetus swinhoei, assembly GCA_019425775.1. Classification (NCBI taxonomy): domain Eukaryota; kingdom Metazoa; phylum Chordata; order Testudines; family Trionychidae; genus Rafetus; species Rafetus swinhoei. The sequence continues at coordinate 14,050,082 of CM033444.1, read as the reverse complement.
AAGCAAAGGCACACAACCCAGCAGGCAGCCTGGCAGCCAGACACCCCTCGTGCTCACCCCTCACTGAGCTTCTAACAAACTGCTTCCCCAATCAACTCCGCCTCGGAGACGCTGCTTTCCACGGGACGTTTCCCAGGCACGTTCTCCAGCCAGAGCAAATCCCTCGTGCGCGTGCAAGGTTTGGGCTCGGCCGCTGTGACTTATCCACTGTCGCACAGAGTGGCAGGGGACAACTCAGCAGTGGGGCTGGAGCGCATGGCTGTCAGCCCTGCCCCAGGGACTATAGAATAGTAACTGATAAGAATTTATGGGGTTACTCAACTATTCAATTAACCGATATTTAACATCCCTAGAATGAACAGAACAGGGAATCATCAAGTGACCCCTCCCCTGCTTCCCATTCTGGCAAACAGAGGCTAGGCACTCTATAAAGAGTCGGGTGGATCATCGAGCCCCTAGGGTCTGAGACCAGCCACAACCTCCCCGAATGGCCAAGACTTCACTTTTCTGCAGGGGAGGGATTTAGCAGAGGAAGGTGTGACCCCCACCACTGATTGGGCACCTCCTTGTCATGACTCGTTATCCTTCACCCTCACCACTCAGCAGTGAGCGAGGCTGGTTTTCAGACACAGGTGGAACCCAGCATCCAGCATGGACAGGAAGTGCTGAGCCAAGCAAGCCTGGCCACAACTTTAGAGGATGCTGATTGTGTGAACAACTCCCCTGGTGCTACACAATTTCTTGACCAAAGGCAATTTCCTGTGAGACCCAATGTGTCAGGCTCATTCTTGTGTGTTTGCTGAAGAGCCTAGAGCCCTAGAACCAATTTCCAGCAAGCTCTCTCTCTGTGGTTAGTTGCACTTCTTGTTAGAGTCGTACTATCTGCACTGATTCCAAAATTCTTTCTATTGATCTGCTGGATTGTAGCATCAAGCACTGTCCAAACAATGCACAATGTGATATGCAGCTATGCTAGCAAACAAACATAGTTCACTTGTTGATGTATAAACACCAAAGGGAAAATTCCCACCCCACAAAACAACCTTAACTCTGCCCTCTTTGAGCCCTGCCCCAGAATGCCTTTAGCACACATACCAGCACTCTGCCTCCCTACACACTCCAGGACACACTGAGCAAAAGCCCATGAATGAGGTAGGACAGAGTATTTTGGGGTCATGGTGAATGATCAGCTGAGCTCCCAGAGCGACACTGGCCAAATGAGCTAATGCTGTCCTGGGATGTATAAGCCGGGGACTCTTGAGTAGCAGCCAGGATATGGCCTTGGTGTGCCCACTGCTGGGGGCCTGAGTCCAGTTCTGGTGTCCATAATCCGGGACAGATGCTCATAAATCAGAGAGGGGTCAGAGAAGAGCCACAAAGACGATTAAGGGATGGGAAAACGTGGGTGGGTGCATGTGACAAGCACCAGCAGGAACTGAACCAGGCAGAGTTAGAAGTGTGAGCCCCACTGCAGTGTGCACAAGAGAGCCAGGGGCCATGTGTGGGGCTGTAACAGACTCACAGCCTCTGCAGATCAGGCAGAGCTGGGGACATGGAACTCACCTTGGCCAGTGATTTATACATGCCCATCTCTCCCCTCCCACTACTGCCCCTTACAGCCCTGGTGGGGTTGCTGAGTTTCCCAGAATGCACTGCTTCTGGGGCTGAGCAAGAAGAGTGGGATCGGTACCCAATGGAAACAGTTTAGGAGGCTGCTAAATTGGAAACATGGTGAACTTGCAGTGGTTTGAAACCAGCTTCAGTAGGGCGAGCCGAGGGACCCTGACCCACTAGTATTCGAAGCCGTTCTGCCCAGCCAGTTCAGTTCTCAGCACAGTCCAAGGGAGGGAGGAGAACAAAGAGGTGGCTAAGACCTTACGTGCGCAGATCGGTGCCTGTATTTCCAATGTGGTTTCCCTAGAACAACGGCCAGTGCTCGCGGGAGCCCTGAGCTGCACAGACTACGCCTGACGGCCAGTTGATGGGGATGAGTCTCCTTTCCCTGCTCTGAGCTCCAGCTGGAAATCAAACCAGGGTCACGCTTGGCCAATGGAGGACCAAGAGGGCTACACAGTATTAAACCTCCGGCAGAGACAGCCAGGCTGCCCCCGCTGGACCTGGGACCCAAGGTAAGTGACTGAGCACTTACACAGCAGCACAGGGTATCTGCTCTTGCAACACAGCAATAATAGGAGATGGTTCTAAAGAGACCCAAGGAAGCTGAAATGTACTGGGCAGCTTGACAGCCTCAGCTGTGGCCTTTGTGTGTAGTGGGTCAGAGAGGGGATGAGGGAAAGTGACCTGGGATGAGCAGACGACCCATGGAGCGAAGCACAACTCACTGCCGGAGAGCGAGTGAAAATACTCCCCGCACTTCCCATGGCACCGTTAAGGGCTTGATCTGGCTAGTACTTACTCACAGATGTAGGATTTCCTACCGAGAACAGCACTGCTGGCATGTTCTTCAGCATCGCATTGGGTAAGTGCACAGTAAATGTTAGCACCCAGTAAATGTTAGGCCTAGGAAAAATCCACAGGGTGTGTGACTGGCTACTGGTATGTGTATATTCCCCAGCCACTGAGTGCAAACCATTGGCTAGGAGCATGTTGTTGTAACAGACAGTGGAGAATGGGCTGTAGCCATAGGATGAAATCTGATGTTCATCGTCATTCAGGAGGTTCCCACAGCGCAGGGTCTTGGTCTGACAAATGAAGACAGATGCTTCACTTTCTGCAATGGCAAGGTAGCTAGATGATGTGGCACCGGTTTCATATGAACCTCAGTGGCTACAGCCAATAATTTTTTCTTCTTTTCCCAGCTAGGACTGGGGAAATATGACATTACATCTCCGGCTATAGTTGTCTGGATTTTTAATCACAACCACAGCTGTGTTTAGGCCCCTTTTGTGCTCACTTCCTGCCAATATCCCAGCTGTCAAGCTGCCAAGCAGGAACAATTGCTTGGGAAAATATGATATGCTTGGAAACGGGGATTTTAAAGGCAAATATTGGAGAAGCCCCCTGCAAAGGACATGGTCAGTTTCCAGTCTGAGGGAGAAGGGGGGCTGTGGGAGGCAGGAGGAGAGAGGTACAGAGCCATCAGGTGGTTCCTGCATGTATCTCACAGGAGGTGCAGGAGGGCACAAGCCAGCGCGATGCTCTTCACTATATCTGAAGTGGGGGCCACGTTGGCAAAACCTTCAATATGAGAGCCACATCGACTGCTATATTAGCACATTGCCTGCATGCCCAGACTCCAGAGGCAGTTCGAAATACAGCAGAGTCTGTGCTCCCTTGTGGCAGGGAGTTTGTTAATAAAAAGAGGGAGGCAGGGTGATCAAGGATAACAAAAGACTGGGCATTCCAATAATTGAAGGATTCTTGGATCATCATGAAGACGTTACCGGGGACTCCACTTAAAAGACAGAAGAAAAGAAAGAACAGGAATGAGTGTTGTGCTGCTGGGATTTGCATTTCAATCACCGCTGTTAAACTTAAAAAAAAAATCTTAAAAAACAATGAGCGGTTCTGTAGCACCTTAGAGACTAACAAAAAACAAAAACAAAAAAAACCCTGCTCTTAAACTTCTAAATGTTCTTGAAAATGGGGTGAACAGGGATTAATCCAAAGCAAACTGCAAAGAGTTACAAATGGATCTCACAGAACTGGGTGACTGGGAAACTCAAGGGCAGATGGAATGCAGTGTTGGGAAGTGCAAAGTGACGCACATGGAAAAATATAACTAACTATAGATACAAAAAAGAAGGGGTATAAAATAGCTGTTACCACTGTGACGGCACGTTGGGGTTTCCCGTCTCCTGCACCCCCGTAGTGGCACGAACAGACTCCACCAGCCAGTAGGATTGAGAGAGTTTATTGCTTCTCCCAGATAAAGCACAGCACAGATGTAATCTGGTTATAGGAAGTGGGGCCAGGAGGCCACAGGCCCCCCCTTGAGATGGGGGTGCTGGGCCCTACAATCCCAGCCCCTCTCCCTAGTCCCTTCTCCCCTGCTTCACAGACAGAAACTAAAACTCTCTTCCAGCCCTGCCCCCCAGCCAGGTGCCTGTCTCCACCTCCCTTTGTCTCTCTCCCTGGGAGGCTGAGCCTGGGTGTCTGTGTTAATACACATTTGGGAGAGTCAGTGAGAATCTCACATCACAGCGCAGGGGAACCCCGGCTTACAGAGCAGACAGCATCCCCACTACCCCACAACCACTCAAAGAGATCTTGGAATCCTTGTGGATAGTTCCCTGACAATGTCTGTTCAATGTGCAGTGCAGTCTAAAAACTAAAAAGCAAACAGAATATTGGGAATCATTAGGAAGGGACTAGATAATAAGACAAAATATTACCTCTGTATAAAGCCACTACATGCCCGCATCTTGAATACAGTATACAGATCTGGTCACCCCATCTAAAAAAGCTATATTGAATTTGGAAAAGGTACAGAAGGGGCAACAGAAATGGTCTGGGGTAAAGGAACAGCCTCCATATGAGGAGAGATTAACAAGACTGGGACTTTTCAGCTTGGAAAAGAAATGTCAAAATGGTGGGGGATATGTTAGAGGTCTAGAAAATCATGAACAGCGTGGAAAAATAGAATAAGGAAATGTTATTTACTCCTTCACTAACATAACACAAGAAGCTCAATCAATGAAGTTTATAGGCAGCAGATTTTAAACAATCAAAATAAATTATTTTTTCACAGCCAACGTGTGGAACTCTTTGCCAGGAGATGGTGGAAAGGCCCAAAATCTAACAGGGTTCCAATAAGAACAAAGTAAATTCAAGGAGGATCGGTCCAGCAATGGCTACTAACCAGGGAGGGCAGAGATGGTGTCCCTAGCATCTGTTTGCCAGAAGCTGGGAATGGGTGACAGGGAATGGATCATGATGATTGTCTCTTTTTTGCATGCCTTCTGAAGCATCTGGCACTGACCACAGTTGGCAGACAGGACACTGGGCTAGAAGGACCATTGGTCTGACCCATTCTGGCTGTTCTGATGTTCTTATATAGAATCAAAAGGTATTTGCCCCCTGCTGTAACCTACCAGACCCCAGTCCCCTTCCAGAGCTGAAATAGAGCCCAAGAGCGATGACGGGGTCTCTCTCTCTCCACAAAGCTAATAACAAAGTATAAATACACACTTAAATTTTAAGATAAACTTAAAAAACAACAAATGGTCTGGTAGCACTTTATAGACTAACAAAACATGTCTATAAAGTGCTACCAGACCATTTGCTGTTTTTTAAGTTTATCCTTTACAGACTAACTCAGCTACCCCCTGAAGCTTCTAAAATTTTAAGGGTAGCTACTAAGTTGTCTGCCAAAAAGTAGAGTTTGTCAGTGCCTTGGTAGCCCCTGGGTAGAGGTGATGTGTGTGTGTGAGAGAGAGCGAGAGAGACAGAGAGGCGGTGGAGTGTGTGTGTGTGTGTGTGTGTGTGAGAGAGAGAGAGAGAGGAGTGTGTGTGTGTGTGAGGGAGGATGGGATTGGTTTCCTCTCTCCATTTGGTGCTTGGCTTGTACTGAGCATGCTCAATAACACTGCTGAAACCTCTGTCCTTAGTCCACCCCCTGATGCGCTCACTCTCCCTCACCGCCCCCTTTCACAGCACACACAGGTCAGCCCTTCCTACCAAAACCTGAAACAGCGCTCCTGCTCCTCCTTAAGGATGTGATGTGACAGAGCCACTCATGTACCTAAACACAGGCAGCTTGTATGGAAAAAAACAAGGCCCCTATTATAAAACAACCCACTTGCAATCCCAGGTAAATTAGTTCCGTAGCGTTCACAGTAGTGATCTGAATTAAGTGTCTGTGAAAATCCACACACAATGATCCACTTTTTCAAACAGAAGGATACAATTCTGGAACTGACTCAGAATTAACATTGATTACAACAGGAAGTCTCTTGTAGCGATTAGAAATTCTGCGAGTGACCTTGAGAGTGTCACAGGCTTCATTTGTAACAACACATTCGTTTCTAGCCCTTTCCCTAGTGCACACGGTTTGAAAACGGAGGGTGAGCGAGGTGTAAAGATGCTTCTGTTCACAAAAAATTACAGAAGATTCCTGTCTGCCCCTTTTGTCTCCCACGTCTGCCTCCCTGCCTCCCCCCCCACCAGCAACCCTGCTAAGCATTTACCATGGGTGCCTCATTACAGAGGCCATCGCAAAGGATAGGAAGCAGGGCAGAGTAGCGGCTGTACACAATGATTTCTATCCATTCATAAGGGACAGTGGAGAAAAAGGGGTAAAAGTGGCTCTGGGAGAAACGGGTGAAAGAGGCTGCATCGTTAAAGCTGCCCCTAGGGTTCTATGCAGAGGAGGAGGCTGCAGTGAGCACTGGGGAAGAACAAGTGTCATTGCTAATTCTCACACCGGGGCTCCGTGTGCAGTTAGCAGTGTAAGGTGCTGCCGCGGCCCTGGCACGAGTGCAGACAGAGAGCTCTCCCAGTGCTCTGGGTGAACCGCTCTGAACGCTCCCAGTTCTGTAGCCTGCTGCACACTGGCGCTTTACAGCGCTGGAACTTCCTGTGCTGGGGGAGGGAAGAAGGTGGGTGCATTTTTTCACACTCCTGAGGCAGAAAGTTACAGTGAAATGCCAGTGTAGACAGCCTGGGAGCTGATGAAATTTCTCCAAACAATGTCTTTTATAGGTTCCTCTCCATATCCCAAGTAGCATTTCTTTGCTATAGGGGCCGGATGGGCTTGGAACATCGTCCTGACAGTAGCTGTGATAGCGCTGGGGGTTTGGGGTAAGTAGCACCCACCTATTTACCCATTTGGGTTTGATGCTTCCCCACAAATTCTTTTCTCATCCCCAAATCTGAATGAGGTTCCCATCCTGATTCCAGTCGGTTTGTGCATGAACTCGCAGGCATTGCCTCGCTGCCAGGGGAAAATGTCCCAGGAACAAGACTAAGGGCTGGATGCATGAAACGTGTGTGGGCCGGCCCAGGCAGGTTCACTCTGACATGTGGGTGGGAGACAGGAATGCACCTGTGTGTTCAGTGAATCGGATTCTCTCTCCTCACCCCAGTGTGATGGGTACCGGGCTGGATTCACTCTTCTGTGGGCCTGGGCTACTAGATTTTGCAAGGATTCTGTGTACCTCAGGCAGCTTCTGGATGGTGGTGCAGCAGGGCTCAGGCAGGCGGCCTGCATGTCATGGCCCCACACTGCTTCCAGAAGCGGCCAGCTGCTGGCACATCTCAGCGTGCCCCAAGGAGCAAAGGGACAGTGCATCTCTGTGCGCAGCCTGAGCCCATAAGCACCGGCCCTGCAGCTCCCATTGGCCAGTTCCCAGGCAGAGGGAGCCATGGGGATGGTGCTGGGGGCAGGTAGCGAGCTACCTCCTCTACCCCTTCTCCACCCCAAGAGGGGCCACAGAGATGTCCAGCACCCAACTGATTCCAGAACTAATGTGGTGCTGTGACATGCAGGCAGCCTGCCTGAGCCCTGCTGCGCTGCTGGACTTTTAGCAGCCCAGAGTTGGGGAGATCACAGCAGATTGACTGGCAGAGGCAACAGGATTGACCAGTCGATCACAATCGGTGGGTTGGTGACCACTTGCACTTATTTTTGCAGAGCTCCCTGACTCCCTGGGCTGTAGCCCCTAAGGTCCCTGTGTTAATCCAGCACTGGATGGATTCTGAACTGTGTGATGCCCAGCAGGCACAATTGTTTTATTAGTCCCTAAATAGCTGCAATAGAAGTCATTTTCTTTGACAGTGTTGCTCTTTTGAAGTTTCCCAGTTGCATGTCTCTTGCACAGGACAGTGCAGAGGGGCTGTGAATACATCTGAGAAGAGTGAAACTGGAATTGTCAATTGCACTGAAGGCAGCTCCAGCCTGGAGGATTTCCGGTCTCACTTGAAATCAATTCTATGTGAACCCCAACATGGCAGCTTGGCAGGTAACCGCACTCCTACTGCCCCAGACCCGTGAGTCACTCTCCCTTAATGAGTTTGCAGCACTGTCGCTGTGACTGAAACCAGCCACCATATGAAAGGGACCCTGAGCCTGAAACACAATGGACCAAATTCTCATTCAGCGAGACCCCTTAATATACATTACTCCAGTGCTTTGGTCTCCAAGCATTCACAAACCATGAGTGAGGCCCTAAAAAGCCTGAGATTGGGTTATTTTAGGAAAATTATATAGTTTGGGTTGTTTCTATTTGCCGTCTAGCGAGCCACTTGGGTCCTGCAGTCAAGTTTTTCTCTGTAATGATGAGGCTAGAAGCTTTCTTTCATGAAACTGAGAGTCTCACCTAATCCTCTGGCTCTATGGGCTTAAAAACCCCACCAAATGTCACAGGACGTGTGATAAAAGCATGACAGGTGGCAACACTGCTAATATGACAGTGTGAAGGAGCTAACGATAGGAGTAAACTTCCATTTGTTGGTGTTCAGGAGACAGAAGGTTATTTCAACAAAACCTAGAAATGTTCCAATGCAAAAAGTGTTCTGTGAAGAATTTCTTTTGGAAAAAAGGCAATTTTTTGCCAGTCAGCTCCCTTCATAATGGCAGCAGGAAAACAATGATCAGACAGCAGGGTGATTTTTGAAGTACAGATGAAGCATTTTAATATGCTGTAATGCTGTAGATGCAGTGGTAATGATGTACTATCCACCCCAAGCTCCTCTGTCAGTTTTAATTTTTGTCAGTCCCAACTGGTGGGTGCAAAGTAAATACTGTGGCTACTTCCGTCTGTACCAATATGGTTACAATATGGTTATTTCACTCTCCCATCATAAAAAGACAGTGCTTGCCCCAGAGAGTTTTCAAACTAAGTAAAAGAAATAATTCTCAGCTGTGTGTGAAGAGGAGCAGCAGTGACACCTGGTGGTTAGAGTAATTCCCATTGCTAGAGCACAAGCAGTTTTAATAAGAGTGCAATAATATAATTTCTATCGAGGTTGGATCACAAAGGGTTTTACAAACTCTATAGTACTCACAGGGGTCATTTCCCCACTACTGAAATGCAGCCACCTTGGGGATGAACTCAAGAGCTGTCCGGCAGCACATGACACTGCCATACAGTGCTACAGGGAAATGACTGAAAAGGAATCCCATAGCCAGTTGGAATTGTAGGAGGTGTCTTAGAAGAACACTCTGTAGTCCCCCAGGCTGGAATTTGAAGAGATTCAGACTCCCCAGTAATCAATTATATGCCTTCCAGGTAACTCATGATGTAATTCTAGTATTTACAATAGACTCCAGACGGGATCCTGGCAATTACAGGCTGATGAGCTTGATTTCAGTACTGGGAAAAGTCACTAGAGTTTCTACTATGAACAGTGTGACATTCTACACCCCGTATTCCTCACACTGCTATTATGGTAGGATTGTGACATAGTGTCGATGCATTGTGTGCAAGAGAAGTCATATGAGATGTCGTTGGAAAGGTTCTGATTTGCTGAATATAATTATCCTATTTGCATGAATGTATCATTTTTGTAGCAGAAGTTATGACTATTACTCTCTACTTGTTATTCAAATGTAGTTACACCATGGGAACAGCCCAGTTGTTTTCAGTCTAGATAGTGGGTGAGGAAGGGCCTGTTTGGGGCAATGGGCCAGTAGGAAAAATCAATAGACCTTAGGTGATGCTTCTCTCTTATGTGGGGAGCCTTCCGGAATATGGTACAAGCAACCTATGGCTGTGAGTGATGGCTGCTATAGCTCTACAATAAGGATGTGGAACCTTTTTATGGTCAGGGACGGCTGAGCCACAGAATCCATGCTCACATATAGGGTAATGACAGTCAGAAAATCATGACCTTTCCAATGACATCTCACAAGACTAATCTCGCTTAAAATACTTGTAATTGTGTCATAATCAAATCATATCACTCTGAAACCTCAGGGCCACAAACAGAATGATCACACACCTCAAGAAACATGAGTTGTTGGGAAAGAGTCAACATGGCTTTTGTAAAAGGAATTCAATAAGCATGTGAATGAGGGGGATCCAGGGGCTATAGTGCACTTGGATTTTCTGAATGTCTTTTGAAAAGGTCCCTCACCCACAGCGCCTCAGTTAAAGTAGCCCAGGGTAAGAGGGAGGGTCCCCTCATGGATCAGTAACTAGTTGCAAGATAGGAAAGGATAAGAATAAACGGTCAGTTTTCACAGTGGAGAGAGGTAACTAGTGGCATATCCCAAGGCTCTGTACTGGGACAGGTGAACATACTAATGATTTGGGAAAAGGGGGTGAACAGTGAAGTGACAAAGTTTTGCAGATGATACAAAATGATTCAAGATAATTAAATCCCAAGTTGACTGTGAGGAGTTACTCAGGGATCGCTCACAACCGGGTGAGTTGGCAACAAACTGGCAGATGAATTTCAACAGTGATCAGGCCATGCACATTGGAACAAAATAATCCCAACTATGCAATGGCAAATTGTAAATTAGCTGTTACCACCCAAAGAAGAAGTCTTGGTGTTACAGTGGGTAGTTCTAGGAAAGCACCTGCTCAATACACAGCCATAGCTGGAAAGGCAAGCCTTGTGTTAGCAGGAGCGGCCCGAGGCCGGCTGCAGCAGCTGGCGCCCCAGGCGGGCAGCGCAATTGGCGCCCCCCCGCATGGCCGTCAATGGCCGTGACGTCATCATCGGGCGCCCGAGCCAGCAGCGCTCTAGGCAACTGCCTAGTCTGCCTAGCCTCACGGGCCGCCCCTGTGTGTTAGGGGCTATAAGGAAAGGGATAGAAAATAAAACAGAAAATATCATTGTGCCTCTACATAAAGCCACGGTGCGCCACCACCAGAATAGTGCATGCAGGAGTCTGTCACCCCATCTTACAAAGGACAGTGTGGAACTGGAAAGGTTCAGGGAAAGCAACAAAGATGATCAATGGTACAGAAGAGCTTCCATAAAAGTTTAGAAAGATCAGGGCTCTTCAGCTTAGAAAAGCAATAACTAAGGGTGGATCTGATAGCACATGAATGATGTAGAGAAAGTGAATAAAGAGGCCTAATTCACTCATCCCACAGTACCAAACCCACTAACAGGCAGCAGGTTTAATACAACCTGAAGAAGAGCCTTTTCCCACAGTGCACAACTAACCTGTGGGACTCACTGCCATGGGAGGTTGTGGTTAAAAATAGAACTGGGTTCAGAAAAGAACGGCATAAGTGCTTGAAAGACAGATCCATTGGTGGCTCTCAGCCAAGTGCTTCAGGATACAACCCCATGTTCGTGGGAGGCTGAATTTCTGACGACTTGAAGCTGGGAGTGGAAGCTGAGTGAATCGCTCCATAATTGCCCTGTTCTGTGCACTCCCCTGAAGCTCTGGTAGGGTCTCTGTCACAGACACGATACCGACCAAGAGGGACAGTGGCCTGACCCAAGAGGGAAGCTCTTATACTTTACTCCTGAGGGAATTCTGTGCCAAACAATTCAGAATTCTGCCCACTCTTTTAGAATTCTGCAAAACGCTGCAAGTTTTCTCTGCTAACAAATACAGGGGCTCTAGCCTGGCAGCAGGGAGCCCAGGCCACTGAATGCGCAAAGATGGGAGATCACCCTGCAGCTCCCAAGCCCCCACCTGTGGGACATGGACTCAGCCTGAGGCTGCACCTGACTCAGACACACCTCGGGGCCCTGCCCCTTTTCAGCAAGTGCAGGGCAGGAAGGATCAATCAGTAGAGCCCTGCACAGATATAAATATCTACCACGCATGCGGATATCCACAGATAGAAATTGGTGTCCACATAGAAATCCGCAGTCACTGATCCATAGGGCTGTTCATCCAGGAGATGCTGCAGCCAAAGGAGAGGAACATGTTGCTGCCAGTCCCAAGAACCTGTGCCCTGCACCAACAGCTCCTCCTGGCCATGTGCGATGGGGCTGTATGAGCCCAGAGAGCAGATGCTTGGCAAGGTGTCAGGGTATGGGAGGCCCAGATTCTGGGAGGTTGGATGGACAAGGGAGCAGCTCCCTGTACAGTGACCTCGCCCCACAGCAGGGGAGGATGCTGAGCTTCCTGCAGCTGGGGGAGGTCTCTGGGGGTTTCTGGGAGTGGCTCTGACACAGCCCCAGCAACTCTTGCATGGGAAGAGGAATTCCCGTCCTCTCCTGCCTCCAGCCCAGCTATGACTAGCAGATGATCCTGGCTGTAGGTAGGAACCTCTGGAAGGTATATCCTTAATCTTTCTGCTGGCTGCTCCGAGTGCCTGAAGTGATGTACCTGCACAGCTAAGGAGTGGTGCGTGACTGCTCTTGCAGCTTCTCTGTCAGTCATTTTCCTGCAGGGAAGCAGAGAAATCTGCGGGGGATGTGGACTCTCCACACACGCAGTGATGCAAAATTTCTTAATGACCCCATGGGGACCTTGCTTTCAGATCTCATCTGAACCATGGCAGTAGCAGTGGTAAAACCACCCCTACTGCTAAGATGGGGCACCGGTGGCAGGTCTGCTTCAGCAGATGGTGTCCAGCTGTCTGTCATCAGTATTTTTTGTTTCAACATGGAGTTTCACTTGAGGTTTCCTGTGGGGCACAGGCTGGGCCTGTTTCTGTTCAGCTTTTATGAATCTGACATGGCCAAACCCTAAGGAGCGACATTTGAATGTGCCAAGCCAGAGATTCCCAGCCAGGGATTCCTGCACAGACCCCAGAACTTCTGACTGGTTACAGGTTACAGCAGAGTGTTAGCAACTCTGTGTGAAGCAGGGGTGGGCAAAAGGGCCTCTGCAGGCCAGATCCGCCCAAGCGGGTTGATCCAGCCTGCAGAGGCCCTGCCGCTGTCCCACCCCCATGCCAATCAGGGCCTGGGAGCGGGAGAAGCACTCGAAGTCTCCTCCTGCCTTGGCCCCATCCTGCAAGGAGTGTGTGGTGCTTAGAAGTGCTGCACACTCCTAGCACGGCAGGAGGAGACTTTGCATGTTCCCCTGTCCCCAAGCCCTGACTGGCCTAGGGGCAGGGGGTAGAGGTAGGGTTGCCAGGTGTCTGGTATTCTATTGGACAGTCTGGTTTTTGGGCCCTCTGTCCAGTAAAAAAAAATTCAGAAAATACAGGACATGTGCAATGTCTGGTATTTTCTGGTTTTCCGGCTGGGCGCCTGACGGAAGCCTGGCAGGGAGAGGGGGAGTGGCTGGAAGGGGGGTGTGATCGGCGCTGGGAGCCCTCAGTTGGTTGAGTGCGAGGCGAGGGGAAGCCTCCTTCTCGTTCATGCATCACCGGGACCCTGCGCGGAACAGGCAGTGTCCTGGGATCTGCAAGTGCCCGGGTCGGACTGATCCCAGGGTGTTCCCCGGCGGCCGATTTGCTCACCCCTCTTCCCTTCCTGGCCGGTTCTCCCCCACTTCCCCTCCCGATCTTCCCTGGCCAGTCTCGCTGCCCCCGCTAGCCCTGCTTCCAGCGGCCATTTATCCCCTCCTCCTCTCGATCTCACCCGGCCAGCCCCCCTGCACCTAATCTCCTCCCCCTCCGGCCAGCTCTGCTTCCTGTTGGCCAGTTCCCCACCCGATCTCCCCCAGCCAGCCCCGCTGCCCCTGCCAGTGCTGCTTCTGGCAGCTAGTTTTCCCCTTCTCCTCTCGATCTCACCCAGCCAGCCCCCCTGCACACTGCCCCGGCCAGCTCTGCTTCCAGCCCCTCCCCCCCGCTTCCTCCTGGCCAGCCCTGCTCCCCTCCCAGCCTGTCCCTGCCCCTCTCCACCCATGATCAAATGTGTCCGGTTTTTTGGGGTGGTCTACCTGGTAATCCTAGGTAGAGGGGAGCATGCGAAGTTTCTTCCCACTGCTAGGGGCACAGGAGCCTAGAGGGAACCACCAGCTGATCAGAACAGCTGGCAGATCTCTTAGGAGGGTGGGGTCAAAGACTTTGCATGCTTCCACACCCCCAGACTAATCAAGGTCTGTGAGTGGGGAAGCATGGAAGTGTCCTGGCCCTGGCCCTGGCCCTTCCACATGAGGCCATGCCCCTTCCAGATGGCCTGGGGCCACTTCAAAAAATTCTGAAGTGGCCCCCTGGTCAAATATTATTGCCCACCCCGGGTGTAAAGGCTCCAAGGGAATTCTCTCCTCTGGCCTCTCAGCTCTGCCAGTCTACAGTCTGTCCGGCAGCGTGTGTGCTCACCTCTGAGAACACCCTGACTAGCACACTCAGGCTGGAGGCTTTTGATGGCTCTGTAGGGGAACCGTCAGCATTGTCTGGAACTTTGTCTCCCCACAAAGCAGAATGAGACCCTCCACCTCCCCCCTAGTCGGTGTTTCCATTTTGAGTCCCTTCCCCCCCTCAGACAGGAACAACGGCATCCAAGGTATTTCGGTCTGGTAAAAATGGCATTTTCCATTGAAATAAGGTGCCCAGATCTCCCAAAGAGAAACAGGAAGCCGTGCAGGACTAGCCAGAGCCCTGCAGCCTCTCTCAGGGCAGGGCTGGCGTCACTGCTCAGTCAAACCCTGCCTGCCCCCTGCCAGCCCCCTTACCTGCCTCGCTGGCATGACTCCCCTCCCCACATGTTCCTCTACACCCCACTTTTTGCAAGGAAGGGGCATTGGTCTCGTTTGCTGCTGCCGACTGATCAAATTGGAAAGAGGAAATGGGACACATGCCCATTTTGCCAAAACAGTGGAGACATCCTGGAGCAGGCTTAGAAAAGGGGCTGTCCCAGCCACAACGGGACGTCTGGTCACGCTGATCCAAAAGGAACTTTGAACATTTTTAACCAGCTGCAGCCTGACTGTTCAGAACTGACGACACCTCTGTTCCCACCTCTCCCTGCAGGGGGCGCCGGGTGCAAACTCTGCCCCACGGACTGGCTGCTGCGTGGGGACAAGTGCTACTGGCTGTCCAAAGGGAGTAAAAACTGGGCCAGGAGCCGGGACGACTGCTGGGGGAAGCGCTCGCAACTGCTCGTGCTCCAGAGCCAGGAGGAGCTGGTAACTCACAACACAGACCCATCACATTCCAGCTAGAGAGAGACGTGTGCAGGGTTTGCCCAACCTGGCTCTTTCCTACCTCCCCAATTTTTCCTGTTCCTCCAGTTCACCAAACTCCACACTGGGGTGTTCTTGCCCTTGCGGGGCACCTGGCTGATGCACACACAGCTCAGAACAAGAACCCCACAACTTCCCGCCACGCACTGCCCAACTGGCTCCCACAGGCTTTGCACCCCAGAGGAGTTGATCAGGGGCCCAGCAGGCAGGAGGCACTGGAGGGGGGAAGGGAGCTGGGTGCCAGTAGCTGCTGAGCACCCACTCACATATTTCTCCATTCCCAAAGCACCCACAGAGTCAGCACCTCTGCCCCGACTGATCTGGGGCTGGTGTTACCAGATCTACACAGAGTCACATTCCCCGGCCCCTGCGCTGGGACCTGCCCACTTAGGCGTGAGGGTGAGTTAGCTCAGGTGTGGATGGGTTCTCTGGCCTGAGGCCTGGGCAGAGCCACTGGAGCCCAGAGCAGATAATAAATCCAGGAGCACGGAGGGAATTCCAGCCTGATAGAGCCTGTTCATCCCTCCCCTCTGCTTTCCCCTCACAGGACTCCATACAGGATGTTATACAAGATGCAAACTCTGCCTGGATCGGACTTAAAGAGACACCCCTTGGGGGGAGCTGGACCTGGTTGGATGGTTCCCTGTTGGATCCAGCGCGGTGAGTGCTGCCCAATGCTGCCTGAGAGGTGTTTGGGAAACACTTCCGCTGTACGACATGTGGCTGTTAAATATGCATCTATCTAAGGCCCAGCCTACACCTAGACGTGTGACCAGCCCAGCCACCTTGGTTCAGGGTGTTTCTGCTGCACCAGCACATGCCCTAGTGCTGTGGCCGCTCTACCAATGTAGCTGGGCTGGTAGCAGGGCGGCTTGTGCTGACTGGGGGCTCTGGTGTAAGCTACAAGGGTGGACAAAGCACTGACATGTGGCCAGGGCTGTGTCTGAACTAGGGGACGGAGTAGCCCCCTCACACACACACACACGGCCCCACAGCAGGACCCAGGGTGAGGAGGGTGCCAAGCCCCTGCCAGGGGGTGGCTGTGGAGCCTGCAGGGCTGGGGTAGGAGCAGGCCAGAAATCACTTCCCCAGCAGCACGGCAGAGCTCAGCTGGGGGCCGGAGATGCTTTGCTCTGCCTGCCCTACAGGAGGGTTTGAGCTTTCCTGGGGCGCTGGCCCTGCCAGAGGCAGGGGGAGGGAAGGGGCCTGCTGGCCGGGCTGTGGGTGAGCTGAGTGCTCCGACCAGGGGCTGGTTCCCTGCACTAGGCATGTCAACATGTGGTCAACTAAACGATTAACTGATAAGACCAGGCTTATCATCCACAGGCCATGGGGGTGAGGCAGGGGCCAGTGCTCAGCTGATAGAGGCAGCAGCATGGAGGGTGAGGGGGGCAGGTGGGAGCCGGTATATGCAGGAACTCCCATGTGTATCGGCTACCATGAGTTGATTGGCCCCCCTGCTGCAGCTCTCCGCAGAAGCACCAGTTCGGTGGAGCCCGCCAGCCCACCCCCACCCCCATGGCTGTTGCCTTTAAGCTCTAGGCTCAGCTCCATCCATGCACACGGGGAACCCACACTAGCACTCTAGCCCCGTGTCCCCTCCGCCCCTCCCCGAGACTGGAGCACAAGCGGGGGAGCATGTAAAGCGCTAATGAGCAGGCAGCACAGGGAACACACAAAGGCTCACCTCAGCTCACCAGCCATCACAGCTCCCAGCTAGCACCAGCCACAGATAGGACCGGGGAGCCCGGCTGACGGAGCCGGCAGGCAGCAGGGCCTGGGCTGATGCACCAGCAGGGGGAGCAGACAGACATTCACACTCCAGCTTTACACACGCACACTCCACATCATCAGCCCTGACCCTCACACTCACTGCTGGTGGGTGGGCAGCTGGTGAGCAGGGATCTGACCAGCAGCAGGATCTGCCAGTGCTAATGGGGGAGGGAGAGAAAATATAAAACATGGGACAATTTGCATAATGAATATGCAAATAAAATGTTATCAGCCTGCCAAATGTTTGTGAATGTGTTTGCAGGTCCACCACATAGAAAAGGTTGGGAATCATTGATCCAGAGCATCCCTCAGGCTCCCTGCAGCCGCCCCTCATGGGGAGGAAGGGGGGCAGGTTTCCTCTCACCCCTGGTTTTTAAACTAAACCCCATTGGGATTCAGCCTGGTTTGTTCCTTGCCAGAGACCCCGATTCCTCTACTTCACGGGCTGTCGGCTTGGTTGACTCGCTGCAGAGAGGGGACAGATGAAGGGTGACAGCAGAGCCAAGCTTCCCAGCAGCAGGAGTGGGAGGAAAGACCCACCCTGGGGCCTTCCCTTGTGACAGGGAACCCCAGTGACATGGACTCACTCAGGCCCTGTGGACGGGAACAGCTGCAGTCGGATCACAGGCAACCGGATTCACTCGGAGACGTGTGATGCTGAGTTCAAATGGATCTGCCAGAGAGACGCTGCCGTAATCTAACCAGTGGGACCAAGGAGCCACGTCCGTGTCTGTGAGATGTCAAGGATTCTATGCTCAGGCTCAGCAGGCTGGATTGTGGCTTTAGGCAGAGCCCAGGCGGCGCTGGGACTGAGACACCCCTCACAGCCACAGCTCCCCCCTCGGCCCGTAGCCCTGGGCTGGGCCCTTAGGTTGAGATTTGTACCTGCCCTAAACCTGCCGTAAGTTACTGCTCTGTGCTGCTTCCCGGGGTGCCCAGGGCTGGGAGTCACCTTCCTGCCACCTGCCCCCCACGTGATGCCTTGTTGGGGGTCAGGTCCTAACCCCACTGGCCTCACACGCTGCCCTCAGGGCACACAGAGCAGCTGTCATGCTGCAGGTTAGCGATAGGCCCCCTAACTCCTGAGTTGCTTGAGCATCCACCAGCAGGGTCCAGCCCCTGACCCACGGGACACTCATCTGCTCCTTCCAAAGTTGTACTCCCCCCGCCACTGCTGTACGAGGGCCCCCTCGGATCCTCACTCCAGTCTCACTAACTCTGCTTAGAGTGAATGTTCCTGGTGCCATCGAGTGTCCATGGAGTTAACCCCGCAGAGGGTCACGCACCGGCACTAGTAGAGACCCTAGAAAGAAATGGCTCCATAGGAAATAAAATCTTCACACACACACACTCTGGGGCTGTGTCTGTTAACAACGCATGCTCCTGCCCAGCCAAGTCCTCGTCACCCTAAACCTGGCAGCGTTTTACAGCCCCTCATGCTGTGACCCTGCCACATGAACACCTGGTTCCAGTTTGCCTCTGAGGTGAGCAATCCAGGGTGTTTCTTTGCACCCCCAACCCAGAGCAGACCAACCCTTTGTCTCTCTCTTTGAACAGGCTCTTCGGGAAATCGGAGTAAGAGAATCTAGTAGAAAAACAATCACCCAGTTTGCAAGAGGCTCAGTGGGCAAATCCACCCTGAGCTGTACCATGTGCTTGTGGCCAGAGAGGGAGACCAGTATCTGTTCTCTCCTGAATCTGTGTTCAGGTTAATGCCTGTCCTAAAAGTCCAGTCACTTATCCCAGGTCAACGGCACCTTCGCTCCCACACCAAAGACAATGGATAGCCAATCTTGTGATAAACCACACCGAGTTTTATTTTAAAAGAATAAAGTTTTGAAAAGGTTAAAGCAGATAAAACAGACACACAAACGAGCTACAATCTTATGTGTCAGAAGGTACCAGCATCATCTATAAATAAATGGTGTGTTCTTTAGGGTAGTGGCTTTCAAATTGATTTTCTGGAGACTGAGGTGAAGAAATCTGTTGATGCCTGTGAGCCAATGGAGGGGGATTAGGGGCTTGGGATGTGGGAGCTGGAAGGGGATAAGGGCAGAGAGTTGGTGCTGCAGGAGTGAGGGCTGCAGGATGAGGATGCAAATGAGGGGCTGGGGTTTGATTTCGGGAAGGAGTCTGGGCTGAGGGCTCCGTGGGATGCTGAGGCAGCTTCTGTCTCCAGAAAGTGTAGACCCCCGGCCGATGGTGTTGTACTTACAAGTACTGCACATGATCTTTTCAGGGGGAAAAAGCAAAACACCACATTTATTTGTAACACAGATCAATCAACCCCTTATCATATGCATATGGTATTACATGCATGCACTCACACACACAAGCACAGTCTGTCTTGTGGTTACCAGCAGTTGCTCCCCCTAACTGCTCTGGCCAGGTGAGTTAGGTGGGGGAGGGGCAGAGCCGGGCTTCTGCTGATCTGGATAGATGCTCTGATGGTGACAAGACAAAACATGGGGTCCCCCTGCAAGACGCCTTAGATTGATAGTGTCTTCCCTCTCCTGCAGATCTACACCAGTTAATCATCACCAGGCATATGCAAATGGTAACCATATATTCTGAACCAAAATTAGGGACACATTATCCATGCCCCCTGCCACAAGAAATCCCACCCCTGGAGGTGGTACTCCTGGGGTCAAGACGGACACATGACCAGAAGGGCGTTGTGTGACCCCTCTAAGAACTCCCCCATGCAACTGTCCTGCAATTGCATTAACCCAACTTGCATTGCATTTACTCCAGGGGAGAGGCCGGGGGAAGTGTCCCTCTAAGATTTTCCTCCCATGAGTGGAGTGAATTTTGTCTTGTGCACCAGTACTGAGTCTATATGCACTTCTTGGGATGTGCCACTGTGGCACCCACGTTATTAATAAATATCTTATAAACCTCCCCCTTTCCCTCTGCTACCCTGTCCCCTCCCCTCCCCTCACCCCGTCTGCTCCCCTGGTGTCTGCTGCCCCCCACCTTCCTCTGACTCCTGCCCTTCTCACGCCCCTCAGCCCTCCTGAGACCTGCTCCCCTCCCCTGCACCAGCCCCTCCCTCTGTGCCCACTCCTCCTCTAGCTCCAGTCTGATCATCTGTAGCTGCCCCTCCCTATCCCCTCTCCTAACACCTCCCTCTGCCCACCTGCCCTGCCTCTCCCCTCTGATGCTCATCCCTCCCCTCCACATGTCTGCCCTTCTGCTTCACCCCACACGCCCCTGCATCTTCTCTTACCCCTGCACCTTCCTGGTGCCTCCCCTTTCCTCACTGCCCCATTCTCCTTGCCCACTTTCTCCCTGGTGCCTACCCCCTCACCACCCTCTGCCCCAGTTCTCCTCATGCCCCCTCTGTGCCTCACACATGACTTGCTCCATCTCTGCCTTCCTCATGCCCACCCCTCCTTTCAATTCCTCTTCTCCCAGCACCCACTCCTCCCCTCTTTCTTCCTCTTGCCCCCATTGTCCCTCCCCTTTCCTCTCCCAGGGTCACCCTGTCCCTTCCCTTCTCCCACTGACATCTCCCCTCCCCTATTCCTCATCTCCTCTTGGCCCCATGGCATTTCTCTCTCTTCCACCCTGACCCTTGGTACATTCCCCTTTCTTCTCCTGCCCTGCCCCCCTCCCCTCAGCACAAGCCCCTTCCTCTCCCCACCCCCTTCCCCTTTGTTTTCCCCTGCCCCTTCCATCACCTTCTGCCTTCTAGTTTGCGGGGCTAGAGCCTGTAGTCTGGCCCCAGAAGTGCCTGCAGCCCTGGCACCAGGGCCACCCACAGTGCTATTTTTAGTGTCACAGTCCAGTTCCCACAGGTGGTCCCAGCTCCAGCCGGAGTCAAATGGCAGCCACAAGACATGTCCCAATGAGGCTGCCCCAGCTGGAATGGGGCCTTGTGCAGCTGCTGCTTGACTTCATCTGGAGCTGGGGCTGCTCATAAGGACCCAGACTGCAGCACTAAAAATAGCACCACAGGGGCCTTCGCTTCAGTCCAGGCACCTGCTGAGCGGAGCACCTCACCCCACAGTACCCCAGCCTGTTTCCACATGGCTCCTGCCAGGCTCCAAGGCAGCCCAAAGGAGGCAGCAGGGCCGCTGGATCAGGACCCCGTGCGGGGAGAGGGAGGGGAAGAAGAGAGGACAGCTGAGTGCCACTGGAAGCCAGCCCGGCCTTCCTACATGCCCTGCTGGGGGGAGGGGAAGGAGGCTGCTGCACTGTCCCGGTGTCTCATCGAATAGTGAAATGCCCAGTGGAGCTTTCCGGGACATTTCACGACTTGATGGGGCACCAGGACAGAGCAGTTAAATTTGGAAGAGTCTCAGAAGAAAGTGGGACATATGGGCTGTGTACATATACATAATCTGAGAGTGTCATCACAAGCATCTGCACTTAGACAGCTGCAGTGCCTTCTTTGGGGTGGTTGGGGTGTCTCAATGGTGCTACATTCTCCTTCAAAGGGCGGGGGGGAGGCTTCCAAAAGCAGGCACTTGCTGCTGCCGCCCAAGATGCCCATATGTCTTCTTTCAGTGAGCCCACCTCACAGGTCCCATTGTTCTCCTCATTGCTCTTTGATCTGGCTTCCAACCCTTCTCCAACCATTGCAAGTGCAGGGAGGTGCTGGTCTTTCATGCCTTATCCATTCACACCTCGTTCACTCAACAGAACAATCAATTAAGCAAAAGGTGGTACAAAGTCCACAAGCTACGAAGTCTGCATGTAAAAGGCCTTAATACAAAGTTACATTAAAAATATCAAGAGATTAATGAGAAGTATCTACAATGGGAGACAGTTTTTCCCACCACACAGACTGGCTCCCACTTGCCACCCCGCCATTGACATCCCTACCACAGAGTTCTTGAGACAGGCTCTAGGCAGAGATGTAACCAGCTGCCAGGTCACAAGTCTCTGGGGCACGACCTGTGTCAGGACAGGTTAGCAAATCCTTCCCGGCTCTCTGTCCCTAGCAAGGATGCTCCCAGTGAAGAGCAGAAATGAAGACAAAGATGGAGGAACCCCCAGGATCTTTTTATAGTCCTGCCCTTGCGGAGGGAAATCCATTGTTCTCCTGAGTGATGGTACCTCCCAAAATGGAGTTTGTCCCAGGAAAAAGTTACCTGGCCATGTGCTTCTCAGGCAAACAGCTGTAGCGTTCCTGCTCGACTGCAGGTTCCCAGCAGAATTCTTCAGGTGTTTATTGGCAACCCTTAAGGGCCACTGTCCATGAAGCACAGCTAGTCACTGAGTAGCCACCCCTCACAATAGGTGGGCAATGCTTCTGCTCTCTCCCAGACAAACATTTAAGACACAAGTACAGAGCCAAGACTCATAGCATCACATGTGAAAATCACACAGGTACGTCAGTAGCATAAACAGCAGCAGCTTTCAACAGACACCTCAGCTGGCCCATGTTGCACAAGATTTGGAGCAAACACACGGTGATGGGTGCAACATTGATCCGCGTGTTCTTACTAAAATCCAATAACGTTGCCCCAAGGAACTGGACCTGTTGCTGGTCACTTCCAGGCTGCATTGCAATGTCAGAACATATCGGGACTAGCCCAGGGGTTTTCATACAGCAGGTCACGACCCAGCCTAAGCCGGGCAGCACTGCTGATAGGACTTTTACCGGTCTGGTCATCGGTGCTGACCAGAGCCACCAGGGCCCCTGGGAGGCTGAGCCAGGTGACCCAGCACCTTACATTCCATGACCCAGTAGTGGCTACTTCTTGTAGGGGGCTTTGTATCCCACCTCCTCCCCTGTGCTCTGGCTGCTAGAGGTCAGCACCTCACACTAGTTCCGGGGTGGCCAACCCATGGCTCTTGAGCCACATGCAGTTCTTTGCTTAAAGAAAAGCAGCTCTTCCTGGTCCTGAGCTGCACACCTGGACTGCTCATGGCCAGCCGCTCTGTGCATGTGCCCCAGCACCTGGAGGGAGAAGTGTGTGACAGCAGTGGCAGCTCTGGGACCCAGGCATTAGGCTAGAGCAGGGGAGGGGAGGAGGGCTAGGGGTGCCTGGCTCTGGGGAAGGGGAGGGGCATTGGGTTAGAGCAGGTGGTGTCTGGCTCTGGGGGAGAGGCAGGGGATTGGGTTCGGGGGAGGGAGGTGGCGAAGAAGAGTACTAGGGGTGCCTGGCTCTGGGGGAGGAGTGGTGCAATAGGTTAGAGCAGTGGGGGGAGGGTTTGAAGCACCCTTAAACTCAAAGTCTTCATGGATACAGAATAAGGCAGCCAACACAAATGTCTCCTTTAAATTACAGGGCAACAGAAGAATCAGCAGGTATGTGGTTTACACTGTGTTTCTTTAAAGAAAATTCAGAGGCTATTGTTTGCCAGGCTTAAGCAATTATTCTGAGATTGAGTCTCTCCCTTATCGTTTTTGAACCTGTCATACTTGCAGTCTGGGACAGACCTGAATTTTAGAACTATAAAAAAGCCATAATCTTAATCAGTTTTAAAAAAATGAGGAAGCCAGACCAGAGATTAACAAACTGGAGTGAAACAGGCATTTCAGATTGTGCTAATTTACTTCTCAGTTCAATATAACTTTAAAAAACTCTCAGGACATAATAGGGCAGTAGTGTGAAATTTAAAATACATGGTGAGGCTACTTTTATTTTTAGTGTGAGAATATTACTGTATTTTCAAAGGGTTTTTTTTTTTTCTTTAAATTTGATGTTTGTTCCTTGTCAGGTTCTCTGAAGATCTATAGACTGGCTGTGAATTTTTAAAATGACTAGAGACTTTATTGTTTTTTGTCCAAAATGTCCTGTAAATGTTATTTTTTATCACTGCATTTCATAGAATCATAGAATACTAGGATTGGAAGGGACCTCGAGAGGTCATAGAGTCCAGTCCCCTGCCCTCATGGCAGGACCAAATACTGTCTAGACCATCCCTGATAGACAATTATCTATCCTACTCTTAAATATCTCCAGAGATGGGGATTCCACAACCTTATTGGGCAATTTATTCCAGTGTCTGACTACCCTGACAGTTAGGAACTTTTTCCTAATGTCCAACCTAAACCTCCCTTGCTGCAGTTTAAGCCCACTGCTTCTTGTTCTATCCTCAGAGGCCAAGATGAACAAGTTTTCTCCCTCCTCTTCATGACACCCTTTTAGATAGCCATTTTCAGGTATCATGTCCCCCCTCAATCTTCTCTTTTCTAAACTAAACAAACCCAGTTCCTTCAGTCTTCCCTCATAGGTCATGCTCTCTAGTCCTTTAATCATTCTCGTTGCTCTTCTCTGGACCCTCTCCTATTTTGTGTACCATATCCATCCATCCATCCATCCATAAAAAAATAAATATATAATACATGGCTCTTCGCACTCTATCCGCAGCTATTTTGGTTCTTCATCTCTAACTGGTTGGAGACCCCCCCCTGCACTAGTTATTGCTGCTCTTCTGTCTGGTGAGTTACACCATCAGAGATTCCCAGTTCTCCACAGAGTTCTAAGGGTACAGCTACACAGCATGCTTATTTCAGAATAAGCTATTTCAAAATAGCACACCTACAGGGGAAGCCTCAGAATTAGGCAGCAGTAGTGAGAGGACGAAATGTGCAAACAGTTTTTCACTCAGAGAGCAGCCCCTGACACTCTGGAAAGGCTCAGGTGTGATGCTGAAGAAAGACCAGTCCAGCTTTCCCAAGGCCAATTGTCCAACACTCCTGTTATGAGCCTCTTCCCGCTGGAGTCTGCTTTGCTGCTGTAAGTGCATCGGGCTTGCTGCAGATCCAGCGTCTCTGACTGGTGCACCACAGGCTGCTGACCCCTTTCTCATTCAGATACGCGCAGTTGCCATCTCCTCCGATCACAAACCTGCAGGGCAGAAGCCAGGGAGCGGGTGTGAGGAAGGAGCCAGGTGTTTCCTATCACAGACAGGCGGCGACACTCGCACAGGGCAGGGAGCTGCTGCATTCACAGCCCCTCAGTTCCCTTCCTGCACCTGCACCAGGCCCCAGCCCTGCCCCCAGCCGAAGGGGACAGTTCCACAGGGGGCAGCGGGGCCAGGCGAGGTTCTAAGAGGAACTGGCCTCCACGGAGCATTTACGCCAAGGGGATGTTTTAACCCCGGTTCCTGCTCCCCCCCCATGCAGCTGCCCCCACACCCAAAGTGCCCCAGGTGCGGGTTCCAGGGGAGCAGCACATGGCGAGGAGCAGCAGTGACACCGCACAGAAGAGCTGGGGCCAGGGCTCCCCGGGAACTTGACATCAGCTCTCAGGTCAGGCCTCGCTGAGGAGGCTGAAGCTAAATGGCAGCAGCACAGGCCCGTGGCCGTGGTGTGACCCAGCCACTCAACCCAGCTTCCCGCCGGAACATGTCCCACCTGGGCACAGGGCGGGATCCCGGCCCACAGGCAAATCCTCCCCCACTGACCCATCCTGCCTACTCAGTAATAGGTGCCGGGCTGGGAGGAGGCCCAGCACCACTCTGGGCAGGCTGGGATCTCCCCACCCCCAGACCTCCAGCATCTGGCTGGGCCAAGACGTGTCCCAGAGCCAGGCTAACCCAGCCCCCGCCCGCCTGATCACATGGCCGGGGTGGGCAAGGAGAGATGAGGCACCAGCATTTTGCCACCTCACTGTTTACCCCTTTCTCCAGATCATTTATAAATAGAATCCATCCCAGGACAGACCCTTGGGGGACCCTACTAGTTACCTCTCTCCATTTTGAAAACTTACCCTTTATTCCTACCCTTTGTTTCTGGTCTTCAGTCCATGATAGGACCTTCCCTCTTTTCCCATGACAACTTACTTACATGGCCTTGGTGAGGGACCTTGTCAAAGGCTTTCTGGAAATCTAAGTACACTAGAGCCACTGGATCCCCCTTGAACACATGCTTGATGAGGCAGGATTTCCCTTTACAAAAGCTCTGTTCACTCTTCTTCAAACATATCACATTCACTTGTGTGTCTGTTAATTCTGGTCTTTACCACTCTTTGCCTGGCATTAGACAGCTAGACTTAACTTCAACATCCATGAGCCTCAGAAAACACTAGGGACCTGCCAGGCATCTGGTGCAGAGGTAAATGTGAGCACTGGGTTACACACTGTTGGCAGTGCTGCAATTTCATTGCCGTGTTCCTTCAGAACGCCCCTCCTGAAGTGACACGTGCCCCAGCAACATGGAGAGAGCTGAGACCCTCCAATATTACTGTTTTTTCTGCCTTTGTAGCCTCTCTCATCTCACTGGGCTTTTCAGCATCACACTCACCAGGCTGGTCAGGGTAGTACTTGCCAAGTGCTCTACTCTTAGAAATTCCCTGCTTGAACCCTGTCTAGAGATTCCACGGTGCAGCTTGAGGTGAGATTTTCACACCCCATCCCCACCAGCGAGGCCTCATGTGCTGTTCTAGGATTCACACCCTGCGATCGGCTCAGGTGGGGGTTGGGCATTTGATCCCACCCAGCTCCCACTGAAATCAGGCTTGAGACGTCACTGAGCAAGGCCTGTTGTTGGAACTGGCTACAGCAGCCTCAGGCACCCAGAACGTAACACTGTTCAGTCTCTTCCATGTTGACACCTGGTTACAGACAGACAGACGTGGAGACTTTGGCCCATCTCCCAGCAGGCGCCCATCACTACCACACCGAGCACCCACACCCCCAAGCACGCTCTGGCTGTTCCCACAGCACTGGCTGGCAGCTCTGCCTGAACTTGGCACCTCACACCCAAAGCCCAGGGACTCATATGAAGGCGGTGTGTGTGTGTGTGTGGGTGGGTGGGTGGGTGTGTGTAAGACTCACCAGTTATTGAATTTGGTGCCATTGGTCCATTTCCAGGTCTGCCATTGGTCCATTTCTGGGTCCCTCCGGAGGCCGATCCAATAGTCAGGTTTGCCTTTGTAGCGCTGCATGAAAGCCTAGAACAGCAAAGGGGGAGGGAGTGTCAGGGCCCAACCCTGCTGCTCCCCGGCTCTGGGAAGGGAATCCCAGGGGTGCACAGAGGGGTCTGAGTGTTCCCAGAGGGTGGCTGGGGATTTGCCCCTCCCCCTTGCCCAGCTCTGAGTAATTCTGTATTAACCCTCCCCCCCCAACCCAGCTCCCCCCACCCCAACCTCCCCAGGGCTGGGTTCCACCCCCCCATGCCAGGCCAGGCTCCGTGTGAAACCCTCGCCATTCAGCAGCTGAAAAGTCCATTGGCTCCGAGCTGCTCCTCCCGCGCAGGGCAGAGCCCAGGCCAGGCCAGTGCGACGAGTCTCTTACCATTTCCTGCAGGGTGTCGATCCCAGCCAGGGAGGCCCCCTGGGCAGAGCAGCGGCTCCAGCTGTCATTCCAGTTCCCTTCGCCCTCAGAGAAATAGAAGCATTTCCCCTGGTACCAGACCCAGCCATCCGGGCACGCGGGGCCCAGCACAACTGAGGAGCGCCCAGATAACGACACTGAAATGAGACAGGAACAGGTGGGGTGAGGGGACCTGCCCATGGATGGGCAGAAATGATCCCTGGCGCCCCAGGCTACTGAGACTCCTCTGACCCTGGCAGGTGCTGAGGGGGGAGGGGGTGTGAAAGAGCCAGGGGGACGCTGGGAATCCAGCCCCATTGGGGGGGGAAATCACCTGACCCTGCTCTCACTGGGCCAATAATCTCAGTTCACATTCAAGAGGGAGGCAGCTGACAAAGGGCTCGTGTGTCTAAGGTCACAGAGCTGGTCCAGGATGTGGGCCAGACGGGGTGGGGTGGGCAGGGCAGGGAGCGGCAGGGGAGGGTGCCGTGGTCATGGCCGGCAGGAGAGCGACACTGGATAAGAGGCGGGTTCAGCAGGGGTGGCCAGGCCGGATCCCCGAGGAGCTCTGCTCGCTTGGGCTGCTGCCCCTCCCCTGCTCTGCGCTGGGCTGCCAGGTGTCCGGTATTGGCCCGGACAGTCCAGTATTTTCACCTCCTGTCCGGTAAAAAAAATTCAGAGAATACCGGACACCTGAAATGTCTGGTATTTTCTGATTTTTTTCCCAGCCAGGAGGCAAAAATACCGGATATTTGGCAACCCTACAAACACTCGGCAACTGGGCCCAGCCCCTGAGTCTCTCCCTCCCCCTCCGGCTCCCGACACCCCCAGCCCTGGACCCTCTGCTTACCTGGAACCTGCGTTCTTGCTTGATCAAAAGCACAACATGGTCGCCGGCAAAAAGACTAAAGACCAAGGGGAAGCAATGCCTCCCCTGGGTCTTAGTGCTCTACTCTCCCCTGTTCCTATCCCTATTCTGTCTGCACTCACTCTGTTTTAATAATGCTGTTTTATTATTTAATTTTTTTGTTTAACCCTCGGGGTCCTTTCCCCCCCGCCCGCTCAACAACTTTGGTCTCCCTCCTATTTTTTTTTGCTCCTCAAAAGAATTTTTTTCCACAGTGGTGGTGGTGTTTGTTTGGGTTTTTTTTTGGGGGGGGGGGGGGGAGGGAAGGAGGGCGTTTGGTATTTTTGGTTAAACCATCTGGCAACCCTATGGGCTGCCCAGGAGGGAGCTGAGGTGAGGATGGAATAAACTCCCTGCCCTTCGCCAGGCCGAGCGCCCGCTGCTCCCAGCACAGCCAGACACAGGGCAAGGGAGACGCCTGGCAGGAGACGTTTGCCGGGCGGGAAGGGACACGCCCAGCGCAGGGGCAGGGACAGCGCAGAGCAGCCCAGGCACAAGGCCAAGGGCCAGAAAAGCAACTCAAGGCAGGCGAGTAAGGGAGGGAAGCGCAGTGACTGTCCAACAGGGACACCAAATGGCCACAGGGCAGCAATAGGAACCAGTCCTGACACTGACGCCAAAGGCAGCCTGATGCGCTTCTATGCGGAGAGATTTCTACTGGCAAGGCTGGAGCAGCAGGTGAAGGGCCAGGGGCAGGTCATTAGGGTCACTCGGGGAGACGCTGCCAAGTTCTAACCCATCCCAAACTAGGGATAAACTGAAACAACAACAAATGGTCTGGTAGCACTTTATAGACTAACAAAACATGTAGATGGGATCATGAGGTTTCGTGGGCACCGCCCAACTGCAGTCATCTGAAGAAGTGAGTTTTGCCCATGAAAGCTCATGATCCCATCTCCATGTTTTTTTATTCTATAGCAGGGGTGGGCAATATTTTTTGCCCAGGGGCCACCCTGGAAAGGGTGGGGCCTAAATAGGAAGGGGTGGGGCTACTCCACCCCCAGACCATGATTGGTCTGGGGGTGGGAGAGACCTTCTGCCCCCACTTCCCACAAGGCACCCATGCCCTGGAAGAGGCTTGGCACGCTCCCCCACTCTCAGGCCAATCAGAGCGCGCAAAACCTCCTCCCGCCCTGCAAGGAGCACGTGGCACTTTGAACTCCTGTGTGCTGCTCGCAGGGCGGGGGAGAGGGGGGCTGTGGGAGGAAGGGAAGCAGAGGAGGCTTTGCACGCTCCCCTGCTCCCAAGCCCTAATTGACCTAGGGGTAGGGGAGCAGCAGGGCCTGTGGGGGCCGGATCCAGCCCACGGAGGCCCTTTCACCCACCCCTGGTCTATAAAGTGCTACCAGACTATTTGTTGGTTTTTATGTTTATCCTGTACAGACTGACTCTGCTTCCCCCCGGTTCCATATCAGAGGCAACAAAGGGGGGCAGGGAGAGCTGGTGCCGGTAAAATCTGGCTCCCAGCATGTGCCAGTTCCCATCGAGTCCTCCCCATCCCATGCCTGCTCCATCACAAGCAGCAGCAGGGGGCAGGCGGGAGCCGGTGCTGGGAGGAGCCAGCTTGTTAAGCTCCCCACAAGCACTGGAGCTCACGGAAGTAAAAGCTTCTGTGGGACGCTCAAGCAGGGAACACTGAGGCTGGTGCTGTGGCTCGGCTCAGGGACGATCCCGACTCCCTGTGCTGGGTGAGCTAGGTGGGAAAGGCCGATCTGAGCAGTTCCACTGGCAGGGAAAACAGGCAGCAGTGGAGAGAGAGGACGAAATGTGCAAATGGCTTTTGTGGTTTTCACCCAGAGAGGCTCAGAGCAGCCCCTGACACTCTGGAAAGGCTCAGGTGTGGTGCTGAAGACAGACCAGTCCAGCTTTCCCAGGGACAATTGTCCAACACTCCTGTTACGAACCTCCTCCCGCTGGAGTCTCCTTTGCTGCTGTAAATGCATCGGGTTTGCTGCAGATCCAGGGCAAGTCACCAGAACACCGCAAGCTGCTGACCTTCTTCTCGTTCAGATACACGCAGTCGCCATCTCCTCCAATCACAAACCTGCAGGGCAGAAGCCAGGGAGCGGGTGTGAGGCAGGAGCTGGGTGTTTCCCATCACAGACAGGGGGCGACACTCGCACAGGGCAGGGAGCTGCTGCATTCACAGCCCCTCAGTTCCCTTCCTGCACCTGCAGGAGCCCTGCCCCCATCTGCAGGGGACAGTTCCACGGGGAGCAGTGGGGCCAGGTGAAGTTCTAAGAGGAACTGGCCTCCCTGGAGCATTTACGCCGAGGGGATGTTTTAACCCCAGTTCCTGCTCCTCACCCAGCTGCCCCAGCACCCAAACTGTCCCGGGTGTGACACTGCACAGAAGAGCTGGGGCCAGGGCTCCTCCAGCACTTGATATCAGCTCTCCGGCTGGGCAACCGGCAGACCAGGCTGCGCTGGGGAGGCTGGGGCTAAACAGCAGCAGCACAGACCCCGGGTCCATGGCGTGACCCAGCTGCTCACACCCAGCTTCCTGCCAGAGCTGGACCCAGCACCACCCACCTGGGCACAGGGCGGGATCCCAGCCCACAGGCAAAGCCTCCCCCACTGACCCATCCTGGCTACTCAGTAACAGGTGCCGGGCTGGGAGGAGGCCCAGCACCACTCTCGGCAGGCTGGGATCTCCCCACCCCCAGACCTCCAGCCTCTGGCTCTGGGTAGGCTAAGACGTGTCCCAGGGACAGGCTAACCCAGCCCCCGCCCGCCTGATCACATCACGAGGAGTACAGGATCGATCTAGAAATCACCCCGACGGCAGAACTCTGTCTAAGCTGCAGTTTCAGTTTCGAAATGGCGCTTGTTCATAACAGCGCCAGAACGTGATTATGCTAATGAAGCGCTTCATTTGCACTTTCCCCACTTCATCCCCACTTCATTTGCACTTTCCATGTGCTTTATTTACAGGGCTCGACAAATGGCGGTGAAATCCACTCGCCAGCCCGCACCATGAACCGGCACTGAGCATGCACCGCCGTGAAGCAGGGGCAACTGGCTGAAATATTAGGATTAGCTGGCGTGTTTTGTTTTGTCTTAGTAACTTGCTTTGGTCTGAGTGTTTTCACCTGCATTCACTTATGTCCCACTGTCACGTTACTGAATTTTAAAGGAAGAAGCCAGATCACTGCAGCACCCAAAGGGGGGGGTGTTTACCCCAAAGTCTGTACAAAGGGGGCCATGTGAGATGTCAAATGAAAGCTTGTGTTCTACTGATTTTACATATGTTATTCATGTACTTGTATAATATCTGTATGTGGCGCTATAAACATGTGCTCTGTGTTAATGCTGGAAATTTCTGTCTGAGACAGAGCAATGGGCCAGGAATGTCCAGTCAGTGACTATGCTAATTAGCAAGGCTCCAGGGACAAGGCTCACACACCTGAGGAATGTGGACCTGCAAACCAACCAATATCACGACTGCTGACTTGGGACACAAGGATAGGTCACTGGGCCATGTGACCTGTTCCAGCTTGGAAGATACCAGGGATGGATATAAAATATCATGTGGCAATCTCCTTCCTGCCTTCAATTCTGCTACTGATTCCAGATGCAGCCTTGAGAGGACAGAGAGTCGTGAAGAATCATGGGCCCATCCTGACCTAGGATGTACACCAGAGACTTTTAAGCTAGCAGTTTGTAACATCTCTGCTGAGAGCCTGCATCGAGAACTGGGTGATTCGATGCATGTAATGTAACCTCACTCTCATGCTTTTCTTTCTTTTATTAATAAAACCTTTAGATTTTAGATGCTAAAGGATTGGCTCAGAATGATCTTGTGGGTAAGATCCAAAGTGTAAATTGACCGGGAACTGTGACTGGTCTTTTGGGACCAGGAGAACCCGTTTGGGGTAGGTGAGATTGGGTTCTATAGCCCCTCACCTGTGTGCAGGCCCGGGCTGATTGTGGCACAGGAGAACTGGCGTGTCTGATGGGTTTTGTTCAGTGTGGGTTTGTGGCCTGTCTGAGAAGGTGTCCAGTCTGGGGCTGTAAAGAGCCCTCGTTCTGAGCAATAAGTCCTGAGCAGGCACCCTCAGCGATGTCCAGACCTGGCCCAGTCCATCACACCCACTTGTTATACTTAATAAAAGCACTTATTTATTAATCAAGCCCAGTATAAATATTGGGGAGCAGCCACTGTGCACCTCTCTTTTTTGAAATGAGGTGACCACATCTGTACGCAGTATTGAAGATGTGGGTGTCCTATGGTCTTATATAGAGGCAATAAGATATTTTCTGTCTTATTCTCTATCCCTTTGTTAATGATTCCTAACATTGTTTGCTTTTCTCACTGCCGCCGCGCACTGAGTGGACGTTTTCAGAGAACTATCCACAGTGACTCCAAGATCTCGCTCTCGAGTAGTTGTGGTTAAATTAGTCCCCATCATTTTGTATGTATAATCGGGATTATTTTTTCTGATGTGCACTACTTTACATTTCTCAACATTAAAATTCATTTGCCATTTTGTTCCCCATTCACCTAGTTTTAGGAGATCCTTTTGAAGCTCTTCACAGTCTGCTTTGGTCTTAACTATGTCAAGCAGTTCAGTATCATCTGCAAATTTTGCCACCTCACTGTTTCCCCTTTCTCCAGATCATTTATAAATAGGATCCATCACAGGACAGACCCTTGGGGGACCCTACTAGTTACCTCTCTCCATTTTGAAAAGGTACCATTTATTCCTACCCTTTGTTTCCTGTCTTCAGTCCATGAAAGGACCTTCCCTCTTTTCCCCATGACAACTTACTTACAAGCCTTTGGTGAGGGACCTTGTCAAAGGCTTTCTGGAAATCTAAGTACACTAGAGCCACTGGATCCCCCTTGAACACATGCTTGATGAGGCAGGATTTCCCTTTACAAAAGCTCTGTTCATTCTTCTACAAACATATCGCATTCACTTGTGCGTCTGTTAATTCTGGTCTTTACCACTGTTTGCCTGGCATTAGACAGCTAGACTTAACGTCAACATCCATGAGCCTCAGAAAACACTAGGGACCCGCCAGGCATCTGGCGCAGAGGTAAATGTGAGCACTGGGTTACACACTGTTAGCAGTGCTGCAGTTTCATTGCCGTGTTCCTTCACAGCTCGCCTCCTGAAGCGACACGTACCCAGGCAATATGGGGAGAGCTGAGACCCTCCAATATTATTGGATTTTCTGCTTTGTAGCCTCTCTCATCTTGCTGGGCTTTTCACAATCACACAGTTGACCAGCATGGGGAGTTTGGTGGCACTTCCCCACTGCTCTACTCTTAGAAATTCCCAGCTTGAACCCTGTCTAGAGATTCCATGGTGCAGCTTGAGATGATATTTTCACACCCCATCCCCACCAGTGAGGCCTAATCTGGCACTCTAGGATTCACACCCTGCGATCGGCTCAGAGGGGGTTGAGTATTTGATCCCACCCAGCTCCCACTGAAATCAGACTTGAGAGGTCACTGAACTAGGCCTGTCATTGGAACTGGGCTACAGCAGCCTCAGGCACCCAGACCTTATGACTGCTCTCTGGCTGTTCCCACAGCACTGGCTGGGGGCTCAGTCTGAACTCAGCACCTCAGACACCAGGGACCCAAAGCCCAGGGAGCTCACGGAGGGGGGCAAAGACTCACAGGCGGTTGAATTCGGTGCCGTTGGCCCATTTCCAGGGCTGCCCTGGGTCCCTGCAGAGGCCGATCCAATAGTCAGGTTTGCCTTTGTAGCGCAGCATGAAAGCCTAGAACAGCAAAGGGGGAGGGGGTGTCAGGGCCCGACCCTGCTGCTCCTGGCTCTGGGCAGGGAATCCCAGGTGCGCACAGAGGGTCTGATTGTTCCCAGGGGTAGCTGGGATTTTCCTCCCCTTGCCCAACTCTGGGTAATTCAGTATTAACCCCTCTCTCCCCCAACCTCCCCAGGGCTGGGTCCCACCCCCCATGCCAGGCCAGGCTCTGTGTGAAACCCTCGCCTGACAGGGCAGCTGGGCTCCCTCCAGTCCTACCTGGGGAAGGAGAGAGATGATCAGTGCAGGGGATGCTGGGAGGGGCTAGGCCTAAGGGGACCCCTCCCCAACCCCCAGCTGGCTGCTCTTTCCCTACCCTGGGGCACTGGCCCTTCCAGCCGCGCTGGGGTCTCAGCCCCTCCAGCCCCAGGCAGCCCAGACACACGGGGCCAGCCCAGCCCCAGAGGCGTCTCCTGCTGAGAGGCCTGACAGTGGCGGATCCCCTCCCCGCCATCGGTCACTGACACCAGAGGGGCCCTGGGCCCAGGCCAGACCAGTGCGACGAGTCTCTCACCATTTCCTGCGGGGTGTCGATCCCAGCCAGGGAGGCCCCCAGGGCAGAGCAGTTGCTCCGGCTGTAGGTCCAGTTCCCTTCGCCCTCGGAGAAATAGAAGCATTTCCTTGGTATCCGACCCAGCCGTCCGGACATGTGGGGCCCTGCACAGCTGGAGAGCGCCCAGGTAATGACACTGAAATGAGACAGGAGCACATGGGGTGAGGGGACCTGCCTGTGGGTGGGGAGAAATGATCCCGGCGCCCCAGGCTGCTGAGACACCTCTGACCCTGGCAGGTGCTGAAGAGGAAGGGGGTGTGAAGGAGCCAGGGGGATGCTGGGAATCCAGCCCGAGGGGGGTGACCGGTCGCTGGTCTCACCAGGCCACTGTCTCAGTTCAGGTTCAACAGGGAAGCAGCTGAAAAAGGGTTCATGTGTCTAAGCCCCCAGGCTGCGGGTCACAACAGGGGGCGGCAGGGGTGCAGCAGGCAGGAGAGGCGGGTTCAGCAGGGTTGGCCAGGGTAAGAGGCGGGTTCAGCAGGGTTGGCCAGGGTAAGAGGCGGGTTCAGCAGGGTTGGCCAGGGTAAGAGGCGGGTTCAGCAGGGTTGGCCAGGGTGGTTCCCCGAGGAGCTCTGCTCACCTGGGCCGCTGCCCCTCCCCTGCTCTGGGCTGCCCAGGAGGGGGCTGAGGGGCGGGGGGGAACAAACTCCCGGCCCTTCGCCAGGCCGAGCGCCCGCTGCCCGGAGCTCCCAGCGCAGCCAGACGCAGGGCGAGGGAGATGCCTGGCGGGAGACGTTTGCCAGGCGGGAAGGGACATGCCCAGCCCGGGGGCAGGGACAGCTCAGAGCAGCCCAGGAACGAGTCCTAGGGCCAGACACGCAACTCTCAGTTACTCGCCTGCTTTGAGAAGTGCAGTGACTGTCCGTCAGGGACATGCAAGTTCCCACTGAGTTCCCTTCCCCCCCAATGCCTCCCACAGAAGCAGCAGCAGGGGGGCAGGTGGGAGCTGGTGCTGGGAGGAGCCAGCTTGTTAAGCTCCCCAGGAGCATCGGATAACAGAGTCTGCCCCCCAACTCCCCCCAACTTTATGGAGAAGCAGCACTGCTGAGGGTGAGGGGGGCCAGTAGGAAGCAGCTTTCAAGACAGCTCCCCACACGTATGGGCTCCCATGGAGCCACCTGCCACCCTGTGCTGCTGCCTCTCCATCAGTGGCAGCAGCACGGGGGAATAAGGGAGGCAGGCTCTAGGAGTCGATACAGAGAAATGGCTTTTAAACCAGCTCTGTGCATGTGCCAGTTCTGCAGAGCCACCTTCCCGCCACCCCACTGCCTCAAGGGGGCAGGCGAGCCAGCACTCAGGAGGAGTCTGCTCAATAGCCAGCTCCGGGCTGCGTGCCCTTCCACCCCGTGCGCGGTTTCCTCTGTATCAGAGACAGCAGCACAGGGAGGCTGGCGGCGCAGTCAGGATGCTGGAGCAGCCTCTGTCGGTGGTGGGCCCGGGCTCCCCTTGCGGCCCAGCTCTGGCACCCCACACTGCTGCCTTGGATTGCACTGGCTGCCGGCCCTACCTAAGGGAGTATTTTAGCAATCGTCTAACTGATCATTTGTTGCCGCTACAGGATTACTAAAATAAATGTTCTGACATCCCTGTTGCAAACACCGTGTGAGTTCGGGATTTCCCTTCCCCACCCTCCTGCCCCCTGCCCTGAATCACTCCTGCTCACTCTCAGCCTCAGGGGAATCTGGCACGGGGAGGAGTCTGCTGCAAACCCCTCCAGCCATTTTGTGCACTTGCCCCAGCAACTCTGTATCTGGTTGGAAGCCTTCCCCTGTGGCTGGGACACACTCAGGTTTGGGGGCCATTAGCAGCTGGGGCAGGGGGATCCAAGGCCTGTATCCTCCAGACAGGTCACAGTGCAGGGTGCTGTTTGCACTAGTGCTGGTGCACGGCTGGAGCGGGACAGGCCATGCGTATGATACTTCCTGGTGTCGCTCAGCGTGTGCTTTGTGTCACTGATCTCAGGGTGCTGCTCTAGCGGCACAATTTCAGGTTTCAAACCCTGTACAGACCAGAGCTGGACATGGGCATATATGGCTCCCAGGGTGCCAGGCCTGGGGGCCCCTTCCCGTACTGCCTGGGAAGGCCGGGGCACTGCAAGGAGCCGTTCAGGGCTGGGAGCCTCTGACTGGTGCCATCCCCACCCGTGTTCTGGGCTCCCCTGCACTCAGCAGGGTGGAGCCCCAAACTCCCGGCTCTCACCTTATACACCATGAGCCAACGCTGCCTGCAACAGGCCCGCTGAACTGGTGTGGTAATGGTGAGCAGTGCCCCCGTAAGTGTGAGCGGAGCACTTGGGCGGCCACCCAGAGAAATTCAGGTGTCGCCCCACTGATGAACAGGGCGCCCACAGCAGGGGCCTGCCTCAGTGCACATAAAATTTATTCTGCACACGTATGGGAAAACAATTCGAGAAAGCTTCATCCGTGCAAACCCTTCACACAGAGGTGCCGACGCAGCAAGTGCCGCTCTGGTCACGTACTGCAGAGACCAGCACCAGGGCAGGCCCCTTTCCACACCCTGCAGTGCCCTGATGTCACCCATTTGCACCAATTCCATTTTATCAAGGAATCAACATTCCCAGGCTCACTTCAGTCCCGGGCAGCACCTGCCAGCCTGGCCCTGGGAACGATGTGGGGACACAGGAAGGCCAGGTTGGTGCCTCACGGCGACAGGCTGCAGGCAGAGGGCCCAGCTCATCTCTGCCCTGCTCCCAACCCATCAATCACCCCCCCACACACCCCTCGGACTGTGTCTGGAGCCCAACAATAGTCACTGGGACCCCACTTGCTCAGAGATGGACTGGGGGTTGGGGGAGGGAGGGCTACTGTCAGTCAGCCCCTCCCCCCACAGCAAGTGCCCAGGGCAGGGCCTGGGAGGGGGCAGGAGGCGGCTCTGGGAGGAGCATCCCCCAGGAAGCCTCTGTCCCAGGGGCAGGAGCCGGACAGGCCAGGAGGAGACACTGTGACTGGGGCAGCCACAAGGGGGTGGGACGTGCAGAGACGGGGGGGGGAGGCGGGGAGGGAGGGCTGAGAACTCACCTGCCAGGACAACAGCGATGAGGAAACCAAAGATCATGACTCCCAGGGCGACTGTACGCTTCTTGTAGTTACAGCAATGCCCTGAAACAGAGGGACCCGTCAGGCCGGGCCGTGAGGCCGCATCTCACTGACAGCACCAGGCGGGGGCTGCCCTAGAACACGCCCCGTTCTGTCCCTCCCGCCAGATGCTCTGGGAGAGGTATCCGGGGGCTCAGGCAGGCTGGGGCTGGCAGAACAGCCCCTCTCCCCTCAGCCCACCCCCCCGGCACTGCCAGCCAGGCCGGCGAGCTCAGGGCACAGAGATAAGGACCCACATGTTCCGGTGGCAGGAGCCCCCCTGCCCAGCACCTGTCCCCGCACACGGGGTCTCACTCGGGCACCACGCAGCGGAAGGGGGAGAAGGAACCAGGCCGGGAGGGGTCAGGGCTGTCACAGGGGGTCTGACCCACCAGCCCAAACAGCCCCTGCCCAGCCACACGTCCAGCGCTGTGTGCGCCAGCCAGCCACTGGGAGCCAGGGATCGGAGCCCTGAGAGCCCCAGCCCCTGCATGGGTGCTGTGTTTTGGGGGGGCATCTGTATCAGGGGCAGTGGAACCTTCCCAGATGTGGGGAGGCAGGGCCCTGCCCCTAGGGTTACCAGGTGAGCTAAAAAAAAAACCGGATACACTTGATCTCAGATGTGGGTAGGGGGACCGGCCAGGAGGCAGGTTGGGTAGGGGGACCAGCCGGGAGGCGGGCAGGGCTGGCTGGGAGGACGGGGGCGGCCAGTGGGAAGCAGAGTTGGCGGGGTGTGGGGAGGAGGTCATCAGGGCAGCGGGCTGGCCAGAGGAGATGGGGAGGGGAAAACCAGCTGGCGGGAAGCAGGGCTGGGGCGGGCAGCAGAGCTGGCCAGGGGAGATCGAGAGAAGGAGGGGAAGAACTGGCCACCGGAAGCAGGGATGGCGGGGGAGATGGGGGTTCGTCGGGGGCAGCAGGAAGATCGGGCAGGGGAACCAGCCAGCAGGAATCAGGGCTGGCGGGGTTGGGGGAGAAGGGGCAGGGGCAGTGGGGCTGGCCGGGAGAGTTGGGGGGTCGTTGGGGGAGATCGGGCGGGGGAACCGGTCGGTGGGAATCAGGGCTGGCGGGGGCAGCGGGGCTGGTCAGGGAAGATCGGGAGGAGGAGAAGTGCAGGAGAACCGGCCGGGAGGGGGTCAGGGGAGGGAGCGAATCAGCCGGCGGGGAGCAGAACTGACCCGGGCACGTGCAGATCCCGGGGCGCTGCCTGTCCTGCGCACGGTCCCGGCAGAGCGCAAGAGAGTCCGGCTGCGGCTCTACAACACGCTTGATGAGCACTCGGGATCACAGACGGGGCTTCCCCTCCTCCCCAAGGCATCACACGCAACCAGAGGCTCCCAGCGCCGATCGCACCTCCCTCCCAGCCACTCCCCCCAGCCCCCCGCCCCAGCCAGGCTTCCATCCAGCGCCCAGCCAGAAAAACAGAAAATACCGAACATTGCACATGTCTGGTATTTTCTGAATTTTTTTACCGGACAGAGGGCCCAAAAAACTGGACTGTCTGGTTGAAGACCGGACACCTGGCAACCCTACCTGCCCCCTCAGTGGCCCCACCTTTTCCTCCAGAGCCCCATCGCCAGCCAGGCAGCCCGGAGAGGGGTAGAGGGGGCGGGACATTTGAACCCACAATCCCATGCTCTAGAGGCTGAGTCATTAGGCCAGAGGAGGACCCATCCCACGGCCCTACCTCCAGCAGCTTCCTTGTCACCCTGGGCCTCCCCACTTATCTGGGGTGGGGACATTGCGAGCAGCCCCAGGCTCATGGCCATGCCCCCCAGGCCCTGCCCCCCAGGGTAGAAGCCGGGTCCATGGTTCCCCACAGCTGCCCCTGGAGCTGTTACCATGAACTGGCTCTGGCTGGGGAGTGGGGCCTCAGAGCCGGGCCATGGCAAGAGCCACAGGGATGGGCAGCCATAGACCCGCCACCTGCCATGGGCAGGAAGCCAGAGGGGCAGAGATACAGGCCACGGGCTGCTCTTGCCCCCTGCCCAGCATGGCTCCCTGCATGTTCCTGGGCTCCCCATGGGTCTCCCGCTGCCAGTCCTGAGGGGAAAAGGGGGACAAGGCAGGGCCAGGGCTGAAGACAAGGCAGCCCTGGCCCCTGCACCCAGCCTTTTGCAGCCCCAGGGTCTCTCTCCAGCCCAGTCCCAGGCAGCAACTCCCCATTACCTGGCTTCCCTCCAGTAGTCCAGTGTTCACTGGCAAGAGGCTCCTGCAGACGTTCTCGGCTCTCAGCAGCCTCAGCTGGGGCAGCCTCAGTGTCTCTCTCCAGCCCGGCCCCTGGTAGCAACGCCCCATTACCTGGCTGCTCTCTGTTCTCCAGGAGTCCATTAGCATTAACTTCCTGCAGCCGCACTTGGCTCTCAGGGCGCCCAGCTGCTGCCTCCATGGTCTCGCTGCCGCGCTCCGGCTGAGGATGCTCAGCTCCTCTGTGTAGTGGGTCCAATGCAGCAGCAGCAGCAAAGTGCGGCCAGGCAGGTCCTGGCCCTGGCTCCGGCTCCTTCCCTGCTCCAGACTCCCTGGCCAAGCTGGAAGCGGAGACCAAGCAGGACAGCTCAGGTGCAATGTTCCCTCTAATTCTTTTTCCACCCATGTGCAGAATCAATTTTGTTCTGGGCACCAAGGTATGTGCACCACTGGTAGGAACAGATACTGCTGACTGTGGGCACTCTGCCAAGCAGCTGGGCCGCATTGGAATCTCTCCTGGGTGGCACCAGGGATGTAAAATTCTGTGTAATTTGTTAACCAGTCAAAGGTTAAGTTTAACCAGTTAACTGATGAAAAGAGGGCGGGCAGGGTTGTTAGATTGGAGCAGTCCCTGCCTGTGATTGGTGTGTGGGTGCATTCCAGCTCAGCAACCCTCAAGCTAACTGCTTCCTGCCCCCTGCATGGGACGTCCATTTCCCATGGTGGGGCCTGGCAGGGCTGGAGTAACCCTCTGCATGTTCCAGGCTGCAGGCAGGGGACTGCTCCCAAGTACCCGTTACCCAGGATTTGGTACGTATCACTTATTAAGAGTGAGGCTTATGGGTAACCAATTTCCCATTCACATCGCTAGTGACACCCAGTGCTCAGCTCACAGGGACACTGCTCAGGAGTCGGGGGGGGGGGAGATTTGTGGTTTCTCAGTCCCTGCCCAGATCCAACCCCAGCCAGTGGCAGTGCCATGGTACTTGAACCCCTCCCCGGAGCCTCCTCACTCTTTCCCCCCCACAGGGCTTCAGCAATCTGCTCTGCTCCTGAACTGCCCCCCTCCTCCACCATGAGGATCTGCCCACTGGTGACAGGCCCCCACCTGCAGGTTGAGAGGAGAGTAACCCCTCCCTCCCCACAGGCACGCCTGCACTCAACAGCGAGTCACATACAGGAGGGGTGGTGGAGGTTGGGGAGCAGCAGCTGCACAAGCACAGAGAGGGGCAAACGGCAGACAGAGTAAAATCAAGGCAATTCAGTCAACAAGTCCAAAGCCGCGTTGTCACGAATCCATTTCGGTCAACCGTGTCCAGTTACACTTTGGCTGGTTTCTAAAGCTGGGGGCACCATGCTCAAGGGCTGATAGTAGGGAGGTAATAATGTAGTCGATTAACCAATAAGCAAGACCACTTTCCCCTCCATCCTGCCAGGAAATTTTGTAGCAGGCTGGCCAGCAGCCCAGTTCAGTCCTGGCTTGCAACAGGTCTGGAAACTACCTCTGCTATGGCTCTGCATTTAAAGTGTATTAAGAGGTAGGAGGGAAGGCAACCCGGCTCAGTCCTGGCTCACGCCAGGTCTAGGAGCTCAGACTTTCCCCAGACAGGGGCTGCTGCCACCCTGCACTGCTGCCTCTGTTTCAGAAGCAGCAGCATGGGGCAATGGGGAGCTGGTTTTTAAAATGGGTCCCCTCATGGACCAGCTCCCGCCTAGCACCCTGCACTGCTGCCTCTGATACAGAGAGCAGCAGCAGGCTCCTTGGGAGTGGGGCCAGAGCACACTGGCTGCCCCCTTGCCCCCGGACACCGTAGAGTATGAATTCATGCAGTTACTTGATTATTCAATTAACGGATATACAAATCTTTAGCTGACAGAACCATCACACCACCATGTACAAGCGGTCAAGTAAGTGTGTAAACATCACTGACTCCAACGTACCGTAGGAGACAAAGGGGAAGGGGGTTTGCAAAGTAAAATGTGATGCAAGGCAGTGTTTCTCAACCCCCTCCCCCCCTTTTTTTTTTTTAATTTAAAATACCCCTTTTCGGAAAAAAAAAAATTATAGTACTCTCAATATCTACAGTTTTCAGACACACCATTTTTTCTACCATTGCAACACATTCCTGTGTTTAGCCATTTCAGTTTAGAAAAGAGGAGACTGAGGGGAGATATGATAGAGGTCTATAAAATCATGAGTGGTGTGGAGAGATAAAAGAAAAGTTATTTATTAGTTCCTAAACAGAAGAACTAGAGGACACCAAATGAAATTAATGGGTAGCAGATTTAAAACTAATAAAAGAAAGTTCTTCTTCACACAGCGTGTAGTCAACCTGTGGAACTCCTTGCCAGAGGAGGCTGTGAAGGCTAGGACTATAACAGAGTTTAAAGAGAAGCTAGATAACTTCATGGAGGTTAGGTCCATAAAAGGCTATTAGCCAGGGATAAAATTGTGTCCTTGGCCTCTGTTGTCAGAGGCTGGAGAGAGATGGCAGGAGACAAATCGCTTGATCATTGTCTTTGGTCCACCCTCTCTGGGGCACCTGGTGCTGGCCACTGTCGGCAGACAGGATACTGGGCTAGAAGGAACTTTGGTCCGACCCAGTACGGCCGTTCTTATGTTCTTATTTGTTTAAACAACTTAATCATAGCTGGGCGGGCAATGACATTTTGGGGTGTAAAAAGTACAAAAATAATAAAATGCTGTAAAACTGAAAACAAAACAAAAAAAATCTTTTTTCTCCTAATTTCAGTTCTGTTGATGTGCCTCCTCCCCCCCCCCCCCAGACTTCTCCCGAGTACCCTTCCACTGGCTGAGAAACACTGATAAAAGGAATTCAAAGGCCTGTGCAAACACCAACAAATTACCAAGTCTTTGCACTTGCACAGAACCTGTTCTCCACAGATCTCAAGGGGTTTTGGGTGAGCTTGCTACAGCAGCAGCCCTCACAAACAGGATGGAATTAAGACTCCAGCAGTAACTAACACCCTGCCATGTGCACAGTCAGTCAGTAGCAGAGCTAGGAATAGAACCCAGCCATCCTGGGTTTTAACTGCCATGCAACTTTCCCCCAGAATTAGGGTTACAACATGCTATGACCACTAGATCACACTCCTCCAGTCTGGAACAAGTTTCCCTCTAATTTTTTCCATCAATGTGTAGAATTTTGTCATTCCTGTGTAGAATAATTTTGTTCTGTGCACTGAGGCATGTGTGAATGTGCACCACCAGTATAACACAGAACCTAGCTGTGGGCATTCTGCTAATCAGCTGGGCAGCACTGGAATCTCTCCTGTGCAGTCGCAGTGTCACCCAGTTTATGGGGAACGCTGCGTGGGACTTCCAGGCACCATCCTTTTAGTCACTAAGTGGAACAGTAACTCACTCGACATCACAACACACAAAACCAGCAACTACTACTGGACAAGCCAAATTGTTTATTTGCTCTCAAATCTAAATAAACCCTCCATCTGGGGAGAAAAAAAAAATACTGCCCCTGCCCAGCTCCTTAGGGCTGTAGGGGAGCCTGGACAACCCCTTCTTGACTAGAGTAACGTCTGCATTGTTCACCCCTGCCTTGACCGGACTAACGATGGCTGTCTTGCCCACACTGCAGATTTCTAACAAAGCAACCTCAGGCCTGACTTAAGTCTGGTGCGGAAGCACGTAGGCCAGTGGGGGAAGGGGGAGGGAGGCAGGGGGCTTTGAGAGTCAGGAGTGCTTTACACAATCATGTGTAGGGAGTATTGGTACAGTGAAACCATGCCAAGAACAGTAGGAGAAACTGGTACATAACATTTCTAATAAGCAAAAGTCACAGGTACAGCCATAGAACTGTCAATCAAGTATATAGTTTTTGGAACAGCCTGAATAGTAGGATGTATCCCAAATATGAGCCTAATAGGTATTTTAATGCAATACACAATTAATTGGTAGACATTACTAGAACGACCAAGTCGAGTATGAATATAGGTGTAAAAAAAGATCATTAGTGGGAGTGAGGGAGCAGGACTGATCCACAGGTCGTGCTTGTTGTAACTAGAAGCAACGGACCTCTTCACACTGGGCTGCTTGGTGTCCCCACAGGACAGGAATCAAAGGAACCACAACCTCCTGCCTGGTACTGTAGGTAGCATACAGGTAAAGTGTAAGTGAACAAGGCTTAATTATTGTATTATAATAATATTTAATGAATTGCTTTTGCATTGCTTTGCACTGTATTCATTCCTTTAGAATTTATAGTATTTACAGTTTCATTTGTGTAGTTATTGTTTTTAAGGCTTGTAAAATTTAAGCAACTATGTTAACTACTTAAAGCTTGCAATAAATAAGTGATTAAGTCTTTCTGGAAAGCCCTGCTTCCCCTTGGATCTAAAAATCGAATCACGTGACCAGGGCAAACAATTAAGAGAATCTCACCTTTCACTTTAAAAAAAAAAAAAAAGCAGCTGTGTGTCCAGTAAACGTGGAAATGGTTAACCGATGACCCTGGGCTGCCTCTGGGTGAGGATGGGTGGGGAAGGCAACTCGGTGCCCGCCCCCCGCCCCTAAACACGTAACTACTAAAAAAGTCAGTTGCTAGGTGTTTCTCTGAATAGGCACATTTTAACATCCTTAGTTCCCAGGCTTTGTGGACACAGAAAAAGTCTGAAAATGTGACCGGGTCCCAACCTAAAGGCTGGGAAGTCGGAAGGTGAGGGGGGAGGGGGAGGGGAAGAGGGAATTTTAAAAACTTTTTTGGACACTCCCCCCCCCCTTTAGACATGCTGAAAATGAACCTCAGACCCTCCGTGCAGGGGGAAGCCTGTAGCGCCCATTTAACGGGCTCCTGCCCCTGCTCCAGCTCTCTGCCTG
Organism: Rafetus swinhoei; assembly: GCA_019425775.1. Taxonomy (NCBI): domain Eukaryota; kingdom Metazoa; phylum Chordata; order Testudines; family Trionychidae; genus Rafetus; species Rafetus swinhoei. The sequence continues at coordinate 14,005,766 of CM033444.1, read as the reverse complement.
GCTCCGGGGCTGAGCGGAGCCGGGCCGGTCAGTGTCTCAGACAGGCCGGGGGGCGGAGATTGCAGCCAGGGGCGAGCAGGGAAGCGACGCGGAAATGGGCAGACACGCAAACAGCCTGAGCCCCGCAGCACCCCCTGCAATGGCCGCCGCGGGGAAGGGGAGGGGAGGCAGTTGGGGCCGGGCGCCCCGAAACCCGCCCCGCCCCGAGCGGCGCTCCGCTCCCGGCAGCTCGGTCCTAGCCCCGGGGAGAAGCAACCCCCCCGTGTTATCCGCGTGATCCCCCGACATGGGGTGACTCCCCTTCCCCCCCCCCATAACGCGCCCCCCGCGCCTTCCAGCCCCTAGTTCCTCCCCTGCCCCCCGCAGCCCGGCTCTGCGGCCGCCCCCTTCTAAACCGCAATACCCCCCCAGCCCGGTCCCCCCCAGCGCTCACCAGCCCCTCGGGAGCGCGGAGCGGACCCTGCGCCCAGCCCGAGCGCGAGGAGGCGGAGGCGGAGCCGGCAGGCGCCAGGGCACTGACGCGACGTGGCCCCGCGGATTTTAAAGGGCCGCAGCAGCGCGGCTCTGGCTGCGTGTCCCCGGCTGCTGGCTGCGGCCCCGCCCCACCAGCTCCAGTCCTGCCACGGCCCCAGCCCCTTGCCGGCGAGAGACCGCTCCCTGCCGACCGCCCGGCTCGCTGCGCCCCATCTGGCTCCCGCCGCCCATTCACCACGCCGCCCCTGCGCCCTGCACCCCGCTCTCCCTCTGGCTCTGCTCCCCCCCCCCAGCTCTGTGCTGCCCGTTCCCTGCACTGCCCCTAGACCCCGATCCCTCTGCCCCTCCCGTTCCCCGCGTCCCATTCCCCGTGCCTCCACCGCACCCCACACCCTGCTCCCCCCGATCCCTGCATCCCTCTGCGCCTCCTGTTCCCTGCGCCACCCCTGTCCCCCCCCTTTTCCCTGCACCCCTCTGGCTCTGTGCTGTCCTTGCACCCTGTTTCCCCTGTGGGTTGGGAGTGAGGGGTGCTTGCCCATAGGGAGGGGCTGGACAGGGCAGGGAAAAGGCTGCTGTGACCCAGCAGTGAGTATTTGAAGCGCCTTTGCCTTTATGGAAAAAAATGAATGAAAATGCTATTTGCTATTTATAGGGCTGAAATGCTGGGACAAAAATGAAAACAAACAAAAAAAACCCATTGCAAAATGCAAACGTGTAAAAGACAACAAAAAGGGGGAATGTTTTGCTTGGCCCTGGGGAGGGAAGTGGCTGGGCTGTGGGAGGGGAGGGAAAGGGAAAAATATGGGGAAGGGGCTTGTGCTGAGGGGAGAGGAGGAGGTCAGGAGAAGAAGAAAGGGGAAGGCACCAAGGGACAGGGGTGCAGGAGAGAGAAATCCCAGGGGGCCAAGTGCAGACAATGAGGAAAAGGGCAGGAGGGGAGGTGTCAGTGGGAGGGGGACAGGGTGATGCTGGGAGAGGAGAGGTAAGGGCACTGGGGGCTAGAGGGAGGAGGGGAGGTGCTGGGAGAAGGCTTGAAAGAAGGGGTGGGCATGAGGAAGGTGGGGATGGAGCAAGGCATGTGTGAGGCACAGTGGCGTGAGGGGAACGGGGGCAGAGGGTGCTGAGGGGGTGGGTATCAGGGAAAAAGAGGGCAAAGGGGGCAGGGGCAGTGAAGGAAGGGGGAGAAATCAGGAGTGTGCAGGTGCCAGGGGATTCTGGGGTGAAGCAGAAGGGCAGACACCCGCAGGGGAGGGACCAGCACCAGAGGAGAGAGGCAGGGCAGGTGTGTAGAGGGAGGTGTTAGGAGAGGGGATGAGGAGGGGTAGCTCACATGATCAGAGTGGGGCTACTGGAGGAGTGGGCACAGGGGAGAGAAGGGCTGGTGGAGGGGGGCAGGTCTCAGGAAGGCTGAGAGCAGTGAGAAGGGCAGGAGTCAGGACAGCAGAGGAGGGTGAGGGGTTGGGGGCTGCAGGCACCAGGAGCTGATGGAGCAAGGGGAGGAGACATGGCAGCAGAGGGGAAAAGTAGAAGTTTATAAGACATTTATTAATAACTTGGGTGATATTTATTAAGAATGTATTAGTAATTACTGTTCTTATTCTTATTAGGAATTTATGCCATTAAAAAAAACAACACTTTTTGGGGGGGGGGGGGTGAGTCCCTTTTTTGTCTGGCGAGTAGGGTTTTCCATAATTTGTCGAGCCCTGGGCATGACATTAGCTATCTTCCAGTCATTAAGTACAGAAACAGACTGAAAGGATAGGCTACGAGCCACAATTAATAGCTCCCCAATTTACCATTTGAATTCTTTCAGAACTCTTGGGTGAAAGCCCTCTGGTCCCGGTGACTTGTTACTGTTAAGTGTATCAATTTGTTCCAAAACCTCCTCTAATGACACCTCAATCTGGGATAATTCCTCAGATTTGTCACCTAAAAAGAATGGCTCAGGTTTGGGAATCTCCCCAATATCCTCAGCCGTGAAGAATCAAGTAAGAATTAATTTAGCTCAGTGGTCTCCAACCTTTTTACATCCAAGATCACTTTTAAAATCTCAGAACAAGTGAAGATCTACTGGCCCATCCTTCCCCCAAGACCCCACCCCTTCCTAGAAGTCCCGCCCTCTCTATTCTCCTCCTCTCCATCACTTGCTATCCCCAGCTCTTATACGCTCTACACTGCCCCTTTTTTTCCCCCCAGGTCTTCTGTAGAAAGAAGTTTTTCCAACATTTGGCCTGTCTAGAATGGACCAAATGTCAGGAAAAACCCCTTCTTTCTGAATCCCCCTTGGGGTTACCGAAAGAGCATGTTTGCTCTTCCACTAAAAAAAGCGAAGAACAAACGCATCCCTGGATGCGGAAGAGTTTTTCCGGGATATCTCTGGAATCCTGGAAAAACTCTGGCTCTGTGTGCTGCCCTTTTCTTTTCCCTGGTACATAGTTCCTAGAAGCTTACCCTTCCTGGAGGCTTCCATCTGGAGAATGGGAGCAGCAAGAGGCCGCGTTACATGGTGCTGCAATGCAGACTGAAAACAAGTGTCCCCCCAGCTCACTCCTGCCCCTTCCCCTGGGCCAGACTCCCTTCCCCTAGCCTGCTCCTGCACCCCACCTCCCACCCAGAACTCACCCCCTCCAACATCCCACCTCCTACACAGATCCTGCACCCCCATCCCTATGGCAGCCCGGTCCCACACACTCATTTTTGGCCCCACCTCACAGCCTGGGCGTGGGGGGCACAAAATCCACTAACCCTGAAATCTGGCCTGAGGCCTTGAACCTCAGAGCTCCCTTCCCACCCCCCACCATAGGGCTAGAGCACTAGGGGAGCGAGGTGTTTCAGTTGAGGGCCACATCAGTGAGGACTGGGGTTTTTCAGAGGGTGGTTCTCTCACTTGTGTGGTCCCCAACTGTTTTCTCTGTGGGTCAGTGACCCCCAACCCAAAAAAGGTTCCCCACCCCTGCCATAAAGACAATGTTGAAATCTTGTGTTGGACATCATCATTTTACTTGATTTAAAAATTAGCCTGACCAACAAGATCCAATTGTGGTCCAGCCTCCATCTGTCCACACTGTCATAGCATTCCTGCACCCCACCACACCACAACCTTGAGCCACTCACACACCTGAACCCACACTACCCTGAGCCCCTCATACTCCCACATCCCCAAACTCCTACACGCTCGCATCTCCAGTCCACTGCCCTAACACTCCTGCATGCCAACCCTGTGCCCAAATCAGCTGCCCTGAGCCCCTTGTGCTTCCCAACCCAGTCTCCTGTACCCCCACATCTGCAGCCCCCTGCAATAAGATTGACAGAAGACACCTGAATGCCTGCATGCAGCTGGGTTTGGTCAGTTATATGTAAGTTTCAAAGAAATGTGCAAAAAGATGCTGCAGCAGCAGTCCCATTAAATAATCAGTGAGGAAAATGGCTCATTTATGTCATTACTAGTCATCATGTCAATTATCAATACTATTACATTGTATATTTTCCGTCATGCAAACGGACATTCTTATACAGCTCTTTGTTAACCACGTGTTCTGAATTTTGGGTAGTTTGGCTCTGTGGCTTGAAAAGGTTGCCAACCCCTGCACCAGAGGATATGAGCAGCTTCACCATCACCTTGTATCTCAAGAGCAGGATAAACTTCCTCAGCCTGCCCTAATATAAACAGACAGCCCAGCAACAAAAGGTAAAAGCCCATTTCAAGAAATGCAGAAAGGATCTTTCCACCATAACAAGAGTGACAGTCAAGAGAACAGAGCTCAAACCAACTAACCACTGGAAACACACCAAAACCACCAACCTAAATGCCCAGGCAAAAGCCCTGCAGACTTTATGAAGACTATTAGTGACTTCACAATAGTGACTGATTTTACATGGGAGCCACCCAGCTCCTATGATGGCTGCCAAACCTTTCCTTTCATAATCCCACCATTGAAACAATGACCCACAGCAGTAACTCTTCTATCTACCCTACCCCCCCCCCCCAATTCAAGACAATCCAAATCAGCCAATGAGGCCCCAAACCCTGAACACGGAGCTTTCACCCCACAACACAAAGCTGGGCCAGAGACACTGGGAATACCAGTAGGAGCTTGGCGATCGTTTTTATACGGAAAAAGCCCAAATAACATGGTGAGAGGCATTACTACAGAACACTGAAGTAAAACAGACCCTTAGCCTTCTGGGGAGACAAAGGAAAACAGCCTGGTTTATATGGTGGATGGGCAGCAATACAATACCTTAAAGAGAGAATCACATGACAGGTGCTCATCACACCACTGAGGCATTCAGTGTACACAAGGAAGGGAAGGTACAATAATCTGAATATTGACACGTGAAGTCAGAGCTTCATACGACAAAGCACTCTAGGTAACAAACAGCATCACCAGCACCTCCCACAACAGCACGAAATGTTACATCAAAAACTCCAACCAGCCACAAGTTACCACACACTGGCCTCTGTACGGCCCTTACCTGGCCTGGCATTTGGTAAGCTTGTTCCTCAGTTTCCCGCAGTTCCCCCTCAACGGTTGTGCAGTAAATTCTGATTAGCTCTTCACAGTCACTGCACCAACACGTGTCCTTCCCTTTTCCAGGGTAAGCAAATAGAAATGAAACACCACAAGTTCTTCACCCGTCCTGGGTTATAGTCCTTGTCCCAGCTTCTCCCTTTGGTTCTGGGATTCACGAAGTCCATAATCCTCAATCCAGGGTCTGTGTGTCGCCTTATTCCCAAGATGCAGGGCTTGTGTCTTTACTTGGGGATCCTGCTCCTGCACCCTGCCCCTCTTGCCCCATGCAGAGTCCTTGATGGAGTTGTCTTGATGGGAGGCCTTCAACAGCAGGCCATGGGGTTAACACTCCAACGAGATGCATGGGGCAGCTCCCCCAACTCCTGAGTCTGAAGAGCCCCGGGGATGATCACTGACTCTCAGGTTATAATTCCAAACTTGTCTTCCCAAGGACACAACACTTAAAAAAAAAAAAAAAAAAAAAAAAAGAAGAAAAAGAAAAGAAGCAATTTATGATGGCAGCACGACTCCAGGTGCCAGAGCCCTCACAGACTCACTCCTGATCTCTAATTACTTGCACAGTTGTAGCCAGGAGAGCTTCAAGTTTTCCATATCAGGCCTCCAACCCTCAAGACCTGCCAGCTCGCTGGGACCCCGTTCTTGCTTAGGGCAGTACAAATGCAACCATTTGACACCCAATCCCAACCCTCCAAGGCTGAGAGCCCCTAAACCCTAAAACCCGCTGTAGCGTCACATTGTGCTCACAGCTAGTCATGGAGAGAGGAGTCCAAAGCTGAAGAACTTCCTTGCAACTGGGGAACCCTTCTCTCTCTACTAGGCAGACAGACACATGGGATCAAACAGCCATTCAAATTTTGGGTCAGGCACCTAAATACAACTGAGGAGTTTGGCCTTGCTCCCTCTCAGCTCCTGAGATTGTAGATTTCTCAGAGCATCAGAGAACAGGGGAGCTACAAAGTGACCTGGTTTGTAACCTTCCCCAGAGCTGTCAGGCCTGCATTCCCAGGGATCATTCGGAAGGAAAACTGCTCACCTGATTCACCTCTGGTTCTGCGATTCCTGACCCCTTCCTAGCTGATGATGGGCAGCCAAATCCTCCTTGGTACTCAGATAAAACAAATGTCATTAACAGGGATGAATGATGAGCTGGTCTCAGAGCTGGACCTGAGGGGAGAGAGCAGAAAGATCCTCTAAAGAACCAACAGTAACCTAGTGGGAGCCAAGGCTGGGAACAGATAGTTTGCTCCAGGAAAAGGTTTGCGACTGTATAATACTTATCTGATCAGTCAGTGCACAGGGAGAGATGGTCCATAGGCCCAGGAATGCTTCTGCAAAGGAAGTAACAGAACATTATTAAGCAAAGCGCAGACTGTAAAGCTAGCAGGGCCCATCATGAGCAGCTAATCTGACCTCCTGCCCATCACAGGACACAGAACCTCACCCACCCGTGATCCAGTCAAACAAACCGGAAAGATTCTGTTTTTGGATGCCGCCTGGTACAAAAGGACTGTTTGCTTCAAGGTGCTGCGCATGAAGTAATTGTACCCCCCCAAACCAGGCATGTGGCAGGCTGCATGCAGCCCAATCAACATTTTTTGCAGCCCACCAGAACGTTTTTATAACCGAATGAAGTGCGGCCCACTGGCCTCTTGGAGCATGGGGCTGAGTGCCTGCTCACAGCGATGCAGCAACTGCTCATGGCCAGCCAGGCAGCTCTGCGCATGCGCTCATGGCCAGCTGGGTGCTCCAGCAGGCGCTCTCAGCTGACCTCTGTGCTCACGCTTCCCCAGCACTTCAGGCAGCAACATCGACTCCAGGACCCAGGTGTTAGGATGGTGGGGCTGGGAGTGCCTGGCTTGCGGGTGGGGCATTAGGTTGGGGGGGGCTGGGAGAGCCTGGCTCTGGGGGAGGCATTAGGTTGGGGGGGCCTAGCTCTGAGGGAGGAGGGAGGCATTAGGCTGGAAGGGCCCGGCTCTGGGGGAGTAGAGGGAGGTTGGGTTAGAATGGGGGTATGGGAATGCCTGGCTCTGGGAGGGAGGAGGGGGGAATATTTTGATAATATTTTGTTTTTTATATATTTATTTCCAAATAAAAATCACAAAATGTATATTAATTTTATATCAGTAAATATGTCAGTTTTTTGCAATTGCATGAATAATTATATCTTTATGCAAAATATCAAACTTGCAAAATATCAAACTTACATAGTATCTGAAATTTTCACAGAAGCCTGTTCTATTTGATTAATCATGGTCTATACTTGTTTTTATTTCAACAAAACAAGTTATGTTGTTTAAGTACCTTAAATTTACATTTAAATTAAAAACTATGCAAAATTAATTTAAAATTTTTTAATAAGGACAAATAACAATTGTACACATCAAATTATTATAATATTATAAAATATACCTAAAAGCCAGGTATCCGATATTGATGCCTTCTGCCTGGCACCTTAAATGTTTTTTGGGGTTTTTTATTCATTGGTTTATTTTGCTCTCAACAAACCATTTGGGAACCCTAGGGCTGCGTCTAGACTGGCATGATTTTGCGGAAATACTTTTAACGGAAAAGTTTTTCCGTTAAAAGTATTTCCGTAAAAGCACGTCTAGATTGGCACGGATGCTTTTGCGCAAAAAGTGCCTTTGCGCAAAAGCATCCGTGGCCAGTCTAGACGCTGATTTTTTAAAGAAAGCCCGATCGCCATTTTCGCCATCGGGGCTTTTTTGCGTAAAACAGTTCTTCCCTGTCTACACTGGCCCTCTTGCACAAGTATTCTTGCGCAAGAGGGCTTTTTCCTGAGCGGGAGCGTGAAAGTATTTGCGCAAGCAGCACTGATTTTGTACATTAGAAAGTCAGCGTTCTTGCGCAAATTCAAGCGGCCAGAGTAGACAGCTGGCAAGTTTTTGCATCTTGCCAGTCTAGATGCCCCATAGGTGTCCCTGAAATCTATCAGTTTTTGTTTGTGTGGCCCTCAGTAGGCTTTGAGTTTGACATGCCTGCCCCAAACCATGAATAGTCTGGAGAAGCACAGATTGGCAGGCTGAGCCTTACAGTCGCTCTTAGTAATGCAAACTCAGGAAAGAGACTCCTCGCACCCTCCTACAGACCATTCCAGTCACATTCTAGGCCTTGCTGTGCAATTTACAGTAATACATAAGTAGCAAACTAATTTTTGTTGCCCATGTTGGCAAAGAGCCTGCAACAGCGGCTCTAGGATGGGATTTTGCCCCATGCATCTCAGGGGACACTTTGGGGCCTCCTCTACCAATTCTGCATGGGACCAGATTTCCCTTTCATCCCCTGTATCTAGCCCCAGCCACCTGCAGAACACAGTACACATGACTCTGCAAGCTGGCCCCTCACTATCCTATAAGACAACAGTGAGTGAGCACACGCAGATATTAACGATAGCCTGTTGCAGCCAGGAGAGGAAGTGTGGCAGCCGACATATTCGGAGTGTATTGGTCGCCAACTTGGAAAGGTCAAACTGATGGGGAGGCAGAGTGACGGCTATTTTGAGAGAGGCACAACAGCAAGGAGGAACAAAAAAGCTCTAGATCAGGGCTACTCAAATTTGGAAGCCCCGGGCACCACAATGATGTTTGCAGCACATGCCAAGGGCCGCAACTTACATGTGGTTGCATATACACAGAAATACATGGAAATACACACAAATAGCTTCTTTCGCACTGATGGGCACAAATACAAAGATTAAGCCTTAAGCTGCAGCATCCGACTAAACGTGGCCAGTGTGAGCCAGTCAACACCTCTCAGGCTCCGCCCACAAGGTTAAGCAGCCAGCACTTCCCACAATGCCCCAGTGCCCCTGGTACCTCCTCCCTAGGGGCTAGAAACACCAACACCCTGTACCCATCTGTTCCAGCCAACCCATCCGCTTTCATCTTTCAGTGCTCACCCTACCTGGGAGACACCTCGCCGTTGTGGAGCATGTTCCCAGTGGAGGCCACATTCAAAGGATCTCACTCACAGGCCACGTGTTGAGCCTCGCGTAAACCCAAACCACATGATGGGCCGCAGGGCAAGTAACTCTGCTCTACTTAGCTGGAAAAGAAAAGAAACCCTCCAGCATGAAACCCCATCAATTTTAAATTAAATTGGATTTACGATGAGTTTATTAAAAAAAACCCTCAAAGTGAACCAATCAATCAATCATAGAACACTAGAACTGGAAAGGACCTTGAGAGATCAAGTCCAGTCCCCTACCCTCAAGGCAGAACTGAGCACCATGGTAGACGTGTCTTAAAATATCTCCAATGACAGAGATTCCACAACCCCTCTCAGCAATTTATTCCAGTGTCAACACTCTGACAGGTAGGAAGTTTTTCTCTAATGTCCAACCTAAACCTCCCTTGCTGCAGTTTAAGCCCGTTGCTTCTTGTCCTGTCCTCAGAGGCCAAGGAGAACAATTTTTCTCCCTCCTCCTTGTGACACCCTTTTAGACATAGCATTTGAGTCCTATCCCCTCAGTCTTCTGCTTTCCAAACTACAGAAGCCTAATTCTTTCAATCTTCCCTCACAGCTCATGTTCTCTAGACCTTTCATAATTCTTGTTGCTCTTCTCTGGACCTTCTCCAATTTCTCCACATCTTTTTTGAAATGTAGTGTCCAGAACTGGACACAATACTCCAGTTGAGGCCTAATCTGCACAGAGCAGAGCGCTGTACTAAATCTGAATTTAGTACAGAAGTGTAAGATCTAAAGCAGGGCTACTCAACACACAGCCTCTGGACCACATGTGGCCCGTGGCCCATTTGTTTGCAGCCCACAGTGTGGGTTGATATGTATTTTAGTAGTTAAATTAATGAGCAATGATAGGCCAGGAAAAGTGCTGTCATATGGGTGGAAATCGGATAACTATTGCATTTTTATTAATATCAGCAGAACTGATTTACATGGGTCCTGTGTGTTGTGTAGTCTTGCCTTAATCTTTGTATTCATGCCTGTCAGTGTGAAAAAAGCTATTTGCATATATATTTGTATGTACATGCAACCACACTTAAGTTGAGTACCTCGGCATGTGCTGTATTATTGTGGCCCCCAGGGCTCCCAAAGTTGAGATGCCCTGGTCTAAAGTTATAATCTCTTAAACATTTTAAATACATTTCGGCTGTGTCTACATTGGCACCCCTTTCCAGAAAAGGGATGCTAATGTGACACTTCGGAATTGCAAATCAGCGGGGGATTTAAATATCAAGTAGGAATAAGAGATCTCCCAGAAAAGGGTTTATTTTCCGGAAAATCGCGTCTAGACTGGCGCTTTTCTCCGGCATAACCCCGAGCCGGAAAAAAGCGGCAGCCATGTAAATGCAAATGCCGTGGGGGATATTTAAATCCCCCGCGGATTTGCAATTCGAAGTGTCACATTAGCATCCCTTTTCCGGAAAGGGGTGCCAATGTAGACACAGCCTTCCTGAATCTATGAGCCTGTGTCAGAAACTCAAGATTGCTTTTCTATTGAAAGAGTCTTAATCGGGGGAAACTGCAGGGAGATTGCTGCTGGGTTACTGATGTTGTGGAAATTCAGAAAGAACTTCTAGACACAAATACCAAACAGAGTTAAATTGCAGGCAGTGAAGAGGTGGATGGCTCAAGCATTTATTCCACTTCATTTTTTGCCAATACTTTCAACCCAAAGTACTATGACAAATACCGATCTGCTGTCAAAGATGTCATGCTATGACATGGGTATTTAATAATTATCCTGCTAGCTATAATAATCATCAGGGCTGGAGGTGACCCATTCAACCAGTACATTTTTTCTAATTATGCTTCAAAGAAAGCCAACCAGTGAACTGGAAGTAATTAGCTTAGTACCTTGCACCAGAATAAGCTGCAAACCAGCTTTTTACTAGGGATGTGAACATGTATCCAAGTACACTGTTAACTGATGATACTGGTTAACAATACCCTCCCCCATAAATGTCTGTCTGCTTAAAAAAAGTTCTCACAAATAACCCCATTTTAACATCCCCGCTTTATAGCCACAACCTCTTCTGTGGGCATGGAATATTGTCTTCATTCGGACTAGTCAAAGTTGAGAAATCTACTGGCAGTTGAAAAAGCAGGAAAATGGGGGAGGGGGGGAGAAGAGCAGGTAGGGTATGAGATCTACCAGTTTCAAAAGTAATTTACGAGACCTAGGCAAACTTGGAAATTTTCCCAGGCTGACCTGAAATCATCCATTTAATTCACTGACTACAGTTAATTCCTCTGACTAATAAATCATCTTAGTTGTAAACATGGAACGTATTTGGTAAGAGAAGTTTCCGTATGGAAAACATTTAAAGTTGTTGTTTTTAATAATGTTTATATCCTGTTCTGTGTATTTAAATTCCATTTACCACTCTAATGTACTGCAACAGTTAATGTTGTTCATGATTTACCGTAAATACGCATCATTTACCATTTCTAATGTACTGAAATACAGAACTAAGAAGAATATCATAATATTAACGTATCAAGTTGCTTGACTCTTTTGGTACATCTTTTTGGCACCAAAAATCTAGTGTAAAGACTCATGTAGTTGTGCATCCAGATATTTTGATGTTTCCATAACCAATGAGAAGGAACGTTTCTTTAGAAAATAAGTGAACTACAAATAGAGATGCTGATTAAAATCAGTCATTTAAATGGAGGCTTTCTACTTGGTAACACAAGTCATCTTAATTTAAATCTACCTACTCTGTGCACTGAGTATGAGTTTTTTTGTGGAGATGGGGGGGGGGTATCCACACTAGGAGATTTGTTAAGAGGTCAGGCTAAAATCCCTCCCCACCTTCTTTTATACACCCGAGTGACAAAACAAACAGTAACATACAGAATTACTTGGCTTCAGTCTGTTGCTGCCACCCCAACCTACGGCCCTCCTCTCATTGGTCCTCCTTTCCTGTTATGTCCATTGAACAGTCTCTGGGGTGAGCTCATGTGCCCAGGAAAGCTCATGATCCCATTTACTTGTTTTGTTAGTCTCTAAGGTGCTGCAGGACTATTAGTTGTTTAAGTTAAAGATGTTAAAGACTAGTCGACTATCTGATAAGCACTATCTTATCGGATAGTGAAGTTGACTAGTCAACCCCCAACTACTGCCTCTATGAAAGAGAGGCAGCAAAAGGGGGGGGTACTTCTTGCACACTCCAAGGCAGCAGCTGCACAGCTGATCCTGGGATCAACTCTGTGATGGGCTGTCCCTTTAAAACACTGCCTTGGCATGATTCAAGGAGGCAGCTGCCATTGAGCCGGGCAAGGGAGCCCATAGCATGGGGCCCAGGGTCAGTGGGGGACTGAGCATCCCCCCACTGACCCCAGCCTCCATGGCTTTGAAATATACAAGAGCCCCTGCTGGCTTGACAAAGCCCTGGCTGGGTTGATTTAGTTGGGATTGGTCCTGCCTAGAGCAGGGGGCTGGACTTGATGACCTTCTAAGGTCTCTTCCAGCTCTATGGTTCTATGATTCCAAAGCAGGCACCCACATGCAGCCTGTAAGTTAGAGCTAGGGTTGCAGCTGGCCTCAGGCTGTACCTGAGTTCCACATTCCTCTGAGTCCTGACTCATTTCGGAAGGTTTAAAATGAACAGCACAGAAAGGGAAGCTCAGAGCCTCTGTGGATTGAACGGGCTCCAAGCCTCTACAGCAGCTCTTTGCCTGGCTCCGGGGCTGATCGGAGCTGGGCGGTTCAGGGTCTCCGACGGGCCGGGGCGGGAGGAGGCAGGGAGCTGAGATCTGCGCACCCGCCTGTCCCGGTCTCTCCCTCCCACCCCCGCTAAACCAGGCTCAGACCAGGCAGCTCCTGGTCCTCCCCACACACACACAGCGGCCTCTGCCAGGCCCGGGCAGAACTGCAGCCCCGCAGGGACGGGATGTGACTCTGCATCGAGCAGGAAACTGACACGGAACCGCGCTCTAGCAGGCCGCCGTGTTGCTTTGCTCCATTGGTGCAGCCCCAGCCGAGCTCACCCGGGGCTCCCATTGCCGGAGCGGCAGCCCCCCGGGCAGCGCGTTCGCACCCGCTCGCCCGGACCCGGCTCGGAGCGGCGCCCAGCCCGCCGCGGGGGGAGCAAAGGGCGCCCCCATACAGCCCCCGGGCGCTGTGTGCGTGTCGCCCCCTCCCTTCCCCCCGGCCCGTGGGGCTGCCCCCCAGGCCACGCCCGCCCCAAGCGGAGCTCGGGCCCGGGGAGAAGTAAATCCCCCCCCATTTTCCTAGGGTCCGCGTGATCCCAACCCCGCAACGCGCCCCCGTCTGCCCTTCCCCAGCCCCCCCGCGCGTCTTCCAGCCCCAGTTCCTCCCCTGCCCCCCGCAGCCCGGGTCCCGCTCCCACCCACCCCGAACCCGGATTCTCCCCCCCAGCTCACCAGCCCCTCGCAGCGCGGAGCGAACCCTCCGGATCCAGCCTGCGCCAGACGCGAGGCTGACTGGGAGGAGAGGCGGAGACCCCGAGTCGCTGCCCGCCCTGGGATTGGGGCGTTCCTAGGCTGGAGGGGCAGGGCTTGCAGGCTTTGACTCCCGGAGGTGGTGCAGGCGAGCGCTGTAACGGGGCTTAAAAGAGCACTAGACACATTGATGGAGGTTAAGCCCATAAATGGCTATTAGCCAGGATGGGTAAGGAACGGTGTCCCTGGCCTCTGTGTGTCAGAGGGTGGAGAGGCAGGAGAGAGCTGGCTTGATCATTACCTGTTCTGTTCACTCCCTCTGGGCACCTGGCATTGGCCACTGTGGGCAGACAGGACTCTGGGCTGGATGGACCTTTGGTCTGACCCAGTGTGGCCGTTCTTATGTTCTGGGGCTTTTTATCGGCAAAACCTCTTCCGCAAAAAGGATCAGCAAAAGATATGCAAATGAGAGCACCATTTGTATAGCTTCGGCTGAAATCCCCCCAGCAGTTTAGAGGTAGCCACAGAGAATCCATGACAACGGCCAGGTGGGACAGGCTGCAGGGCAGGGCAATCTCAGAGACCCCAGGGCTTTGCTACAGGGAATCTCCTTCTTGATGTCTCCCCTTCAGGGCTGAGACACAATTTGGGGTCATGTACATGAGTGTCAGGAAGAGCCTCCTGGGGGTGTTCTCCTTTCCCACTGTCCATGTTACAAGACCAACGGCCCTGTGGGGAAGGTAAGAGCTTCGGAGAGGTTTGGTCCCTGGGCAGCCTGCTCCACCGGGTGCTGGTCAAATTCCAGGCCATAAGAAACACTTGGTGCAGGCGTGAGAATGTTTTCCCACCTCAGCCTTTGTCCCTTATTCTCATTGGGGCGCTTGGTGTTTGTCTTTTTGGGTTTCCCTTTTTCCTGCTTCTCTCCCTCCTCTGGTGGGGGGAGGCTGCTCTCGCCCTCACTGTGGGAAGCCTCACAAAGGGATGGGGCAGGAAGAGGGCTCTGAGAGTAATCCCCACTGGCGACCTGAGCCAGCCCTGGGCCAGCTGGGGGAATCTTCAGACTCCTGCCCCTCAGAGTCTCAGTGCTGATTGGCTGAGCTGGAGTCTTATTTTCTACTCCATCAGGTCACCTGGCCGCTTAAGGAGTTTCACAGACTCTGGGTCGTCTACTGGAGCAGCAGAGACCCCCAGTCCCCAAGGGCCCCTCCTGGCCTCTGAGTCCTGGGGGCCTTTAGCAGGGGCAGGTGCTGGGCAGGGAGCTGCCTTCCATGGGCTCTTGGCTTTTAAATTAAAGGAACCAGCAGCCCCATGGCGCCCTGCACCGACAGCCATTCACTGCATGGATTATGGGAACCAGTTAGCCAGGAGTTACATTTGGTGCCATCTCACTGGTACCCGCAGGCCAAGTAGCCGAGTGTCCTTTGCCCTGAGGGGAGGTGTCTCTCTGCCTCTTTAACACGCACCTGATTCGTCTGTGTGATGTCAGGGCAGCAGTGCTACTGAGCAGGGGCTGCTTTGCACAAGGAAGCTCCACTGGTTGAGCTGCACTAGTAGCGCAGCAGAGACACAGTCTCCCTCGTGCGGGCACAGTCATAGCTGGATACAGATGCTTTACCCCAGGCTAGTGAGGGGAGTGAGCTCTGTCCGTGTGAGGCACTTTAATGTAACCACTAGGTGGCGCTGCAGCCTGGCACTTTCCCATTCTCCTGATTAGGTGTATCTGTGTGAATCTGATCTGGCCCCAGGCCCAATTCCATGTGATAAATGGGGCTCTGCTGTACAACAGCTGAAAGAGTCAATTTGATTGGTGTTTTCTTAGATTTAAATCATTCAGAGGAGCAGCTGGTAAGCCCCGACGGACGCATCTTCTCTAGTTTCTGAATCTAAGTGTCTCCGCTTTGTGTGGGATGAGACCGTTTCACTGTGTGGGACAAATTGCAGATGCTTTTGCTTTGGAGCAAAATGAATTTTTGCAAAGATTTTTCATCCAAATGGTTCCTTGTTTCACAAAACAAACTTGATTATTAATGGGCATGGGAATGTCCAACAGAAAATGGTTTCCATTACATATTTCCCACCATCCCAGTTCTGGGGCCCTGTCTTACGGACTCATGATTCAGTTCAGATGGAAATTCCAGTCAAATTGTCTCTTTCAGCTATTGTACAGCACAGCCCCATTCATCATATGGAATTGGGACGTGGGACAGATCAGAGCCTCAAAAATGCAGCTAATCAGGAGAATTTGAAGGTGCCAGGTTGCAGCGCCACCTAGTGGTTATATTAAAGTGCCTCACAGGGACAGAGCTCACGCCCCTCGCCAGCCAGGTACAAAGCACCTTTACCCTGATCTGACTGTGCCCGCATGAGGGGAGATTGTGTGACATAAGCCAGGGAATTACCGGGGGGCAACTGCAGGAGTCACTCCCTTCCTCCCCAAACTCACCCTGGCGGTGGGAACTGGAGCAGCCTGGCAGCATCCTCCACTCTGCCACGCCACCGTCCCAACCTCCTGCACCTCACTTCTCTGTGGGGACGGGAACCAGAGCTCCCTGGGGCCAGGACACTCTGCCACACGCAGTGGGCCGGGAGAGGGCAATGGGGCGGAGAGGAAAAGCGACTCTTCCCAGTGACTTTTAACTTTTTCTATGGCAGCTTCTGAACCTGCCCTATGTCCCCTGGCAGCCAAGCACCCAGCCCACAGCAGGAGCAGAGCAGACTGTCGCTAGCATTTAACTCTCCTCTGGCAGGATGCCCTGTGGGGGTTGCACACGGGGTGCAGGGCTGGGAGGAGCATGGTGCATAGGCCTGTGTGAGGGATACACAGGTGGCATGTGAGGCACAATTGTGGGAGAAAAATCAAATAACTCCAATTGTGTCTAAGGGGGGACACTGGAGGGAATCAAAACTCTCTAAAAGAAAACTGCTGTAAGGGTTAAAAGTTTTCCAGGCCTCTCTCCCTGTAACAGAGAGAAATCATCTTAACTCTAATCAAGACCCTTACAATGCCTATCTCAACTTCATGAAGACTCCTAGTCTGTCACAATTTGTCATGTGAATCCTTATCTTTGTCACAGTTTGCCTTGTAGGCTCCTCACTCAGGTTCTCATGTGCCTTTGTACTGTAAACTTACTTCTAGCATACTTGGTGTAAACAGAAACCTCTCAAGAGTACTTCTGCTGAGACTTTGATATGTTAAAGAAAACAATCAACAACTAAACTGTCTGAGCATACTGTATAAAGGATCCCTGAACCTGTCTCTCAGGGCTGCTGCTGCTCCTCACTCTGGTAGCTGTCAGCCTGCATGCATGCATAATAAAGTTTTCCTTCTAGATTTCTCTCCTGCCTCACTGTTTTGACCTCCAGCCTCGGACCTTTCTGGGGACTCTGTACCCCAGGGGAGCAAGATTTCCCCCACAATTTGGTGTCAGAAGTGGGATGGCTTGGAACTCCAGTTGGAAAGGCTGATGACGGGGAATGGGAACGGACTACAGCGCGCATCTGGAGGGTAAGGGATCCATTTAAAATCTCCCAGTCCGCCTCCCTGTTCTCGTCACCAGCTGGACCGGCTGGCGGTAAGAGTAATCTTTTGCTCCAAAATTTTCTTTAAGAGGCTTGAGGGAGATTTAAAATGAAAACACTGGGTATAGCCAAATAGGGTTTGGATTTTGTTGCTGACTGACTGGTGGCGAGTCCAAGCGCATGGTTTTGAGTGAGTGAAGTCCGGAACGGGACCGCAGCCGCACCGGTGCTGTCAGTGTCACTGAACAGCTGCCGAAAGCAAGGGCGGTTTCCCCCGGCACATAAGGAGTGTGAGTGAAGCTGACAGTTTGTGTGGACTCCCACACTATCCTTGGAGAGGGTAGTACTGTTGGGCTTCTGTGCTGTCCTTGGACAGGACAGTGCTAACATGGGTGGGATTGCTCCCTCAAGTCTGTCTCCGACTGAGGGGAAAGGTTTCTCACAGCCTGGGACTCCCTTGTCTCAGATGATAAGAATTTACAGTCAGCTAGGTAATTGCTGGCAGGTTTGAAACTAAGGAGACTTAAGAAATTAATGAGCATTTGGAATGGCTATACTCAGGGGAATTCCCAGAAAAAATGGCAACTAGAGGATAGCTTTGACTTACAAAAGCTTGCTTATCTTAGAGTTTTCCTCAAGGAAAAACATCCTAACCAGATGGAATATTGGTGCCTCTGGGAGGATGTGGCAGTAAGAAAAAAGAATCAGAGCATTATGGCGAGCCAAAAAGATTCTATTAAAAAGCTGCAGCAAGAATTGGCTACTCTAAAGAAACAGCTTGATTCCCCAGATGTGCCATCTGCACCCCCACCCCACTTTGAACCCTTGTCAGCTGAACATTCTTTCCTGTTATCTCCCTGTTCTCCTGTAAACCTTATGGGACGTGACTTGTTGTGTAAATTGGGTGCAAACCTTCTCTGTAGAGAGGAAGGGATATTTGTTGACCTTCCCCCCTATCAGGCTCCAAATTAGATGGCATTACTACTCTCAGAGGAATCTGATGAGACCTCAGGACATACACCCCTCCTGGACCTCTCAGATGTCCCAGAGACATTGTGGGCAGCCCACGTGAATGAAGTGGGGTTGCTAGCCTCTGCAACACCAGTGCAAATAACATGCAGACACAACAAGCCTTTCCCAAGGGTACCCCTGTATCTATTGTCTAGGGAGGCACAAGAGGGCATTAAGCCTGTAATCTCCTCCCTCCTTGAACAAGGGATACTTGTTTATACAACTTCACCATGTAATACACCTATACTACCTGTGAAAAAGGAGGAAAAATTTGACAGCCAGGGTAAGCAAATCTATAGATTTGTACAAGACTTAAGAGTCATTAATAAGTTTGTAATCATTAATAAGTTTGTAATCCCTAGATTTCCAGTAGTACCTAACCCTGCTACTATTCTTTCCTCTATTCCATCCACTTCTAAATGGTTTTCTGTAATAGATTTATGTTCTGCCTTCTTTTCTATTCCAGTGCATAAGAATTCCCAATTTCTCTTTGCCTTTTCCTTTCATGGTCATCAATTAACCTGGACATGTTTTCCCCAAAGTTATTGTGAAAGCCCCACTCTGTTTTCTCAGTTTTTAAAAAAAAGCTGACCTTAATTCTATCCCTCTTCCTTGCAGCTCTGTGTTGGTTCAGTATGTTGCTAATGTGTTAATTGCTAGCAAAACTGAGAAAGGGTGTAAAACTGATACCTTGCATGTGTTAAAGTGTCATGCTGAAAAGGCTCACAAGGCTTCCAAAGCCAAATTGCAATTTGTAAAACAAAGAGTTCAGTACTTGGGACATTTACTTTCAGGAGATGGCTGCCAGTTAACACCTGAGTGAATCTCACAAGTTCTTTCCACTCCTCACCCTTTCACCAAAGTCAGGTACACAAATTTCTGGGTGCTGCAGGATATTGCAGACAATGGATTCCTAACTTTTCTGGACTCACCAGACCCCTTACTATTCTACTCTTAGACTCAGCTCCTGACCCAGTGACCTGGTCCCCAGAATGTGAATCTGCTTTCCTTTCCCTTAAAACTCTTCTCTCACAGCCCCCTGCTCTGGGCTTACCTAATTATAGCAAGCCCTTTACTCTATTTTGTCATGTACAGGATGGAATTGCAGCTGGAGTTCTCTGTCAACCCCTTGAACCCACACCTCGTCCAGTAGCTTATTTTTCTGCAACACTGGACTCAGTAGCCCGTGGGTTCCCACCTTGCCTGAGGGCAGTTGCAGCTACTGCTGACCTTACAGGTCCCTCATGCTGTCTCTGCTCTCTTACAGCAACACCGCCGCACCCAGCACCTGTCTGTTCAGAGACAAACCCGGTATGAGAATGTTATCCTCTCTTCCCCAAATGTGGTAATTCAAAGATGTAATGTACTTAAGCCAGCTACTCTTTTTTCCTTTACCCTCTGATGGTGAACCACATACCCATAACTGTGAAGAATTGCTTGAGCACTGTGTGAAGCCTCGCCAAGATTTGTCTGATCAACCGCTGGAAAATGCAGATCTTGTATTGTATACTGATGGCTCATGTAAAAGAAATTCAGTTGGTAAACTAGGGGCTGGATATGCAGTGGTCTCAGATAATGATGTTTTAGAGGCCTTTTCTCTTCCAGGAATCAAATCAGCTCAGGCTGCTGAGCTCATTGCTTTAATTCGTGCTTGCCTTTTAGCTTCCGGACAGTCTGCTGCTATTTATACTGACTCAAAGTGTGCTTTCTCTGTCTGTCATGCCACAGGACAAATTTGGAAACAACAAGGTTTCCTTACCTCTTCTGGCTCCGCTATCTCTCATGGTCCCCTTATCTCCCAACTCCTTGATGCCATTCAGCTACCCACATCCTCTCTATTACCCATTGCCCGGCCCACACAGGTGCCACCGATCCTGTTTCTCTGGGTAATGGGAGTGCTGATGCAGCCAGACATGCAGCAGCACATGGACCTCTGGCTCCCTTTCAGATTCTGGTCTCTCTTTCTCTCCTGTTTCTTTGCAGGACCTGATAGAACTACAGCAAGCTGCTCAACCTGCAGAGAAAAACCTTTGGGAGAAAGCAGGCTGCTCCTTATCCCCAGCTGGGATAATGGTTGCACCTGATGGCCGCCCAGTCGCCCCAAGATCTCTCACATGGCAGCTTGCTCAGGTGTCTCATCAAATGACACACATGAGCAAAAGGGGGGTGGCCTCACAGATCCTAAAACAATGGTACGCCCCAGGCGTGCACCTAGAAGCTGCAAGGGTATCTAATTCATGTGTGATTTGTAAGCAGTTTAATGTTGCAGGAAGAGACCCACAGGCTAGCGGCCACACAGAAAGAAGAAACCTAGACATAAAATGATGGTTAGGAAAGCTTGCACCTGCAGGTGAAGGAAGCCCTCCCAGTACATACTGATGTACAGTGCCACAACATCCAACCAGGCGACTACGTGTTCGTGAAGGAGCATCGCAGAAAGAATTGCCTGGCAGCCCGGTGGGAAGGACAGTTCCAATTGCTGCTCATCACCCACACAGCAGTAAAGGTGAAGGAGCGCCCCTCGTGGATCCACGCAAGTCATGTACGCCGAATTGCAGATCCAACAGAGCTGACTGACCCCGTCACCCAGGACCCCTCCCCGGAGGAATCACCTGAGGACGAGGTTCAGCGGACCGAGGCGACAGACTCTCAAACCAGACTGTTACCAAACCGGCCTCCACCAGGAGCTTCGAGGTACAACCTGAGAGGTAGGACTGTGCCAGCAAAGACCTACAGGTGAGCCTGGCGCCCTGTAGCTCTCACAAAGGGGAATCCTTTCCAGTATTGAGCGAACTGAGAGACTACGAAATCTCGAAGAGTGCCTGCAGAGGCAAGCCAAACAATACTAGCTGATTAAGCTTAGTTAAAGAGACTGCTTTGCTAGGTGTTAGCTAATTACTATATTATTATTATCCTTTCTACTTTAGAGATTTAAAATACTATAATAGGATGAGGATTGTTTTCCCTCTTTTAGTAGTCAGAGTAGCCTTAGTATATAACTTTCCCCACCCTTATCGGGAAGCCCTGCAGAAGGTTGTGTCCCTCACCAATACAAGTGACTGTTGGACATGTGAACAGCTTATCAAAGGTTCTGAAAGCCTTTTACCATTACAGTTTATCCCAACTCCTGCCTCCCTGTGGACCAGACCCCAAAAATTCAGATTTACTGGTAGTCAGTATTCTACAGGAGAGCGGGAGTGGGTAGATGCCCAGAATGATAACACTGTACCAGGAGTACATAGTCATGGGGGGAACAGGCAGATTTGGTGTAAAAATCTGATTGCCTCAGGAATTCCCCTAACTCAAGCATTACATCCATCAGGGACTATGTTTCCCTTATGTTTTGAAAGCAAATTTGGCACTGGTAAAGATCTGGGGTGGATCCCAGAAAATACCTGCTATCGTAGAGTAAGGTTAAACCCAGGAAATGGGCAGTGGGCCATTTACCCAGCAGATAAAGAAAACCTCCCTCTAAGATGCGAATTACCCATCACCTTCCACATGACCACTACACATACCTATCCTCTGAACAACATTACTATCAAACCCATAAGTTTTAACTCCCCCTTGTGGGCAAATGAAACTCAAAATTGGTATAATCACTCCCTGCTCCTAATTGTGGATAATGGAGCCTTATCCGTCAACTCCAGGAAGGCACCAGAATGCTCAAATGAGTCCCTAACCTATAGCACGGCTCTGGAACGGATTCATCTTGTCACCTTTTGTGCATATAACCTGATGCAGGGCCACAATGCCTCAGGATGGCCTCAGTTCCATAGGCGCTGTGATCCTCTCTTTATAAAACAAGGCATAAGGATTGAAGGCATGTGGTATAGGGATAACATTTTAACTCTGATCCTCAGTGAGCCTGGTATGTTTTTCATATGTGGAAACTTTGCTTATAAGGCTTTACCACCTGGATGGAAGGGCAGATGCACTACAGGCTACGTAGCCCCGGTAGCAGAATTAGTTAAAGATCTCCAGGCAGATACCATTACAAACCTAGGCAGTTTTGTACACAGAATAAAGCATGATACATCCAATGCTGTTAACCCATTAGTAGAGCGGCCCACTCTTTTTCATTCCATTGTACGTGCTATACTTCCAGTCTTGGGTGTTAATGAATTGGAACGTGCCATTCGCAACATCTCTAGGGTATTGGAACAGAGCTTTAATGCCACCTCTGAAGCTATCCAATCCCTAGAAAGGGAAATAGATTCTGTAGCAAAACTAGCCATTCAAAATCAAGAAGCACTGGACTTACTCCTGGCTCAGCAAGGAGGAGTGTGTGCTATTGTTAACACTTCCTGCTGTTTCTATGTTAATAAATCAGGCATTATAGAACAAGATCTTTTGAGAATAAAGTCAGCAATTAAGGTATTAAAAAGGACCGGTGAAGTCCAAGCATGGGACCCCTTGAATTGGCTCCCAGATATTGGAGGGTGGTTCGGAGGAATCTTAAAAGTCTTGCTGAAATATCTGATAATCATTATTGTTATATTTGTGATAATATATGTGCTCATTAACTGTTGCCTTACCTGTACTAAATATACTTTGAGACAGTGCAATAGGAAATCCCAAAGATCTGCTCAAAACAGAACAATAGAGGTATTGAGGATGGAAAATTTGGAAGGTGGGGATGGGCTAAGCATCATAGCAGAAGAAGAAGACCTAAGAATGTCCAGAATAAACTTCGAGTAATACTCCAATAGGAGTATTAAAGGGGGGAATTGTGGGAGAAAAATCAAATAACTCCAATTGTGTCTAAGGGGGACTGTGCAGGAAATCAAAACTCTCTAAAAGAAAACTGCTGTAAGGGTTAAAAGTTTTCCAGGCCTCTCTCCCTGTAACAGAGTGAAATCATCTTAACTCTAATCAAGACCCTTACAATGCCTCCTGTCTCAACTTCATGGAGACTCCTAGTCTGTCACAATTTGTCATGTAAACTCTTATCTTTGTCACAGTTTGTCTTGTAGACTCCTCACTGAAGTTATCATGTGCCTTTGTACTGTAAAACTGACTTCTAGCACACCTGGTGTGAACAGAAATGTCTCAGAGTACTTCTGTTGAGACTTTGATATGTTAAAGAAAAACAATCAACAACTAAACTGTCTGAACACACTGTATAAAGGAGCCCTGAAACTGTCTCTCAGGGCTGCTGCTGCTTCCACTCTGGTAGCTGTCAGCCTGCATGCATGCATAATAAAGTTTCCTTCTAGATTTCTCTCCTGCCTCACTGCTTTGACCTCCATCCTCGGACCCTTCTGGGGACTCTGTACCCCAGGGGAGCGAGATTTCCCCGACACTGAACCAAGCACCATCTAACCTGCTCTTAAATATCTCCAGTGATGGAGAGTCCATACCCTCCTTGGGCAATTTATTCCAGTGTTTCATCACCCTCACAGCCAGGATGTTTTTCCTAATGTCCAACCTAAACCTCCCTTGCTGCAGTTTAAGCCCATTGCTTCTAGTCCTGTCCTCAGAGGCTGAGAACATTTTTTCTCCCTCCTCCTTGTGACACCCTTTTAGATACTTGAAAACTGCTCTCATGGCCCCTCTCGGTCTTCTCCTTTCCAGACTAAACAAGCTCAATTCTTTCAGCCTTCCCTCACGGCTCATGTTCTCTAGACCTTTCATCATTCTTGTTGCTCTTCGCTGGACCTTTTCCAATTTCTCCACATCTCTCTTGAAATGTGGGGCCCAGAACTGGACACAAGACTCCAACTGAGGCCTAATCAGCACAGAGCAGAGCGGAAGAATGACTTCTCGGGTCTTGCTCACAACACTCCTGTTCATGTAGCCCAGAATCATATTTGCTTTATTTGCCACAGTGTCACACTGTTGACTCATATTTAGCTTGTGATCCACTATGACCCCTAGTTCCTTTTCTGCAGGACTCCTTCTTAGACAGTTGCTTCCCATTCAGTATACGTGAAACAGATTGTTCCTTCCTAAGTGGAGCACTTTGCATTTGTCCTTATTGAACTTCATCCTATTGACCTCAGACCATTTCTCCAGTTTGTGCAGATTGTTTTGAATTCTGACCCTTCCTCCAAAGCACTTGCCTCCCCTCCCAACTTGGGACCATCTGCAGACTTAATAAGCATCCTCTCTATGCCATCATCTAAATCGCTGATGAAGATATTGAACAGAACCGGTCCCAAAACAGACCCCCTGTACAATGTCCATACCAACTGAAATGGAAGCTCAGGGCCTGTCTACACATGGATCTAACCCAGCAATCTAGGGTCATGGAGCAACTCCCCATCCCACCTTCCCCCAGGCCACATAGGAGTCTGCCCCCAAACCGCCCTCCCTCCCACTGCCTGTCCCTGCCGGTTCATAACTCCAGGCTCCTACCAGATACTCCTGGCTTTTCTCCTCTCCCGTCGCTTTCCAGCCCCGCAGCTTTTCTCTCTCTTCCCTCAGCGTCTTCAAATGGGCCTCACATTTTTCCTGAAGAAACAGAAATGAGCTGGGAGGTTTCCCTGGGAGAGGGGCACGGAACGGGGTGTTTTCCCACCCAAACCCAAGGGACTGGTGGTCCCAGTCGCTGTGTGACATCAGGGCCCCCAAGGAGAGGACACTGTATTAATGACACAGACTGCGCATGTGTCATACTCTAACTTGTTCCCAATTCAGGTTGAGTCTTTTTAGTAATTAGAGAGAGATCTCAATTCTCACCAAGCTGGATTGGTTCTTGTGAATTAATTAGCGGTACAGCAC
Organism: Rafetus swinhoei; assembly: GCA_019425775.1. Lineage (NCBI taxonomy): Eukaryota > Metazoa > Chordata > Testudines > Trionychidae > Rafetus > Rafetus swinhoei. Next base: position 13,981,113 of record CM033444.1, on the reverse strand, counting down.
GTAACAGGGCAAATCAATACATTTGTGTTTGAGAAGATTGAACTAGCAAAGTGATAGAAATCCCAGACGCCACCAGGGTTTAAACATGGGCTGGAATTTCAGCCGTGAAGCCTTTGGAATCGCCCTGGTTGGACAGAGCTGGGCTCAGAGACAGCAGGGAGGCCATTTGTCTGGTTTTAAAGCTGCGCAGTCCCAGTTTAGTGGTGCTCTGTCCCTGTGCAGTCGATACTCGGGACTGGAGGTGGCTTTGTCCAGAGAAAAAGAAACGGGAGGAGACTGGTGACATAGCAAGGGCAGGGGCAGAAGTGAACGTGGCACGTCCGTGCTTTGGGTGTGTAGGGTGGGGCCTGGGACAAAGGTAAGGTTGGGCAGCCCTGGGGGAAAGGAGAAGCCAGCGCCTGTTTTTACACTCGGGCTCTGTGCTTGCGAGAGGCGCCCAGGGTGGGTGCGATGTGCCCAGGTGACTGGGTGGGGACGGGAGCCGGTTCTGTGTCGCATTGTTGAAAGGGAACCCCCAGATACTGAACCCATCCCCGCCAGGCGGGTGACAGGTGCACAGCGAGCAGCCGGCCCCGTTCTCGCCGTCAGCATGTGGAGACTCCCAGTGTCGGCCCAAAGGAGTCTGGATCTTTCCCCATTGCCCCCAGAGCTCACACCTCTGTCTCCAGCCCCTTCACTGCGCTGCCTCCCTTGGAGCAGCCAGCTGGGAACGGCTGGCCCGGCATTGGGCAGGGATAAACCTGGGGCCCATAAGGGTTTCACAAGGCACAGGCAGCAGCATCCCCTACCTGGTCCTCCTGGGCCGCCTCCTCCATGGGCACCACCCTGTGGGACTTGTGGTCCCGGGATTTCTCGCACACCAAGCAGACGGCGGCTCCATAGTCCTCATAGAAGAGTTTGAGTTGTTTCTGGTGTCTCTCGCACAGGCCCTCCCTTTGCCCGGGCCCCAGCTGCCGCAGCTTCTGCACAATGTTGTTCAGCTGGGTGTTGGGCTTGAACTGCCCTTTCTGGAAGGGGGCCTGGCACTGGGGACAGGTCAGGCCCCCCCGCTCCCTGTTCCTCACAGTGCCGGGTGAGGCAGGCTTGGCAGAAGTTGTGCCCACAGGCTATAGTCACCGGCTCCGTCAGATACCCCAGACAGAGGGAGCAAGTGGCTTCCTCTTGCAATTCCCAGCTGTGGCTCTGGAGGCCATGGTGGTCGGTCGGCGTTTCTGCTCTCTGCCCCTTGCTCCGCCAAGCCCCGGCTTGTGCTGACAGGGAGGGAGAAGAAGGAAAAGGAGGAGACAGGAAGAGGAGGGAGGAAAACACAAAAGTGAAACTGAAAAGAGGGGGCAGGGCCGAGGGAAGGGACCGGGACAGGGAGGGAGGGAGGAACAGGGGAAAAGGAGAGAGGGGGATGAAAAGGATCACGCTGATCTGTGCTGCTGCAAGTCTGCAAGGTACAGCACGTCCCCTGCTCCACAGGCAGCTCGGCGTGGGTAACCCACCCACATGGGGCCCGATGGTGCTGGGCCCGGCAGCTGGAGGTAACTAGTCAGTCCGGTTCAGGGTACATCTAGACTGCAGAGTGTTTCCGGGATATCCTGGAAAGGGTCTGCCGCATCCAAGGAACGCGTCTGCTTTTCTGAAAAATTGTTTGGAAAAACAGAGGCATTTTTCCGACATCCCTGTAAACCTCGTGGTAGGAGGAAGAAGGGATGTTCCAAAAGAGGGTTTTTTTCCCAACACTGTCCCTGTGCAGACTGGCCAACTGTCGGAAAAGCCTCGTTCAGAAGAAAAGCAGAAAAAGAGACACAATTTGACAACCGCAATTTGCGTCTCTTTTTCTGAATGTTCTTTGTAGCGTAGACACAGCCCCTGAGGGGGAGCCGAGTTCGCCTGTAACTGGAAACACTTCAGAAACAACAAACTGTCCTGCAGCACCTTAGAGACTCACCACACATGAAGCCGGGATGACGCGCTCTCGTGGAAGAAGCGGGCTGTGCCCACGAGAGCTCATCGTACCATTGACGTGTGTTGTTAGCCCTGCCACACCTGAGGGACTGTCAGCCTGTGAAGGTCAGAGCCACCCAAACGCTGTGGGCCAGGCCTTGAGGGGTTTGCAACGCCCCCACCCGCAGGTGACTGGTGCACCAAGGGGACCTTTCATGGTGCCCCAACGCTGCCCCCCGTCAGGCTGGGCCTGCCGCAACCCGGAATTTTCACCCCACTCCTCCAGGCGAGCTTCTCAGGCTTGGGGGCAGGCTCCACTCTGGCGCACAACACCCGGGTACTCCCTGTGGGGGGGCGTGTGCGATAGCTCCAGGCCTATGTTTTGGCAGGGAAAGTTTCCCCAGGGCCTGTGTGGGGCTGCTCCCCTCCCCTGGTCCCCACACGGCTCTCCGGTCTGCACTCAGAGCTAGTCACAAGCCAGGAGCAGGTGAGTGGCTGGCAGCCGGCTGAGCTGGGCCCCTCAGGCAGGGGTGCACCCCACAAGGCCTTTGCCCCAACCTGCAGCCGGGTGCTCTGGGACCTCACATGGGAACGGGGGCACCCCAAGTTCCAATCACCCTGGTGCATGAGGGGCAGAGAGGATGTGACCTGGGACCCGCCACCTATTGGGGAGGGCCTTACCCAGAGGGGCCACTGCAGGTTTTGGTGAGACAGGAGGGTGGCAGCTTTAACCATGATTCCAAGAGTGGGCAGGGGGTGAAGCGTCCACTTGGGCAGTCAGTAGCAACCCTGCCCAGGCCCCGCCCCCTTCCACTGTCTCCCTCCTCTCTCCCCTCCCCTAATTGCCCCGGCCCAGGGCACTGCTCACCTGTGGGGATGCGCTGAAGGGCCCTGGCCCAGGTGCTAGGGGATCTGTTCCTTCTGGCCATTTCCCACCTGCCTGGTCTAGCCAATTGCTCCAGTACCACACGTGAGAGGAGGCGGCTCCTCCCATAAAGCCCCCGGCTGAAATTCTCCAGCAACCCAGACCCTGGGGAGGCCGGCAAATACAGCGACTGTCCCTTTTTAAAAGCGGGGAGGGACCAGCACCAGAGGAGAGAAACAGGGCAGGTGTTTAGAGGGAGGTGTTAGGAGAGGGGATGAAGAGGAGTAGCTCACATGATCAGAGTGGGACTACTGGAGGAGTGGGGACAGGGGGGAGAGAAGGGCTGGTGGAGGGGGGTAGGTCTCAGGAGGGTTAAGGGCAGTGAGAAGGGCAGGAGTCAGGACAGCAGAGGAGGTGAGGGGTTGGGGGCAGCAGGCACCAGGGAGCTGATGGAGCAAGGGGAGGAGACATGGCAGCAGAGAGAAAAGGTAAAGGTTTATAAGATATTTATTAATAACTTGGGTGCCACAGTGGCACATCCAAACAAGCCACATGAACTCAGTACAGGTGCACAACACAAAATTCATTCTGCTCATGGGAGGAAACTCTTAGGCTATGTCTACACTGGCAGCTTCTTGCGCAAGATCATCTTGTGCAAGAACACGTCCATACTGTTATGTGCGAGCTGTGCTTTTGCGCAAGAGCATCCATGGCAGTGTGGACGCTCTCTTGCGCAAGAAAGCTCTGATGGCAATTTTAGCCATAGGGCTTTCTTGCGCAAGAAATCCCTGCCGAGCGTCCACACTGCCCTCTTGTGCAAGAGAGCTTACACCTGTTAGAAAAGAGTGTAGCTCTTGTGCAAGGCACCCTCTCTTACCACGCCGTACTGTAAATTTCCTTGCGCAAGAGCAGGAGGGCAGTGTGGCTGCTCTGTGGGTTCTTGTGCAAGAACAGCTGTACTTGCGCAAGAAGCCGTGAGTGTAGCCATAGCCTTAGAGGGAACACTTCCCCCAGCTCTCTGCTCCCGAGTTAACGTCACACACATTGGGTTAATGCAATTGCGGGATAGTTTTATGAGGGGGGTTTGGTGGGGGCCAAACTAATCCCTGTTGGTAGGAGGATGGTGGGAAAAGTCCTTGCAGAGAGGGGTCACATGACACCTTTTACTCCTTGTCTATCTTGCCCCGAGCATGTTACCTCCAGAGGCCTGGCTAATGGAAGTCAGGGGGTATGGCTAATGGGGGTCAGGGGTGTGGTTAACAGGGGTCAGGGGTGTGGGTGACAGACTGGGGAGGCAGATGACTAGACCCATTCTGGGCACCACCAAAAATTATACAAACCTGCCGCCCCTGGCCTCTAGGGCAGTGTCAAACATGCAGCCCGTGGGCTGTATGCAGCCTGATCGAATTTTTTTGCAGCCCATGACTACATGTTTATAAAGTATCTAAGTGTGGCCCGCCCGATTACATTGTTTATAAAGTAGATATAGAGCCATGGGACCTTCCAAGAAAAAACAACTCAAGTTGCACGTGTGCACAGGACGTGAGCCGCTATTAAGTTACATGCAGGCAATGCTGTGGCAGCACATGATCTTGTACAAAGCCATACTTACACGTATGAGTAGGACAGGTATAGTTTCAGGCCCCCCACTCTACGCTGTCAGTAGCATGCTGCGCTCTGCCGTTTTCTCTGCCACATTCATCAATTCGTGACTTTCATTCATCGTGGATTGTTGTTTTTTGTACTATGAAAAGTCCTTCACAATGTCACTATCAAAACTGGAAAGTAGTAAATGTATAAAAAGGAAGATTGAAGACGAGCACTGTTTTTTCCAGGACAAATGAGAACTGTTATTTTTGTTGTCAACTGAAAGGCAAGATTATCTGCTTAATATGCAATCAAATTATCAGTGTTCCAAAGGAGTGTTGAAGCAAAGACTTCACTGTGGTTAGGCGGCTAACAAACAGCTTTATTGATCAATAAGGCACAAAGTGAGCCAAATGTGACCCCAGCAAAGCCAGGCCCAGTAAGGCTGCTCATAAAATCAATCCTAGTATCTTTATACCCTTAACCAAACAAGTCTGATGTCAGGGCATCCAATTATAGAAATTATCAATTAAACTTAGAAAAGCAAACTTATCAGCAAGCAGAAGAGGCAGGTAGCGAGCGCTCCCTCTCAAACAGCTCAATTAACACATTCCAATAGCCCATCCTTCTGGCCTTTCAGCTTTATGGGGTGAAGGAGAGTTCATGCTGGTATACGTGCAGAAGCAAGAAGCTGAAATGGTTTGTTATACAAGATGGCTTCTAGCTAAATATGAAAATGGTTTCCACAGGAATATAACATCAAGTGGCATTATGAAACCCACCAAGAAAAGTATGATAAATTAGAAGGGAAATTACAGCAAGAAACGTTACTGGGATTAAAGACCACGTTGAATAGACAGCAAAGTCTGTTTACAAAAATTAACAGACAGTGAAGCTGCAGTTAAAACTAGTTATGTTTTGCCAGAATTAATAGCGCAAAGTTCAAAACCGTTCACTGCAGGTAAATTTATAAAAGAGGGCATGGTGAAAATTGCTGAAAGTGTATGTCCTGGAAATGTGAAAATGTTCAAAGCTATCTCTGATAGGGAACACAGCTGCAAAGAGGATAAATGAAATGGCAACTGATTTAAGTGAGCAATTAAAAGAGAAATCATCAATTTTTGAAGCATTTTCAATTGCTCTCGATGAAAGTACGGCGGCTTTATGCACCTGCCTGTCTTCTTGCATGCTTGTGACGGTGATTTCAATTTAACTGAAGAGCTTCATGAACTCGTACCTATGGATGACACCAAAACTGGCAAAGACATTTTCAACTGCGTGACTGTACTTTTGGAGAAATAATTTAAGTTTATCAAATTTAGTTTCCATAACAACCAATGGCACTCCTTCAATGACCGGGAAAAGCAGCAGTTTTGTGGCTAGGTTACAACACCACCTAGCAGCACGAAGCATAAAATTTAACCATATCCATTGCATAATCCATCAGGAAATGCTCTGCTCAAAGGTTATAAACATGGAATGTGCTCAAAGTTGTGAAAAAAATTATAAACTTTATCCATGTATGTGGTTTGAGCCAACGTCAATTTTCATCATTATTGAGTTTGGAATTGAGTGTGAAGCGTTGCCATACTACACTGAGGTCCATTGGCTTTCTTGTTCTAGAATTTTGAAAGCTACGAGAAGAAATTATTTTCACTGAAATGAAAGGACAAGACACAGACTTAATAATGATAACAGTACAAGGTTTATCGTTTTTGGCTGACATTACCAAACATCTGAGTGACTTGAATTTAAAACTTCAAGGGAAGTGCCAGGTAGTGACTCCTATATATGGCAATATAAAAAGCTTTTAGGACCAAACTTTGTCTTAGGGAAATACAGTTTAAAAAACTTATTTCATTACATGCCGAGACCATAAAAGCAAACCCCCCAGTTCACATTTTGTGAATTCTGCATCAAATATTGTACTGCTGCAACATGAATTCAAGGAGAGATTCCAGGATTTCAAATCACGTGAAGATAAGTAGTTCTTGTTTACAGGACCATTTTTCTTACGGTTTTCAAGAGGCTGAAGGAAATATGCAAATGGAATTTATCGAAATTCAGTGACTCTTTCTTAAAAGACAAATATAATGAAGTTGGCATTCTTGATTTCTCCAGATGTGAGCCCAGGCAATTTGTTGAAGTACATAAGTTTGTGTCAAAAATATTGTCAATGTTTGATAGCACATACCCTTGACATTTCAGGTGTTTTGTTGGCTTTTATAAGCAAAAACAGCAGTTCACATAGGTAAGTGATGAACATTTATCAGCAGTAATTAGATTAGTATCAGCTCAAAAGAGCAAACCAAATATTGAAAAACTGGTATCACAAAAGCGGTGTCAGCTCTCTGGAAAGAAGACTCAGGACTGAAATGCTGCAGGTTTTAATCTGAAATTGTCATGCTATTATATTTTATTCTTATGCAACTGTTGTATTTGTTTCTCAATGTTGAATAATAAAAAAAGTGATTTAATTTTTATTTATTTATTTATTTCCAAATAAAATCACAAAATGTATTACATTTATTGGTATAAAATAGGTCTTTTTTTTTGCAATCATATGAATATGTTTATGCAAAATCTGAAACGTAATATCTAAAATTCACAGAAGCCTGTTTTTTGATTTACCAGACTATACTTATTTCAATAAAAGTTATGTATCATAAAAATAAATAAATGTAAAGTACTTTAATAAAAATTATATGAGCAACAGTTTTGCACAAATTTTATAACACAATATTAAGTATTAAATTATTATATTATAGTAAAACAAGACCTGAAATTTTTTTTAAATATACCTAAATATAATCTATAATAATAAATTACAACTTTCTGGTAGCTTTCAGGGCCACCAAAGAAAATATACTTCTATCACAGTTTTCGTTTGTGCAGCCCTCAGTAGGCTTCGAGTTTGAAATGCCTGCTCTAGGGCTAGACTGTAGCACCAAGGATCCTCCCAGTAAAAGTTAGCAGCTCCTTAGTAAAAGGGGCCTACACATAGAAAATATAGATAACAAATCTACATGTTTTGTTAGTCCATCAAGTGCTATCAGACCATTGTTGTTTTTTTTCTTTAACAGACTAACTCGGCTACTCCCTGAAGCTACTGTCTATATCGGGAAAGATTCTTTTACACAAATCCACTTTGATGCAGCACTGCAGCTTTCAAAAGAAATCTCATCCACTTTTAGCACCCCACAGTTGTTGTTCCCTTCAGGGGGATGTACTGCCTTGAACCTGCGAAACAAACACAAATCCGTTAGAATTGTTGAATAAGATTTTTAGCAGCTTTTCCTCTGACACCTCTCTCAGATTTCTTTCTTAGCCACTGAAGTGTTCCTACAGAGCCCTTACTGATAAAACTCTTCTTAGCCCATGACACTGTAGTAGCAGCTGTTTGGCCTGGGTCTGTTTTTGGAAAATGACTCATCCACATTACTAAACCCGAGTCCACAGGATTAGCCCTACTGCTGATGGAAACTGAAGTGAGGCTCAGGACTCCTCTCTGTGCAGAAGCCTGTACCTAGCACAGAACACATCTTGCACCCAGACATCGCTTCTGCTATCACCATTAACCAACATATCCCGCACCCCTGCTACCCATCTTACATGGACCCAGAGGGTTATAAAAAACAAAACCACTCACAGTGTTCGATTTACCATGGAGCCGTCCATCCAAACCAAATGCACTGAGGACGATGTAACAGGGAGGTCAAGCCACATCTGGGGTGCGTCTTTGGTAAAAGGTTGAATGAAAGTCTGTAAATGACAGGGAAGAATGAAGGGACAGGGAAAGGAGGGTTCAGAGGTTAAGGTACTAGCTAGAGACTCGGGAACTGGTGTCCACTCACCACTCCATCCCAGACTAGGGATGTAATAGTGTAGTCGATTAACCAGTTAATTGATAAGCAAAAGCTTATAGGTTAATGCTACAGACTACACCCATTCCCTTCCCCCATCCCAGCCAGTAAATTTTTTAGCAGATTGGCCAGCAACCTGGCTCAGTCCTGGCTTGTGCTGGGTCCGGGACCTACCCCTGCTGCAGCTCTGCATTTAAAGTGTATTAGGAGCTGGGCAGGCAGGCAGCCTGGCTCCGTTCTGGTTCATGCTGGGTCTGGGACTTCAGAGCCCACCCAAACAGGGGTTGCTGGCACTCCACGCTGCTGCCTCTGTATCAGAAGCAAGAACACAGGGCGACAGGCAGCCGGTCCATGAGGGGAGCTGGTTTTAAACTGACTCCCCTCACGGACCAGCTCCCACCTGGCACTACTCCGATACAGAGGGAGTAGTCCAGGGTAGCAGGGGGCTCCTTGGGAGTGGAGCCAGAGCGCACTGGCTGCTGGCTCTGCCCCCGGGGACTATAGAATAGTCGAGAAACCGATAAGAATTCATGTGGTTAATCAACTATTCAATTAAACGATATTTAACATCCCTATCCCAGACCTCCCCTGTGACCGTGGCCAGTCGTTCGGTTTCTGTCCAAACTGGGGCAGAATTAAGGCTTTGCTCCAGTCTTTGCGGCATATGGAGGCCATGCTAGCGGTAAGCATGTGTCTGGTGGCAGAGAACAGGTTATGTACTGTCAATAACTGTAACTTTCAATCCCTTGCTTTTTAGCTCACATGTGGGCACATGCAGAGCAACCCAAACACACAACACAGCAGTGGTGTGTATCAATTGCAACTAGTGCTGCTCGTATCTCCAGGAAAGTTATTTACCATCTCGGCCTGGTCCCGGATCGCCAGCAGTTGGGAGCCCCTCTCTGAACAGTTATTGCGGCTCTCATTCAAGAGACTTTTATCTTTAGACACCCAGTAGCACTTGTCCTGGTGCAGCCGCCAGCCTGTGGGGCAAATCTTGCATCCTGGTCCCTCTGGAGGGGAAAATGGAAACGTGTCATGGAGATAAAAGTTCTGAACTTCATTGAAGTCGTGCACAAGCTCAACATTTCCAGTAGTCACATTGCCTGGGCTTGGTTTGAGGGCAGGCCCAATATTCAAGAAGCAGCAGATGCTGCAGGCCGGTGTGTGAATAAGCGAAGCTGTGAGTACCTCAACTCTAAAATTGCACCGGCTAATGCAGGTAAGGCTCAGCTAAAAAATTCTCCTTCTCTTCCTCCCTCTATACATTCCTATGCACTAGGCAACAGTCATTAACTCTCTCATTGCAGTTGGTGTAATAGCTACAGGAGTGCTACTTCATGTCCATTCCAATCAGGTGCATACATGCGCATGTACACAGAAGCCCAGAGATTTTTGCCTAGCAGTGACCACCAGATCAGCCTGGGCAACCCTGGAGTGGCGCCAATACGGCACTCGATAGATCTCCCCGCTGACCAGCCAACCCCCAGTGTTGCTTTACTGCTTAATGAAGGCAGCTGGAGCAGCTCACTCTTGCTCTGCAAGCGCTCCTAGCAGGAATTCAGGTGTGTCATTGTTCAGATTTTAGTTAGCATTAGTAGTGGATTGTTCGGGGGGGGGGACGACACTGCATTTCCTCCCCTTCCCTGGCCGGGGCATGCCTTGGTTCCCAGGTTTTAAAGCTTGCCAGGCTCCTGGTAAAGCTTATACCAAAAAGCGACCCTCACATGGAGTGCATGAAGTGTCTGGGTGAAGGTCGCCAGAAAAAGCAGAGCCGCATCTGTAAGAGTTTTCATCCACAAACACTGAAAGATCGAGAGCAGAGACCTAGAATCTTGCTCATGGAGGCAACTTTGAGTCCCTGTCTGGTCAGCAATGCTCCAGCAGCCCAGAGCACTCTGGTGCCATCAATCCGTGATATGGCGTTAAGTAGGGACTGGCACCGGCATGGCACCAACTGCACGGGCAATAAGCACAAGTCTGCCTCCCCCCTGCCTCAGATGCAACAGACACACAAGAGGGGCTGATCCGCTAGTCCTCTGAGGAAGCAGGCAGCCACTCCTAAGCACCAGCCACAGCTCCAGCAAGCTAAGATTGGGCCAGCGGGTACGTCGACTCCTGCCCCACAAAGGGCCCAGTCGAGTCCAACCCACCACAATTGCCCAGACCGTGACGGCCAGGGCATCTGACTCATCTACGCTGGAGACATTCAAGGCAGCCCAGGAGTGGATTCAAATGACGGCGCCAGATCCTTCTACAGTCCCCAGTGCCATCGCATGGTCGGCCCTTTCCACTACCACAATCAACGTCCCCGGTGCAGCGCTGTCCAGTGCAGATGACTCACAAAGCCATGTCTTACAGGTCATCAGAGTCCCACTGCTCGGCACCGCCCAGCATCATGCTGCCTTGGTCTTCAGCCCCAGAGACAAGTCTGATGCAGGCTCCCTACCGCTCCAGAAGGTGTGGCTGTAGGAGACTGAGGTCTCGGCATCACCACCTGCCTCCATGAGGACAGTGGCCACCAGCCAGGAATCTGCTGCAGGGGCCTTTATGGGCCCCCTGGGCCTATTGCTAGGCCCAAGGTACAATCCAGGGTCCCAGACCCAGGTTGACTTGGGTGGGCTTGTTGTTGGAGTTCACCAAGACCCCACACACACACACACACACACACACAAGGAATGCTACCACTGCCATCGACACCCACTATTTTCATGGCACTGGCGGACATCAATGCGTCTACCTGCTCTTTGGCTCTTCAGTACACCTTGGTATCTACCTCAGCACCATTAGCAGGCATGGACCTCCTGGCGATGCCGACAGCCTTCAGCGCCGGTAGCTCCAGCGCCGATAGTCCCAGCACCGGGTGTTACAGCACCGCTGGCCAGTCCAGCATCATTGGCGGCTGCTCCAGCATTGCTGGGTAACACTGAGGTACTGGCTTGACTGCTGGCTCCAGCACCCTATGCAGCATTGGCATCGATGGGGCACCGGAACCTGCCCCTGCGCCAGCATCCAAAATGAACTGGCCTCCTCAGACATGATGAGACACCTTGGGGATGGAGGGCAGTGAGTCAGCCCAAACCCCATCCTCTCCTTGTTCTCGTCACCTGAGGAAGCAGTTCAAGGCTCCGCCATTGCACTGGCTCTGGAGGAGAGGGCCCTGCATCAGCTTTTATGCAAGGTGGCCCATGACTTGGGCATATGCGCAGAGGTGGTCCCCAAGGATACAGATCTAGTTGTGCATATCCTCACTCCGCAGGACCTTCCTGCATTGCCCTCCCCCTCAAAAAGACAATTTTGGACATGAGCAAGTCTCTCTGGCAGACCCCTGCCCCTTTGCATGAAATAATGACTTTCATTCCTCTTTGCCATAGGTTGCAATCTAGGGGGTACAAACATGTGTCCAGCTGTCCACCACCAGACTCAGCTAATGGATGTCACTAACCAGAGATAGCACCAGGGGTTCCAGGAGCCTTCCCCAAAGAACAAAAGCCAAAAAGTTGGACCTGTTTGGGAGATAAAACGTACTAACTATGGAGAGTGGGGGCTATAACTTAGGGCTGAGCAGATGTAGGCCTTTATCAGCCCTACTGCCTGAATAGTCTACGTTTAGAGAGCTGTTACCACAGGACTCCCCGGAGGAGTTTACCTCCCTGGTAAAGGAAGGTAAACTACTTACAAGGACATCGTTACAAGCAGCCCTCAATGGAGCTGATGTGGTGGCTCGTACTTTTAGTCACAGGGGTGGCCATGAGAAGGAGCTCCTAGTTCCAAATGTGGGGCCTACATCATGAGGTCTGACAAACGCTGCAAGATTTGCCATTTGAAGGGTCCACATTGTTTTCAGAAAAGATGGACAGCTTAAAAGATTCTAGGGCAACTTTAATGTCTTAAGTGCAGGAGGTCTAGGTTGGAGATTAGGAAAAACTATTTCCCTAGGAGGGTGGGGACGCACTGGGATAGGTTACCTAGGGAGGGGGTGGAATCTCCATCCCTAGAGGTATTTAAGTCCCAAGCTTGACAAAGCCCTGGCTGGGATGATTGAGTTGGGTTTGTCCTGCTTTGGGTACATGGTTGGACTGACTCCTGAGGTCTCTTCCAGCCATAGGATTCTATGATGCAAATGTCCTTGAGTATTCACACCCCAGCACCTCAGCGCAGGGATTTTGGGCCTCAACCACCACCACATTCCTTCCAGCCTTCAAAACGTCAAGACTCTTTCCATAGGAGGAAACATAGCGGCAAGAGAAGGCAAAACTCAGCCCTTGGCCAGAGCTCTGGCCAGTCCAAACCATCCTCAGGATCGAAGAAAACCTTTGAAGGTGTGCCCAGAGATGGCATACCAGCCCCCTTTGCCCCCAGATCCAGACAGGCTTACCTTTACTTCCTGACTATCCCCCTTCCACTGTGCTTGGTCCTGCATGACCTCAGACCATTGGGTGCTAAGCACAGAAGAGAAGGACTAGAGGAGGTTCCTCAGGAGTACAGAGCAGGGGGCTTTACTCTTGGAATTTCCTAATACTGAAGGCCCAGGGCAGTCTCATACCCATTCTCAATGTGAGGGAACGCAACAAGTTCAGAAGCAGATACGAGTTCCGCGGTATCATCCCAGTGGATCTCCTCCTGGATAGTCTCCTGTATCTGTGAACGCTATAGCCTTGTACATTTCCCCACACCAGCTATTACAGCACATTCCACCCATTCAGCCACGGATTTTCCCACTCACGAGATGGTACCGACGTGTTCCTCATCCACACATTCCACAATCACCCAGCAGGCCAGAGATGATGTGGCCTTTGGCAGAGCAGTGCTTCCATCAGCTCGTGATGCCGACCCCACCTCCTAAGTCTAGACTAATCAGTCACCTGACTGGAATGCACATGAACAAAGCACACAAAGAAGGAAAAATGGCTTCTCTCCTTTCGTAACTGTTGTTCTACGAGAGGTGTTGTTCGTGTGCACTCCAATACTCCCCTCCTACCTCTCTGTCCAAGTAGCCAGCAAAAAGGAACCGGGGGACTGGCAGGTCAGCAAGACTATATATCGAATGCCATAACGGGCCTACTCTGGGTGGTACCTAGGCTGACCCGGCAGTTGCTGCTAGGCAAAAACCTCCTGGCTTCTGTGCATGTGCACACGTACACACCTGAGTGGTAACTGCCGAACATCATATCTCAAAGAACATGTCCATTGCAAAGGTGAGTAACTGTTTTATACTACATTTTCTTTATATTTTAGAAATGTCTGTCTGTTCGTTCAAGAACTCCTCCTAAACGGTAAGAGCTAGGACCACCACATTTGATATGCAGCTTCCTCTTCTCCTAACTAAAGCAAGGTCAGGGGTTGGCTGTGCCAGGAAAACAGGAAGTGCCTGGAATTTCCTAATTTGCCATAACATGGAAAGGGAAGGGCAGACACGAGAGATGCAATACTCAGTCACCACTGGGGAGCAGCAAGCCTGCAGTAGAGCTCTGTCCTGCAGAATCACCACCCAGGGGCAGCCACACAACCATGGGATTGGCCAGCTGGGGGTTGCCATCTTGCCTGCCAGCCAGCAGCCAAGGTAAGTGGGGAGGAGGAGAAAAACTCCCCACGGCTCTCCCCCAACCCCAAGATAGGCTGTGGGGAGGGACAAAACCCTACTGCTACCCCAGCAGGGGCCAGCCTCCTGCCCTGAAAAACCCAGTAAGTCTTCTATTATAAAAATAAACTTTGAGTTGCAAAGTTGAAGTTGGAAATGCCATATTCATGGCTGCCCATTCATCCATACATCAGTCTGTACTGAATAGCCTCACAGTCACTGAGTGTTTGGGGAGCCATAGGACACGAGACTCAATTAGGTTTGTACACCAAAAGAGGCAGCCGCAATAGGGAAAAACAGGAGGTAACCATGCAATAGAGACTGTATCCCAAGACACTCACAAATGGAGGTTGAATGACAGTTGTGTGGGTAACTGTAAATCTGGCACTTGCTAACTTTCAAGGACATGGCTTTGTAACCTTCCTGTGCCCTAATCTCCTAATTTTAAAAAAATCAAACCATACAACAATTCTGTGACATGCAGCTGGAACAACTGTCCCATCCTGAACAGAGATGTTAAATAGCAGTTTCTAAGCTAATCGAGTAGTCGATAAGGGGGTTTGCTATGGCTCTGCTTTTCAGGGCCGGCCCTACCATGAGGCAAACTCCTCAGGTGCCAGACTGGGGCGGGGGGCCACTAGGACCCAGAGTGTAGAAAATTGGGTCTGCTGCTGGTGCATATGTATTCACTCTGCTCTAGATGCACAGAGATGGTAGAGTGCTGTGCTGGAAGAAGGAGGGCACAAAAGACCTTTCAAAGTTTTCCAGCCCTGCTGCTTTTTAAATAGTAAACCAGGCTCCTACTACATTTAAAAGGCAGAGGTGCAGCAGTTGGGACTAGGCGCAAGCTGGGACTCCGCTACCCCAGTTTACGTAGTTTCCCTTCTGCGCCTCAGCCTCCTCACAGAGCCAGTGCTGAGGGGAACCAGATTTTAAGCCGGCTCCCCCCACCACCAGCTCTTGCCGCCTCTGATGCGGAGGCAGCAAGGGGAGGAGGAAGCAACTAGTCAAATAGACTCGGCTACTCGATAAGGCTAGGCTCATTGGGTAGTCAACTCACTGCTTACATCCCTAAATCCTAAACCAGCAGCAAGGTCTGGATCCTGGGGCTTCAGTACCACACCTCACTGCGACTGCTCCAGCAACAGGAATCGCTATTCTCGCAGTGAACAGGACAAGTCTGTTACGATGAGGGAAGGGAACAGGCCTGGGTGGTCCAAAGGAGCCCAGCCAGCTCTCTTCCTCTGCAGCAGGAGCTTCTACCCCATGTGGTGTCTGTCCCCAAGAACAAGCAGTTGTCAGACCCCTGGAGCCAGGTGCTGGGTGAGAGGGAGCCTGGCCTTGCTCTTGCCCTCTCCTCAGCTTCATTTTCAACTGCTCGGTGATGAAGGTGAAGTGAGAACTTCTCAAGACCCTTTCACCATGGAAGCGTTAGTGGCCCTAATCACAGGAGTTGCTGCCAGGTGCCCTACAAGCAGGTTACAGAGTGAGATTTATGGCATTCAGTGCAGTGATTGGGGTCATTACCTCAGCTGACCACTATTGGCACTGCAATGCAAGGAGCAGTGAGAGAAGGAGGGGAGGTACCTGCTGGCTTGTTGGGAGATGATTCACACATGAATTGTTTCAAGCGGGAATGGAAATCTGTCGGGTCACGGCTGCCCTTGGATCCACGGATGATTTGCTCCTTGGTACGGTTCTCCAGGGAATTCAAAGGCCCTCTGGTCTGAGAAACTTCAGAACAGCACAAGCATGAATGGCAGTTGCAACACAGGGATTAGCAAACTGGGGAGGGGGTGGCGGTGTGCAATAAGTTACACACTGTAGCTCCCACATCCAGCACCGGCCAAAGAGACGGAACACGATAGAGAGAGAAGCTCATTTCCTGCACAGCGTCATGTGCCTTCCACTTTCCCCTGCACACTGATCAGTGAACACCACTGCAAGGAGGAGAATTCCCTCCCCCCAGCTCAGTAAGCTTGTCCCAGTGACACTGTAGCCTCTGTCAATCCTGCTGTGGGGGCAGCCAAGGGGGAGGAAGGCAGGCAAGGCCAGGTAACCTCGGAGCACTGAGCTGCAGACAAGTAACAGTGAGGCTTAGACATGGATCTGTGCCCCTCCCTCGATA
Organism: Rafetus swinhoei; assembly: GCA_019425775.1. NCBI lineage: Eukaryota > Metazoa > Chordata > Testudines > Trionychidae > Rafetus > Rafetus swinhoei. The sequence goes on along the minus strand of CM033444.1, from coordinate 13,965,157 downwards.
CAAACATGTGCAGACACTCCCGGCATACAGAAAGGCAGCAACAGAGGTAAGCGGGGTCAGGAACAGCGCAAGTGTCCAGTGCTCACTGCCCTGGGTGGCTGGGACCCAGGAGATCTGGATACAATTCCAAGCTCTTCCAGGCTCCCTGCCTAACCCCAGGCAAGTCCCTTAGGCCCACAGCGGCCCAGGGATTGAGGCATTTGACATGCAGCCTTGCAACACTGAACTTTTATACACCTAGGAAGTCACTGCAATGGCAACAGGACCCACAAGGCCTGGGCAGGGCTCCCAGATGCCCCATTCAATGGATGGGGAGAGAGAGAGGTACCTACAAATGGGTCCCATTATAGTCAGCAGGCTAGACAGGGGCTGCCCAAGCCAGCCAGTAGGAGACAGTGACCAGGGCTGTGCCCTGCATCCCGTCCCTCTCACAGCTCAACACCTCAGCCCTGGAGCCAGGTACCTACGTCAGCTCTTGGGAGAAGCAGGCACCTAACTCCCCTAAAAATGGCTGGGGGGAGGGGAGGAGAAAAGGCAGCCTCTGAGAAAAACTTTAACTCCCTGGCAGGGCTCTCAGCTGGATGTGGGAGGCCCTGCTTCCCCCTCCCTTTCCCTGGTGAGCAGAGATCAGAGAGCAGGGATGTTCCCACCGCTCAGGGGAGGGTGCCCTGAGCACTAGACCAGAAGGGCTCTACTAAGTCGTTACTGAATTAAATAACCAAAGTGGAACAACTTCCACAGGAAATATTGAGAGATCCCCCCTGCCCCCCTCCAGAGCTCAGTGGCTGGGCCCTCCCCTGGGAGGTAGGGACCCCTGGTCAGACCCAGTCTCACCTCAGGCAGAGGGGATTGGAACCAGGGTGTCTCACACCCCAGGTGGGGGCCCTAACCACATGGGTAGAGATCTCCTCCCCCCCAGCCCCCGCACCTGTTTCACAGAAGCCAGCAGCCTAAGCTCGCCTGCCAGATCCCGCCCCACGGATACAGGCCAAGCAGCAGCACATGCCCAGAGACAGACACTGAACCCCTGAGGGAATGTCTGTGGCAAAACTGTCAACCCCAGGGAAGCTCAGGTGCCCCCAGGGTGCCTGAAACCAGGACTTTGGTGCCTTGGTGCCCCTTTGGGGAACTGGCCACAGTGCCTGGGTCCCCCTCGCACACACACAGAGAAAGGGGACCTGTCTCACAGGACTGAGGAGAAATCTGTTCGATCCTGTCTGACCTGAGGGCATCACAGTGATTGGGCAGGAGGGGACATGAAACTAAAAGAAAGCCAGAGACATTCATGGAGGATGGGTCCATCAATGGGTCTTAGCCAGGATGGGCAGGGAGGGGGTCCCTGGCCTCTGTCTGTCAGGGGCTGGGAATGGGCGACAGGGAGGGATCACTTGATTCCCTGGTCTGTTCCCTTCCTCTGGGGCACCTGGGTTTGGTTGGCAGACAGGACCCTGGGCTGGATGGACCTTTGGTCTGACCCAGTCTGGCCATTCTTATGAAAGACCCTAGAGCGACTCAGAGCCCAGGAGCAGACACAAGGGCTCTGAGCAACAAAGGCAGAAAGCTCCACGCCCAGAGACTGAATCTTCAGGGGGTGGGAACTTACCTTTCCGAGTTGCTACTAAAGCAACAATGACGACCACCGCAACCCCAATTATGGCCCAGAGGACAGCTGGACGTTTCCATAGTGCACGTTTCCTGGAGCTGGAATGAGCCCGATCACCTGGACAATAAAACCGTTAATGAGACCAGAACCGTGCCTGCTCTCGACACAGATATTAATGCCCTACCCAGGCTGCGAAGGAGACTCTCATGCCCCAAATCACCCCTGTGTGGTTTATTAGCTCAGTGAATCCCCAGCAAGGGCCCTGCAGAATTCAGAGGGGTTTAAAGGTGGATCAAGGGCAAACTCTGGCACAAAACTGGCAGGCCGGGGAGAGTTCACCATGGAGGGGAGGGGAGGGGAGGGGAGTGAGAGGGGGCAGGACAAACAGTCTGAGCAATAACACATGGGACACAGAAGGCAGCTGGGAGCATTTGATGGTGGAGATTTGGGCAGTCCCTGCTCGCCCCCTGGTGGCCTGGAGTGGCGCTCTGAGTGCACCTCTCCTCAGTTTCCCTTGATTGGCAGCAGTAGGTTTGCTTTTACAGCCCAGGACAAGGAGAAAACGCAGTGCGCAGTGCCAGGCAGGAGCTGGTCCATGAGGGGAACCAGTTTAAAAGCCAGCTCCCCTCATGGACCAGCTGCCTGTCGCCCCGTGCTACTGCCTCTGATGCAAAGGCACCAGCGCAGGGTGGCAGCAGCCACTGTGCACGGGAGGGGCTGAGCTCCCAGACCCAGCACAAGCCAGACCTGAGCTGGGCTGCCTTCCCTCCCAGCTACTAATACACTTTCAATGCAGAGCTGCAACAGGGGTAGGTCCTGGACTTGGCACAAGCTGGGACTGAGCCAGGTTGCTGGCCAATCTGCTAAAAAAGTTACTGGCTGGGATGGAGGGAGGGAAATGAGTGTAGTCTATAGCATTAACCTATAAGCTTTTGCTTATCAATTAACTGGTTAATCGACTACACTATTACATCCCTAGTCTGGTGGGGCGGGGAGAGAGAGAGAGAGAATGTGTGTAGTCTGCATCATTAACCGATAAGCTTTTGCTTATTGGTTAATAGACTACACTGATACATCCCTACTTCAGCTCCCTCTTCCTCTAAAAATAGCCCATGTCTGTAGTGGAGACAGGCTGCTTTGATTACACCCCAAGCTGTCCCAGCTGTAGCCTCTTGCCTGTCCCTTAAAGGGGTTGTTAGCCCCTTCCCTTTGCTCTTGTCTCACAATACAAGAACAAGGGGCCGTTCAATGAGATCACAACAGTGGGAAAAGAAACTATTCTCCAGCCACACAAAACTGACACCTGGAACTCAGGAAAGCGAACACATGGGCTGGTTAGCATGAGGTTTGTCGTCATTAACAGCCAAAGGCTGGCTTGAAATGGGCAGAGCACCTCCACCACCTCACGGAGCATGAATCCAGGGAACCCCTGTGGCTGTCCCATCCTAGCAAATACTCTCCCCCTAGGGCCCAGAGTCACACCTGCGGGCATGGTAAGTGCACTGGCAAAACAGAAGTGAACGTGCCGCAGCTACACCTGCTCCCTGCCGTGCACAAAGGCAGGGCCCCGTACATGGTCAGAGTGTGCACCCCGCAGCGCGCTGCTGCTCAGGCACGGGGGGAGGGTCTGACCCTGTCACACAAACAGCAGGGACAGGAACAACCCGGGCATGAGCCAAACGTTCAGGGGACAGAACGCAGGCAATCCTAACACACATACAACTGCCGCACACGAGTGTAACTAGAGGTACGGAGCTGAGTCCCCCGGAGCAATATGGCCCCTGCTGCATAGCTCAGGATGGGCTGGGGCAGTTGCAGACTCTCTGTATTGCATGTAACTCAGAATCTCTCCCCAGCCTGTTCCTAGGCAGACAAGTTCCAACTACCTGGTTCTCCTCCGTTCTCTGAATCTCTGTTGCTGTCAATGGACAGCTGCTGCTCCAACTTCTGCTTCTCCTCCTTGGGGACCGCCCCCTTCCCCATTTCTCCTCTCTCAGCAAGGCAGCGGTGGGTGCTGGGCTCCGATCAATTCCCTCTCCCTGGCTGCAAGAAAGTGCTTCACGCAGAGGCTGCAGAGTCCCTTCCAGCGTCCCTTGCTTTGGCTCCGCTCCCAGCTGACCTAGAACCTGCAAGGACACCATCAGGACAGCGTAAGGGTCGGTGTGTTCGTGCCCGGCGTCCCATCCCCACGCCCAGCAGAACAGACCCTCGCCCTAAGCGCAGGCTGGTACCTAACCCCCTCCTCAACAGCCCCCATTTCCCCTCACCCCTCTCCTCAGTGCACACATCACTTCTTAGCCCATGTCAGCTTAGCCACCACTGGCTCCCCCTCTCTAGCCCCTCTAAGACTCTGTCTGCACGTACAGTAGAAAGCAGTCACAGCAGCACTGTCAACTGGAAGCATGGACATGGCACGAGCGCTGGGAGAGCTTTCCCAGTGCTCTGTATAAACCAGGGATGTTAAATACTAGTTCACTGAATAGTCGAGTAGCCACATGGCATTTTATCAGTTAGTCAACTATTCAATAGTCCCCAGGGATGGGGATGGCAGCCTGTCACGTTACCGAATTTGAGGGAAGCAACCAGATCACTGCTGCACCCATAGATGGGGTGTTGGCCCCAGAAATGGTATAAAAGGGGGCCATGTGGGGTGTTGAATAGAAGCTTACTGTCTGATAATCCTATGTACGCTAGTTATGTGATTGTATAATGTCTGTGTGTGTAGTTAGGAATCTGTAATCTGTGTAGATACTGAATATTTCTCTGCATGGGGTTGAGCAGTGGGCAGAGCCCAGCCTATGGACATGCTAATCAGCGAGGCCCTGTGGGACAATGGCACTCAATGGGCCAAGGACACACCTAAAGAATGAGTGGTGACTCATACCTAAGGGCTACCAGCAGGGAACACAGGAATAAGCCATGGGGCCAGGTGACCTGCTGTAGCCAAGAAGAGACCAGGAAGGAGGGATAAATAGGCCATGTGAGGGACTCCATCTTGGTCTTCAGCTCAGCACTTCATCCCAGAGGCAGCAGTGCAGGGATTGAAGAGCCGGAAAGAACTGTGGACCCATCCTGATCCTAGGATGCGCAACAAGGACTCTTAAGCCAGCAGCTGTAACATCTCTGCTAGAGCCTGCATCGAGAACTGGGAGATTCGATGCATGTAATGTACTATCCTTTAACAACCTTACTCTCATGCTTTTCTTTATTGTAAAAATAAACCTTTAGATGTTATATGCTAAAGGATTGGCTCAGCGTGATTTGTGGGTAAGATCCAGAGGGTAAATTGACCAGGGATCTGTGGCTGGTTTCTTGGAACCGGACAGAACTTGTTCGGGGTAGGTGGGATTGGGTTCTAAGACCCCCCCCCCACCTGTGTATGAGGCCCGGGGCCATCTGGGGCACGGATATTGCTGGGGTGTCAGAGGGGTTTTACTCGTGAGGCTTCAGGCAGGCAGCTGAAGCGCTCTGTGGGACTGGTTTGTGGCCTGTTTGGGAGAGGTCACCAGTCTGGGGACTGTAAGGAGCCCCGAAGTTGAGCAATTCACCCTGAGCGGACGCCCTCAGCTGTGCCCAGACACGGCCCGGTCCGTCACACAGCCGCTGTATCAGAGGCAGCAGCACAGGGTGCCAGGCGGGAGCTGGTCCACGAGGGGTACCAGTTTACAAACCAGCTCCCCTCACGGACCAGCTGCCTGTCGCCTTGCACTGCTGCTTCTGAGAAAGAGGCAGCAGCATGGGGGGGCGGCAGCAGCCCCTGTCCGGGGGGGGGGGTGTCTGAGCTCCTGGACTTGGCGTGTGCCAGAACTGAGCTGGGCTGCCTTCCTGCCCACCTGGCTCTTAATACACTTGAAATGCAGAGTTGAAATGAGGGTAGGTCCCGGACCCAGCATGAGCCAGGACTGAGCTGCCTGCCTGCTCTGCTCCTAATACCCCCTACTGTAGCTCTGGATTTCAAGTGTAAGTCCCGGCCCCATCGCAAACCAGGACTGAGCCAGGCTGCTGGCCAGCCTGCTAAAAAGTTTACTGGCAAGCGGTAGGGGGGAAATGCTTGTCGTCTACAGCATAAACCTATCAGCTTTTGCTTATCGGTTAATCAACTACACTATTACATCTAATAATAAACCACCTCCATGAAGGAAGCTAAGAGCACTGGAAGCGCAGCCCCCCGCCAACCTGCTCTCTCGTTCAGCCCTGGTTATGGAGGTCAATGTAAGGCAGCTTATGCCGGCCTGACTTCTCTAAGCAATGACACAAAAATGTAGCTTCCTATGATGTAAGGCATTATGTCACTGAGGCCCTAAGCTACGTCTAGGGTAAGAGGCCCCATATATATAAAAAAAAAAAAAAGTTATTTTCATAGAAAGGACACTAAATATATAAACATGAAAGCTTTATGTTGGCATATATCCAAAAGTGGAGTTACAAAAATAGAATAAGACATCTTGCAATATACCTGTTTGCATTATAAACTAGTTTCAAATTAACCTCTGTGATTTCTTAATTAGTAGATATGAAAACTTTTTAGCTACGGCAACACAAAAGCAGCGATAGTTACACAGACCAGCTTACTTAATGGAGGTAGTACCAACTGCACATCATATCACATTTTAACACGGATTTTTAAAAAAAATTTCTTTTGTGATTTTTTTGGAGCACGAGGCCATTGATGATGTCCTTAGAAACGTATAACTTTTGATGCACAGAATATTTTGGGCAGATGCTTTCCTTGCAGCACTGTTGTCTGCAGTGCATTCTGGACAGAGATAATTTTTGCAACTGAAATTTCTCCCGAGCAGTTTGTCACAGTTAAACTAAAAAAAAAAACCCTGTAGCGTTGTTTCTATATTAGAGAATACTGACTGAATCTTAACTTGCAGGATGAAAGGACATTGAAGGAAAATTGTGCAGATAAAGGTGGTTTAATAAAGCACTACCGGGCTTGTATTTCCCCATCAAGGTTTACATGGACATCTTGAGGACAGCAGTGCTTCTGATGAAAAACTTTCATTTAGCTGTTTCTCAGAGGCATTTAAGTCAAGCAAAAATGAAAAATTATTTCCTACATTTTCATATCGGATTGCTCTTTCCTTCAAATTGGGTTCACTTGCATCCATTACAGGGATACAAAATGTCACCCAAATTGTCTTGCAAAGGAAATCTTTCATCAACTTCTTTTATCCGCAAATTTGCAATTTCATCAGAACTTTCACAGGCTTCTTTCGAGAACTGGGTGGAGCGTTGTGTAAGTTTTGCACATGCACCAAGGGTTTCTGCATCCATCCCGTAGGGGGCTTGCTGGTTTTGTGGAAAGGATTCAGAGGATAGCAAATATCAACTCTGATTCCTCCATTTTCTCATGCAGCATACCAATGTCTCTCCATTCACCTTTTCCTCTGCCGTCAGTATGATGGGTCTCCCGGCCCCCCATGCTTTGTGACGTTGTCTTATGGATACGAATATGCATCACTCAATGCTTTGGACAAAATACCTCCTGTAGCCTGTCAATGTCTCAATCTGCAGAGTCTGTAGATCTCATTTTGGAGCATGTATCACTCTTAAAATTAGCGATATGGGGTTGGTTATGGATCTAAAATGGGCAAATGGAAGCCATCAAGGGTGTTTCCCTCAATGTCTGGGTGATCACCTGTAAACAGCCTCCTTTGACCTTTGAATCTAAGCAGTGGTTGGTCATAGGGGTGGTCATGGGACTTCCAACTGGTAGGGACTGACTAGGTTTTCCATGGCAGGGGAGAAGGTAGCAACAAAGAATTCCCACCCAAAAGGAAGATTATTTAAGATGCAAAGTTTTCAGGCTCTTTGTCTTTGGCTGGCAGGTCACTCCCAAGAGAATGAACCCGAGACCCCAGGGAAAAAAAGATCTTCCCTGGCTTGGAGGTTTAGCTGAAATAAGAACAGTTTTAGGATAAGTTTGCACTGGGCTTTAATCTGTTAGAACTAGCCATGTGTTTTCTGTTGTTTTAAATCTGTAATTCACTTTGCTCTGTCTGTTTGCACTTCCAACCACTTAAATCCTACTGCTTGTACTTAATAAAAATCAGTAGCACCAGGGAGCCATTGCTGTACATACCAGCTGCTTTCAGGAGCAGTGCAGGGCCAGGGCAGGAGTGAGCTGCCTTAACCCCACTGCTCCACCACCCAGAAGCCATCTCAGCTAAACGTGTCCAGACAGAGCCTCCTTCCTGAACCCCTGCCCCAGCCCTGAACCTCCTCCTGCACCCAACCTCCTGCCCCAGACATGAGTCACCCTGCTTGCACCCTGAAACCCCTCCTGCTTGCACCCTGCTCCTTCCCAGAGCTTGCACTCTGAACCCCCTCCTGGACCCCAATCCTCCACCTTGAGCTAAGCCCAGAGCCCCTCCCACACTCTAACCTCCTTGGTCTAAGACCAGAACCTGCACCCCAACCCCCTAGCCCAGCCTGGTGAAAGTGAGTGAGGATGAGGGGTTAAGGGGGATGGAATGAGCATGGTGAGGCCTCAGAGAAGGAGCGGAGCAGGGGCGGGAAGGAAGTGGAGGCAAGGTGTTTGGGTTTGAGGTAGACCTTACATTGCACTTAAATTGAAAAAGTGATGTTAAATACCGGTTCATTGATTAGTCACTTAACCTCACAAATTCTTATCGTTTACTCAACTAATCTATAGTACACTGGTCCCCAACCTTTAGGGGCTGCCGGGCGCCTGGGGCCGGGGCCACTCATGCGCCATGCGTCCGGGGGTGGGTCCGCGCATGCGCCGTGCATCTGGGGGCCGGCACTGGCATGTGCCGCGCACCCGGGGCAGGGGCCGCCCATGCGCCTTGCGCACCTGGGGCAGGAGCCGACCCAGATTGTTTGGCAGGCGCACATAAATGCCCCGGCGGGCGCCACTGCGCCCACGGGCACCGCATTGGGGAGCACTGCTATAGTACCTGGGGGCAAGGCCAGCAGCCAGTGCGGTCCGGCCTCACCCCCCAGTAGCCTCCCCCGTGCTGCTGTTTCAGAGGCTGCAGTGCAGGGTGCCAAGCAGGAGCTGGTCTGTGAGGGGAGCCAATTTAAAAACCAGCTTTCCTCCCAGACCAGCTGCCTGTTGCTCCACGCTACTGCCTCTGATTCAGAGGCAGCAGCGCAAGGTGGCAGCAGCCCCTACCTGAGGGAGGGGTCTGAGCTCCTGAACCCAGCACAAGCTGGAACTGAGCCGAGCTGCCTGCCCACCTGGCTCTTAACACACTTCAAATGCAAAGCCATAACAGGGGTAGGTCCTGGACCCGACACAAGCAAGGACTGAGCCAAGCTGCTGGCCAGCCTGTGAAAAAGTTTACTAGCAGGGAGCAGACGGGCGGAGAAATGTGTGTTGTCTAGATCATTAACTAATAGCTTCTGTTTATCGGTTAATCAACTACATTATTACATCCTGAGTGATCACCTACAGCCACCAGCTCAAACCCCTCCAGCACATCACTGACAATCTGCAACAGGGGTGGGGACCCTCAGGCCCAGGGGCTGGATGCAGACCCTGGCTCTGGTCTTCAAGACTCAGGACTCTGCCCCCGCCCCCCCACCAACCCTCCAGTCCAGTCCACTTCTCCACTCCCCCCCCCCCCCCCCCCGCCCTTTTCCATTCAGCCCAGACTAGGGTCTATGTATTAGTCCTTTGGGCTCCTAATGGAGCATAAGGCCTCCGCAGTCACTCTCCATCTCTTGTGATTCTTAGCGATAGTCTTGATTTGATCCCATGTTAAGCCCTTTGAAACGTAAAATGACTAAGCGCACATGCCCACAAGGCCAGCCTGCTGCCATCCCAACCACAAAACATTCCCTAAACCTTCTCTCCACTTAACAAGCGCTTACATTATCTAGAGCTAACCACTGATAACAACTGATAACACAGTGCTCCCTGTACTGTGAGTCACAGCCTCTCTCACACTGGCAGTGCCCTTGCAGCTGGCAGACAGGTTGCTCTCTTTGCTTTGATCTATTATCACTTTAAACTGGAAGCAGGGGAGCTGCAGTACCTTTAGCTGGACACAGGAACCTTTAAACACTGGCTAGCCCCCTACTGTGATAACAAACCAGCCCTTTAGATTCAAGTTAAAAAAAACAGATCCCAGCTCCTTTCCTGCCACACCCCCTCCTGTCACCCCCATAACTCAGCCCTGTCCTCTCCCATCCCCACCAGCCCAACCCTGCCCTCCCTGTCTCCCCCCATACTGTGCCCAGCCATATCATCCTACATCTTCCCCTCCCTATCAACCTACTCAACCCTTCCCTTCTTCCCACCATATTGCCCCATGCAGCCCAGATCTGTCCCTTCCCCTCCATACCAGCCAGTCCCACTTCCCCCCCATATAACCCAGGCCTCCCCTCATGCAGCGCAGCTCACCTCCTCTCCCCAAACCACACAACACTCCTGCCCCAACCCCTCCTGCCTCCCTCTCCATATCACCCCTCTCTTCCTCCCCCCCCTATAGTTGGCAGTCCAGGGAGCATGAGGTGCCTCTAGGAATTCTGCCCCCTTCATCTCCCGTAGAATGGTTCCCAACCACCATCATCATTTTGGTATCGGATGAACCAGGCCATGGCTCCTCTGAGTCTGCAGTGAGTCACAACAACCACCCTTCCACAAGGCAGTGGCCATGGGACCCAGGCATCCTGCTCAAAACTGCCTCCCCCCGTGGGGTGTCGCACCTCAGAGCCTCCCTCCCCCTGCCTCCTTTCCAGGGAGCAGACCTCCCACCCCCGTGAGTGAGAGGGCAGGAGAGGGGGTGGCCCCCACCACTCAAAGTGGGGGATGAACCCCAGGGTCTCCCCAGTGCAGGTGGGGAGGAGGGAAAAATGAGGGTTTCTGCAACTTTGCCCCTCCCTAAAATAGGTGTCCCCCCTTGCAGAGCTCCCAGAATTAGTGCAGGAGGAGGGAGAATTAGGGGCACCCCAGGGATAGCGCCCCCAAAATCTCACTGCCTCAGAGGATTATTACAAGAAGAGGGAAGGGGTCTGTAAAATCCTCCCCCACCCCATCACTCTTCTCCCACTGCCCCACAGACACGGGGCAGAGTGGCTCCCAGGCTGAGAGACAGTTAGTACCGGGGCCCAGCAACTCCCACCTGCATCCAGCCTGCACAGCCCGACTCGGTAATATCATGCTCCTTAAGTCACAGCCCTTTCAGCTATGCTCTGCGCTACACCAGTGCCCCAGCCTTTGTAATACACGGCCCAGTAGAGCTTTCTAAGGGTCAGCCCCCGTGCCAAGGAGCTAGTCTAATCACCAGGCGAGAAGCCACAATCAAGAAGCTGGGATACTGACTCAGTTTGACAAAGTGCCAAGCCACTTGTAACAGTGTGAAATAAGAGCTGGGAAAGGCTCCAACCCATGTGTGTGGGGGGGGGCCCTTACAGAAACAGGTGTGTAGCAATACACTGTCCCTACCCCTGCGAAATGGGGTCCCACCTGGACTGGAGTTTGAGGCGATGTTTAGAATTCGGGGGCATTAGGGCGTGTAAGCAAACATAAGCAGGGAGTGAGGTTTTTAGCAGCAGTGGCAAATTTAATAGGCATTTTCCACCCACACACTGTGTGTTTAGAGTTTGAGTCCTCACTGCCTCAAGTGTCTGCTTAGCTATAAAGCATGGAATTATACAATTAACTTTATTGAAAATCTTGAATCCGGCCTCTGGCCCCAACACCCTTTGGCCTATGCATGATGGGCTCTCTCTTGTGGAATATTCTACCTTCCACGACTTGAATTTATTGACTTTCGTGGCACCTGGCAACGCTCCCAGACTGAGGGTGGGATTCCTGGCTAACGGGAAAGTGCACTTGGGGATTTTAAGGTGTTTTGAGCACATGCCTGGTGATTCAGTGGCTTAATAAATGGAGAGTGTCTCAGTTTTCAAGATGCTCTGCTATTCCTATCCACAAGGCCCAGATGTGGTTGGGATTGATTTCTGGAATATTGTGAGTGCGAGATTGCTTCAGGTTTTCTACCGCACATAGCACCTTGCTATTTAAGTGGTGATTATGGCTTTTCTTTTAGTGAAATCAAAACGTGCTCTGTCATACCGAGATCCCTCTTTGGTTTGATTGTCACTGCTTTGAAGTTGTGGTGGTAGAAACACTGTCATACTGAGATTCCTGTTTGTACTGCCTCTTCATACTCCCACCCATGGATAGAAAGTCCTCGGGTGACAGACCCCAGTCAGAATTATGTGCATTGGGAACCGCATGGTCACACTCCTATGGCGCCATGGTATGAAGTTACATCAGGGATGTGGCTCCTTATCACCCCATTTCCTTCCTCCATGTGGGTGTTTCCTTACCGCTGCAGTCTAGTCTGACCAGCCTTCAAGCCTTTGGATCTGTAATTTTATATTCAAGTATCTCTCTTCACTGCAGAGTTAACCTGGGTCACTGGCATTGGGTCTGAGCAGCTGGTTTCACCTGTAATGCGTGAAATCAGCCACACTTCACAGCTATATTCAAATCACTGTGTCCTCACTGGTACAGCACTCTCTTGGGAGAGTGACTAGGACATCTGGGTTCTTTGTGCTTCAGGGAGGTGAGCTGCACGAGGAGGTCTTCCCCAGTGTTAGAAGAACTTGTCCCATGTGGGGCATACAGCGGGAACAGTGTGAAGCCACTGGAGGACTATCAACATTGGCATGGCATAGCTGGTATCCTCACTACAAAACAGGCATGTTATCAAACCAAGTAAAGTGAGCACCTAGGCTCTTGCCTACAGCCCCAGATGAGCCAGCTAACCTGGGTTTATAGCACCAAACTCAGATGGGGGAGTGAGTAGTTGAAGCGACATGCAAGTAAAAGCTTAGTTAACTCTACAGTGAAGATATATACGCCATCATGTGCCAGCAATGCCCCTCTGCCATATACATCAGTCAGACTGGACAGTTCCCATGTAAAAGAATAAATGGACACAAAAATCAGGTCTCACGGTGGTTCTGCTGTCCCAGTGGGTTGCTCCCATAAAAGCTCTGATACCATCAACATGTTTTGTTCATCTTTAACTGGATCCTGCACATTATCTTCCTAGTTATTTTGCATTTTTGGCAAATCTAGTGCCCATCTACTAAAAGGGAAATAAGAACAACCCAGGAAACTACAGACCAGTCAGTTTAACTTCTGTGCCAAGTGCTGCTAGACTACTTGTAGTTTAAGATTCTCCCTAACAGCGTCTCTGAAATCCACCCAAATCACCCTGTCACATGGCATGTATTTGTCACGTCACATAAACAGTCCGAAGTGATTAAACAGGCACTTCTGATGTCAAGGGGTCCTTAATTTCAAGAGTTTCAGAGGAGTAGCCATATTAGTCTGTAACTGAAAAAAATTAACACAATGAATGGTCTTGCAACACCTTAAAAACTAACAGAACACGTAGATGGTATCATGAGCTTTCGTGGGCACAACCTACTTCTTCAGATGACTGGAGTTAAAGGGTCCAGAGCACAAAAAACAGAGAAAGAGGAGACAGAGGGAAAGAGAAGGAAAAAAATAGTGTCAATTAGCATGTCCATGGCTGATAGAGTGGGTTCTAACTACTCTGAGTACCCAGTGCAGTTTTTATGTCACCTGGGTATGGGACGTAATAGCCCATCCAGTTAAGGTGTTTGTTTAAACCTCTATTCAAGGGGTCATACTTGTAAATTAAGTCAAGTTCTGCAAGCTTCTCTCACCAGCTGGTATTTGAAATTGCCTTGTAATAATATTGTCACTTTTAGATCTATTAGTGAGTGCCTGGGCAAAATAACTTTAAAACAACAACTTTAATCCCTGTGTGGGGGAGTGTTTACTTCTCCCCAGTCCACCCTCCACCTGGGATACACACTTCCCTAACTCCCACCTCCAAGAAGAGATCATTTTTTAAACTAGTTCTTGTGTCATCTCTGCATAGTCATACCCCCCACATCCCTTCCCTCAGAGTTCTCTGCTCATGTGAGTTTCAGGTGTAAGGATCTGAGACAGTTACCTCCAGGAATGTTTATTTTGGTGTTGAATTTGACCCTTTCTATAACCTCTGGCCTCTTCAGTGAAACTTAAAATGAACATTGCTTTTAGAGAGTCTCTAGGTACCATGTAGACCAGCAGTGAACAACCTGCCGTCCGAGGGCCACAGGTGGCCATTGAGCTTCTACACGGGGCTGGGTGTGGCACATGGAGGGGCTGCAGCTGGCAGGGCTGGTAGCATGATGAGAGGCCGTTCTGGGCTTGGAGCTGGGTGACATGAGTGACATGCTGACTTCACTCTGTCATCCCACAGGAAAAGTTTTTTTGTATATATAGAGAGAGAGTAGAAGAGATGAGACCAAGTTTGCAAAAGGTGGATGTCGACAATTCTCAGCATGGCAATGGCTGGGTCTAACAATTCATCTGTACCAAAGTGTTAACGTTTATATTCTCTGTTCATATGTTTTAGAAATGTTTTTATTACGATTCCTAATTTCCAGTGTAGCTGTATCATGCTAGGGAACGTGTTGGAATCTTTCCTCAGATGGTTGCTTCTAAAAATAACTTTGCTCTGTGCTGTGTATTTCTTCAGACTTCACTGAGGAAATACCACACTTAATTTTGGATAGTGCTATATAAAAGTGTTTTACCACTTTTTGGCCTGCACTTAAAATTCAGCCACCTAACGGCGTTGGACAGGGGGGTGATCCTGCCCTCTCCCTCACCAAAAACAACAAGGTAGACTGAATTTGCCAGGTAAATGCAGCTAAGCCAAGAGAAAAGTACTTCTATTGAAGTAGCTTATTTCATTTGGGGAGATGGTTTTACTCCACTGACAGCAGTACCTGCTTGTGGGTGGACATGAGTCTGCACTAGAGGGCTGCACAGGTATTGCTACAGCAACAGAGCTGTACCAACTGTTCCTCTGTAAGCTTAGACAAGATCCCAGGTTGCTAAGCCTGTTTGTGATTTGATGTTTAAGTTGTAAGCTACAACTTTAAAACTCAGATTCTCTTATGCGAGTTTGCCTGTTTCTCTGGCCTAGCAGAATTTTTTTTTAATGGATCTTGAGAATCCAGAGAAACATTGCCCTGTCACTGCATCCCAATATACACAATGCCGCATGCAAGAGTTTGACAAGACATTTTGACAAGGATTTCTCCAAATTGTTAAGCACCAGAAGCCCCACTGAAATCATGTGCCTGGCTTTACTCAGGGGATCCGTTCCTCTGAAGTCAGTTAAATAACTTAAATACTTCAAATGAATCATGTGTACAAGTCTGCAGGAATGGGGTTCTGATTTGCAGAGTTGGTGACCTGAATCTGTCCCTTTCTGCTGCACCTCTCTGGCTTTTACCAGTGACTCTATAGCCGTGGTCACCAACCCGTCGATCGCGAGGCCTCGACCAGTCGATCGCGAGGCATTCGGGCAACCCGGCCCCCCATTTTCCCCCCACCCCCGAGAAGCCCCACTACCTACCTCTAGTGTAGTGCCGGCTTCCCGCGGGGTGGGCGGAAGTCCTGGGTGAAACTGCGTCACTTCCAGGGGCTCCGGAAGTGCGCAGACTGCTCCCCTCCCACAGCTCTGTCACATGCTGGGGGAGGGGGGCGTCAGCTCCAGAAGAGAAGTCCAGCTCCTGCTCCTGCTCCTGATTTCCCTGCACTGTGGGAGCGGCGGTCGGCCCCGGGGTTTGGCCCCGCTGTGGGAGAGGCGGCTTGGCCCCAGGGCAGGCACCCGCAGGGGTTGGCCGCGCTGCGGGAGGGGGTTGGCTGGGCCGGGCCGCACTGTGGGAGGGGGGTTTGGCCCTGGGGCAGGCGCCCGTGAGGGTTGGCCCCGCTGCGGGAGGGGAGGGGTTGGCCGGGCCATGCTGTGGGAGGGGGATTTGGGCCCGCCGCAGGAGGGGGGGGTTGGCCCCGGGGCAGGCACACGCGGGGTTTCCCTGCGCCGTGGAGTGGGGAGTCGGGCCTGGAGGAGGCACATGCTGGCTTCCCTCTGGGGGGCGGGGGGGGAGAATCCTGGGAGAGGCAGATGCAGGGGATTCTGCTGCCACTGGCACCCCGCTCCCCTGTCCGCACTTCCCAGACCCCACTCCCCTGTCCCCAGCTACAGAACCCTGTTCCCTCTCCCCTCCCAGCACCCTGTTCCCCTCTCCCCTGCCCCCAGCCGCAGAACTCTGTCCCCACAAAATGTATAATTATAAATGCTTCATTTTAGATTTAAATAGCATGAATAAAAAACAGACCATTTATTTCATAACTATAAATACGTGATTTTAATTTTATATATCGCATAATTTAAAAATAAACTGTTTATCAGAATGTGTAAGTAAGGGCTGGGGATAGGAAATGATGGACAGGAGGAGATAGAGAGGGCGGGGCTTCAAGGAAGGGGCGGGGCAGTAGATCTTCACCTGTTCTGAGATTTAAAAAGTGATCTTGGGTGTAAAAAGGTTGGAGACCACTGCTCTATAGAATAGACTGTCTTGGGGATTTAAAACAAACCGCTTCTGAGAGCCATGTAATTTTGGCAACAGCCACAACCAGCTGTAAAATGGCTCCAAAGTTGTCACTCGCTCCCTGAAGGTTTAACTACTTGTTTAGACTAGCTAGGCACGGGGAGATGGTCAGAACTTTTCTGATATTTGACACTTACTCAGAGAGCTCCAGAGCAATCTGTGCGGTTTATGAGTCATCGTGCCTCTAACAGAGGTCTGTACCCTCTCTCTCGCCAACAGTCGCTCGTTCCCTGCGCTGTAGCAGGACTATTAAGCAACCTCTGAAATCCGCCTGCCGGCCGGGGGACGTTTCTGTCTGTTCCGGCCGCTCACGGGAGCAGCTGGGGTAGAAGTTTGTTGCGTATCGGGCAGGGTGACGCTTGCGCCGCAGCCCCTGCGAGCTCAGCCCAGCCTGCGGCAACCAGCGAGCGAGACGATGCAGGTGGCTGGGCGGGGGGTGCCGGGCGCCCCGCTCCCCACAGACACGCCCGGCCTCCCTCCCGCCGCGTTCAGCTGCCCCGCGCCCCGCGAGTTCAAGGGAGGCCCCAGGCCGGCGCCCCGCGCAGCCCCCGACCTGCTCCCCACGGGGAAGGGGCCGGGCCGAGCCGCCGCACCGGCTCCACGCGGGTCCCGAGCACTTTCATCCCGGCCCCATGGGGCGCGGAAGTCCCCCACGGGGAAGGGGGGGGTTCAGCCACCCCCGGGCACCGCGTGGGAAGCAGCCGCGTTACAAAGGGCTCCCCCGCCCCGGTGCCCAGCAGCCCGAAGGGGCGCCCCGCTGCCCGGCATCCCCAGCGGCCATGCCCGGCAGACCAGCCCGCAGCCACCGCCTGCCCCGCAAGGGACACGGGGCGCAGCCGCCGCCCCCAGTCCCGTCCAGCCCAGCGCGCGGCCCCGGGGAACAGAGCGGAGCGGAGCCGCCGCCACTTACCACAGCCCCAGCGACCCGCTCCCGCCGCGCTCCACTCCCTGACTAGCGGCCGCAGCCCAGAAACCTACTTTTATACACGGAAAGCCGCAGCCAAGAAACCTACTTTTATACACGGGAATCCTTCCGCACCACTCTATAGACGTAATCAAGAAAATAGTCCCAGGCAAAGGGCCTGAGCCCCAAAGTGCGGGGGCGGGGTTAGCGGCCTTTCCCCCTCCCAGAGCCTTTCCTGAGGTCTCAGCGATATTCCTCCCTGCGGGAAACCCGCGGCTCGGAGGCGCAGAAGCAGCTCCGGGAGAAATATATGCGCGGAGTGATCTATGAGGGAGGATTGAGAGAATTGGCCTCGGGCTGCAGGTCCTAAAGGCAGAGCCGCGTGCGGTCCCCAGGCAGGCAGTGGACAGCCGGCGGGAAGCCTTGTTGCTGATTAACCTCAGCCCAGCAGCGTTGAGCTCAGACTGGCTCCCGCTCGCCTGGGGCTGCCCCCTCCCGCCCCTTGTGCGGTGTCTGAGGCTCAGACAAGACTCCTGAGCCAGGACCGGGCGGTGGAATGTCAGGCGCTGGGTCTGGCTGCTGCGCAGTATTTCCAAGCCGCAGCAGAACAGGCTCCATGCTGCACTGCCGCTTTGAAGCGCCCCCTCTTCCCCCTACTTGCTGCTTTTATCTGATAGAAGGGGCGGGAGACAATTGACTAGCCCAGTGTCTCTCAACCAGTGGTAGAGGACCCTTAGGGGTACTTGAGAGAAGGGGGCGTCAACACAACTGAAATTTGGAGAAAACTGAATTTATATTTTAAGTTTTACAGCATTTTATTATTTTTGTACTTTTCACACCCAAAAATTCAATCACCCGCCTGGCTACCCTTAAGTTGTTTAAACAAATGTGTTGCAATGGTAGAAAAAGTGTTGTGTGTCTGAAAACTGTAGGTACTGGGGGTATTTTTTTTTAAAGGGGGTACTTTATTAAAAAGGGTTCAGAAACACTGGACTAATGGACTCAACTATCTGACAAGCATTTGCTTATCAGATAATCAACTAGTCCTTAACATCCTTAGAGGGGACACAGTTGTATTTGTGTAAGAGTGTCTTAATAATCCAGAGTAACCTATATTAGTAGAAGCTTCAGGGGTAGCCAAGTTAGTCTGTACAGGATAAACTTAAAACACAGCACATAGTCTGGTAGCACTTTATAGACTATCAAAACATGCAGATGGGATCATGAGCTTTTGTGGGCACAGCCCACTTCTTTAGATGACCACATTGGTGGTAGAGCGGTGAGCATAGCTGCCTTCCAAGCAGTTGACCTGAGTTAGATTCTCAGCTAATGCAATGCAGTAAGGGGGTGCCCAATGCCCTGAGGGTGGTTTGAGGGGAGGGATAGCTCAGTGGTTTGCGTATTGACCTGCTAAACCTAAGGTTGTGAGTTTAATTGTTGAGGGGCCATTCTCTCAATTGTTGATCTGGAGCAAATCTGTCAGGGATGGAACTTGGTCCTGCCATGAGGGCAGGGGACTGGACTCACTGACCTCTCAAGATCCCTTCCAGTTCTAATGTTCTAGTTAGAATCCCCTTTGAATGCAGTTCTGCTGCTCTACACTAAAGGTTGTGCCAATGTAACAATACCTGTGTCAGACCAACAAAGTTAAAGTGGTGCAAAAACTTGGACTAGACCAGCCCTCACTTCCACAACCCCACCAGGTAATTTTTTCCAGTGTTTAACCACCCTCAGAGGTACTAAGTTTTTCCCAATGTCCAACCTAAACCTCCCTTGCTGCAGTTTAAGCCCATTGCTTCTTGTCCTATCCTCAGAGGCCAAGCAGAACAATTTTTCTCCCTCTTTGTAACACCCTTTTAGATACCTGAAAACTGGTCTCATGTCCCCTCTCAGTCTTCTTCTTTCCAAACTAAACAAGCCCAATTCTTTCAGTCTTCTCTCATAGCTCATGTTCTCTAGACCTTTAATCATTCTTGTTGCTCTTCTCTGGACCCTCTCCAATTTCTCCACATCTTTCTTGAAATGGGGTGCCCAGAACTAAACACAGTCTTCCAACTGAGGCAGGAAGGAGCAGTCACCATCCCCCAATGGCCCAGCAGTGTTCCCCATAAACTGAACACTTGGGCAGCCATCCAGGAAGAATTAAGATGTTGCCCATCTGGTTAGCAGAGCACCCACAGTGCCCAGAGCCTGCAGCGTGTGTTTCTACCAGTGGTGCACATCTGCCCATGCCTTGGTGCACACAACAAAATTTATTCTGCACACAGATAGAAAAATTACAGGAAACCTTGCTACCCTGGTTCCACATGCCCCAGCAGAATAGGACCCTCCAAAGCCTGGAGCCCAGGGTTACTGCCCCAAACTATCCTAGGGATGGGATGGGCCCATGGAGTGGGGGAGGAGCATGACAATGCCCCATGAAAGGGAGCCAACAACTCCACTGACCCTGGGATTAGAGGGGGAGTTACAATAATCCCCGCCAGGGATTTCCTCTCAGAAACTGGCCCCATCCCTCCCCACTGGTTCCCCCTCTGGTGAATTTGAATGTCCCTTTCATTTCAATTGTTGGGGAAGACTCTGATCCACTCCTTATCCCCACTTGATTTCCATCCCCAGCTAGTCAGATTAACTAATGCACACTTCCGCAAACAAGATCATCTCACCTGAAAAAGTGGATTTTGCCTACAAAAGCTCATGATGCTTTTTATAAATTGCCAGTCTCTACAGCAAGACTACTGGTTGTTTCTTTAAAGTTACAAACTAACATGGCTACCACACTGAGCCACCCACAAACCCCCGTATCCATTAGGGCACTGGACAACCCACCCCCATGACCCTCACTTCAGCAGCTGCCTTATCCTCCAGCCCTGAAGAAGCTGGTGGTGGTTGCCCTGCTGCTCCTGGGATGGGCAGGACTCAAACTCACAACCCCAAGCTTTGGAGGCTGATGCCAGAACACATCCCACCTAGAGCTGCAGCACGGGGCAAGCTAGTGCTAGCTGCCCGAGGCTAGCCCCAGAGCAAGCCACACACCCCACTACACCAACTCCAGCCCTATGTGGGAGGGGTTCAGGTGACTCAAAACCACATCCTCAGGCACCAGAGGCTGAGGCTTTATCGATTAGGCCACTGCAGGACCCACTCTACCAGCCCCAGCTGCCTTCTCCTCTGTGAGCTAATGCCGGCCTGTGGCGAGTCACCAGCTGGACTGGCCTTGCAGACTCCTCTGTGACACCCGGTGTGGGTGACCCCGCTGTGCTCTGTCACGGCACTGAAAGGGTTACTTTGCTGAGACAGCTTCCAGCAAGCTTCTGTCCTGCTGCAGTACGTGGGGAAAGAAAAGCCTGTAGGAGGGAAGCGAATTAAGCTACATGATTCCTGGCCCAGCAAGTGCATCAGGCCTCTTCCTGTTGCTGGCGTTTCTGGCACCATCTTGTGAATTTTCAAGTCCCTGAGTGAAAGTGACCTGCGGTCCTTCTCAGTCATTCCATCGCTGTTCACTGCCAGATCTAGGGGCCAGCTGTTGATCTGTGCTGTGTAGTCACGCCCAGGCTGGGGGTGTCCCTGAAACCCTTCCTACCAGGCAAATTTTCTGTGAATTTACTGCTGCCTTTTCGCTGGCATGTTCTCCAGAACTTCATCTCACTGATTCACTTTGTTTGCCTGAGTTACAACTCAGTTATTTAAACATTTCCAATTCAGCATCGCTACATATCTAAAGCGAGTCCTATGGGAGACCAGAAGGAACAGTAATGAAAAGGAGCAGGACTAATAAACGGGGGTTGTGGAACATTCGTCCATTTTTGACACATGACGCGTCCCTTGACCAGTTAATTCTGTACCAGTCGAGTGCCCAAGTCTAGGGGCAGCTCCCCCTTCCCCCCGCCCCATGTTACTGAAAAACTTATTTCAAAATAGCGTTCATGCAAACACTCCGGTGCTGCTAATTTGAAATAATTGTTCTCCAGAGGCCTCGCGCAACTGCAGCTCTGACTGCTCTGGGTCACACCCAGCATCTCCGCTGCTCCCCTCCTCCTGCGCAGCTTAAAACTCTCGGCACCAGGAGAAGAGCTTGTCCCACACAGCCACTTGTGAAAGCCCCGTGCCACACAGCAGCAACCAAGGAATCCATGAGAGACCCCAGTGCTCCAGCAGAACCTCCCTCAGCTGCCAGCACTTCTGCTGCTCCCTCAGTTGCCATTGGCCAGGGACACAAGAGAGCTCCAGCCTGGACTACCATAATTTAGCGAATATAAACCCCGGGTTATATTCGTTTTTACAAACCTCACCCCCCCCCTGTGGAGTATACTCGGGTGCGGGGTATACATTTTTTTTTTAACTCACGTGGTGGTGAGCGCTCCCCCGCCCCTTCCCCTGCTGCACAGTCACCAGCCTCTGGGTGGGGGAGCCCTCATCCCCCGGTTCCTGCGCAGGAGAGCTCCCCCTGCCCCTTCCTGCGGCTGCGCAGGAACCGGGAGATGAGCGCTCCCCCGCCCGGAGGCTAGAGGCTGTGTAGCCACAGGAAGGGGCTGGGGGAGCGCTCATCTCCCGGTTCCTGCGCAGCCACAGGAAGGGGTGGAGGAGCACTCTCATTCCCCCGCCTGAGGTTGGGCAGCCACGTGGGAACCAGGGGGGTGAGTGCCCCTTGTCCGAAGAATGGCTAATTCCCCCCCCCCCCACTCCACACAGTTTAAAACAAAGTCTTGTATACCCTGCGGGTTATACTCGTGCACGGGGTATACAAGTTTTTTTTACTCAAACTGCAAAAACCGCAGGGTATATTCGGATGCGGGGTATATTCGCTAAAAGACAGTAGTGCAGAGATCCTGGAGCTCACCAACATCTTGGGAGAGAAGACCAATCGCCAAGATCTCTGCACCAGGAAGAGAAATGCAGAAGCCTAACGGCAGATCTCCCCCAGCCTGGCTGAGAAAGGCCACACCCTGACACTGGACCAGTGCTGGATTAAAAGAAAAGTGCTCCGGTAGGCCTACAACAAGGCCAGGGAGCAGAGCAGGCATGCTGGGGCGGCACCACACAGCTGCTGCTACCATGCACGGCTGGATGCCATCACGTCTCATTGTCATCAAGTCCAGCCAGAACATGCCCAGCATCAGCCTCCAGGAGGGTGGGGAGATGGAGGAGGAGATGGAGGAGACCAGTCAGGTGACCATGCTCGCCAGCCAGGAGCTGCTCCTCCCCCCTGAAACTGGCCCCTTCTTCCCAGGATGTCTCCCAGGCTTTGGGCAAACCCAGGGTAGGGCAAGTTCTATAACTTTCCCCATATACACACTTGGGCAGGTGCCGGGGGGTGCGCTTCTCTCTCAGCCTGCTCAGCATCCAGGGCTGCACAGCGATCTGTACATGTGGGTGCACATGAACCGCCCATCCAGGGACCTCAGCTCCATGACGCTCTCACCCAGGAACCCCAGCCCGAGTCTACAGCACTAGCTCTGGCGGGCAGGTGGGGAGGTGACGTAATTCGCTCTTCCCTGCCCGGGCGGGCCACGGAGCAGCACATGGAAGAGCGCCGCTGCCATGGTAAGAGCGGCATGTCCCTCAGCTGGTCCTGCAGGGCAGGTAGCAGGTTGGGCTGCACAGAGCATGGCTGGATGGGATGAGGTGGGCTCTTGTGGTTGGCATCTCCCCTTCCTGGGCAGCAGGTTGGGCTGTGCTGTGCTCGGCTGCAATTGGAGGACTGGGACTAAGGACCCTGCACGCACAGGAGGCAGGTGGGGGCTTCAGGACCCTTCAGGGCTGGCCCCACTGGGACTCAGTCTGCTGGGAGGGGCCAAGCAGCAGCTCAGCCCCCAAGGGCACCATGGACTGGACCCCTACGGGACCCCATCTCCTGCAGGGCTGGGCACCCCAGGGTCACCTACCACCCACCCCTGCCTTGCTGCGCTGCACCCAGCCTCTCTGCCCCTCCATTTCCCTGACAACTCCCCCAGCCATCCTGACCCTAGCCCTATTCCCAGGGGCACCCTGCCCCCATCTCCCTGAACCCCCTCAGCCACTCTGCCCCCAGCTTTAGCCCCAGGCACTCCCTGCCCCCATCCTCCTACCCCTGGCCAGACACCCTATCCCCAGCCTGCTCTTGCACCCTCCCCCTGACCAGACATTCTACCCCCAGCCTTCTGCACACCACCTCCCTCCTAGATCCTGCACCCCATCCTATCCCACTCACTGGCAGCCCTGTACCGCACACTGAACCCCTCATTTCTGTCCCCATCCCAGAGCCTAAGGGGATCCATAAAATCCACTAACTCTGGAACCCCAGAAAAGTAAATCTGGCCTATGGGAAGCCCTGAACCTCAGTCCTCCCTGTCCCTTTCCTTTCCCCTGCCCCATGGGGCTGGAGTGCCAGAGGAGTGAGGTGTCTCAGCTGGGGACCAGATCAGTGAGGGTGGTGAGGGGTTTGGAAGGGTTTTTTTTTTTTTTTTGCTTCACTTGTCTGGTCCCCAACTGATATTTCTGTAGGTCAGTGGCTCCGACAAAAAAGATTCCCCACATCTGCCATAAAATTTTAAAAAAACAAAACATTGAAACCTTTAGTGTTGGACATAAACTCATATTTTATTTTAGTTAATCAAACAAATTTAAATTTCTCATATTAGTTTAATCATTTAATCAGTTTAATAATTTAAATTAAACCAGCACTAGCAAAATGGCTCAGGTGTAATTATGTCATTAACGGTGACTGTCCACTAGTAAATGGTGATCCGTGGAAAAGTTTACATTGAGCCAGGTGGTCCATGGGCCAAAAAGT
The DNA here is from genome assembly GCA_019425775.1 of Rafetus swinhoei. Classification (NCBI taxonomy): domain Eukaryota; kingdom Metazoa; phylum Chordata; order Testudines; family Trionychidae; genus Rafetus; species Rafetus swinhoei. The sequence continues at coordinate 13,941,406 of CM033444.1, read as the reverse complement.
TTGAGAACCGCTGCGCTAGTTTGCACTTTTTTAAAAGTGGGAGTTCATAAGCTGAATTTAGTAATTTTGAAATAGTTTCCTAGACCAGACATGGACTAACAAAAACATATCTACAGATGGTATCATGAACTTTCCTGGACACAGCCCACTTCTTCCAATGAAAGGAGCAAGAGGACAGGAGCAGTTTCACTGGCAGCTGAAATACATGGTGGGAATGGGGGTGAAATGTGCGTCCAGCTTTTCTCGTGATAAAGAGAAGTCTTGCCAGGCCAGGAGTCAGAGAAAGCCCGACTGGGGGCTCTCTCACGGCTAAGCTGGACGACACTGTTACGAGCTCCCTTCCACAGCCGCTTCCTTTGCCTTTGTAAATGCGTCAGGTTTGCTGCAGACCCAGCGCTTCTCCCCGCTGCACCGCGAGCTGCTGGCCCCGTTCTCATCATTCAGGTAGGCGCAGTCGCCTCCACCTTGGATCTCGAACCTGCAGCACAGGAGCCAGGGAGCTGGTGTCAGGCAGGAGCTGGGCGTTTCCGCCTCCCGCCACGTCTGTAACAGCTCCTGGAGATTCCCCTTCCTGCTCCTGCACCCGGCCACACCCCGCAGCAGAAGGGGGCAGCTGGGCCAAGAGGTTCTAAGATGAACTGGCCTCCATGGAGCATCTATGCGGGGGGGGTGGGGAATTTCAACCCCAGTTGCTGCTCCCCACCCAGCTGCGGAGGGATGGACCCCCAGCAGCCCAACCCCCTCCCCCCAAACTGCCCTGGGTGCAGATTTCAGGGCTGAGGGCAACGCCAGCCTCACAAACACAGCAGCTGTTGTACAATCCCAGCACCACAGACCTGGAAACAGGAAGGGATCTAGGCAACCCTCACGTGGCCATTCCCTGCCCAGCTCCTATCCTGGCTGGGGGGCATGTACCCAACAGCTATGTGTCTGGCCAGACTGGGGACTCCCCTGCCCCAAACCACCAGCCTCTGGCTCCAGGGTGGCTGGGCTCGGTGGCAGAGAAGAGAGAACCCTGCCCCATCCCACTTAAGCAGATACCTGCGTACGGGGACTCGGCAGCATCATCCCAGCCAAGTTCTGATTGGACGGCAAGGACGCCGCCAGAGCTTTCTGCTGGGGTGGGTCCCCATGCAGCACAATCCAGGGTTAACACCCCCCCAAGATGCATGGGGCAGCTCCCCCTCTGCAGACATAGGCCAGCATCACAGTGCTGATTATTCTCTGGGCTAGGATTCGACATTTGCCTGGTCCAAGATTTATTGGTCAAGGGTGGCAGAGCTGCACTTCAGGCTATGCCAAGGGCTGGCTGCTCTGGGCACCGCCTCTTCTGGGAGCCCAGAGCCTCCCCCCTTTGCCCAGGGGCCAGCGAAGGCTGCTCTGTGCACACCTGCCAGACTGAGCCCCACAGCTGCCTTGGGTGGTGGAGCGTGTCCCCCTCCTGTGCCACGCAGCACTAAGCCGCGAGGCAAAACGTGGACTAGCTCTTCCGTCCCGGTGGGACCCAGCGCTGCTCAGGTTCGACTTAGGAGTGTGGCAGGGATGCAACAGCCCCCACCAGAACTCAGCAGCTGGGCTCTGTGCGGCGAACCCAGCCAGCCTGCGCCACCCCCGGGCTGTTCTCAAGCACCGGCCCTCTCCATGGAGCCAGGCTGGGCAATCGCAGGTAACTCCCGTGTGCTAACTCACCCCATAGTCCCGCACCACACGGGCTGTTGGCAGGCCAGTCAGCACACGGCTGAGACCCGTGCGACAGCCTCAGAGCCCCCCAGGGAGTTATTAGAGATGTGAAATCCCATCTCAGCCACTAGCTGGCTAAACGTTTCACTGGTTAACTCATTAAGCGGGATCCCACAGGCAGGGGCTTACTGGTGATTCTCCAGCCCAATTTTTCAGAGAAGCACCCTGGGGTTGGCAGCTCCCACCCAGGCAGCTCACTGGGGATGGGACAGTGGTGGAGGATGGGGGGTACCCAAGGGCTGGCAGCCAACAGGTACCCAAGGCCCAGGCAAACACCAGCTTGTACCTATTGCTATACACAAGCACAACGCCCCCTCCCCCCACCTGACTGCTCTCTGGCTGCTCCCACAGAACTGGCTGGGGACTTGGCACCTCACACACCAGGGACCCAAAGCCCAGGGAATGCACGGGGGAGGGAGGGGGGCAGACTCACAAGTTGTTGAATTCGGTGCCATTGGCCCATTTCCAGGGCTGCCCCCGGGTCCCTCCGGAGGCCGATCCAGTGGTGGGGTTTGCCTTTGTGGCGCAGCAGGAAAGCCTAGAACAGCGGAGGGGGGAAGGGGGTGTCAGGGCCCGATCCTGCTGCTCCCCGATTCTGGGCGCACAGAGGGGCTCTGAGTGTCCCAGGGAGTGGCTGGGGATTTGCCCCTCCCCCTTCCCCAGCTCTGGGTAATTCAGTATTTACCCTCCCCCGCCAAACCCAGTTCCCCCCACCCCAACCTCCCCAGGGCTGGGGCTACTCTTGGGAGCTGCTGCATCCAAGCTCCCCCCCCCACCCCCCCCGGCATGCCAGTCCAGGCTCTGTGTGAAACTCTCACCTGACAGAGCAGCTGGGCTCCCTCCAGCCCTCCTCAGGGAAGGGAAGGGAAGGGAAGAGCCCAGATGATCTGAACAGGGATGCTAGAAGGGACCAGGCCTAAGAGGACCCCTCCCCCACCCTCAGCTGGCTGCTATTTTCCCTACCCAGGAGCACTGGCTCTTCTAGACAAGCTGGGTCTCAGCCCCACTCCAGTCCCAGGCAGCCTAACAGACACCTGAGCCAGTCCAGCCCCAGAGGGTGTCTCCTGGCTGATCCCCCGGGTCATGGACACCAGAGGGGCCTGGGCCCAGCCAGGCCGGGCATTCAGGGCTGGAAAGTCCATTGGCTCAGGGCTCCGAGCTGCTCCTGGCCCACAGGGCAGACCCCAGGCCAGGCCAGTGCGATGAGTCTCTCACCATTTCCTGCAGGGTGTCGATCCCAGCCAGGGAGGCCCCCAGGGCAGAGCAGCGGCTCCAGCTGTCGGTCCAGTTCCCTTCGCCCTCGGAGAAATTGTAGCATTTCCCTTGGTAGCCGACCCAGCCGTCCGGGCAGCAAGAGCCCCGCTCAGCTGGAGAGCGCCCAGATAACGACACTGAAATGAGACAGGAACACGTGGGGTGAGAGGGGACCTGCCCATGGGTGGGGAGAAATGATCCCCGGTGCCCCAGGCTGCTGAGACTCCTCTGACCCTGGCAGGTGCAGGTGGAGGGCAGGAAAAGGGGACACGAAGGAGCCAGGAGGCTACCAGTGCTCGGGAGGAGTTGGCTTAAAAGCCGGCTCCAGAGCTGCAGGCCCTCCCACCCCCTGCGCTGTTGCCTCTGTATCAGAGACAGCAGCACAGGGAGGGTGGGGGACGCAGTCAGGATGCTGGAGCGGCTTCTGTCGGTGGTGGGCCTGGGCTCCCCTCACGGCCCAGCTCTGGCACCCCACACGGCTGCCTCGGATTGCACTGGCTGCCGGCCCGGCCCTGGGCAGCATTTTAGCAACTGTCTAACTGATCATTTTTTGCCGCTACAGGATTACTGAGATAAACGTTACCTGACATCCCTGTGCCAAACACCACCTGAGTTCAGGATTTCCCTGCCCTGCCCCCTCCCCTCAACAACTCCTCCTCACACTCAGCCTCAGGGGAATCTGGCACGGGGAGGAGTCTGCTGCAAACCCCTCCAGCCATTTTTGTGCACTTGCCCCAGTGACTCTGTAGCTGGTTTGAAGCCTTCCCCTGTGACTGGGACACACTCAGGTTTGGGGGCCATTAGCAGCTGGGGCAGGGGGATCTAAGGCCTGGATCCTCCAGAGAGGTCACAGTGCAGGGTGCTGTTCGCACTAGTGCTGGCGCACGGGTGGAGCGGGGCAGGCCGTGCGTACGATACTTCCTGGTGCCGCTCAGTGTGGGATTTGTGTGTCACTGATCTCAGGGAGCTGCTTCAGGGGCACGATTTCAGGGTTCACACCCTGTACAGACTGGAGGTGTATACGGCCCCAGGAGAAAGGCTGCCAGGCCTGTGGGTCCCTGCCAGTGCTGCCTGGGAGGGCCGGGGGGCACTGCAAGGAGCCATTCAGTTCTGGGAGCCTCTGACTGGTGCCATCCCCACCTGTGTTCTGGGCCCTCTGCACTCACCAGGGCGGAGCCCCAAGCTCTCCTGGCTCTCACCTTACGCTGCGTGAGCCAACGTTGCCTGCAACAGGCCCACTGAACTGGTGTGATAATGGTGAGCAGTGCTCCCTGTAAGTGTGAGCAGAACACTTGGGCGGCCACCCAGGGAAGATTCAGGTGTCGCCCCACTGATGAGCAGGGTGCCCACAGCAGGCAGTGTGTGTTGCTACAGGTGGTGCACGTCGGCACCTGCCTCAGTGCACATAAAAATGTATTCTGTGCACGTATGGAAAAAAATGAGAGAAAGCTCCATCCGTGCAAACTCCTAGCACAGAGGTGTTGGCTCAGCAAGTGCCGTTCTGGTCACGGACTGCAGGGACCGGCCCCAGAGCAGGCCCCTTTCTACACCCTGCAGTGCACTGATGTTACCAATTAGCACCAATTCCATTTTATCAATGAATCAACTTTCCCAGGCTCACTTCAGTCCCGGGCAGCACCTGCCAGCCCCGCCCTGGGCACGATGTGGGGACACAAGAAGGCCAAGCTGGTACCTCAGGGCAACGGGCTGCAGGCAGAGGGCCCAGCTCACTGCTGCCCTGCCCCCAACCTGTCAATCATCCCTCCCCTCAGTGACTGTGTCTGGGCCTGGTGACAGGCACTGGGACCCCACGTGCTCAGAGATGGGTTGTGGGGGGCTAGTGTCAGTCAGACCCTCCCCCCACAGCGAGTGCCCAGGAAGGGGGCAGGAGGCGGCTCTGAGAGGAGCATCCCCCAGGAAGCCTCTGTCCCAGGGGCAGGAGCCAGACAGGCCAAGAGGAGACGCTGTGACTGGGGCAGCTCCAGGGGGTGGGACGTGCAGAGAGGGGCCGGGGGAGGAGGGGCTGAGAACTCACCTGCCAGGGCAACAACAGCGATGAGGAGACCTAAGGACACGACTGCGGCGACGGTACATTTCCAGTAGTAGCAACGATGCCCTGAAACAGGGGGACCTGTCAGGCAGGGCCGCGAGGCCGCGTCTCACTGACGGCACCGGGCTGGGGCTGCCCTAGAACACGCCTCGTTCTGTCCCTCGCGCCTCCCGCCAGACGCTCTGGGAGAGGCGCCCGGGGGCTCAGGCAGGCTGGGGCTGCCAGAACAGCCCTTCCCCCCTCAGCCCAGCGCCGCCCCCCCCTCGGCACCGCCAGCCAGGCCGGCAAGCTCAGGGCACAGAGATAAGGACCCGCATGTTCCAGGTGCAGGAGCCTCCCTGCCCAGCGCCCGTCCCCGCACACGGGGTGTCACCCGGGCACCACGCAGCCGAAGGGGGAGAAGGAGCCAGGCCGAGAGGGGCCAGGGCTGTCACAGGAGGTCTGACCCACCAGCCCAAACGGCCCCTGCCCAGCCACACGCCCAGCGCTGTGTGCGCCAGCCAGCCACTGGGTCCAGGGATCGGGGCCCTGAGAGCCACGGGGGATCCAGCCCCTGCTGCCCTCCCATGGGTGGTGGGGGGAAACCATCTGTGACAGGGGCAGTGGAACCTTCCCAGATGTGGGGAGGCGGGGCCCTGCCCCCTCGGTGGTCCCACCTTTTCCTCCAGAGCCCCATCACCAGCCAGGCAGAGGTGAGGGGGAAGGGATTTGAACCCACAATCCCGCGCTCTGGAGGCTGATGACATGGCCAATGGAGGACCTTCCCTACCTCCAGCAGTTTCCTTGTCACCCTGGGCCTCTCCACTTTCCTGGGGAGGAGGCATTGGGCCCGGGGCTGCTCCCATGGCCTGTTTCCCTAGGCCCTGCCCCCCAGTGGAGAAGCCGGGTCCATGGGTCTCTATAGCTGCCCTTGGGGCTGTTATCACGAACTGGCTCTGGCTGGGGAGCAGGGCCTTGGAGCCGGGCCATGGCAAAAGCCACAGGGATGGGCAGCCATAAACCCTCCACCTGCTGTGGGCAGGAAGCTGGGGGGGCGGGGAGGTAGGGATACAGGCCAGGGGCTGCTCTCGCCTCCCCACCCAGCATAGCTCCCTGCAACTGCATGGGATCCCTGTGGGGCTCCAGCTGCCAGCCCTGAGGGGAAAAGGGGGAAGAGGCAGGGCCAGGGGCTGAAGACAAGGTGGCACTGGCCCCCACTCCTGGCCCTTTGTAGCCCCAGGCTGTCTCAGGGTCTCTCTCCAGCCTAGTCCCAGTCAGCGACACCCCGTTACCTGGCTCCGCTGCCCTCTTCTGGTCCGGTGTTTGCAGCGGCACTTGGCTCTCAGCATCCTTATCTGTTGCCCTCATGGTCTCTCAGCTGTGCTCCGGCTGGGGACGCTGCTGCAGGCGCTGGCCAGGCTCGGCTCCTCTCTGGTGATGGGCCTGATCCAGCAGCAGCAAGGTGCAGCCAGGCGGGTCTTGGCTCTGGTGCGTTCCTTGCTCCGGACTGCCCAGCTGAACTGGAAGCTGGGATAGAACAAGCGGGTCAGGTCAGGGACAATGTTTCCTCTAATTCTTTTTCCACCCATATGCAGAATCAATTTTGTTCTGTGCATCACAGAATGTGCAGATGTGCACCCTCAGCAGGAACAGATGCTGCCGGCTGTGGGTGCTCTGCCAATCAGCTGGGCAGCACTGGAATGTCTCCTGGGATGTAAAATTCTGTGTAATTTGTTAACCAGTCAAAGGTTAAGTTTAACCAGTTAACTGATGAAAAGAGGGCGGGCAGGGTTGTTAGCTTGAGGGTTGCTGGGCTGGGGCTCTCCCCCATCACGGGCAGGGACTGCTCCAGTCTAGCTGCTTCCTGCCCCCAGCATGGGACGGCCATTTCCAGTCCCACGTAGGACAGGGGCTGGCAGCCCCGTGGTGGGGCCCGGCATATTCCAGGCTGCGGGCAGGGGACTACTCCCGGGTACCCATTACCCAGGACCTGGTACTTATCACTTACTAAGGGTGAGGCTTATGGGTAACCAGTTTCCCATTCACATCGCTAGTGACACCCAGTGCTCAGCTCACAGGGGCACTGCTCAGAGGGTTGGGGGGGGGCGTAATTTGTGGTTTCTCAATCCCTGCCCAGCATCCCACCCCAGCCAGTGGCAGTGCCATGGTACTTTACACCCCTGGAGCCCCCTCGCTCTCTCCCCCCACAGGGCTTCAATGACCTCCTCTGCTCCCGAACTGCCCCACCCCCAACACCACTAGGATCTGCCCACTGGGGACTGGCCCCAACCTGTGGACAGGAGAGAAACCCCTCCCTCCCCACACACACTCCTGCACTCAAGAGCAAGCGGCAAACCCACCAGGAGGGGAGGGAGATGGGGGTGGGGAGCAGCAGCTACACAAGCAACAGACAGGGGCAAACAGGGGACTGAGTAACATCAAGGCAATTAAATCACCAAGTCCAAAGCCGCGTTGTCACTGATCCATTTCAGAGAACCTTGTCCGGTTACACTTTGGCTGGTTTCTAAATCCAGGGGCAGCGCGCTCAGGGGTAGATAGTAGGGAGGTAATAATGTAGTCGATTAACCCATCAGCAAAACACCCTCCCCCTCCAGTACATTTTGTAGCAGGCTGGCCAGCAGTCCGGCTAAGTCCTGGCTTGTGACGGATCGGTGACCTACCCCTGCTGCAGCTTCGCATTTAAAGTGTATTCGCAGTCAGGCAGGCTGGCAGCCCGGAACCGTTCTGGCTCATGCTGGGCCTGGGAGCTCAGACCTTCCCCAGACAGGGGCAGCTGCCACCCCACGCTGCTGCCTCTGTATCAGAGTCAGGAGCACAGAGTGACAGGCAGCCGGGTCCACACAGGGAGCTGGTTTTTAAACTGGCTTCCCTCACTGCTGCCTCTGATACAGAGAGAGCAGCACAGAGCAGCAGCGGGCCCCTTGGGAATAGGGCTGGAGCCCACTGGCTGCCCCCGGAGACAACAGAATAAGAATTCATGCAGTTACTGGACTATTCAATTAACCGATATTTAACGTCCTTAGTTGACAGACTCATCACACCACCACCCACAAGCAGCCAAGCAAGTGAATAAACATCACTGACTCCGACGGGTAGGCTGCCCCCAACCTGCCATAGGAGACAAACAGGAGAGGGGTTTGCAAGGCAAAACGTGATGTAAGGAATTCAAAGGCCTGTGCAAACACTAATGAATGATCAAGTCTTTGCACTTGCACAGAACCTGTTCTTCACAGATCTCAAGGGGCATTGGGTGAGCTTGCTACAGCCGTCACATAGAGGATGCAATGAAAGCTCCAGCAGTAACTCTCACCATGCTACGTGCACATAGTCAGTAGCAGATGTAGGAATAAAACCGAGGCATCCTGGGTTTTAACTGCTCTACAGCTTTCTCCCAGAATTAGGTTTAAAATGTGCTCTGACCATTGGATCACACTCCCACAATCTGGAACAAGGTTCTCTCTCATTTTTTCCATCATTGTGTGGATTTTTGTCATGCACATGTAGAATAAGTTTTGTTATGTGCACTGAGGCATGTACAAATGTGCGCCAACAGTAGAAACAGAACCTAGCAGTAGGCCCTCTGCTAATCAGCTGGGCAGCACTGGAATCTCTCCTGTGCAGTCCCACAAGCACCCAGCTTATAGGGAACACTGCCTGGGACTTCCAGGGGCCGTCCTTTTAGTCAAAGTGGAACAGTAACTCACCCACCACAACATACAAAACTAACTACTACTACTGGACAAGCCCAATTGTTTATTTGCTCTCAAATCTAAATAAGCCCTTCATCCCTTCACCTGGGGAGAAAAAAAAAAAAAAAAGAGAGAGAAAAAAAAACCTGCCCCTGCTGGCTCCTTAGGGCAAACAATTAGAAGATAATCTCCACTTTAATTTTTTTTTTAATTAAGCTATGTTTCCAGTAGGGGTGTAAACGTGTAAATGGTTAAGGGATGAGCCAGGGCTGCCTCTGGGCTGGGGAGGGAAGGCAACTGTGCGCCCGGCCCCCCATGTAACTACTAAAAATATCAGTTGTTAGGTGTTTACTTGAAGGGCACAGTTTAACATCCTTAGTTCCCAGCCTTTGTGGCCACAAAAAAAGTTTGAAAATGCGACCCGGTTCCAACCTAAAGGCTGAAAAGTCAGAAGGTGAAACGGGGCAAAAACTACAGAACAGTAAGAACTTTTTTTGGAGTCCTGCCCCCTCCCGACACACACACAGGTCCGTTTCGGAAGGCTGAACAGGAACGCCACGGAGAGCCACAAGTCAGAGGCTCTGCGGGAAGCCCGGAGCGCTCTCACTAGAGGGCAAGGTTACAAATGCTCCCGGGTTTTACCGGCTCCAGGCTCCGGTCCCGTTCTCAGTCCCCCCGCTCCGCTGCAGGGGGTTACGGTTTAGGTGCCTGGCTCCGGGGCTGATCGGAGCTGGGGGGGGTTCAGTGTCTCAGCCCGGCCGGGGCGGGAGGAGGCTGCAGCCAGAGGGGCGGGCAGGGGGCTGAGATCTGCGCACCCCCCGTCTCCCCCCAGAACCCGGCTGCGTTCGTGCGGGTCCCGGGCCCCACAGCGGCCTCTAGCGGGCCCGGGGGGAACTGCAGCCCCCTCGGGCAAAGTGTGTCTGTGCCCAAGTGAAACTCTGCCCGGCCGGGGGGGGCAGATGGGGAGACTCGCCCCCTCAATTATCCTGGGTCCGCGCGATCCCCCCGCCATGGGGTGAGTCCGCTGCCCCCCCAGTTCTCCCCGCTAGCGCCCTGCAGCCCGGAGCCGAACCCCCTTGTCCCCCCCCGCTCTTACCAGCCGCTCGGCAGCGCGGAGGGACCCAGCTGCGCCGGGGGCGGGGTCACGCGTGGCGTGCCAGAGGGGGCGGTGCCACATCGGCGTGACGTCGCGGTACTGGTTTTAAAAACAGCCAGCCGCGGATCTGGAAAGGAGGAAGGAGACGCGCGGAGCGGGGCGTGGGGGAGCGGAGCCTGGCTGGAGGCGGGATGGGGGCTGGGCTGGGCTGGGGCTGTGAACGCTGCCCGGGCACAGCGAGCAGCTGGGCCCCTCTGCCTTCCTGAGGCCTTTCCCGCCTCTGCCTGGGGCGCAACCCCCCAGCACCTCCCCTCCAGCGCCGCACTCCGCTGAGGAAGAGGAGGGGGGTGTAGGGAGCCTCCAAGCTCCCGCAACGCCCAGCCATGAGGAGGGGGAGCAGGCACCCCCCCGCCCGCCTCCTGCTGTGCCTGGGCACCTTCTGGCTGAGCAGGATCGTGTTCCTGTGCTGCTCTACTGTGAGTCTCTATGCCCACACCAAGCGCAGGCAGTACACAGCACTCCTTTACCCCCAGCGTGCAGGGATCGGGAGGGCTCCCCGCAGGCGTGCTCGCTCTGCAGAGGGCCCTCTTATCAACTATACAATTAGCCAGATAACCACGATTTAACATCCTTCCTCCACCCTGAAGCTCTGATCTTGGAGGAGAACAATAAGAATGACCTACTGGATCAGACCAAAGGGCCATCTAGCCCAGTATCCTTGTCTGCCGACAATGGCCAATGCCAGGTGCCCCAAAGGGAGGGATCATAACAGGTAATCCTCACATGATCCCTCTCCTGTCACCCATTTCAAGACACCCAGAGGCTAGGGACATCATTCCCTTGTCCACATGTTTGTTGATCCCCTCAAAGAACTCTAGCAGATTAGTAAGGAATGATTTCCCTTTACAGAAACCATGTTGACTTCTTCTCCCCACAAACTATGTTCATCTATGTGTCTGACATTCTTTACTATAGTTTCAACTAATTTGACTGGTACTGACATTAGACTTGAGGGTCTATAATTGTCAGGATCACCTCTAGAACACTTTTTAAGATAGTCACATTAGCCATCTTCCAGTCAGTAGGCACAGAAGCTGATTTAAAGGATAGGTTACCAACCATAGTTAATAGTTCCCCAATTTCCCATTTGAGTTCTTTCAGAACTCTTGGGTGAATGCCATCTGGTCCCCCCGTGACTTGTTACTGTTAAGTGTATCAATTTATTCCAAAACCTCCTCTAATGAAACCTCAATCTGGGACAATACCTCAGATTTGTCACCTAAAAAGAATGGCTCAGGTTTGGGAAACTTCCCAATATCCTCAGCCCTGAAGATTGAAGCAAAGAATTCATTTAGCTTATCTGCAATGACTTGATTGTCTTTGAGTGCTCCTTTAGCATCTCGTTCATCATTTTATGCTTTCAAAGTGCTGCTTTATTTTCTGAATGGTTTGTGCATTTTGTAATTTTAGTTCTCTAGTATGCTTACATTTAATTCTTTGAGCAGTGGGTTCTACAAAGCCTCGCCTATCCTGCAGGAGAAATTATCGCTTTTATTACCATATTGTGGTTTAAAATGGTACAAATACAAGTGTATCCTTCTCCAGTGTAACTTTAGTTTATACAAAACTTTGTAGGAGGAAGTCGGTTTTGTTAGTTTAAGGTTCTACAGGACTACTCATGTTTAGCTTTAGCAGTGCTTGTTTAAAAAACATATTAGCTAATCACATAATTTTAGACACTGGGAAGATGAAGACTGCTTATTTTCAAATTGTACTGTTAGTTATAGCTCTGAAATAACTTTAAATTTACATGGAAATAAATGATACAATGTTCTAACAATGATACAAATACCAATGATAGAGTCAACTATGATGAGTTGCATACATGACTGTGATCAGTAAACATAAATGCCAAAATAATTGTTCAAAATTCCCTTTCTTAACAAAAGCAAAAAAAAAATCATAATCACACATGTTAAAATTATGCTTTGATTGGGGCTGTCAATTAATTGAAGTAACTCCAACATTAATCACACTTAAATTAATTGTGATTAATCAGTATTAATCACACTGTTCAACAACAGAATACTAATTTAAATTTATGAAACAGTAACAGGACACTTGGAAATGGCAGAGGTGCTAAATAACTTCATTTTGGTTTTCACCAAGAAGTCTGATGGACTGCCTAACATAGTGAATACCAGTGGAAATGGGGTAGGTTTAGAAGATAAAATAAAAAAAGAACAAGTTAAAAATCACTTAGAAAAGTTAGATGTCTGCAAGTCACCAGGGCCTGATGAAATGCCTCCTAGTATACTCAAGGAGCTCATAGAGGAGGTATCTGATCCTTTAGCTATCATCTTTGGAAAATCATGGGAGACAGGAGAGATTCCAGCAGACTGAAAAAGGGCAACTCTAGTGCCCCGCTATAAAAAGGGAAATAAGAACAACCCAGGAAACTACAGATCAGTCAGTTTAACTTCTGTGCCAAGGAAGATAATGGAACAAGTAATTAAGGAAGTCATCTGCAACATGGGGAAGATAATACGGTGATAGGGAACAGCCAGCATGGATAAGGGAGAAGCCATGGACATGGTGTACCTAGACTTTAGTAAAGCATTTCATATGGTCTTGCATGATCTTCTTATCAATAAACTAGGGAAATACAATCTAGATAGGGCTACTATAAGTAGAGTGGCCATATTTCCCCATGCCTGATACGGGACAGGGGGCTGCCAGCACTTGGGACTTCAGCCCCACTGGCGGAGGGAAGGAGCCGCCAATGCTCAGGGCTCCAGCGGCTTAAGCTCTGAGCACCGGTGGCTCCCTGCCCTGCTGCAGAGATGAAGTTCAGCCCCACTGCGGACAGAGCAGGTAGCCACCGGTGCTTAGAGCTGCAGCTGCTGGAGTCCTGAGCGCTGGTGGCTTGCATCACCCCCTTTCCCCTCCACTGCAGGGCTGAAGCTCAGAGCACTAGCTGCTCCCCCTGCCCTGCCCTGGAATGGAAATTCAGGACACTGTGCCTGTTTTTTAAAAAATGTTGGGACTCCGGGAACAGGGATTAAATAAGGGACTGTTCCGGTAAAAACGGGATGTGTGGTTACCCTAACTATAAGATGGGTGTATAACTGGCTGAATAACTGTTCTCAAAAAGTAGTTAACAGGTCACAGTCATGCTGGAAGGGAGAACAAGTGGGGTTCTGCAGGGGTCTGTTTTGGGGCAGGTTCTGTTTAATATCTTCATTAATGATTTAGATCCTGGCACAGAAAGGGTGCTAATTAAGTTTGCAGATGATACCAAGCTGGGTGGGATGGCAAGTGCTTTGGAGGAAGGATCATAATTAAAACAGATCCAGACAAACTGGAGAAATGGTCTGAGGTAAACTGGATGAAGTTTCATAAGGACAAATGCAAAGAGCTCCACTTAGGAAAGAACAATCCACTTCACACACACAGAATGGGAAGCTGAAACAAAAGCAGGGCCGGCTCTAGGCACCAGGAAATCAGGCAGGTGCTTGGGACCGCACTTTGCCAGGGGCGGCATTTCAGGTAAGCAGCTGGCACCGCCCCCAGCAACGTCTAGCCCCGCCCTGCCGATTTTAAAGGGCCGCAGCCCGGGAAACGCTGTGGCTGCGCAGTCAGCTGGCACTAATGCACACCGGAGCCTGCTGGCCGCCCCGTCTCCTCTTTGGCGGTCGCTAAGCAGCTGGCACCACCCACGGCAATGCCCAGCCCCGCCCCACGGGGCTGGCGGGAGGGCTGCAGGGCTGGCTGTGAGGAAGGGGGGCAAGAGGCGAGGCTGGTGTCGGGGGCTGCAGGGCTGGCTGGGAGGAAGGGGGCGGGAAGCAGAGCTGGGGGAATGGGGAGCCGGGGGCTGGACAGGGGTGGGGCGGAGGAAGGGGGCAGGAAGCAGAGCTGGGGAGATCGGGGCCGGGAGGCTGGACAGGGGTGGGGCGGAGGAAGGGGGCAGGAAGCAGAGCTGGGGGGAGATCGGGGGCTGGGGAGGCTGGACGGGAGGCCGGAGGAAGGGGAGCGGGAAGCAGAGCTGGCGGGGGGGGTGCAGCCACTGGCCGCAGCCCAACAGGTCGCGCCCCCAGCAGGCACTCCCTCTAGTTGCTAGTAGAAGTTGGATGGGGCCGGGGGAGGGGCTGAGAGCCGCTCCCCATGCCCGGCTTCTGCAGCAACCAGAGGCTCCCAGCTAGGAAGCGGGGCCGCGATTGGCGCTGGGAGCCTCTGGTTGTGTGCAGAAGCCGGGCAAGGGGGGGTGGCTGGCAGTCCCGGCTTTTGCACGCAACCACAGGGCTCCCGGTGCCAATCATGGCCCCGCCTCCCAGTCGCTCCTCTGCCCCTGCCAGGCTTCCGTTCGGCGCCCCGCTGGAAATTCAGAAAATACCAGACATTGCACGTGTCCGGTATTTTCTGACATTTTCTACCGGACAGAGGGCGTGAAAACCAGACACCTGGCAACCCTACAAACACTCAGCACCCAGCTTCCCCCCGAGCCCGAATCCTCCCGGCCCTCAACACTCCCAGCCCAACCCCCCCGCAGCCCCCAAGCTTACCTGGTTCCACAAAATGGCTGCCGGCCAAAAGACCTAGGGGAAGCTCCCCTGTTCCTATCCATGCACTTACTCTTAAAGGGGACATGCTGTTTTAATGCTGGTTTGTTTGTTTTTTTTTGCTCAACAATTTTGCTCCCCCACCCTTTTTTTTTCCCCCCTTCAAAAGAATTTTTTCCTGGTGTTGGTTTTGGGTTTTTTTGGTTTTTTGTGGGGCGAGGGGGTGGTCAAAATTTTTTTTGCTTGGGGCAGCAAAAAATCTAGAGCTGGCCCTGAACAAAAGACAGGACTATTCAGCACTTTAAAGACTAATAAGATGGTTTATTAGGTGATGAGCTTTCGTGGGCCAGACCTGTCTGGCCCATGAAAGCTCATCACTTAATGAACCATCTTGTTAGTCTTTAAAGTGCTGCATAGACCTGTCTTTTGTTTCAGCTAGACCTGACTAACAGGGCTACATCTCTATTACTATTCTACAGAAAGGGAAGCGACTATCTAGGAAGGAGTCCTGCAGAAAGGGATCTAGGGTTCAGAGTGGACCACAAGCTAAATAGGGGGTCAACAGTGTGACACTGTTGCAGAAAAAGCAAACATGATTCTGGGCTGCATGAACAGAAGTGTTGAGAGCAAGATCCAAGAAGTCATTCTTGTGCTCTACTCTGCGCTGATTAGGCCTCAGTTGGAGTATTGTGTCCAGTTCTGGGCACCACATTTCAAAAAAGTTGTGGAGAAATTGGAGAAGGTCCAGGGAAGAGCAACAAAAATGATTCAAGGTCTACAAACATAAGCTATGAGGGAAGACTGAAAGAACTGAGCTTGTTTAGTTTGGAAAAGAGAAGACTGAGAGGGGACATCATAGCAGTTTTCAAGTATCTAAAGGGTGTTACAAGGAAGAGGGAGAGAATTATTGGCCTCTGATGATAGGACAAGAAGCAAGAAATGTTCGCTTAATATTTCTGCTGAAGCATGAAGACAAACTGAAACTCTAAAATAGCAACAAATAATAAATCACAAACCCAGGCAAAAATGAGTTGAAAGGAAACCTTGTGACATCATTTCAATTTTTTCCCCCTTTCATATTTGCAGGAGTGATTACAATAGAGTAAGTTAAAGAGTAAGATTATTAAAAAGATCAAACGCGTAAAACCACAGATTACATTTTGAAACTAACTCTCAATATGCAGTGCCAAAAAGTCACAAGCGTTCTTAGTCCTCGCCCCAGCCAAGGCGTCTAAACAAGTGTTTCTTAAACCTCTGCTCAGAATGTGGCAAATTTTGGCAATAGCCAAAACCAGCAATAAGATTCCTAGCTTCGAAGCACACATTCAGGGGCAATTTTTCCCTCCCAAAGAAATATATTTGATATAGTCACTTCCATAAGCCAGTGAGATCGTACACAAAGGGACAGGCTCACTGTCACTAGCCCCACAAATTAAACACCCATTCCTGCAAACTCTTACACATGATTAACTTGAAGCCCATAAATTATCCCACTGATTTAAGTGAGTGGGGCTAATCAGGTGAGTAAACCAAAAGCACATGCAGCCCCAGAGAAGAGCAACCAAAATGATGACAGGTCTAGAAAACATGGAGCTATGAAGGAAAACTGAAAGAATTGGATTTCTTTAATTTAGAAAAGAGAAGACTGAGTCTATGTCTACACTATGCTTTTTTTTGGAAAAGTGTATGCAAATGGCGCACCTTTTCCCGATATTTTTGTCAGAAGAGGCTTTTCCAAAATTTGGCCTGTCTACACTGGGCCAAATTTTGGAAAAAACCTTCTCTTTCAGAAGATCCCTTCTTCCTCGAGGAACAAGGAAGACAGGACTTCCGAAAGAGCGCCTCTGTTCTTCCGCAAAAAAAAAAAAAAAAAAAAAAAGCGGAAGAGCAGACGCGTTCCCTGGACACGGCGGAGATTTTTCGTGATACCTCTGGTATCCCCAAAAAACTCTACAGTCTAGACGTACCCTGAGAGGGGACATGACAGCAGCTTTCAAGTACCTAAAAGGATGTCACAAGAAGGAGGGAGGAAAAAAAAGAAGATCTCAGACCACAGGACAAGAAGCAATGGGCTTAAATTGCAGCAGGGGAGGTTTAAGCTGGACATGAGGAAAAGCTTCCTAACTGTCACAGTGGTTAAACACCGGAATAAATTGCCGTGAGGTTGTGGAGTCTCCGTAACCGGAAATATTTAAGAGGAGGTTGGACAGACACCTGTCAGGGATGGTTTGCTTGTGCTGGGTCCTGCCGTGAGGGGACTGGACTCAATGGCCTTTTGAGGTCCCTTCCAGTTCTAGGGTTCTATGATTCTGACTTACCCAGCATTGCCTGGGTCCATAGCAGAGGCAGGGGGGCCTTACAGGCCCATGCCTTGAGAAGTGGGGGGACCTGGCAGGGGGCCTGGGCTGGAGGAGGGTTGGCCTGTAGGTTGGGGGGGGCCGTGTAAGCCTCCCCCACCGGCACTCTCCAGGCCCAGTTCAGGAACAGAAGGGGAGGAGAGGCCTTGCAAGCAAGCTGGCCACAGCAACATTGAGTAGCCTGGCAGTGCTGGTGGGGGGTTGCTGGTGGTTACTGGCGGGGGGGAAGGTGCTGGGGAGTGGAGCTGGGGAGGAGGGGTTCAGGATGGGGCTGTCCTAGGGAGAGAGGACAACTCAGCCCCCTCTCTTTGCAGCAACTTGGGGCCATGTGAAAAGCGCCTCTCTGTGGTCACTGCAGGTTCTGCAGGCACAGTTGGGGGAAGGGTTCATGACCCCAGGCTGGGACAGGTGCAGGTTCATCTGACCCCTGCACTCCCCGGCCAGAGTGAGGAATGCAGCAAACTCTGCACTTTCCCCTTGCTCTCTGACCAAGGGGAGCAGCCAGCAATGTTCCCCAAGGACTGGGAGGGAAGCGTCAGCCCCCTCAGGCTCTCTAGAGGACAGCTGGGGGATGGGAGGCTTGGGGCTGCCTGGGACAGTCTTGAACCGGGAAGGGGTATGTCCCCAGCTAGCCCCTTTCACCTGCTCGGTGATTCTGTCTCTTTCCTGTATGGTTTCCTCAGAAGCAACCCCATTCTGGGCATGGCACAACCAAACCCGACCTTGTATTAAGTTATGGTAAGAAGAAGTTGCCCACTGAATGCAGGGGTCCTAGCTCTTACCAGTCAAACTCTCTCAGATACCTAACAGACTAGCAGAAGTACCAGGTGTTGCTCAGGTTTGCAACTGAAGGAATTTTGGGAAGGGGGAAATAAAAGAAAAATAGACAGGCCTTAGTTCAATGACTGTACTTTTCAAAAATGAAGGCTGGAGTGAACATTTGGGGATGAAGAGGGGCAGGGAAGTAGATGGCTTTGGGCAGCAGGGTTGGGCAGCGTCATGCCAGGCAGGTTCACTGAAGTTTGGGAGAAGCTTTGCGGTGACAGGACAGGAAGCCACCTAAGAATCATAGATCATTAGAACTGGAAAGGACCTTGACAGGTCATCAAGTCCAGTTCCCTACCCTCATGGCAAGACCAAGTACCATCTCTGACAAATTTGCCCCAATCCCTAAATGGCTTCCTCAAGGACTGAACTCACAACTCTGGGTTTAGCAAGCCAATGCTCAAACCACACTAAATACATTTGTTTTTTCACACTAAACAAGTCACACTGCACTGATCCTGCACAAGAGCAGCATAACGACCTTTTTGTAAGCACGGGAACTGATTACCAAGTAAAATACAGGTGAGGTGAAAGCCAGTCTCTCAGCTCCGCTCCTGCAAAGACTCTCACATGCTTGGTCTGAGGCTCTGTGGGCTGTCTCCTGGGAGCAAGTTTTGGCAGAACTGGGCCCTGCTAGAGCCAGCTGGGACACTTGTGCTGAAGGGACATCTTGGTAAAATGCTCTGGCCAAAGCCAAAGCATTTGGTGATGTGACAGTTGCCACAAAATCCTCAGCAGGGGCCTTGACCATAAACTCAGCACCCACCCCAGTGATGGCCGGTAGGGTCAGGCTGGCTCCTAGACAGGCCTTTTTTAAAAGCCCCCAGCCCTTGATAAAGTCCCACCCTCCCCCAACTCCCCAGCCCCTGCAGTCCCTGACTCAGCTCTGCCCCTTCACCCCCACTCCCCTGTCCCTCCCATTCTCCCCCTATTCCCACTGGTTTCTAACAACCAGGGTTTTTTTTGGGGGGGGGGGGGGGGAGAGGAAGGTCTTTTATCCCGATGCGTCAGATTTGGGTAAATGAAAAAAAATCGATTTAAAAATGGTGCAAAAACTGGATCCAAGATCCAACCGTCGCTGTAGGACAAATCGGAGCTGAGCGCGTTCACACGCGCTGTGAGCCCCCTTCCCCCTCTCCAAGCCTGCCCAGGGGGGCTGTCAAAATAACAACAGGGCTGCAGCTGTAACACTGGGATCTTTAGAATAACCTCCCCTCTCCGCCCCAGCCCCAACCCCAGTGCCCCCATTGCGGAGGGGAGGGGGGCCAGTTGCCCAGGGCACTGAGGTGTATGAAGATCGCAGCTCACCTCCTCCAGGGACACCGCGGCTGCAGCAGCCCGAGCACTTCCGGCTCCATCCCCCGCTCTGGGCGCAGCCGCTGAAGGGGAAGGCCACGCGCTCCATTCATATGCACGTCTCCTTCCACCATTAAAACAATGAAAAAGAAAACGCGCGAAAAAGCTGGGGGCGAGACCCTCATTAGCATATTGCAGTTCGATTGGACAAGGCGCCAGTCACCCTTCCTGCATCGGCTGTTCCATTGAATGAACTTTCCCGGGAGGGCGGGACATTTGAGATGACACTGAGCCGATTAGCATAAAGCGCGCCAAATCCCTGAAAGGTGACAGGGTCCTTCGCTCACCCCTCCCACGCGTGCCTGGAGCAGACAGCCCGGGCCCAGCGCAGGGGGCAGCACCCGGCCAGCGACCCAGGGGATCGAACCTCAGTGTCTCGCCCCGCCCTGGGCGTAATTAACCTGCCACCGAGAGGCTGCGCCTGTTGCATTTCCCCCCACGCGCTGCACCCAGCTGCCCTGGGCGGGGTCCCCGCCGCTTTGCCCGGCTCTGCCCACTCAGATCACGAGCTCCTGGAAGGGAGGCCCAGCGCAGGTTCGCAAGCAGAGGGGCAGCTGCTGGGGTTTCCCTAAGTGATTAGCTCGCCCAATTACGGTGTCCCTTAAAATAGCGTCCCCCAAAATGTGTGGGGTCTCCGCTCAGTGACAGACGTCGCAGGGCAGCCAGTGGAGTCCCTCTCCTGCCCTTGGAGGGACGTTTTAGCCCCTCCGGTGGCTGGGATGTGGGATGCTGCTCTGAGGCCTGGAAGTTGGTGGGCGTGGAGAGACTGGAGGGTTGGTGGGGAGTGTGACCTCAGTTGTGGGGCACAGGGGTGGGAAGAGCACACCCCATGCCAAAGGAGTGACCCACAGTGCAGTCCATTAGGGAGACAGTGGGCTACTGATCTCCACTGCTTGGAACTGCTTCCCTTTCACTGCACTCATTAATAACAGGAAAAGATTGACATGAATAGAGAGGTCACCCTGTTAGTCTGAGCTTGGTAAAACAAAAGGAAAACATTATGCAGCACTTCAAAGACTAACAAGATAGTTTATTAGGTGATGAGCTCTTGTGGGGCAGACCCACTTTGTCAGATTTCAGACACTGAGCAAAGCTCACAGCCCTGCCCACCTTGGCTCATTGCAGCCCATGGGGCCTGCCCTCCAGGGACTCAGCCAGGTCTTTTTTGCATATAGCTACACTTTTGGCCTTCACAGCAACCACAGTGCCACAGGCTCATGTGTGAAAAATGTCTCCTCTGGTTTGTATACAACCTGCTGCCTATTTATTTCATCAGGTGATCTCTGGCTGTTATGTTGTGAGGAAGGCAAATAACATGTGGCTATTCATCTTTCCCACTCACTCATGATTAAGAGCACAATCTTGATTTGGTCAGATTTGGTCAGATTTGGCCAAAGGTCCATCTAGCCCAGTGTCCTGTCTACCCACAGTGGCCAGTGCTAAGTGCCTCAGAGGGACTAAACAGAACAGAGAGTCCTGAAGTGATCCCTCCTCTGTCTCTCATTCCCAGCCCCTGACAAACAGAGGCTAGGTACCCCATTCCTACCCATCCTGGCTAACAGCCATTGATGGACCCAACCTCCATGAATTTATCTAGTTATTTCTTGAACCCGGTTAAAGTCCTGGTCTTCACAACATCCTCTGGCAAGGAGTTCCACAGGTTGACTGTGCACTGGGTGAAGAAATACTGCCTTTTGGTTTTGTACCAAGCTCTACCATAGTTCCTTTTAGGCTTTGCCTGTACTAGTGAGCTCACATGGCCCAGCTGTACCAATGTTGCTGCCTTGACGTAAAAGCGCTTGTGTAGTCGCTCTGTGCCAACAGAAGAGGGCTCTCCCATCAATGTCATAGACCCAGCTCCACATGCCACAGTAGCTAAGATGATGGTAAGAGCTCTCCTGCTGACAGCACTGCACACAACCACTGGTGTGGGTGAAATTTACATCCCTGGGGAATAGGTTTTTCCACATCCCCAAGCAAAATAATTTTGGTCAGCACAAGCGGTAGAGAAGACATGGCCAAAGTTGTCTCTTTTTGTGACTGCATCACATTATTGACTCACTGCACTTGAGATCCACTCTGACTCCCAGAGACCTTCCTGCCGCTCAGCCCAGGGGTCCCTCGTTTTGTCAAAAGCAACGAGGAGTCCTGTGGCACCTAATAGACCAACAGATTTTTTGACGCATAAGCTTTTGTGGGCAAAGACCCACTTCGTCAAATGTATGTAGTGGAAATTCCTCGTTTTGTTGTTGCTCATTTGACTTTTTTCCTCTGAAGGATTTTTTATCTTGTGGGTTTCACACCAATTCTCCAGTTTGTTGTTTCGCACCTGCCCTCCCAAGTCACTGCCACCGCTTTTGTCCTGTATTACCCCAAAATGTTCAAACCCTGCTCCCCACTCCCTTTGCTAAGGCCTTAATTAAAATATTGGCTCAGGGTAAGAAAGGTGCCTGGTGCCATGTCCAGTCGAGGAGCAGAATGCTAATAATGTCTATGACCTACCCCGTGGTGTGTAGCTGTCTCCTTTGGCCTAGCTTTTTCACACTCTTAAAGCTGCATTGTGTGAGGAGCTGTACGTATACTTAGTAAAGACAGGTCTCTGTCCTAGCAGCGGGGGTAGGTGCAGACACCAGCCAGAGTCCCGTGGCCATGGTCCTGACGTTTGTAGTCTCATTTCACCCCTGATGCCAGCAAACGGGTAAACAAAACACCTGAGGGGAGGAAAGGTAGGTTAAGAGCCTCATTTCCCATCACATGCAGGCAGTTTTCTGAGGGTGTGTCTACACAGTAGGGTTTAACTCTCAATAAGCTATGCAAATTGAGCTACATCAATTGTGTAGCTTATTTCAAAATAGCTTATTTCAAAATTGGGAGCATCTACACAGCACTTATTTTGAAAGGATATGTCTACATTTGCAAATGTAGAGACCGGAAATTGCAAATGAAGCGGGGATTTAAATATCCCATGCTTCATTTGCATAATCGTGGACTGAAAAATAAAACAAAGATCAGGCAAAGAGTCGCTGGTGACAAATTATTAGTAGCAATGGACATTCTACATTCAACTAAACGTTGGTGTGGATATTTGCATAACGGATAGAAGTCCTTGTCAATCTTTAAAAGTTTTGCTACATCATTTTACTTCTCTAGGATGGATCCTCGGCTGATGTAAAACTGTACTCAGATTGTTTTATTTTACCCCAAAACTTAATGGATGGAAATCAGGAGAGCTCACTTACAGTGGAAAAATCTAGCACAAATATGTGCAAACAAGATTGAAGTCTATTTCATTAAAAATAAAATGAACATTTAAAAACAATCAGTCTAGATTTATTCTAGACTTTAGTGCCTTCATTGTGTTACTGGATGCTTTTGCTACTGTAATTTAACTGAAATCAGTGTCATCTATTACTGTAGTAAAACTGGAGTAATGCCAGTTGTGAATTAGGCACACGTAGTCTGATTCTTATTTACACTAAGGGCTCTTCTACCAAAGGAAATTGACTGGAATAGCTACTGTAGAATGACTGTACTGCTGTAACTTTGTATAACTCCACATTTTCAGAGCTGGCGCTAGGCATAAGCAAACTAAGCAATTGCTTAGGGCCCCAAGTGGCACCAGTGGCCCCCTATTAATTATTATTATGTGTTGTGGGAAGGGGGAAATATTGTTGCTTAGGGAATCCAATAGGCTAACATTGGCATTTCTATTTTATAATTTAGTCTTGTATAATCATATAATGTTATTCTCGACTCTTCTATCTTTACTCATAGGCTACGTCTACACTGCGCATTGTTGCGCAAGGAGATATGCAAATGAGGCACGACAATGAATATCACCATTCCTCATTTGCATACCTAATGAGCTGCCATTGTGCACAAGGGGCTTTTGTCCAAGAAGGAGCAGTGTAGTGCAAAACCCCCTCTCTTGTGCAAGAGGGGAAAATAAGCGGCAGAACGGATCTTGTGCAAGGGGGGGGGGGGGGGTTGTGTAAGAAGGAGCAGTATAGACTTGCACAAAAATGATGGCTCATTAAGTATGTGATATTCATTGCTGTGCCTCATTTGCATATGTTCTTGCTCAAGACTGGGCAGTGTAGATGTAGCCTTGTAGTGTAGAAATAGCCTCCGAGACCCTGGAACTTCATTTGCATATCCATGACGTATCGCGCAGAGTGACCCGTGTCCCTGGTCCATGGGCTGCAATGTCACACAGAGAGTGGACTGATGGAGACGCATTGATGTCCCTTGTGCAGCAGGACAAGCTGTACAAATGATGCTCCAGGGGACAGACCAGCCCCCTCAGGCGTCTCCTAGGCAGGGACCAGCCGCCTAGGGCAGGTCTGTGCACACTGCTGTCTTATCCCCTGTCCATGTACCATGACTGGGCTGCTGCAATCCGGCAGCAGCTATCTCCGTAGCGTGTCCTGATCTTCCCCTGGCTGCTCAGTGTCAAGTGCAAATCACCAAGTGGGTGATAGTTCACATCACGGGATCATCGGAGGTCTCCAGACTGGCACTCCACAAGGCCACCTGAGCCTCAGAAGAGGTTTGGGATCCCTAAGAGGAACAGGAAATAGAGAAAGAATGTGGGTGCAAAAAAGGATGGAGACAGATGTTTCTGCCACAACATCCTTTGGCAAGGAGTTCCACAAGTTGACTTTGTGCTATGTGAAGAAATACTTCCTTCGGCTTGTTTTAAATTTGCTCCCCTATAAATTTCATTTGGTCACCACCTAGTTCTTGTGTCCTGGGAAGAAGAAAATAACTCTTCTTTATTATGTTTCTCCATTGATTATATGATTGTAATTTGTTTAGTTAACAGTAAATTCTCCTTTAGTCTTCCACTTGGAGAAAGTTAAAATGTTTCAGCCATGGAAGTGTTTCTACTGAGAAATTGGCTGTAGTAGAAAAGATTATATTTCCCCCTGGAAAACTTGATTTACAACCAGAAAAAATCCAGTTTTTGACAGGAAGTGTTTAGAATGGACAAAACCATTTATTTTAATTTCAAATTGAAATGTTCATTCTGGTTTTACAAAGCAGGACTGTCGCTGCTCCCTTAGCTCTAGGGACTGAACTGCCCTGACAGCAGGTCCTGCCATGGGAAAGGGACCCAGGCGAGTCCCCAGACCCGCAGGCGGAGTGACCCCACTGGACAGTGCCAGCAGCGGGTGTATTGTGGGAACAGGTGAATCCCACTTCTCTAGCCACGTGTTTCTGCACCTTTTCTCCTTTGATAGACGTCCCTCAGATCCCTTGTTAGCTGCCTCCTCTCTAACCTGGGCAGCGTGATACTTTTAGTTGCTCCTCGTACAGACCCACTCCATGCTCTCTGTCATCCCTGGCCCCTGGCTCTGAATTTTTTCTGGTTTCCCCAGGGCCCTTTACTCCAAGTCACCAGCCACTAGATCCTGAAGAACCCATGCTCAGAGGGTCACTAATATGGCCCTTCCTGACCAAGGGACATGTGTCCAGCCCTAGATTGGGACTCAACAGACCTGGGTCTACCACTTTCCATTGGGGTGACTTTGGGCAAGACACTGCCCCTTTCTGTGCCTCAGTTTCCCCATCTGCAGAATGCGGATAATGAACCTTCTCTCCTTTGGAAAGTAGGTTGAGCGCTGCTGCTGAGACAAGCTTGAGGTGCTTTGCCAATGTATCAACTGTCGTTAATGTGGGGGAAGGAAAAAACTACCAGGGAATCGGTCCCACCCATGTGAAAGAGTTTCTAGCAGGAGCTGATTCCAGCTCAGGACCTACATTAAAGTCTAGGAAGAGAAGGGTCCTTTATAGTGTCCACGCTAGGGCTTAGACCAGGCTCATTAACAATCCCCCCTTCCCCCTCCCCGCCCACCACCACCACCTTGTTACACTGGCCTAATGTCTGAGGTGTTGGAGGAGGAGCAACTTTTACTGATCCACGAATGGGCTTGTCTGGCCTTACACTCTGCTAAGCGCTGAAAACCTGAGTGGGGCCGAGGGAGCAGCCCCTGGGGCGTTACTGCCCAGCCCGCTCGGTCCCAGACCCAGCTGCCATTCAGTGGGGCTCCAGGGGAACCCCTCAAACATCCAGAGGGGCTGGCCAGAGCCAGGACACCAGCCTTGCAGGGGAGGGGTGGGTGTAGCACTGACATCACAAAGGCCTGTGGCAGGACCTCAGCCTATTGGGGGACAGGGATGACCTCACAGAGAGACTCTGACAACAGCCAATCAGGACAGAGGCGCAAGGCCGGGGCGAGCTCGGAGATTCCCGCGGTTTGGCAGCAGCGCGGCCCCTTCCCAGGGTCTCTGCGGGGACCAGATGGAGAATTGGGAGCGAGGGGCGAGGGCAAGAGGAGCCTCGTCGGCGTTTTCTCCTTCCTTGCGGCCGGTCGTGTCGGACCCAGTGAGACGGTCGGAGCCTCAGAGAGGTATGGAGCCTGCTCAGTTTGGTTCCCCTTTGCCCCCTCCCCTCCCTCTGTCTCGCCTTCTTCTGCATCTTCCCCCCTTTCCCTGCTCCACCAAGCAGGGTGGGTGGGAGTTGGGGGGTTGGGGCGGTCGGAGGCCTCACTCAGAGCTGAGCTGGGAGAGTGCTGGGAGCTGGAGGTGACCTGGCCCGTGCTTTTGGACATCTGTTGAGCCCTCTCCCCTCCCCCAGCTGCCTCCGAGCTCCCGGTCTTGCTGCGGATTGGTCGAGTGGGTGGTTACTGACAGGGGAGACTCGCGGCCTTTTGTTCTCTTTAAAACTGTTCTCGGTGAGTCGTTATTAATGGTTCCCAGCCATGCTGGGAGGGCCTAACACGTGGTGCTCTGCAAGGATCTGTTCTGGGACGGTTCTCTTCAATCTTCATCAGTGATTTAGATATTGGCATAGAGAGGGCCCTTATTAAGTTTGCAGATGATGCGAAGCTGGGAGGGGTGGCAAGTGCTTTGGAGGAAGGGTCATAATTCAAAGTGATCTGGACAAACTGGAAAAATGGTCTGAGGTAAATAGGGTGAAGTTTAATAAAGACAAATGCAAAGGGCTCCACTTCAGAAGGGACAATCCACTTCACACACACAGAATGGGAAGTGACTCTCTGGAAAGGAGTCCTGCAGAAAGGGCTCTAGGGGTCAGAGTGGACCACAAGCTAAATAGGAGTCAAAAGTGCGACACTTGAAAAAAAAGCAACCATGATTCTGGGGGACACTAACAGGAGTGTGGTAAGCAAGACACGAGAAGTCATTCTTCCGCTCTACTCTGCGCTGATTAGGCCTCACTTGGAGTCTTGTCTCCTGTTCTGGGCGCCATGTTTCAGGGATGAATTGGAGAAATTGGAGAAGGCCTGGAGAAGAGCAACAAAAATGTGGAACAGTTTAGAAAACATGAGAATGAAAGAACTGGGCTTGTTTAGTCTGGAAAGGAGAAGACTGAGAGAGGACATGAGAGCGGTTTTCACGTACCTAAAACGGTGTCACAAGGAGGAAGGAGGCAAACTGTTCTCCTTGGCCTCTGAGGACAGGACAAGAAGCAATGGGCTTAACCTGCAGCAAGGGAGGTTTAGGTTGGACATTAGGAAAATGTTTCTGCCTGTCAGAAAAACTTCCTGTCCGGGTGGTGAAACACTGGAACAAATTGCCTGGGGAGGTTACGGAATCTCCATCACCGGAGATATTTCAGAGCAGGTTGCACAGACACCTGTCAGGGATGATCTAGATGGTGCTGGGTCCTGCCGCGAGGGCAGGGGAACTGGACTCCATGGCTTCCCCAGGTCCCTTCACATTCTACTGTTCTGTGATTCTGTGATTCACAGCCCAGATGGATCAGTCCCAGACCAGCAGGGTTGGCGGGGGAGGGGGGTGGTCAAGCTGTTTCTCTACCATACCTATCTCTGGGCAGTTCCTGAGTCTCTCTAAGGGCCAGGGCTGCTCACACACTTGCTGCTGGTGCCCATGAGTTTTACAGCCCTGGGCTCTGATTGTCCAAGTGTCCCAAGGGGCTGGCTGGGGTCAGGACACCAGCCATGCGGGGGGAGGGGGCGGTGATGCCACAAAGGCCTGTGTGGGGAAGGAGCTGGGGGGGGGGGTGGCGCTCAGCTCATGGAGATCCCGACATCAGCTGCAAGGCAGGGCAGCCTCAGAAACACCCCCCAGCCCTTTCTGGCTGTGTGGGAGCCCCCCAAAGAGGTGGGGGTGGAATCGCTCTGAGACCGACCCCTCGGGGGGGGTGACTTGGGCCAGCCTTTGGGACGTCCCCTGAGACCTCTCGGCCACCGCCCTCTCCCAGTCTCACTGCTGATTGGCTGAGCAGGGGGCCATGGACAGGGAGGAGGTTTCCCAGTTTCCCAGCGGTGACCCCGGCTACTCTTCCTTTGCAGGCTCCGCACGGGCGGGGTCTGGCCTTGGGCCGGCCCTGCGGGGGTCCTGCGGGCAGAGCCCCACACGGGCGCTCAGACAGCGGGGAGGTGAGCATGGGCGAGTAGGGGGAGGCTGTTTTCCTTTAGCGCTGGGGTTGGGGGCGAGAAAGGGGAGACTGGGGACCCTTGGGCAGGGCTGTGTTGGGCCATTCCTCCGTCAGGGACAGGGTTGGGAGATGGGAGTTGAGATCAGGCCTGGCTGGCTCTGGGAACAGGAGCCTCAAATCCCACCCCCAACCCAAACAACTCCCCCCTCCCCCACCATGGGATCCATCCACATGGTCCTAGTCTGGAGAGACAAGGCCCTTCCTAAGAGCCGTGCCCCATGGATCTGACTCGCTCCCCTGAGCACCAGGGCCCAGCCCCGGGGACGGGGATAGGGGCTCGTTGGCACAGCCTGGGCACGGGTCTATTGACCTGCCCCACCTCTCTCCCCCGCAGCGCGTCAGCTCCTGCATCGCGCCCAGAGTGTCCCAAGGGAGCGCCAAGGCCCCAGGGAGCAGCAGAGCCCGGTTGTAATTGCCCCCCCCGCACCCGGCATTGGAGGTGAGTGACCTCTGAGCCGGCCCCCTGGCTCCAGGGTGAGCAGGCGGCTCCCACAGGCCGCAGGGCCGGCAGCGGCAGGGCTGCAGGCTGGGAGTGACCCTTGGGGAGGGCAGAGTCAGAGCTGGGCCTGAGCCAGACTTGGGCCCAGCTCATCTTCTCCTGGCTCAGGGGAGACCCGGGGACGATAAGGACCCATGTTCCAGCCCCGGCTCCAGCCAGGTTTCTTTCTGGCCCTGGGCCCCTCCTTGTCCCCCTGGTAGGGTTACCAGATGGTTTTGAAAAACATCGCAGACACACGTGATCTCAGAACGGGAAGGGGGGACCGGCTGGGAGGGGAGTGAGCCTGGCTGGGATGGGGCTGGGGGGAACGGGGCTGGCGTGGGGAGATCGGGGCCGGGGGAGACCGGCCAGCAGGAAGCAGGGCCGGCTGGGAGGAGGCTGGGAGGAGCAGGGCTGACAAGAGGAGAGTGGGGAGGGGAGGGACCAGCCGGTGGGAAGCAGGGGGCTAGCCGGGATGGAGTTGGGGGGAGCGGGTCTGGCCAAGGGGGGAGTGGCCAGTGGGGAGTGGGGCTGGCCTGGGCGCACGCAGATCCTGGGGTGCTGCCTGTCCCGGCTACGGTCCCGGTGAAGCACGAGAGAGTCCGGCCCCAGGATTCCATCTCTCCCCGGACCCGCCCCCCCTCCTCTCTGCTGTGTAGCTACGTACTGCCTGGCTGGTACTGTCCAGTCCAAACCCTGCAAAACCAGCTGGGGGTGCAAGTCCCCATGGAGGGCCCTGCCCACCGACCTTCGCCCCAGGAGCTGGGGGTCTCGTTAGCACCTCTCCCCAGTGGCTCCAGCAGAGAGACGTGGGCCGGGAGGCGCCTGGCCCAGGGGGGTTGGGAGCTGGGAGCAGGACACTGATGGGGCCCCCTATCCTTCCTTCATCCCAGCTCAGCACAGCCCCCACTAGGGAGCTTGGGGCCCAGCTGGGACTGTCCCTCGGGTGCCCAGCTGAGGACACCGGCCAGCCGGCCAGGGAGGGGCCTGACCCCTCTGTCCACTGCTGCTGCGTCAGAGGTGAGGGACCCCGCTGGGCAACGGGCCCCTAGAGCAAAGACACCGGCAGATGCCAGGCCAGGGGCTCTGCGGAAATGCCCCCGCACAGGCTCCCACCCGGCAATGGGAGTAGGGTTACCAGGTGAGTTAAAAAAAAATATCGGACACACTTGATCTCAGATGAGGTTGGGAGGACGGGACGGGAGGCAGGCAGGGGTGTCCGGGGCGGGGTGTCTCCAGTGGGAAGCAGGCCTGACGGGAGGGGGTCAGGTTGGGGGCTGGCCGGGGCAGATCGAGGGGAGGAGGGGAGAACTGGCCGCCGGAAGCAAGGCTGGTGTGGGCAGCGGGGCTGGCCGGGAAAGATCAGGAGGAGAAGTGGGGGAGAACCGGCTAGCCGGGAGGGGGTTGGGGGGAGCGAATCGGCCGGCGGGGAGTGGGACTTAGCCGGGCACGTGCAGCTCCCAGGGCGCTGCCTGTTCCGCGCATGGTCCTGGCGAAGCGCGAGTGAGTTCTGCTGCGGCTCCACAAGGCGCTTGCCCAGTGCTCAGGAGCACAGACGGGGCTTCCCCTCCCCACAAGGCGTCACACGCAACCAGAGGCTCCCAGCGCCGATCGTGCCCCTCTCCCAGCCACGACCCCTCCCCCCGCCAGGCATCCGTCGGGCGCCCAGCCGGAAAACCAGAAAATACCAGACATTGCTCATGCCCGGTGTGTTCTGACTGTTCTTACCGGGCAGAGGGCCCCAAAACTGGCCCGTCCGGTAGAACACTGGACACCTGGCAACCCTGAATGGGAGCCCGGTCGCAACACGCCAAAGCCTCTGGGACCGGCCCCACGGGAGAGTGAGTCTGCCTCTCCCCTCCCCTGCCCTGCTCCATGTAGGACCAGCCCCTCCCCAGGCACCAAGGCGCCCGCTCTTCTGTGGGGCCAGGATGCGGCCCACTGGGACCCAGCCCCAGCCAGGGCCCTGGGCAGCCGAATCCTGTGGGGGAACAGCTGGCATGGGGGGGTGGGGGCGGAGGGAGGCGGTAGCAGCTTCTGCAATGATAGGCCAGAGGGGTCTGGCCCTGGGGGGCCCTAGAGAGGCGCTGCCCAGGGCCAAGCTCCCACTGCCCCCCTGGGTCCCAGGGCCCCACGTCTGAGAGGCCCTTGCTGTCTTGGGACAGGAGGAGCCCGGCCACGGGGATGCGCCAGCTCCCCCCCCACCGAGCCTGGCTCCAGGTGCCCACAGCTCGGCAGGTCCTGCTCCAGGGCAGGTGTCGCCTGTGGGGAAGGAGCCGCCAGCGGGAGTCGGAGCATCAGTCGGAGCTTTTCCTGCTAACGCCTGGACTGGAGGCACGGACACGACCCGGCCCTGGGCCAGGCACCAGGGTAGAAGGAAGAGCTGCCCCTCCCCCCCCCCCCGTTGGGGATTGATTTGCCCCCGCTCCTCCCCATCTCCTGTCCCTGGACAGGGACCTGCACAACCCAGTGAGTCAGGGCCAGCTTATGGACTGTAGCCATTGGGCTGCACAACCCTGACTAAAGGGGCAAGGTACTGACTATGGCCATTGGGCCATACTGCCCCCTTAGAAAAGGGGCAAGGTACTGACACTGGCCATTGGGCCACACTGCCCCTAAGAAAAGGGGCAATGTACTGACACTGGCCATTGGGCCATACTGCCCTTAGAAAAGGGGCAAAGTGCTGACTCTGGACATTGGGCCACGCTGCCCTGAAAAAAGGGGCAAGGTACTGAGACTGGCCATTGGGCCATACTGCCCTTAGAAAAGGGGCAATGTACTGACACTGGCCATTGGGCCATGCTGCCCTGAAAAAAGGGGCAAGGTACTGACACTGGCCATTGGGCCACACTGCCCTGAGAAAAGGGGCAAGGTACTGACACTGGCCATTGGGCCACGCTGCCCTGATAAAAGGGACAAGGTACTGACACTGGCCATTGGGCCATACTGCCCTTAGAAAAGGGGCAAAGTGCTGACTCTGGCCATTGGGCCACACTGCCCTAAGAAAAGGGGCAATGTACTGACACTGGCCATTGGGCCACGCTGCCCTGAAAAAAGGGGCAATGTACTGACACTGGCCATTGGGCCACACTGCCCTTAGAAAAGGGGCAAAGTGCTGACTCTGGCCATTGGGCCAAACTGCCCTGAGAAAAGGGGCCAGTTACAGACTCCAGCCACTAGGCCGTCCTGCCCTAAGGCAAGCTCATCCAGAGGGAAGTTCAGAGCCCGCAGGCTTTGTGGCGGGAGAAGCTGCCGTCATCTCGGAACCAGGCGTGGGCTGGACCCAACGACCCGACAGAGATGATTCCTGCCCAGGGATGGGGCGTGTCACGGCACAGAGTGAAGACTAAACAACCCGCCCAGCAGCCAGGACCAGCCGAGATCACACACGGGACCAGGGCAGCAGAGGAGGAAACCGGCCGGCCAGGGCAGAGAGGCCAGACGGGGGCTGCATCTCGGGGACCTGCTGAAGCCTGGAACAGACCGAGGGGCCTCTCCGTCGCGCCGCTTTCCCCAGACCCGAGCTTGGGCTGCCGGTGCCCTTCAGCCAGGAAGCCGGGCACAGAAGTCACAGCAAGCATGGAGCCTCGCAGCCCTGCCCTGGGCACTTGTGGCCTGGCCAGGCCCTTCCCAGAGAGACTCCCATCCAGTGCAGATCCCTACGGCAGGGGTGGGGAACCTCAGGCGCGGGGCCGGATGCAGCCCCGGCTTGTGGGGATCCGGCCCCTGAAGGTCAGGGCTCCCCCCTGCATTGGGGGCCTATGCTGGGGTGGGGAGAGGGGCTGTTTCTCGATTGTGTGCAGCCCCCCATGGATTTCTCTGTGGGTCAGTAGCCCCGACCCAGCAAAGGTTCCCCACCCCTGCTCTGTGGGGGGTAAAGGTCCCTGGGAACCTGACTAGGGCCCCACCCATTTCACTGCCAGGAGACGTGCAGCAGGGCGGGGTGGGAGTCTGCACTCCCACGTGGTGAGAGACCTGGGACGCCAGCTGCTCGCCTGTCCCTGCCAGGATGGGACAGGAGTTGTCCTGCCCCAACACAGGCACTCTCGGAGGGCAGATCAGAGCCACCCTGAGGCGAAGGGAGAAGTGAGGGTGAAACGGCTCTAGCCCTGCCCCGCAGGCTGCTGGGAAGAGAAATTGGCACTCTTGGGCTGTCCCCCACCCCCACCGCACACAATCCTAGTTTGGGCCAGGACCCGGCCGGTCAGAGAGCCGGGAAATTTCCCACGGAAACCCCCAGGAGTGTGACAGGGAGCAGCGTGGAAATGCCCTGGCTGTGAAATGGGCGAGGTTGCAGGGGGACGCGATGGGGCCCTAGTTCTGGCGTATTCCCTGGAAGTTGTGGGAAAGGGTCTGCCAGAAACTCCTGGCCCTGTTGGTCCCCAGGGTCATTGGGGAATCCCCTAGTGCAGCCTTTCTCCAGCTGGGGCTCCCAACCCAAAAGGGGGTCCCAGGGCCAGGGTACGGGGCTCGCGAGCAGGGTCACTGGCCGCCTGGGTTTTCCCAGCCATGACCTCGTCTTTGGGCCTCAAATCTTCCTCTGGGCAGATGTTTGGAAATATTAAAAACTGTCGGATTTCTCCTGGCTTTCCCAGCTGAGTGGCTGGAAAGCAGCGGCTACTGTCTGACCATCCGGTTTGGGGGCAGCCCCATTGACAGCAGCAGCACAGGAGGAAGGGAGGCCTGGTACGGTATTGCCACCCTTCCTTCTGCACTGCTGCTGGCGGTGGGGCTGCCTTTCGATCTGGGTGGCTGCAGAGCAGTGGCCCCTGGCAGGTCACCCAGCTCAGAAGTCAGCGCTACCACCAGCCGCAGCACAGAGGGAAGGGGGCAGTGCTGCTGGGTGTGGGGCTGCCTTTTGAACTGGGTGGCCGGCGAGCAGTGGCTGCAGGCCAGGGGCCCAGCTCAGACGACGGCGTCCCTGCCAGCAGCAGCACAGAAGCAGGGTGGCTCCGTGTGGTGTATCACTCCTACTTCTGCACCACTGCTGGCGGTGGCCCTGTCTTCCGAGCTGGGCACCCCAGGAGCAGCCACGACTCTCTGGTCACCCGCTCGGCAGTCAGTGCTGATCCCAAGAGCGGTGCAGCAGGAAGTGCAGGACGGGCGGGATTGCAGCACTTCCTTCGGCACCGTGGCGGGTGTCAGCCCTGCCTCCCAAACTAGGTGACCAGAGAGCGGGTGCTGCTGGCCAGGGGCTACTTCAGAGGGCAGCGCCGATACCAGCAGCAGCACAAACAAGGGATGTCAATGTGTATAGTCGGCTACACGATTAACCGATACGTCTGGGCTTATTGGTTAATCCTGGCAACTCCACACACCCCTCCCCCGGCTGCCTCAGGAACAGAAGCAGCAAGAGGGGGGGAAGGTGGGAGCTGGTGTCTGTGGGGAGCCAGCTTTTAAGCTGCCTCCCCATGAGCACCAGATCCCATGGAGCTGCCTGGCCCCCACCACGTGCTGCAGCCTCTCATAGAGATGCAGCAACAGGGAGGCGAGGGGGGCAGGCGGGAGCTGGTGAACACGGGAAGCAGCTTTTAAGACAGTTCCCCACGTGTATCAGCTCCTATGGAGCCACGTCTCACCCATCCCCCTCCACTGCTGCCTCTCTATCAGCGCGGGGGCAGGGCAGACATGAGATGAGATGTACGGGGAACTATCTTCTAAGCCGGCTCTCCACACATGCCAGCTCCACGGAGCCCCCTTTCCTCCCTTGCTGTCTCACACAGAGGCAATGGGGGGGGAGGTGGTTGCTCGAGGGGAGCTGACTTAAAATCTAGTTTTCCATGAGCACCAGTTCTGCGGAGCTTCCGGCTCCTGCCTCTCACACTCCAGAGGAGGCTGCTGCAGAGCAGCCTCTGTCCGGGGCAGGCACAAGCTCTCGTCGCACAGAGGCTGCTGTGTAGGATGCCGGTGCAGCCTCTGTCTGCTGTGTGGGATGCCGGTGCAGCCCTGCATTGCTGACTCAGGCGCCAGGGATTATCGAATAATTGTGGAATTGCTTCAGTTTGATGCAGTGACATGATTGTTCAATGACTCCCTGTCTGACATCCCTAGCAAAAAGGGAGGGTGGCCCTGGACGGTGCTCCCCTCGTCCTTCTCTGCCATCGCTGGCGACGGCCCCACTTCTCACGCCGGGCAGCTGGACAGTCCGTGCTGTCTCCAGTAACAGTGCAGAAGGCAGGTGGGCTGCTGCAGCTTTGCCTCCCTGCCTTCTGCGCCGCTGCTGCTGGGTAAGGATGTTAAATAACGATTCATCGAAGAGTTGAGTAGTCGATAGAATTTCCATTGGCTACTCGACTAGTCGATGGGCACTTTCTGCACTTTGAAATGTACAAGGGCCCCAGCAGGGCCTCCTGTGCACTTCAAAATCCGTGTGCAGCCCGGGGCCAGCAGGAAGTCCCACTGACTCCGGGCTTTACGAGGGTCCTTCCGCTTTGAAAGGCATAGGATCCTGGAGGCTCTTGTGCATTTCAGAGTGGAAGCACCTGCACGGAGCCTGGAGTCAGCAGGGGACTCAGACCACTGGCAATCCCGAGGTCCATGCGGCGCTGCTCCTTTGGAGTACCCCCTTTTCACCCCTTTTCCCATGAGTAGGCAGCGCCAGCACCACCAGCAGCGCAGAAGGGAGGGTGGCCTGGTGTGGCGGTGCCTCCCTTCCTTCTGCACTGCTGCTGGTCGTGGCACTGCCTACCAACAGGGAGGCTGGGGGCAGTTATAAGGGGTCAGGTGCCCAACCTGGATGGCAACCCAACCGCCAGCAGCAGCGCAGGAGGGAGGGGAGCTGGTCTGGTATCACCACCCTCCCTGCTGTGCCGCTGCTGGCCGTGCCTCTCACTTCTCAGCTGGACAGCTAGAGTGCGCAGGCACCATGTGCACAAGGCCCTCTGCCCCCAGCCAAGGCACAGAAGGTCTGCGACTGCCGCCCTCCCTTCCGTGACCCTGCTGGGGGCAGCCTGGCCTGCCACACTGAGGGTACGTCTAGACTACAGGCTCTTGTCAACAGAAGTTTTGTCGACAGATATTGTCGACAAAGCTTCTGTCGACAAAGAGCATCTAGACGACATCCAGTTCTGTAGACAAAGCAAGCCGCTTTGTCGACATGACAGTGTAGACGCAAAGGACAGTGTAGATGCAATAATGCCTTCTGGCGACAGAACTCGACAAAAGGCGTTATTCCTCGTAGAATGAGGTTTACAGCCGTCGACAGCCTCGTTGTGTCGACTGAATTCAGCGGCAGTGTAGACGCAGGTATAGTTTTTGTCGACTTTTGTCGACAGCACCCTGTAGTCTAGACACACCCTGAGTGGCCTGAGAGTGGCCCATGCTGGCAGGACACCCAGCTGCAAAGTCAGCACCACCGCCAGCAGCAGCACAGGAGGAAGGGAGGCCTGGTCTGGTATCTCAGCCCTTCCTTCTGTCCTGCTGCTGGTGGTGGCACTGACTTTGGACCTGGGCAGCAGCAGAGCAGTGGCTGCTGTTGTGAGGCCCAGTTCATAGGGGGCTCCACTGAGCAGCGAGTGAGGGGTGGTCACTGACGGGTCACCCAGCTCAGAAGTCAACGCCACCCCCAGCAGCAGCGCAGAAGGCAGGGTTGCCTGGCATGTTGTTGCCACGTTTCCTTCTGCACTGCTGCTGGCTGGGCTGCCTTCTCCTCTGGGGGACCACAGAGCAGTAGCCACAGGGGAGGTGCCCAGCTCGGAGGGCAGGTCTGCTACCAGCAGCAGCGCAGAAGGAAGGGGGTGTGGCCTGCCATTGCCCTCCTTCCTTCTGCCCCCCTGCTGGTGGAATCGCTGCCTTCCAAGCTGGGTGGCCAGAGCGAGCGGGATCCCAGCTGTGAAGTCAGTGCCAGCAGCAGCAGCAGCGCAGGAGGAAGTGGAGGCAGCGATGCCGTTGCCACCCTTCCGTCTGCACCGCTGCTGGCCAGGTTGGGCGGCAGAGAGCAGCTGCCCCTCCAGCCGCCCAGCTTGGGAGGCCAGGAGAGATCAGGGACATTTCTTCTTATTTCCAAACTCCACCGGGATGGGGACCTGGGGACTGAACATGAGGCCATGGCCGGGAAAGCCCA
Organism: Rafetus swinhoei; assembly: GCA_019425775.1. NCBI lineage: Eukaryota > Metazoa > Chordata > Testudines > Trionychidae > Rafetus > Rafetus swinhoei. The sequence goes on along the minus strand of CM033444.1, from coordinate 13,905,455 downwards.
AACGTCTGGTGCCCCTGTGAGTGACCCTCCTGCCCTCGCCTTGCCGCCCCCTTCTGGGCAGGGACCCCCAGGGGGAGAAACGCTGCACTAGAGGATTCCTCTACAACCCCAAGGGCCACCATGGCCAGGAGTTCCTGGCAGCCCCTTTCCCACCACTTCCAGGAAGGAGGCGGTAGGTTCTCAGGGGAGGTTTCCCCAACTCAGAGATCTGCCTGGATGGAGAGTGGAGGAGCAAAGGGAGGGCCTGGCCAGGAACGCCCAGGGCCAGGGCAGGGCTCACACGACAGCCCCGCCCCTGGCAGGGAGTGGCCAGAGACTCCTGGGAACCGACGGGGTGTGTAAAGAAACCTGCTGCTCAGCCAGGCCCAAAACTCTGTGTCTGCCGGCCACTGGGGCCAGCCCTGATGTATCCAGCCTCCCGCTGACTCTGGAGTCCCTGCTGCCTTCTCCTGCATTGCCTGGAAGAGCAGAAGTGATTCGTGGTGCCCGAGAGATGCGCCTTCGATGCCAAAATCTCCACCCACCCGAGGTGTAGCAACAGCAGGAGCCAAGTACAAAAATTGTGAGATTGGTTTAAAATAAAGAGATTGAAGAGAAATAAACCGATCATTGATTGTATGAGCTTTGATTTCTGGGCCTTAAGCGCACGCGCGGGTCGGTCTCAGCCATTCCCTGCAAACCGGAGGACTTGAAACACTTTTCCCATGAGAGCTGAGGGGGAGGCTACACACCAGGGCCTGTGGGGACAGAGCGGTGCCAGCAGAGCCCCCTCACTGGGATGCAGCCCACAGGCACAGAAGGGGTATTTCTGTTGCCATGATAGCAGCCCCTCCCCAGGCAAAGCCCGCCCAGACTCCTGGCTGGAGCAGTCATACCTAGGAGTCAGAGCAGGAGCTGTGGGTCAGAGCTGGGGTCAGGAGTCCCAGAGCAGCCCAAAGGCCGGTCTCCTTGGCTCAGACTTGAAGGTCCAAAGGAACCATCATGGTCATGTGGGCTGAGCTCCTGCACCTTGCAGGCCCCAGAACCTCACCCACCCCTCCAGTCCCAGCCCCACTCACCCTGGCTGAGTTACTGAGGCCCTCATGTCACAGCTCAGTGATGGCAAGGGATGGAGAATCCCCCATTGCACGACTTGAACCCAGTCCGGGTCTCTGCAGAGGGAGGCAGACGCACCCACCCAATCCCCACGGGCTCTGCCCATCTGACCCCTTGACAAGCCCTTCCCACCCCCACACATGGGGTCAGTCAGAGCAGGAGTGTTCTGGCCGGAGCCCCCAGCCACACGGCGGGGAAAGACTTGTCTGGAGCAGCTCAGCACTGGGGAGCCCACGTTTCCCTCTGCTGAGCGCGGGGCAGCTGGTCCAATTCCTCCCACTCACGTGAGTTCAAGGGCCGCCGAAGGGAGCTGGGCAGCACAAACGCTCCCATTCACACCCAGTCGCCTGAGCCCCTGAGTCCCTGTGCCCAAGCCCTGGGCCCTGTTGGCCGTGGAGCAGGGACTCTGACCGCCACACGCTGAGCTCCCAAGGGACAATCCCCGCCCTGGGCACCTTCCTACCAGCCCTGGCATCTCTTTCATCACACAGCTGGTGCGCAGCTTCCTGTCTGAGGGCCTCCCTGGCCGTGGCTGCTGCTGGAGGCTCCTGCGAGCTCAGCTCCCCTGGGTCTGGCGCTCCCTCTGCACGTCCTCCTTCTACTGCAGTCGGCCCTGCCTAAGCAGCTCCAGAGGCTTTTATACTCCCCTTCCGCTGGGAGCAGGCCCAGCAGGACTGGGGGGGGGCCCTTTCAGCCAGGTGGACCAGGCAACGCTCTGGTTCACAGGGCAGGGTTGATACACCCTGACACACCCTGTTACACGCGTCTGAAGATGACAACTCGTGGCTTCCTGTAACTTAAGGTTTGGTGCGGGGGTCGGGGGGGGGGAAGGGGGAGAGGAGGAGTTTGCAAGAGTGTGATAATGCTGCAGCCAGATTGGGGCTGGGTCCAAACTGGGGGCTTGTTGTCCAGGCTTCATTTTTAATACAGTAAAATATTCTCACACAAAAGCTTTCAACATTGTCTGTAGTGAGGAAAGAGCTGGGGAACATTTTCTGGGCCAGGGGTCTCTGTCCTACAGAAAAGTCAGTTGGGAACTGATGTGGCCCCCAACGGAGCCCCCCTCAGTGGCCCACCCACCGCCTGGCCACCCCCTCAGCCTCGCACCCTCTGCCCGCCGCCCCCCTCATTCTTGCACCTGCTGCCCAGCGCCCCCTCAGCCTCCCACCCGCTGTCCGGCCTTCCCCTTAGCCTCGCACCCATAGCCTGGCACCCCCTCAGCAGCCCACCCACCACCCAGCTGCCCCCTCAGCCTCTCACCCGCTGTCCGGCCTTCCCCTTAGCCTCCCACCCACTGCCTGGCACCCCCTCAGCCTCGCACCCACAGCCTGGCTCTCCCTCAGCAGCCCACCCAGCTGCCCCCTCAGCCTCCCACCCACAGCCCAGTGCCCCCCTCAGCCTCCCACCCTCCACCCACCGCCCCCCCTCAGCGTCGCACGCACTGCCTGGCGCCCCTCTCAGCCTAACACTCTCTGCCCGGTGACCCCTCAGCCTCACACCCACCACCCAGCGCCCCGTATGGGCCAATGCCTGGGGGTCTCTGGGCAGGGTCTGCCGGTGGGCAAGCAGCACAGTCTCCCAAGTAGGAGCTGTCTACATTACATGGGCACCAGGCCTGTGTCAGGGGACAAGCACCCAGAGCAGGCTCCAGCCTCATCCGGGAGCTTCACACCCTCTCACCTCTGGGCCCTGCCAGGGGAAGGGCTCGGGGAGAGGAACTCAGACACCCGCCTGCCACGCCGGGGTCTCTGTCTACCCTTAGATGCCAGTGCCAGGCCCTTCTCCAGCACCCCCCTCAGCGGGACCAGGGCCTCTGGAGTTTCTCCTGCAGGGCAGTGGGCGACAAACAGCCATCACTGGCCTGTCCGGCGGGGCCAAGCTCCGTGCCCAGCAGCCTCCCACACGCACGCAGGGACCCGCCTGCAAGGAGGCAGCCGCCCGGCCCGGCCGCCCCACAGGCACCGTGGGAGCAGAGACCCCGGCGCCGCGCAGGGGCCCTGCCTCCCGCAGCCACTCGGGGAAACGGCCAGGAAGCCCCTGAACGGTCCCTGCAGCCAGTGACAGCGAGGAGCCAGGGCAGCAACGTGGCTGCTCCTCATCCCAGGCCCGGACCCTTCTCTGAGGGCTGCGGGACCTGGGACAGCTCCCTTCCCTGCAGGCCCAGCCCTGCCTCTTCCCACCCACCCCCGCTTTGCCCCCACTGCACCCTTTCCCCTAAGCCCTGCCCTGTTCCAACCTGCCCCTCACATGCCCCCTCCAGCCCCATTCAGCCCTTCCCTAAGCCCCACCCCACTCCACCCTGCCCCTTTCTGCCCCTCACTTGCCCCCTCCTTCCCCCCTCCACCGTTTCCCCTAGCTCTGCCTCTTCCTGCTCCTCACTTGAGCCCTCCCACCCTCTTTCACCCCTTCCCACAAGCCCTGTCCTGACCCTTCTTGCTCCTCCAGCCCCCATTCACCCCTGTCCTGCTCCAGCCTGCCCCTCACATGCCCCCTCCCGCCTCCATTCACCCCTTCCCACCTGCCCTGCGAGTGGTTACTGGGGGGCTGGGGCTGGCAGCGTGGTTTGGCCCCCGAAATCACCATGGCAGCAGAAAGCAGAGCGACCTGGCCTGGCTCCACCTTGCCAGTGCCAGGCTCCCCTGGTAATCTCCCAGGTGTCCCTGGGCCTCATGGCCTGCCCCATAGGGCAGGACCCAGGGTGGCTGCCCCGAACAGTCCTAGGAATGGGACGGCTCTGCCCAGAGCCAGGCAGGAGCCAGACCCACACTCCGCTCTCCTCTGCCTGCCCATGCTCTCCTGGGGCTCCCTCCACAGCAGCTCAGGGCCTGGTGCCAGGGCAGCTCCATTAGCTGCACAGGGCGGAGCTGCAATGCGGCTGGAGATCGGCGAGGCCCAGGGGACACTCGCTCTGGGGGAACAGGCACTAGTAACTGCGGCTGGGCGGGAGCCACCCTGGGTTCCCTTTCCCTTTGGCAGCCTGTGAGTCATTCACCCCCCACAGCAAGGCGTTCCTGCCCAGTCAACCCTGCTCTGGGCAGCACCCCAGGCAGCCCCTCGAGCCAGGAAGTCGGCAGGGGCTGGTGGGAGACAGGGGGAGAAGCAGCCTTTGCAGCCAGCACAAAAACCTCCTGAGGTGCCCTCTGCCCGGCAGCGTTATTCCGGAATAACGGACGTTACTCCGAGATCACACAGCCCGTGTCTACACACAAGCCGTTACTGCGACAGAACGGCAAAATCCTGTCGAGCTGGAGGACGGCTACTCCAACTCCTGTAACCCTCCTCGCACGAGGCGTAAGGGAAGTGGGGTTAGAGGGCTCAGTCTCCAAATAAGTGCGGTGCAGACGCTCCCAAATTCGAAATCAGCTATTTCATCTTTAGCTATGCAATTAGTATTGGTAATTAGCATAGGCATTTACATAAACTTTTTTCCAGTTTAGCCCTGCTGTGTAGATGCACCCTAACTGAGCAGGGGCCAGCCCGGGGAGAGGGCAGAGGGTGTCTAAACTCTTGGAAGCTCCGCCCATGTGAGTCACTGAGAGGACACAGCAGGGTCTGTCCCAGGGGACGGTGCATGTTGGGAACAGGCTGGTGTCGCTGATGGGCTCCCCGTGGGGGACAAGAACACACCCCTGGGCTCTCTGGGCCTGGCTCCTCTTCACTGGAGAAACAATGCGGGCCAGCATCTCCCCGCCAGCTCTCGCCTGTGGCAGGGGACGGAGGCGGCGCAGGCAGGGAGTGGGGCTGGGCTGTGTCTCTCCCTCTCGGCACTCACATGGGGAACGGAATCGTTAAGGATTCATATTTAAATGTTCATTCCTGGGCACCTGAGCTCACCCTCCCTGAAGGACGGGGGCAGGTCTCACAGCTCCCTGCCTTTGTGCCCTCTGGGCCACCGCTTTCAGGTTTTCTTCACAAGCAGGGCAGCTGGAGATGCAGGTGAACACCAAGCAAAAGCTGAGACCCCGGAGCACGAGGCAGTCACAGAGACAGGTAGGCACGGCCTGGCTGTTCCTGGGCCCTGCCAGCAAGCACAGAGGCTGGGCCTGGGTGTAATTTGGGGGAGAGAAATACTCAGTGGACGGTGAACTTGGAGCAGAAATTTGGGCCAAACTGTCCCTGTGAGGAGTCCAGGACATTTCCTCCCTTCCTTCTGCAGCCCTGGATAAGGGCCCATCACCAACCCAGGTCCTCCCTTCTCTCCCTGGTGGGTGCAGCAAAACTCAGCATCTCATCCCAAGCCTCCCACTCATCAGCACAGACAGAACCTTACACTAGGGCCAGGTGCACTGACTTGGATCTTTATTGTGCTTCCAAACTGCGGTGTTCCATCCACACTGCCCCAATCCGAGCATGTTACAGCCCAGTGGGCCCCAGCGTTATCAGACAAGCACAGCCCCATGGGGTGCGCACAAGCGGTGTAACACACGGCCTGCCTCTGCTGGAAGCCCTCTCCATGTTCCCTGCCCTGTGTCTGGGATGGGTGGGCCGATATTGCCACCTTCTGGGAACGTGAGGCATTATTGTCATGGGGTGAAGTCCTCTAACTCAGCTTGATCATGGGAGAGTTGACCCTCCTCCTCCTCCTCGGAATCTGCAGCTGATGGTACTGTTTAAGACGGGGAGGGTGGAGGTAGCTTCCCTGAGGCAGAGGACAATGCACAGTGTCTCTTCTGTACGCCCCAACGGTCCCTTGGTACTCAGTGAGGCAGATAGTAGGGTGGAGGGTACAGGTACTCCAAGTACCAGGGTGGGTATGGTGGTCCACTCTGGAAGTAGTAGGGGTGACGAGCTGCAGTAGGGGATGAGTGTTGCAATGAGAAGACACTGTATTGGTCCCCCCACCTGATACCATCTCGTTCAGAGAATGCTGGAGATCTTGGGTAGCGTGGGGTGAACCCTGGAGAAGACTGCATGGGGGATGCCCCTATGGATTGTATAGGTGAAAGTTGTGGTCTCTCATTTTTGTCTGTGTCCTGGAGAGACTGCACTGGAGTCTCCTTGGGGGGCAGCATGGAGCTGGAGGTGGACAAGCCTGCCTCTGACCCCCGTTCCTTACGAAGGGGCTGTGTGGCTGCTTGTGGGGTCATTCTCGGTGCCGCATCCGCTCAGTAAGCCGGTACTCTGAGATGACAGAAAAATCTTTTTTTTTTTTATGAAGTCCAACAAAGACAGACAGAAGGAAATATTGGGAGAGTGAAACCAGGGAGGTTTCTCACTCCCACTGAGGAAAACTGAAGAGACTGAAGAACTCCGTCTGAGACCGAGGACGGGAGAAAAGAAACTGAAGGTGTGTGGGGGGGGGAGGAGCCACGCGCACGAGGTGACAGAGGACAGCATGAGTTCCCCTTGCACATGTGCGGCTTGCAGGCACTGCTAGGGAAAAGCTCTGCTCTGAGGCTCCAGGATGTCCCTACACCTGACTTGGAGCACCCATGGGAACATCACTCAAAGAAGAACCCCCAGCTATTGAACTCAGCCCCTCTTGCTGCTCCTTCTCCTGCCAGGCAGGTGACAGGTGCAAAGAAAGCAGCCGGCCCTGTTCTCTCAGTCAGCATATGGAGACTTCCTGTGTCGGCCCAGAAAAGTCTGGATATTTTCCCATTGCCCGCGGAGCTCACCCCTCAGACACCAGCCCTTTCACTGAGCTGCCTCGCTTCCAGCAGCTGGCTGGGAATGGCTGGCCCTGTATTGGGAGGGGATAAACCTGGGACTTATAGGGCTTTCATTAGGCATAGGCAGCAGCATCCCCTACCTGGGGATACGTCTAGACTACAAGTCTCTTTTGAAAGAGGGCGTCTAGACTACTTTCGAAAATGTGAGCCGCGTTTTTGAAAGAGAGCACCCCGGCAGTCTGGACGCTCCCTTTCGAGAAAGCACAGTTTGCATTACATAGCGCCTTTTTCCAAAAGAGCACTTTCAAAAAAAGGCATTCTTCCTCAGAAAATGAGGTTTTCTGTGGTCGAAAAAACTGCCACGTTCTTTCGATTTACTTTCAAAAGAATACGGCAGCAGTCTAGACGCAGGGAAAGTTTTTTAAAAGAAAGGCCATTTTTTCGAAAAACCCCTGTAGTCTAGACACACCCTGGAACTCTTGAGCTGCCTCCTCGATGGACACTACTGCGTGAGACTGCCCCGGGCTGGTTTCCCAGCCATAGACACCTGCATGTCACTGTTTATTTGTCACCAGTTCCATAGGACTTTCCCTTTATTCTTGTTTTATTGCTTACCGCCTGTCCCAAGCAGAGCTGTTAGATCTGCCCCTTCCCTGCCCCCACCCAGCCCTGTCCCCTGCCTGTCTGTTAGTTCTGCCCCTGCCCAGTCCCCACATCTGCTCCTCAGGATCCTTCTGCTCTTGCTGCAGCCCCAGAGGTTCTTCCCCCTCCCAGCCCTGGGGCTAGAGGGAGGGTGGGAGGGGGAAGAGCTTTCGAACATCACAGAGATGAGGAGCCAGGGACTGGATAGAGGTGAGTCCTCCAGGGTAACAGACACTGTGGTGTGTGAGGCCAGAGAAGCTGGAGTCAGGGACACACTCGGAGCTGGGTGTCTGTGTCCCACACCCAGAGCCAGGGTCGGATTCTTTCCCACGGGAGGGAGCCCATCGGGAAAGTGAAGATCGGGGCCTCGGTACCAACGTCAATAAATGCCACCTGTCTCCGGTTACAATCCAGACAAACCCGGATCCTGCTGGGGCGGCTCAGAGTCAGAGGGGTCTCCTCAGGGTCAGTGAGAGCCTGGAACTCATCCCAGTCCCACCCCACAGCCCAGATCCCACCTTCAGGGCTCAGACTGATCCCTCTCTTCCTGCCCACAGACTCTCTGGCCACCCCTACAGCCCAGTATGGCCCATCCCCCACCTCCACCTCCCAGCAATGTCTCCCAAGAGTGAAGCCCTCCCGGCCCAGCACACAGGGCTCAGAGAGAAATCTCTGAGGGGTGTTGGGCCGTGGCTGCCGTGTGTCTGTCCATCTCACACGTTTCCGATCTTCCGACAGGACAAGCTGGGGATGTGCCGTGTCTGGATCCAGAGTCACGTTGGCTGGGGAGAGAATCAGAGCGTGAGGGGCAGGGCTCGGCCCTGGGGAGGGTTGATGGCATCAGGGACAAAATCTGCCCCAGTTGGGCAGTGACTCAGGGACTCTCCTTCCTCCAGGGGGAGCCCGGCTCTGAGGGGGGAGCAGCCCTGAGGTCTCAGCCCCGCACACAGGGACAGCTCACTCCCCTGGCAGGGAGGGGCCATGGCAGACAGAAGGAATCGCATGACTGGAGCACTGTCATGGAAGGGTATAGACTGTTCAGGAGGAACAGGCAGGGGAGAAAAGGACGAGGAGTTTCACTGTGTTGCACAAAGAGAGCACTATGATTGCTCAGAACTCCAGTATATAGAAGGAGAAAAACCTGTTGAGAGTCCATGGGTTAAGTTTAGAGGTGCAAACAACAGCAGTGATTGTCTACTACAGGCCACTGAATCAGGTAGATGAGACTTTCTTCGGACAACAGAGAAGCTTCCAGATTGCAGGCCCTTCTCGTGGGGGACTTTAATCACCCTGACATCTGTTGGGAGACCAATACGGCAGTACACAAACAATCCAGGAAGTTTTTGGAGAATGTTGGGGATAACTTCTTGGTACAAGTGCTGAAGGATCCGACCAGGGGCCACGCGCAGTTTGACCTTCTGCTCACAAACAGGGAGGAACTAATAGGGGAAGTAGAAGTGGGTGACAACCTCGGAAGCAGTGATCATGAGATGGTAGATTTCAGGATCCTGACTAAAGGAAGAAAAGAGAGTAGTAAAATACACACCTTGGACTTCAGAAAAGCAGATTTTGACTCCCTCAAAGACCTGATGGGCAGAATCCCCCTGGGATGCTAACATGAAGGGGAAAGGAGTCCAGGACAGCTGGCAGTATTTTAAAGAAGCCTTATTGAAGGCACAGAAATAAACCCTCCCGATGCATAGCAAAAGAAGCAAACATGGTAGAAGACCAGATTGGCTTACAGGGGAAATCCTTGGTGACCTTAAGCACAAAAAGGAAGCTTACAAAAAGTGGAAACTTGGACAAATGACCAGGGAGGGGTATAAATGTATAGCTCATGAATGCCGGGGGGTTATCAGGAAGGCGAAAGCGCAGATGGAATTGCGACTGGCTAAGGATGTGAAGGATAACAAGAAAGGTTTCTACAGGCATGTTAACAAGAAGAAGGTGATCAGAGAGGGTGTGCGGCCCCTACTGGATGAAGGAGGTAACCTAGTGACAGATGATGTGGGGAAAGCTGAAGTACTCAATGCTTTCTTTGCCTCTGTCTTCACGGACAAGGTCGGCTTCCGGACTAATGCACTAAGTGATGCAATATGGGATGAAGATAGACAGCCCTTGGTGGGTAAAGAACAGGTTAGGAACTATTTAGAAAAGCAAAACATATACAAATCCATGGGTCCGGACTTAATGCATCTGAGGGTACTGAGGGAGTTGGCAAATGTCATTGAGGAGCCTTTGGCCCGTTATCTTTGAAGGCTGTTCTCAGTAGTGACAGATGGCAGAACAAGGAACAATGGTCTCAAGTTGTGGTGGGAGAGGTCCAGGTTGGATATTAGGAAAAACTATTTCACTAGGCGGGTGGTGAAGCACTGGAATGGGTTACCTAGGGAAGTAGTGGAGTCTCCATCCCACGAGATTTTTAAGTCTCGGCCGGGTTGATTTAGTTGGGATTGGTCCTGCCTTGGACAGGGGGCTGGACTTGATGGCCTTCTGAGGTCTCTTCCAGCTCTATGATTCTAGGACACTGGGAATCTGTAGGGTTGCCAGATGGTTTAACCAAAAATACAGAACCCCGCCCCCCCCAAAAAACCAAAACAACACACCAGGAAAAAAATTCTGTCAAGAAAAAAAAAAGGGGGGGGGGGAAACCAAAGTTGTTGAGCAAATAAAAAAAAGGGACCCTAACAGCAGTTACTAATAAAAAAAAAACAAAACAGAAACAGCAAGGCCCCTTTAAGAAGAGGCTTTTTTGCAAATGGCCATTTTGTTTTTCTGTTTCAGCCAGAAGACAAGACCCTGAGGAACCAGGTGGGGTGGGGAGTTTCCTAGGGTTGCCAGGTGTCCAGTATTTTTGCCTCCTGGCAGAGAAAAAAAAAAAATCAGAAGATACCGGACATTTTGTGTGTCTGGTATTTTCTGAATTTTTTTTTTTTACTGGACAGGAGGTGAAAATACCAGACTGTCCGAGTCAATACTGGATACCTGGCAACCCCAGGAATCTGCTCCTCTCTCGCTGGTGCGGGGACAAGAGACTCTGGGCCAGGGGACCCCAGAGGGACGTGATGGAAACTGCCTGGTCAGGGCTGGCTGAATCCAGGCGCCTGCCCTCGGCTGGGTCCCTCCCCATTGAAATGTCCCTGGGTCCCAGCTGCCTCTGGGCAGGGTTTGTGATTCCCCCGTGACACGTCTCCCCCCCCACGGCACGTCTGGGCTCGGCTCCTTTCCTGCCGCACTGGGACTCTGGGCCAAGGTCTGACCTGCCCCACACCAGGCTGCTCAGCCTCCGGCTCAGTGCCCGGACCCCACAGAGCCAGCAGGAAGGGGCAGGGACCAGCCCCAGCTGGGCTGGGCGGGAAGAGGCTGAACAAGGCAAGTCCTGCACTGGGGGTGACCAGGCTCCGTGTGGAGGGAAGAGGGGTGTATCTGTACCAGCGATGGTAGGAGGCTAACGGAAGTAAGAGGGGCCCCAGGGAGCTCAGGGGGGTCACAGTGGGGGCTGGATGGAGGGAGAGAGAAGCTGAGCTCATGCAGGGGGAAGAGAGGAAAAGGGGAACAGGACCAGAGCTCTGCTCTCAGCAGCTACCCAGCTGCCTGCAATGGGCCCAGGACTGCCCCTGTGTGCTCTGTGCTCTGGGGTCTGATCCATCCCTTCCCACGGCAGAGCAGGGACCTTCCCCATGGACTCTTGGGTCCTCTGCTGGGGGCAGGAGAAAGAACAATGTCGCTGAGTGCTCCAGATGCTGGGCACAGCCCCATAGTCCCTGGGGTGGGGGTGGGGGTGGGGGGGAAGAGAAACTCCCCTCTTGACCCCCCTCACCTCTCCCCCATGCCAGAAAACAAGGGGAGCCCAAGACCAGGTTCCCACATGCGGCTCCAAGGCAGCTCACCTGGTCTGTGCGCTCTTAGGGGTTCCCCACTTTGCGCCCCAAGTGCATCCGGCAGAGTGTCTGAGGGAAGAGAGAGGGAGATTCAGGTTTGCACGGGGAGCACAGAGCCAGGTTGTCACGTGACAGGCACACTCAGGCCTCGTTCACTTCCGGCCTTTTGTCGTTCCCTAGGCCCAGGTCCTGCAGAGCCTTTGGCATCAAAGCAGCTTCCGGCACTTTGGTCCCCTGATGCTCATGGGAGGTGAGGGGTTGTGTGTGAACTCCTGGCTCTTGCCATGAGCTGCGGGGCTGTTTGCTCAGCGTCTCCACACAGAGCAGCACAACGGGGCCTCGGCCTCCAGAGGCAGCAACCGGAACTGGGAGAAATTCACTTTATCCTGGGGAAATTGAGGCAGGGGGCTCCATATCCCAGATTCAGCTTGTGCCAGCAGAATAGGGCAGGGAGGCCACTTAGGACCCGCTGGTCAGAGGCTGCAGGGGCCAGGGCCGGGCTTGGGTCAGGCTCAGGCAGAGTCACAGCCTGTTTACAAAGGGCCCGGGTGCCTGGGCCAGGGAGCAGAGAACCAAAGGTGCAGTGTGGCACTTCCCACGTCCCTCTGTCCTTCCTCCCCCTCCTGCCTCTTCCCCCCACCCTCCCCAGCCCTGCCCCAGCCCCAGCCCTAGCCCTCTCAGGGACACATCCCTGTCCCTCTGTCCCTCCTCCCCCTGCCTCTTCCCCCCACACCCTCCCCAGTCCCCTCATCCCGGGCCCTCTCAGGGACCCGCCTTGGGCCTGCAGCTGCTGGGAGGAGGCACAAGAGGCTCCTGTGTTGGAGGGACCCCTTGTCATGGGAGAGGGCCTTTTTCCTTCCCTTGCAGCCCCTGCCAGGCAGAACCAGAGCTCAGGGAGGGGCTCAGCCCAGTTCGAACAAATGGCCTTTAACTGAGGGGCCCGATTTCGGGTGCTGTCCTCTGGGCCGGGTTCTCAGAGGGGCTGGGGATCTGCAGCTCCCACCAACCTTGCCTGTGGCTGTGAGGTTTGCACCGCCCTGGGGCCCCCGCCTTGCAGCTCTCTGGCAGGGAGAGACGCAGGGGCCCAAACGAAGGGATTTTGCTGAATTGGGGCCTGAAGGCTGTGACCATTATTGAGTTAGGAGTTGATGGGAGACCCCCTCAGGCCTGGGCCAGCTCCTTCTCCTGTTTCTCTGCTTGGCACTAGCTAGTAGGGGAAGTACTGAGAATTGGTACCTGGGTCATTGCTCATGTATAAGTTTGGAGAGACTGAGCATGTGTATTTATGCCAGAGCTGGGCAAAATACGGCCCGGGGCCGGATCTGGCCCTCCAAGCTACCAGATCCAGCCCATGGATCACCCTGCCGGGACCCTCAGGTACACGCAGATGCCGCGGTTTAAAGCTCAGTTCCTGTGGCTCTGGGCTCTGCAGGGAGGGAGAGGTTTCATGTGATGTCCCACCCCACCCCACCCCTGATCCTCAGCTCCTATTGGCTGGAAACAACTAGCCAATAGGAATTAGAGATTGGCCTGTGGGACGGGGCAGCACAAACCTCTTCCCCCTCCCGTAGCTGAAAACCACATGGAGGGAGCTGCCTGCTGTTTTAAGTGATCTGGGACTGCAGCAGGCTGCCTTGGAGGGTGCTGCAGGGCTGCTGGCCGGGAGCTACTTAGGTAAGTGCCTCCCAGCCACAGCCTGCCTCTGCTACCCCTTCCCCTCCTGCACCCAACTCAGTTCCCTAGGTCACCATCAAAACTCTCCGCACCTGGTCACAGCTCCCTCCCAGACCTTGTACTCCTCATCCTACAGCCTTCCCCCAGACCAGAATCCTCTCCTGCATCCACACCCCCTCCCTGACCCTGCATCTCAATCCCCCAACCAAGGTCATCACCCAAACCCTCTACAGTCTGCAGCCCCTTTTCCCAGGTCACAGCTCCCTTCCAGACTTTGCACCTCCTTCTAGAGCCCCTCCCCCAGGCTAGAATCCTCTCCTGCACCCAGATCCCTTCCCTGACCCTACACCCCAAGCCTCTGACCCAGGTCACCACCCTGAACTCCCTCTCAGACCCCACACCGTTTCCTACAGCCCAGTCCCTTACCCCATGAGCTCTTCTGTACCCAACCTCCACCCTAGACCCTGCACTCCCTCCACAGCAAAGTGCTGATTGATGTGGACTGACTCAGCTTGGGCCTGGCGAGCAGTGTGCTTGCCATATGGGAAATGTTTCCTTCATTGACCTTACCCTTAGTGCCATGTTCCCTGAGTTGCCCACACAAGGTGCTTGCAGACAGACACCCAAAGTGACCTGCCCAGGCCAGGTAGCAATGTCCAGAACCTCCTCCTCCCCCCTCCCCCCCGTGGAGAAGTGACCTGTGCACATCAGCCTGTGCTGAGCGGTAATGAATGAATCAGAAAAGGGAGTAACTTGAAAATTGCTTGTATAGCAAAAAACCCTGACAATTAAAAGTTCCTGTGTGTGCAGCGTGAGAGTTACACAAGGTACTTACTGTTCCTAACACAAAGATGATTGGAACAGAACTAATCCCTGTATAGTCTGGCTGTGTGTAACAGATCAGACATTGTAAAGGGTAGTCAGAACAACACAGGAGAAATGCACCATGCCCCGCTTATACCCCCAGGAGAAGGGAACTGAACATGTTTCTTTCTCTATGTTTGTCGTTTCTCACTGTGACAGTCACTGTAATTGCAAAGGCTGCTTCTGAACAAATAAGGGTTTGAATTAATCAGCCTGAGCATCTTGGAACCCAAGTCTGTGCCATTCACCCCCCAATTACATGGAACCATCATGAAACAAAAGACAGGACTGTGCAGCACTTTAAAGACTAACAAGATGGTTTATTAGGTGATGAGCTTTCGTGTGCCAGCCCCACTTCCTCAGATCAGATTTGATCTGAGGAAGTGGGTCTGGCCCATGAAAGCTCATCACCTAATAAACCATCTTGTTAGTCTTTAAAGTGCTGCACAGTCCTGTCTTTTGTTTCAGCAAGACCAGACTAACATGGCTACATCTCTATTACTATGGAACCATCATCTAATTATGAACCAATTGACCAGCACCATTCTCCTTCCACGGTCTCACTGTCCCTTTGTCCGTTCCCCCTAGGTACCTTTGAACTCCCTCAGCATCTCCGACAGCACAATAACTTTCTGGAAGAAACCACAAACTTGTTCTTCTAGTTCAGGAGCCATCTCCTCTGGCTGCTGGGCCTGCCCCTTCTCACACCTGGAGAGAAACAATGTCCCATGGTGACACTGCAGTGGTTCCCAGCCTTTTTGAGTATATGGACCCCTTTTCCATCTACATTTTCATGGACTGCCCCCCTCCTCCCCCAGAGAGAAAAAAAGAAAAAGGAAAGTAAGAAAAGATAAAGAAGGATTGGGCCCACCACTCTGGGCCCAATCCTTACTTTTAAGCTTTCCACAGACCCCCTGCAGTACCGTTGCAGACCACGAGGGGTCTGCAGACCACAGGTTGGAAACCGCTGTGATCCTGTCTTGAGTGAGAGTTAAAAAGGAAAAAAGAAAAAAAAGCCTTCATGTAGCACTTTAAAGACTAACAAAATGGTTAGTTCTTAAGTTCTTGTTAGTGAGTATTTGAGTCTCCATGGCCAACTCCCTCCTGGGCCTCCAGGCGCTGAGGGACAGGAGGTTCCCAGGGGAAGGGCTGTAGGAATCTGCCGGCTAGGAACGAGACTGAGACACAAACTCCCCCCTCCCCGGCTCATCCCACACAGGTCTCCAAACAGCCCTTGGGTGGGACAGACCCTGGATCCCTGCTGCCCTGGGCTGAATGGTGCCCAGCGCCCAGCAGGGACAGGCCCATGTCCCACCCCTCAGGCCTGAGGCAGCCAGTCCCCAGGGAGCTAGCATCAGTAGAATATAACACAGGCCAGTCTTTGCCTTTCCCTAGGCCTAGGTCAGTGGTCTCCAAACTTTTTAAGCATGAGATCACTTTTCGAATTTAAGTGCAATCCAAGATCTACCTCAAACCCAAATACCCTGGCCCCGCCTCCTTTATGCCCCTTCTCTGAGGCCCCACCCCTGTTCACCCCATCCTCCCTCACTTTCACCAGGCAAGGGCAAAGGGTTGGGGTACAAGCTCTGGTCTTGGATTAAGAGATTTAGAGTGTGGGAGGGGCTCTGAGCTGAGCTTGGGGCAGGCCGCTGGGGTACCAGAGGGGGTTCTAGGTGCAGGCTCTGGCAGGGTGTTTGGATGCAGGGATGGCTGGGGCTGGGGCATGGGCTTGAGGTGAAGGAGGGGGGACATGACTGAGGTAAGGTTTCAGGATATGGGCTCCGACTGGGTCCTGCTTACCTCAGGTGGCTCCTGGGTGGTGGTGCAGGGGGGCTAAGGCAGGTTCACCCCATCCTGGCCCTGCACTACCCCCAAAAGCAGCCAGGAAACTCCCTCCATCCCAAGCCCTGTTGAGCCCCGTCTCCGCTCTGTGAAGACAGGATACAGGGTGGGAGGGGGGCACCTTGACATCAGCGCCCTCCTCTCCCTTCCCTGCCCGGCACAGCAAGCAGGAGGCTCTCAGGGGTAGAGGGGAGGCAGCTCCAAGGCAAAGGGCAGGACCTGCCCAGCAATGGGGGGGAGGAGCAGGTGAAGTGCCGGTGCTTGACAGCCTCTTGGCCAAACCAGTCAGGATCTCCTGTCAGAAGCTCCAAGATCTACCAGTAGATCCTGATTAATTGGTTGGTGACCACTGGCCTAGGTAATTGCAGAGTCATCTCTAAAAGGGCGAGGGCCTCAGGATTAAATGGACTAGAGAGATTTGAATCCCAAATGTGACCTTCCCACACGTTCTGCTGTGGAGCCCTGGGGAGAGGCAGTGACAACTTCACTGCCAAGTGTTTCCCCAGCGCTGTGAGGTGTGTGAGAGCCACCGACCTGCTCAAGGTGCTTCTGACATCCTAGAGAGAGAGAGAGAGAGAGAGAGAGAGAGTTTCAGTCCCACCTGTCACACAGTTTAAATTCCAAGGGAGGGATTTTACAAGTTCAGGGAAACTAGGCTTGGCCTGGCCCCAGGGCCATGGATCCCCTGAGTGAATGGGGCTTTGCCATCTCTAGTCTCTCTGTGCCTGTGGGTCTGCACAAAACAACAATTTGCATGCCAGGAAGGCGCACACGGAGCTGCCCTGTGACCTCTGACTCCTGTGCCCACCTGTTAGGGGCTGTTCTGTCTCCGTGGTGGGAGCTGGGGGAATTTCCCCCCCAGTCTCACCTGCAGGAATTCACTCGCTGGCTTCTGACACTTCCCCTCCAGCTCCCGGATCCGCTCACTGAGACGGGAAATCTGCTCCGACAGTTTGGTGACAGTGTCAGTCCATGCCTTCACTATCATCTTCTCCAGCTTCTGCAGCTGGGCCAGCAGGAGTCGCTCTTGTTCCTCCAGGAACTGCCGCAGCCACTGAAATTGAGAGACAATCTTCTGCCTCTCGGTGTGTGTCTGTTTCTGGAAGAAGAAGAACATCACCACCGCCACTAGGGGGACATGGATGGAGCACGGGGCCCTTCACAGAGCTCTGATTGTGCAGGGAGAGAATCTCTTTGCAAATTCTAAGTCACCAGACAGTGAACAGTCTCCTGTGGTTACTAGGGAGAGTATTTTCTCACGTCTTCCCGTTTGGCTGCAGAATTTCATAAAGGATGTTTTCTTGTCTGACATGCTTTGGATCATGAATGGCTGATGGCCTCAGTGATGCCGATCCAAAGCAGCAGGGAGCAGGACTCAGCACTAGACCTTGGTGACATTTTCCACCTTATTTTTTTTTTCCCCGGGAAAATGCAGAATTGTCACCAAAGAAACATTTAATGAATTACTGGCAACGTCACCCAGTTGTTGTGCTACAGAAATAAATACATGAACAATCAAAATATTTGCTTAATTTTTTCTAGATTTTAAAGTCTGGCTTATTTTTGAAATTGTCCTTGTGTTTTATACCATTATTTTTTAAGGAAATGGTCAAGCTGAAACAAAACATTTTGATTTCTGCCAAAAAAACAAACAAAAAAACCAAACAAACCCTGACTAAGCAAAAAAAAAAAAAAAATCAAGTTTGTGACTTGCTAATAATTTTAAAAAAATAGATAATTTTTGGTTCAACCATTTTTTTAATATCCTGCCAGTTTGCCCAGCTCAACTCAGAACCACGTTCACAGAGACAGGTGGGAAGAAACAAACAAATGAAACAGGGAAAAAGCAGGCATCCAAGGTGAATAACAGGACTAGAGAAACTGTCAGGGCAGAAAGGGTGCGTTTACACAGCAGTGTCATTACAGAATAGAGGCCGTTATTCCAAAATAACAAAGCGAGCATCCACACAGCAATTCCTTTATTTTGAAATAAATTAAACAACGGATGGCTTATTCCAACTTCTGTAAACCTCATTCCACAAGGAATAACACCTCTTCTCAAACTGTTATTTCAAAATAGCATACTATAGATGCTCCACTGATGCTATTTTGAAATAGCTCCCCCCCACGGCCATTCAAAGTCATTACTCCCCAGTGCCTCCTGGGGCTCTAAATCGAGGTTGCGCCTCCACATTAGGGAAGCCTGCCTTGGACTCATTTTGAGGCTTCCCTGTAGTGTGGACGCTCTATTTTGAATTTTTTTTTTAAAGCTGGAACTGAGAACAGCAAACAGAGATTGAACAAGAGGACTTCTCAGGACGTAACTAAATGTCCTGCAGACTCTGGGCTGAGAGAGGCTGGGAACTGAGGCGTGAGCGTGTTTCACCGGGGCGTTGGTCTAGGGCACGGCATTTCCTAATTCCCAATTCTGTCTGTTTGTTAATATAAATTGTTGCTTGTGAAGGGAGTTTAATTAAGCTAATCGTAATTAACAGACTGTAAATGAGAATAACAGTTTACAGTACTTTGTGGCAATGGTTTCCAACCTGTGGTGTTTGTGCCCCTGGGGCCATGGACCATTGCAGGAAAGACTTGGACTGCAAAAGACTGGACAGATTTCAGCTTTTCACAGACAATCGATTTTCAAAGGGGTCACAGAACCTCCCTCTGCCATTTCCAAAGGGGTGCACAAATGCACAGAGGTTGGAAGCGGCTGGTTTAGGGCCCAACCCTAAGGAGGGATTCTGCTAAAACAATGAATTGTGATTTCTGGGTGCTCATTCCCCGGCTGATCATGAGAAACCATAATCCAGTCCCTAGATTGTCCTGGCCACTCCTTAGCGTCTGCCTTCCTACAAAGGCAAGTTAATAATGATGGGTACCTACCAGGTACTCCTGGCTGGTCTTCTCCCTACTCACTTTCAGACCCAGCAGCTTTTCTCTTTCAGCTCTCAGAGTCTTCAGATGGGCCTGGAGCCTTTCCTGGAGACACAGAAAAAAATCATTTAACTAAGCAAGAAATCCAGTGTGAGATTTGCTAATAATTTAAAAAATAAATAATTTTGGGCTTAACCCATTTCTTTAATGTCCTGCCAGTGAAGAAGGTTTTTAGTTTTTTAGTTTAGTTTCCGTTAATTTTAGTTTTAGGACTCGAGGGAGAGGAGCTGGTCTAGCACAGGGTTTCCCAACCTATGGGTCACCATTATTTCAAAAGGGTCACTAAATGTCTCCCCAGGTGGTTCTTAAGGAGCCATTCACACATTTGAAAAGGTCCCAGGCTAGGCAGCTCCACAGCTGGCTTAGTCTTAAGGAGCCATTCACCTGAAGTGGTACTCAACTTAATTGGTTTAACCTGCTGCCCCAGCCCAGTTTCTCACTGCTGGCAAAATTAACTGCGCCACTGGGGGCTGTGTAAATCAGGGCTACCCAACACACAGCTGGTGCCTGGCAGGGAGCGGTCTTGTCTGCAGCCGCCCCAGTACTGCTTCCACACTGGTGAGCTCTGCGTGCCAGGCTTGGGCAGGTAGGTAGCTCAGATCTTGTTGCGGAGCTTGGGGAAGGGGCTGGAACTGTGCTCTGTAGGTCCGGGGTAAGCGCTGGGACTGTGCTGGGGGATGGGGGACACGTGGCTGGCTGGGGTCGGGGAAGCTGGAGGGAGGGTGGGGGGCGCACAGCTGACTGGGGGTGGGGAGACTGGGGTGCATAGCTGGCTTGGGGGAAGCTGTGGGGCATACAGCTGCCTGGGGTAAGAAGGCTGAGGGTGGGGAGGCTGCAGGGTGCACAGCTGACTGGGGTTGGGGAGGCTGGGGGGTGCACAGCTGGCTTGGGGGAAGCTGTGGGGCATACAGCTGGCTGGGGTAAGAAGGCTGAGGGTGGGGAGGCTGCAGGGTGCACAGCTGACTGGGGGTGGGAAACCTGGGCCTCCCCATCAGCCTCACCCTGCCCTGCCATGTTCGTTCCCCTGCCTGGCTGGGCTCTCTGGGCTGGCCGCAGAGCGGGGGTGCGGCTCACCGCCCGACACTCATGCACAGTGGGGATGGGGAGTGACCCATCCCAGTAACTGCCCCTGCGCTGCCCGGCGCATCCTTCCCTGCCCGTCTCCACACCCCTAGCCCCTCCACGTCCGGACCCTGCACTGGACGGAGCCGCCGCTGCTGTGGGGAGCTGGCCCGCTCTGCTGCAGCCAACATGCCTAGCTCCATCCCTCGCCTGGCTGGCGGCAGCGAGCTCGGCATGACCCTCAAGTCCAGCTAGGGTGCCAGTATGAGCAGCATGCAGCACTCTCCAACCTGTACCTGGAGCACCTGCTGCAGATCTGGCATGAGGTGAGCATAGGGTTGCCAGGTGTCCGGTATTTGTGCTCTTTGTCTGGTTAAAGAAAAAAAAAATCTCTGATTTTTCCAGCTGCACACCAGATGAAAGCCTGGTGTGGGGAGCAGCTGGAAGGTGAGGCCACGATCGGTGCTAGGAGCCTGTGATTGTGCAAAAGCCTGGCAGGGGCGGGGGGAGTGGCTGAGAGTCCCAGCTGGGAGGCGGGGCTGCGATAGCCACTCTGGGCACTTCAGAAGCCTAGCCAGGGCGGGGGAGTGGTTGGGAGTCCCAGCCACTCTCCCCGCCCCTGCCAGGCTTCTGCGTAACCACAGGCTCCTAGTGCTGATCGTGGCCCCGCCTCCCAGCCTGAGAATCCCAGCTGGGAGGCAGGGTTGCGATCGCTGCTCTGGGCGCCCCATTCCTTTTTTTAATCCCGCATTCCTTTTTTTTTTTTTTTTTTGCTCGACCAAAAAATACCGCATGTCCGGTATTTTTTGGGAGACCATCTGGCAACCCTAGGTGAGGGGCGTGGCAGCTGGGCTTCATAGGGGCAGGACACTTAGTACAAAGTGACTGGTGCCAGGGGCTCGGGGCCCCACTCACAAGGCCTGTGGGGAGGGAGTAGAAGATGCCGTAATGAGCCCTCCTCCCTCCCACCCATGCCAAATGTTGAAATCCATGAGAAAGCAGGAAATCACCAGAGAGCATTCCACAGGTGGAAAGAGCTTGAGATGAGACTAAGGTTAAAGGCCACCATAGATGATCAGCATCAAGAGAAGATTGCATCAGAGTATCTTTACTGGCATAATGTTCTGAAAAGGCTCATTGCCCTTGTGAGACTGCTTGCTATCCAAAACCTAGCACTGCATGGCACTTCAGATCAGCTGTATGTGCCAAACAATGGAAACTTCCTTCAGATTGTGGAGCTGATGGCTGAGTTTGATGCTGTACTCCAGGAGCTTCTAAGACGAGTCACCACCCAAGAAATGTACACATACCACTACCTTGGAAAAACAATTCAAAATGAGATCATACAGTTACTGGCAACAAAAGTCAAACAAAAGATTGTGGCAGATCTGAAGTCAGCAAGATATTACTCTGTTATTCTGGACTGCACATCTGACATCAGCCATACAGAACAAATGACTTTAATGGTGTGTTTTGTAACAACAACAGAACCTAGTGAAAATGTCCCTGCAATGGTGATTGTCAGAGGGTATGTCTACACTTGCCCCCTAGTTCGAACTAGGGAGGCAAATGAAGCATACCGAAGTTGCTAATGAAGCGCGGGATTTAAATATCCCGCTCTTGATTAGCATATTTGTGTCCAGTCGCCATTTTAAAAAGCCGGTAGCCCGAATTAACTCGCCACATGTAGATGCGATAGTCCGATCCAAAACCCTTCCCTCAAATTAACTGTTACTCCTCATTGCACGAGGAGTTTGGGGGGGGCGGGGAGAGGGAGAGGGAGAGACCGCTGAAAAATCCCATCTTATGACGGGCTAATTGGCTAGTTTGAAATAAATGTTGTAAGCAAGAGACTCCAAGGTGTTGACTTTGATATATCTGGAGCAATGGAACAACTGGACAAAGCAAAGTCATACCTATAGTCTTACCAGTCAGATGAAGGATTTCAAAATGTTCTGAAGAGTGCACAGAAGTTGGCAGAGGAACTTCACACTGAAGCTATTTTCCCACCCATTCAAGAATACAAGAGTCACCAAAGAAGAAGACATTTTGATTACGAGGCACGGGGAGAATCCCATAAGAGACCCCAAACAACAATTCAAAATTGAATTCTTTAACCAGGTGCTAGATTGTGCAATACAGTCAGTTCGTTTCATGCTGCTCAAGGAACACAGCAGTATATTTGGGATGTTGTATGATGTTCCAAAACTCCTTACTATACCTGAAGAAGACCTACACCAGCAATGCAGGGCACTAGAGATAGTGTTGACACATGACATGCTCAATATTGTTGCGAGTGATTTAGGTGATGAACTGAAGGCCCTTTCAAGATACATTTCAGCAGGATCAACTCCAAAGGCTGTTCTGGAATACATGTGCACAAATAAGATGACCACCCTCTTTCCAAATGCTTTTGTTGCTCTGCGCATACTTCTAACACTCCCTGAAACAGCTTCCAGTGGAGAACACAGCTTCTCCAAGCTGAAACTAATAAAAAAACATCTACGCTCCACAATGACACAGGAGTGGCTGGTCGGCCTTGCAACCATCTCAACAGAGCATGAGCTAGCCCAGACTGTGGCCCTTCAGGAAGCATTGAAATCTTTGCAACCAGGAAGGCAGGGAAAGCAGCACTTTGATTATTCAAACAGATAAAAATGCCAGTGTTTACTATGCAGACAAGAAAAGTTACATCTGCTGTTCAGGTGTTTGAAAGTTAAGTGTTACTTAAGTGTTACTTAAAATTTTTGAACAAGGCATTTTAAGTTGTTAGTTCTCCTTTATTGGGGTAGGTAGCAGAACACTGCCATGAGAGGAGTAGAAAAGGAAGAAGGCAGAATTGAGACCTTTCAAAGTTTTGGCCCAAGCGAGGGGGTATGGGGCATCATTTGAGCTCCCCACCTCAAGTGCCAAAATGTTGTGGGCTGGCTCTGGTTCCCCCACTGAATCTACAGTGATAAATCCCAAAGAGAAATCTTCATGACTGGGACTCTCCCTGTGGCTCAGGAGAGGTGGATGGGGAAGGTGCTGGTCACAGGGTGGCTGGCCCTTTAAAGGGAGGAGTTCTCAGCAGGGCTCCTTATGCACTTAGGCAGACACCCAGGAGAGATTCCAGTGCTGCCCACTTGATAGCAGAGCACCCACCATCACCCGCAGCTGGCAGCAGGTGTTTCTATGGGTGGTGCACAGCCTGGGCACATGTCTGGGCACACAGAATAAAATGTATTCCATGCACAGATGGAAACTATTAGAAGGAACATTGGTTCTCTGCCCTGCCTGTGACATAGCCAATTCTTCTCCCCAGGAAGGGACAATGAAGGGCAGGGTGAGGGGCTATGGGATCCAACCTGGCCTGGGGTAGGTCAAACAGAGGCCCAGGGAAAGCCAGAGGGAGGACGCCCGTGGAGCAGGCAGAGGAGACCCGGGATCTTGTTTAGGATGATAAGGCCAAACTCCAGACTCAAAGTCCTGAGAATCCTTGCTGGGAGAGCAAGGCTGTTACTGGCCACAAAAAAAATGCCACTGTGGGTCTTTTTTGGGAATCTGAGGCAGGGCTACCCCATGCCACGAGGGGCACTCAGGAGGCAATGATCCTGCTACGGTGCCCTGTCACCAGGCTGTCCCTGCTTCCTGCAATCCCACCCCGATTCTATAAGCTTCTCTCCAGTGCTCCTCCTCAGTCCTATGAGGGCAGGGATCACTGTCGGCATTTCCCTACCTGGAATTCTTCCGCAGCTTCCTCGGCAGGAATCACGGTGTGAGCTCGGTGCCCCTTGGATCTGTCACACACCACACAGATGGGGATTTCATCCTCTCTGCAGAAGAGTTTGAGAGGCTCCTGGTGTTTCTCACACAGTCTCTCTGGGGCTGGTTCCTTCCCTGCCAGCAACCGGAGTTCTCTGGCTGCCTCCACAATACTCCTCAGCTGCCTGTTAGGCCTGAGGTTCCCCTGGGCAAAGGTCTGTCTGCACTGAGGGCAGGAGACACCTGTAGCCAGTCCTCCCCAGCACTGGGTGATGCAGGTTCGGCAGAAGCTGTGATCACAGTTTAGAGACACCGGATCATTGAAATACTCCAGGCAGAGGGGACAGGTCATTTCATCCTGGAGCGTTTTTGCTGGATTTGCAGCAGCCATGGCTTCTGGTGCAGAGACCAGAGAGTTTAGTTTCACTTTCGTCTGCTGGGAAATGGGCGGGTTGCACTTTGTATCAGTCAGTGCTGCCTTTCTGGGTGTGTTCTCGTGGTCTTTCCTTTTTCAAACTCTACTGCACCTTTGAATGAAGTGTGATGAGTCTAAACTGACAGTCACTCCTCCATCACAGCTGCCAGGCCCCAAACTTGGGACTAGTAACTGAGGATACATCTAAACTGAGCTGTTATTTTGGAACTAGCCAATTAGCCCGTCATAAGACGGGATTTTCAGGTCTCTCCTCCACGTCGGTCTTCTCTCCTGAGCCTCCGGTCTCTCTCTCTCTTTCTCCTCCTCCTCCTCCTACTGCCTCCCCAACCCCCCTCTCTCTCTCAGCTCTCCTCCCCCTCCTGCCTCTCACTCAGGGGAGCATGGAGCCCAAACGGCCGTTTGGGCTCCGCACTCCCCGAGCTGCATGGGGAGCGCGGAGCTCAAACGGTCGCTTGCGCCACTTGCTCCCACGCGGCGGCCTGGCTGAGCGGCGCAGAAGTCAGCCGAGCGCCACGGCAGGAGGCAAAGGGGGGGCGGGACGGTGACGTTCACGGCCAGGAGGTGGGCCTGGAGCAGCTGTCACGCCGCACGTCACCGCCCCACCCCCCTTTGCCTCCCGCCGTGGCGCTCGGCTGACTTCTGCACCGCTCAGCTGGGCTGCCACAGGGGAGCAACCAGCCGTTTGGGCTCCCCCGTGGCGGCCTGGCTGAGCGGCACAGAAGTCAGCCGAGCGCCACGGCAGGAGGTGAAGGAGAGCGGGGTGGTGACGTACACGGCCAGGCCCTGCCCCCTGGCCATGTACATCACCGCCTCGCCCCCCTTCGCCTCCCACCATGGCGCTTGGCTGACATCTGCACCGCTCAGCCAGGCCACTGCGGGGGAGCAAGAGGCACAAGCGGCCGTTTGGGCCCCGCGCTCCCCATGCAGCACGGGCTGCCCAGAGGGAACAGCCAGCATTTCTGCAACAGCACTGCCCAGAGGGAACAGCCAGCATTTCAGCGTTACAGACTCACAGACACTGGGCTACTATATATATGATAAGCTATTCTGGAAAATATAGTCCAAAATAGGAGCATCTACACTCCAGGGACTCAAAATTAGCCCGGGGCAGGCTCCCTTAATGTGGATGCACTATCTTGATTTAGATCCCCAGGGAGCACTGGGGAGTAATGACTCTGAATGGCCCTGGGGGAGGAGCTATTTTGAAATAGCAGCAGCGGAGCATCCACAAAACCGTTATTTCGAAATAGCTATTTCAGAAGAGGCCTTATTCCTTGTGGAATGAGGGCTACAGAATCTCGAATAAAGCATACATTATTTTGAATTTATGTCCAAATAATGGAATTGCTGCATGGATGCTCACGTTGTTATTTCGGAATAACGGTGCAAGGTAGACGCACCCTGAGTGAGAAAGGGGTAACAAGCAACTGAGAGGTTCATTACCCAACATGGGGGTGTGATGGAGCAGCTGGAGAAGGAGGGCGACAGTCACAGCTACGGACTAATTGCCTCTCCCCTACTTGGCCATTAGGCTCCTTAAGGCCCAGGTCTCTCTGATGCCCGTGTAACCCACTGGTGGGGCTGTAGCTGATGTTGTTCTCAATGGGTGAACACTTAGCACCGAGAGTGGGAAGCTCGCCTGTGCTGTGAGGTGTGTGGGTTCTGGTTCAGTCCTGGGGCTGCCAGCCCAGACAGCAGCTGTCACCCTTGTGCTTGGCTTGGAAACAGCTGCATCTCTTCCCTGCAAAGTCTCTCCAGCTCTTGTGGCAGCAGTTGTGGGGGGAGCTGGCGCTGGTCTCCGGTGCTGTGTGGGGCAGGGGCTAACCAGAGACTCCAGGCCCCAAGGCTCTCAGGCCACTCGCCCAGCCTGGCTGCAGGGGGATCCTGGGAGAGTCTGGGACAGTCAGAGGGGGCCTGGGAGAGTCTGGGGAGCAGCCCCTTGGACCAGCCCTGGAATCCAGCTGTGGGGAGAAAAAGCAGCAAAGAGGTGGCCGGACCCTCTTGCCGTCGGGTTCTCACTGCCCCTCCTCTTCCCGCCACCCGCAGCCGCAGCCCCTGTCGGCCACCGGCACAGCCCGGGAAGGGAGGCAGGAAAGGGGCCAAGTAGCGAGTCAGGCTGAGGGGGGCAGGCCAAGCTCCTCTTGCCTTGCAGGGCCCCTGGCAACAGTTTCTCTCTTGTGGGCCGCTGCTGAGGAAACCGCCCTGAGAGAGAAGCGCGGGCCCTGGGGCCAGGGGGCAGCCACTGAAGTAGCGGAGTTGGGAGAGCGCGAGGCTGCAGGTCAAAAGGTCCCTGGTCCAGTCCTGGGCTTGGGCAGACGCCTCTGTCCCTGGGGCTGAGCCCTTGGGTAGCTCCTCCATGGAGAGCGCAGCTGGGCCTCCTGGAAGGGCCTTGTCTGCCCTGCTGCCCATCTAGGTGCCAGCCAGCCCTGCCTCTCTGCCCCTGTCTGCCTAGGTGCCAGCCCTGCCTCTCTGCCCCTGTCTGCCTAGGTCCCAGCCCTGCCTCTCTGCCCCTGTCTGCCTCAGCTAGGGGAGGAAAGAGAAGCTCCCCTTCGAGCCACAGTCAGACTAGCCCACTAGGGAATCTCTTGGCTGTGTACCGGGTCCAGCCCTCTGCTCTGCCTGCTGAGCTACCAAAAGGCTGCAGCTTTGTCCAGTTTGGCCCATCTGCAAGTGGCACCCAAGTGGGTGGCATCCCAGGGGAGGGGCAGAGGAGCCCACCAGCGTAGCGGGTTTTCCCGGGTGCTTCTCATGCGAAAGGGCCCCTGCTGCAACCAGGCAGAAACGTGGTGTCTCCTTTTTGGTGGCTCCCCGTTCTGCCCTGGCAGGCGCTGCCCCGTCTCCCGCTGGCCTGTGCCTGGCCTCCCTCTGCCTCCCGGCACCACAGAAAGCCCCTTGGCGTGAGCCTGGGCACGCAAGAGGCCTCAGGCCCGTCCCCTCTCGCAGGCAGGTGCCTCGGTCTCCTCTGCCCCAGGAGGCCGGCTCCTCCGGCTCCTCCTGTGCGCCGCTCGCCAGAGGGGGCAGCAGTGAGCGGGGGAAGGATCAAATCCCGCTGAGGCTCACAGCTCGGGCTCAAGCCCCAGCGCAAACCCTGCAGCCGGGCCCTGTCGCTCCCCTCCGCACACGCTCAGAGGGGAGGGGGAAGCCCTGTTGCCTCAGGCCCAGAGACGAGGCCTCATCCCACATCCCTGCACTTTGCTTCACCTCCCCTGGGGCAGGCGGCTGGGCAGGCTGGGCTCTGGGCCCACGTCCCTCTCAGCCCACAGGGGAAGGGGGGAGCTGAGAGAGGGCAGGGAAGCAGGTGGCCAGAGCCCCCTCCCCGCAGGCTGGCCCAGCGCAGTCTCTGCCTGCTGGAGCCTCCTCTCACCAGCACTCGGGCCTGTTCCCTGCCAGGGTTGCCTGGTGTCCAGTATTCAACTGGACAGTCTGGTTTTTGGGCCCTCTGTCCAGTAAAAAAATTCAGAAAATACCGGACATGTGCAATGTCCGGTATTTTCTGGTTTTCCGGCTGGGCAGGGGGAGTGGCTGGGAGGGGGGCACGATTGGCCCTGGGAGCCCTCAGCTGGTTGTGTCTGAGGAGGAGGGGAAGCCACGTCCCTCACTAACTGCTAGTCTGTGCCCCACAGACAGAGGTGTACAAACTCATGGGCGTTTTTTGTCCATGGTTGGTGAGGGGCTCCCCCTGCACCCTCCAGTGTCTGGTCTGGCACCCAGGGCCAGGCTGCGATGGGCGACAGGGTCACCGCTCCCTGCTGTGTCCTGTCCAGCCGCAGGCCGAGGGGGAGCGCGCACCCGGCTGGAGTCCTCCCGCCCTGAGCTGGAGCTGAGCCAGGCGGTAAGATGCTCCCTGCAGCCCCCCAGTGCCCAGGAGAACATGGACGGTAAGTGGGGTTGGAGGCAGTGGTCGTAGGGAGCTGCTGCACTCAGGGGAGCTGGGGAATTCCTGGTACCTCGACCCCCAGCGAAACCTCCCCCGACATTCACAAAAGGTGCAGGCAGGGAGAAATCTCTGCTGTCCTGCTCATGGGCATGGAAACCTCAGCCCTGCCCCCCCCTCCCCTCCACACACTCACAGTGGGAACCCCCAAATCATCTCTGCCTCCCCTCTCAATGTTCAGTCCCTTCTCTCCCCCAGCCTGAGTTCCTGCCTCCCCTCCTCTGCCAGGCTGTTCGCTGCCTCTTTCCATCATTGCAAAACGTACAGCGAGGCAAAGACTTTTTGTGGGTTTTTCCTGCCTCCAGCCACAGTTTGGGGGCCTCTGGATGCCCCTGTCCCTGCCCCTCCAAATGCAGGATGATTTAGCCCATCCTAATATGTCATGGTGTAGGTCTGTTTACCCACCTTCACCCCTCAGGCCTTTGTAGGTCACCCCCATCCCTGTGGTTCACAGCCTTGGGCTTTTAGTGTGGAATCTTGCCATGTCCATTGTATTCGAACTGCGCACTTCCTGGTTCTAATCAGCTGTGATTTGGACTAGCGCGCCGGGTGAGATCTTGCTAATGAAGCATGGGGTATTTAAATCCCGGCTTCATTACCAATTTTGGTTGCCTACATTTGCATCCCTAGTCCGAACTAGGGAGCAAATGTAGATGTACCCTTAGAGACTAAGGGTATGTCTACACTACAAAGGGTATGTCTACACAACAGCCGTTAATTCGAATTAACTTCAATAGCGTCTATACATGCACTTAATTCGAATTTGGTAAACCTCATTCTACGAGGAGTAACACCAAATTCGAATTAGCTCATTCGAATTAAGTGCTGTGTAGACACTTAATTAGAATTAGCTGGCCTCCAGCCCTTCCCAGGGGAGCCCTGGTGGCCACTCTGGGCGCCACCAGGAAAACTTTACTCCCCTCTCCCCCAGCCCCGGAGCCATTAAAAGGGTAGACCCTGGCCACCGTGCCTGTGCCAGCTCCAAGCGTGCCAGCCCAGAGCCAGCAGTGGCCACCGGGGCCCCTTACCCAGTGGCCCCAAAACAGGAGCCTGACGGGCTGGAGAAGGTGGGCGCCTTCCTGGTCCAGGGTGGAGATCATGGACCTTATTCAGGTTTGGGGGGGATGCCCCCAACGTCCATGATCTCCACACTAGATGGAGGAACGTGGCCGTCTATGGCAGGATAGCTGCCAGCCTGGCCACCAAAGGCCACCTGCAAACCCAGGAGCAGGTTTGCATGAAAATCGAGTTGGTCCGGCGAGACCCCCAACTCTGGACCCTGAGCTTCCCCTCCCCCTTCTTCCCCTTGCTTCCCCCTTCCAGCTCCCCCCTCCCAGGTTTCCCCCTCCCCTCTCCCACCACCCTTCCCCGGTTTCCCCAGAGGTTCATCCCCCACCCCCCAGTTTTGTGAAATAAAGAGAGTTTATGTTTTTGGAAATAAGTGTCTTTTATTTGACATCAGGAAGGGGGGCTAGGGAGGGGTAAGTGGAAGGACGTGAGGGAGGAATGAGGCACAAGCCCCCAGTGGGGCAGACCAGGGGAGGCTCTCGGTGCTCCTCAGGGTGGACGCTTTCCAGCAGGGCCTCCTGGATCCTGACAGCCCCCCGATGGACCTCCCGGATGGCAGCCTGCAGAAAGTGCAGCCAGGCTCGCAGCAATGACCCCACGAGACGCACCGGTGCGCCCAAGGGCAGCTCTGGCTCCATGTGGCCGAGTGCTGTGGTGTCCCGAGTGCGGGCACCCAGGCGCTCTCCAAGACAGGATTGCTTTGCTGTCCCTCATCAAGGTAAACAAGCAAGCGGGGAACCCTGAGAACTGTCTGTCCAGGGTGGGGGTAGGGTCCCTTTAAGCACGGAGCTCAGTTAGCCTCAGGCAGCAGCCCCACGCACTAAGTCCTACCCTGATGCCCTGCCGGCACTGGTTCCAGCCAGCCTTAACTTCGGTTCAGGGTCCACTCAGTGTGGACGTGCTATTTCGAAATAGAAAAACACTATTTCGAATTAGTTTTTGTGTATAGATGCGTTAATTCGAATTAGCTTAATTCGAATTAACTATTTCGAATTAAGTTAATTTGAATTAACTCTGTAGCGTAGACATACCCTAACAGATGTATTAGGTCATGAACTTTTGTGAGTAAAACCCACCTCAGCAGACGATTTGGAGTGGAAATTGCAAAGGAAGTTACCTGTCAATTGTAGGAGCAGAGTTAAGGAGGTTGATTAGATGAAGGTGGATGTGTCTCATTCACAGCATTTGTGGTTGGAGATGGGAATATCAAAACAGGAGAAATAACCTTTGTAGTGCGTTAACCAGCTCAGATCTTTATTCCAGCCTAAGTGGATAGTTTCTGATTAGCTGAAATAGTTAGTCCTCAGACTTGATGGCACACATCGGATTTTTTTAAACATGTTTTCATGGCTTATGTGATAAATTGCAAACTTTGTTTTCAACTAGTTCTCACCTTTGGCTGAAATTTATATTTCTTAATAGTAGACTTAGCTTTCTCCTCAAGAAGAGCGGGATCAAAGAGGGGGTGGGGCCCTTACTGGATGAGGGAGGTCACCTAGTGACAGATGATGTGGGGAAAGCTGAAGTACTCAATGCTTCCTTTGCCTCTGTCTTCACAAGGTCAGCTCCCAGACTAATGCGCTAGGTGACGCAATAGGTTAATTTCTTTTAATTAATTCAGGGATTTTCTGGGGAGTGGGAGAGTTGTCTTTCAGACCTCTTTGCTTTCACAGTAGAAAAACTGAACCATAACAGGATCAATTGGTAGAAAAAAATGCATAATGATCAGGGTTTAAGAAAACTGGGAGAGATAAAAGAAGCGCGTGTTAACCTGAGAATGACTGATTCTTGTTACACCACCTTTGTCCAGATTGAACACCTCTGGGGAATGGGTAATATGTGGCCAGATTCATTTTCAATGTGAAAAAATTGAGCAGTTAATTGAGTCATAGTGACCTGGGTCATGATTTACTTTATTATTAATGCTGTGTGTAAACACCAAACGGAGACTTTGCATGATGCATTTTGATACATTTGTGTTATGAATCGGAGTGGGGACCCAAATATTCTTTATGCTCAGGGCCCCCGTAAATATGATGCTATTTCTGCTCACAAGTGGCCACTGTACCCAACCCGTGTTGTTAGTCTGGTACGATTCTCAAGCATGAGTCAGGTGGTTAGTCAGGGCTGGGGGAGGGAGGGCTGGAACAGCCTCAAATGTCCTGTCATGGCCCTGGCACTGGACTCTGTTCCTCCCACTAGTCTCTCTGCTCCCAGAGTCAGATAGGAAATAGGGAGGGGGGAAGGAAGTCTCAGACACCCCCAAAGTGTAGGGCATGGGGGCGTTAAGGCTGCAGTGAGCCCCAGGGCCCCTGACTGCAGGGTCCAGGGCCCCCCAGCCAGAGGTGAGCGGGGGGACAGACTGACCCAGGCCGACTGGCTCGGCCCCCAGGGGAGCGCGGCAGAGGAGCAGACCTGCCGGTTTGTGCGTTGCGCTGGGGCAGGGGCACAGGCCGCTGGCAGCTCAGAGGGGCGGCCACAAGCAGCTGCACCGGTGCCCAGGAAACCTTCCCAATGGCCATGGAGGCTCTAAGTGAGCTCCGGCGCCTCCAGGGTTCAGTGGCAGCCAAGCTGGGCTCGGTGATTTCCAGGGGGATGCAGGGCAGGCGGCGGAGAGTGGAGTGTGGGTCTGGCTCCTGTCTGGCTCTGGGTAGAGCCATCCCATCCCTAGGACTATTTGGGGCAGCCACCCTGGGCCCCACATTATGGGTAGGGCAGGGTGCTGGTGAGGGTCTGGCCAGGAGGGTAGGGGCAGGGTGCTGGTGGGGGTCTGGCCAGGGGAGAGGAGAATTCCCAGCCCCCCCTTGGGGGTGGGGAAAAGGGAAAAGGGAGGACAGAGGGGGGAAGGGAGGACAGAGACTCCGGGGCACTCGGGGATGTTGCTCATTCTGCTGCCCCCCACCCTCCTGGCCAGACCCTCACCAGCACCCTGCCCCTACCCTCCTGGCCAGACACCAACCCCCAGCTTGCTCCTGCCCCCTACTTCCCACCCAAATCCTGCACCCCCATCCCTATCCCACTCACTGGCAGCCCTGTCCCGCACACTGGATCCCTCATTTATGGCCCCACCCCAGAGTGTAGAGGGGCCCACAAAATCCACTAACCCTGGAACCCCAGTGACCCTTGACCCAAACAGGTTCCCTGCCCCTCCCATAAATACAGACAATGCTGAAACCTTTTGTTTTGGACATTATATTTAATTGAAAAATGAAGTCTGGCCAACTAGCCCCCATCTGGCCATGGCATCATAACACTCCTGCACCCCCACAAAACCAACTCTGAGCCCATCCTACACCTGAACCCCCTGCCCTGAGCCCCTCACATCCCCCACCTCCTGCACCCGCACATCGCCAGTCTTCTGCCACAACACTCCTGAATAATCTACACACTGCAAATCTGTGCCCTGAGCCCCTCATACTCCCAACTCCCCCATCCTGAGCCTCTCACACACTCCAGCCCAAACTCCTGCACCCCCCACATCCACAAGCCTGTGGCTTGCTCAGCGCCCCAACCCTCCACCTGACGCCAACACTCTCCAGCCTGGAGCCCCCTCTCTGAGCCAGCATCTCCTTCTCCACCTCCTCCTCCACCCAAATTCCATCCCACAGCTTGCACCTCTCACCCCGTCCCACCCCCAAATCCCTCATTCCCACCCCAGAGCCCACACATCCTGTCTCAACCCAGGGAGAGTGAGTAAGGGTGGGGGACAGCAAGTGATGGAGAGGAGGGAAACAGAGCGGGCAGGGCCTCAAGGAAAGGGCGGGGCCTCAAGAAAGGGGGGGGGTTTGGGGAAGGGATGGGGTAGATCTTGGCTTCCCCTGACATTGCAAAAGTGATCTTGGGTGTAAAAAGGTTGGAGACCCCCGGTCTAATGAAACCGACAGTCTCACCGAATCCCCAGACTCCTGGAGCTGGAGCTGAAAAGCAAACGCCAAAGTTCACAGGATACATGAGAAAAAGTTGGTGGGTGGCTCCACAGTGTGGAAGGGCTAATACTAGAAGTAAATGCTCCTGTTCCAGCCCGGCTATTAGTTCTCTCCCTGCCCAGCCCCCACCTCTGCCCTTCAGGACCTGTCTGCTCCCTGGGGCTGCAGTAGGTTTCTGCCACGTCCCTTCTCTGGATCTGCGAGGGAGGAAGAGGAGCTTCTGGGGTCGTAGAGAAGAGGAGCCAGGGCCTGGGTACTGGGGAGTCCTCCAGGGTCACACAGAGACTGGGTTGTGTGAGGTCAGAGAGGCTGGTGTCAGGGGCACAGGCAGAGCTGGGTTTTTATGTCACACACCCAGAACCAGGGTCGGATTCTCTCCCCAGGGAGGGAGCCCGGCTGGAAAGTGAAGATCGAGGCCTCAGAACCAGCATCGATAAATGTCACCTGCCCCCAGTCACAGTCCAGACAAACCCGGATCCTGCTGGGGGGGCTCAGGGGCAGGGGGGTCACAGGGTCAGTGAGAGCCTTGAATTCACCGCACCACGACCACACAGCCCAGATCCCATTCTTGGGGCTCAGGCTGATCCCTCCCTTCCTGCTCACAGACTCTCTGGCCACCCCCACAGCCCAGTCTCGCCCATCTCCCAACTCCACCTCCCAGTAATGTCTCCCCGAGGTGAAGCTCTCACACCCCAGCACACAGGGCTCAGTGTCAAATCTCTCCGGGGTGTCAGGCAGTGGCTGCCGTGTGCCTGCCCGTCTCACACGTTTCCCATCCTCCGACAGGACGAGCCGGGGATGCGCCGTGTCTGGATCCAGAGTCACGTTGGCTGGGGGGAGAGAATCAGAGCGTGAGGGGCAGAGCTCGGCCCTGGGGAGGGTTGATGGAGTCAGGGACAGAATCTGCCCCAGCTGGGCAGTGACTCAGGGACTCTCCTGCCTCCAGGGGCGCCCGGCTCTGAGTGGGGAGCAGCCCTGAGGTCTCAGCCCAGCCCACAGGGGCAGCTCATTCCCCGGCAGGGAGGGGCCGTGGCAGAGAGAAGGGATAACATGGGCCCTGACACTGGGAATCTGCCCCCTCTCCCTGGGCCGGGGACAAGCGACTCTGGGTCAGGGACCCCAGAGGGATGTGATGGAAACTGCCTGGTCAGGGCTGGCTGAATCCAGGCGCCTGCCCTCGGCTGGGCCCCTCCCCATTGAAATGTCCCTGGGTCCCAGCTGCCTCTGGGCAGGGTTTGTGATTCCCCCTGTGACACGTCTCCTCCCGCAGGGCACGTCTGGGCTCGGCTCCTTTCCCGCCACACTGGGCGGAGGGAGAGAGAAGCTGAGCGCACGCGGGGGCAGAGAGGAAAAGGGGAACAGGACCAGAGCTCTGCTCTCAGCAGCTCCCCAGATGCCTGCAATGGGCCCAGGATTCCACCGGTCTGTGCTCCGTGCCCTGGTGCTCTAGGGTCTGATCCATCCCTTCCCCCCGGCAGAGCAGGGACCCTCCCATGGACTCTTGGGTCCTCTCCAGGGGGCAGCAGAATGAGCAACATCCCCGAGTGCCCCGGAGTCCATGCTGGGCACAGCCCATCAGTCACTGGGGGGAAGAGAAACTCCCCTTTTGGAACCCCCCCCCACCAGAGAACAAGGGGAGCCCAAGGCCAAGCGTGCTGGAGAAAGAGACACAACCAGGAGGGAGGGACAAGGGAGCTCTCCTGGAGGAGAGAGAGGTAGAGAGACTTCAGGACCAGACCATATTTGCATAGTGACCCCTTCCCCCCCCACCCGCCTAGTTGCCCAGGGCTGGAGCGGCTTGGTCCAGTGCTCAGTTCTGGGCTGGGTTGCCAGGCACTTCAGTGAGCCGGGTGAGAAGTGCAGCTGGGAAAGTAACTCCAGGACTCCGCCCGGGCTG
The DNA here is from genome assembly GCA_019425775.1 of Rafetus swinhoei. Taxonomy (NCBI): domain Eukaryota; kingdom Metazoa; phylum Chordata; order Testudines; family Trionychidae; genus Rafetus; species Rafetus swinhoei. The sequence goes on along the minus strand of CM033444.1, from coordinate 13,870,841 downwards.
TGTTTTCTAATGGACCCCTGCCCCCCGCTCTCAGGCACTGGGGGGCGCTCTCCACTCAGGGGGGTGTTTGTTTGCACAGCCCTCTGGGGAACGCTGCATGAGGGGCCCCTGAATACTTGGATGCCAATATCTGAACAGCATCGTGACATGGATTCACCTCAGTTTGGGTTATGGCTGATCATCACCTTTGGAGTTTAACACAAACTCTGTGGCTGTGGCTGATCTGAGCCTCACACCGAGATGTTTCCCACCCTGCACATCATGCACATTGACACACTAGCTGGGCTGACATTGCCCACATGATGGGGCCCTGCAATGTTCTTACACTCCTTGTGGGGAAGGGCGCAGAGCAGGACGGAGCAGGCCCTGAGGGAGGGGAGCTCACCCTGGACTGAAGCGCCCTGGCTAAGCAGGGGGCAGGGGTGTCAATCCCAGGGAGAGGGACAGGAGTGGGTGGGGGATTGGGCTGTGCGGTGCCTGACCCCACTTGGCTCTTCTCCCACCAGGGCTCCTGCTCAGCTGACTAGATTCCCTGGGGCCCGGCCTTCCTGCTCCCGGGCTGGCAAAGCTGAATCACTCACAAGCAGGCCGAGGGACCGAGCCTCAGAGCCGGCCTGGGGACCGCGCTGCAGGGAGGGGCAAGGCAGAGGCTGCATGAGCAGCGAGGGTCCCTGCGAAACAGGGAAATCACAAGGGGCTGGAGTAAGTGGGGGGATCTCAGGCCAGGGCGTCGCAGAGGGAGCTCTGAGCAGCAGGAGGAACCCCAGAGAGCAGAGGCAGGCGGCAGCAGAGATGTCACCGACTGCCCTTCTCCCCCTCTCAGGGGCGGGTGGAGCACCCATGGGGCAGTGACTCTGGATCAGTGATGACAATGCTGAGGCCAGGGACACAGGGTCGGGCGCATGCGAGGGGCTGCAGCTGCGCTATGTAGGGTTGCCAGGAGTCCGGGTTTTCACTGGACAGTCCGGTTTTTGTAGCCTCTGTCTGGTAAAAAAATCCAGAAAATACCGGACACGTGCAATGTCCGGTATTTCCTGGTTTTCCGGCTCGGCGTCGGACGGAAGCCTGGCAGGGGCAAGGGGAGTGAATGTGAGCTGAGGCGCGATCGGCGCTGGGAGCTCTGGTTGCGTGTGAGGAGGAGGGGCAGCCCGGTCCATGCTCCTGCACGCTGGTCAAGTGCGTGGTGGAGCCGCAGCCAGATTGACTCGCGCGGGACGGGAGCACCCTGGGATCTGCACAGCCTGGGTCAGTCCTGCTCCGCTCCCCCTCCTAGCCGGCCGGTTGCTTGATTCTCCCCGAATTCTCCTCCCGGTCTTCCATGGCTTCCCGTCGGCCCCCCCATCTCCCTCGGCCAGCTCCGTTGCCCCCCCCGTTAGCTCTGTTTCCCACCCCGCCCCAGGCCAGCACCGCTCCCCTCCCGGCTGGTCCCTCCTCCCCTCCCCATGAAGCGTGTCCGGTATTTTTTTCTGACTACCTGGTAACCCTAGCACCATGGGGTTGTGGCATGTCCCTGGTTTACGGCTCGGTTCCTCTTCCCTTTTCAGAAGTGTCTTTTGTTATGTTCAGACCCAGGGCTCCTGGTTGGGGAGGGAGGCCGAGGGTGTCGGATACCAGAGGGGGCTGCACACTCAGGCAGGGAGTTGGGGTGCTGGAGGGGCTGAGGGCTCTGGGGAGCCCTGGGGATGAGGGTTTGGGATGGAAAAGGGAGCTCCAGTTTTGGGGAGGGACTCTGGGCTGGGGAGTTGGGCTCTGGACTGGGGCTGTGGGCTTTGGGGAGGGGGCTTGGGATGAGGAACGGGGTGCAGGAGGTGGCCCCTGGCCTGGAGGAAACTCAGGGTCTAGGGAGGGAGGTAGTATGTCTGGGGCCTGGCCAGCAGTGCCAAGCAGCCTGCCCGGTCCCTGCCTGTCCTGGAGCACCGCACTGCACCTGGCAGTGGGCAGCAGGCCTGGCTCTGGGGGGGAATGAGGCTCTGAGGCAGCTCACCTGGGCTGTGCCATCTTTGTGACACCAGTGCACCTGGAGGGAGAAGGATAAAAGAGGTGAGATTTCAGGTTTGCAGAATGAAATCTCTTCCCCGGCCCTCCACAGCCGCACCCATCTCAGGGACACACCTCTGTCCTCCCTTCCCCACCCCACCCCACCCCACCCCTCTCAGGGACACGCCTCTGTCCTCCCTTCCCCCACCCCACCCCACCCCACCCCTCTCAGGGACACGCCTCTGTCCTCCTTCCCCACCCCACCCCACCCCTCTCAGGGACACGCCTCTATCCTCCTTCCCACCCCACCCTCTCAGGGACACGCCTCTGTCCTCCTTTCCCCACCCCACCCCACCCCACCCCACCCCTCTCAGGGACATGCCTCTATCCTCCCTTCCCACCCCCACCCCACCCCACCCCACCCCTCTCAGGGACACGCCTCTGTCCTCCCTTTCCCCACCCGCACCCCACCCCACCCTCTCTCAGGGACACGCCTCTGTCCTCCCTTTTCCCACCCCACCCCACCCCACCCCTCTCAGGGACACGCCTCTGTCCTCCTTTTCCCCACCCCCACCCCACCCCACCTCTCAGGGACACGCCTCTATCCTCCCTTCCCCACCCCCACCCCACCCCACCCCACCACTCTCAGGACACGCCTCTGTCCTCCCTTCCCCACCCCACCCCACCCCACCCCTCTCAGGGACACGCCTCTGTCCCTCCTTCCCTCTGTCCCTCCTCCTACCCTTCCAGCCCCAGGCCCTCCTCCCTCCCCACCCCTCTCAGGGACAGGCCTTGGGGTGGAGGGACCCCTCGCCATGGGGGAGGGTCTCTCTCCTTCCCTACAGCCCCTTGGCCCAGACAGGCTGCCAGGTGGGACCCGGGCTCAGGGCGGGGCTGGGCCCAGCTCTACCACACGGCCTGTGACTGAGGGTTCAGATGTCGGGTGCTGCCCGTTGGCCCCAGGGCCTGGCTCTCAGCAGGGATGTGCCAGGTGAAGGGGCTAACCGGGAGGCATCACCCTGGCTGAGCAGTGCTCACTGGGGCTGGCTCACCAGTACCTGGTGGGGGTGGAGAAGCTCCGCACTGGCCACAGGCAGGGGGCTGCTCCTGGGCCCGCGGTGGACGGGGCTCTGCATGGGAGCTGGGAGCCAGCAGCAGCCCCCGCCCAGGGCTGGTGGTGAGAGCCCTGCAGGTCGGGGGCTGCTCCAGCGGGGATGGGGCAGTCGCCAGCCAGACCCGCTCAGTCGGATAACGGGTTAGACACGAGGTTTGCATCCCTGGTTCTCAGGGGGGCTGGGCCCCTGCAGCTCCCACGGACCCCACCTGCGGCTGGGGGGGCTGCACTGCCCAGGGGCACCTGCTGGGAGAGACGCAGCGGCCCAAGCGACGGGATTTCGGTAAATCTGAGCCTGAGTGTTGTGACCTTCGGTAAGTCGGGAATTGATTTGAGCCACCCTGACTCCTGGGCCCTGCCCCTTCTCCTCTGTGTCTCTGCTTGGCACTATCTAGTACGGGAAGTGCTGAGATCTGGCACCAGGGGCCTTTTTTATTCATGAGTCTGGAAAAACCAAGACTGAGCATTTACACTGAGTGGCTGGGCTTGGGCCTGGCGAGCTGTGTGCTGGCCATAAGGGAAATGTTTCCCACAGTGACCTTGCTCTTAAAGTGCCACGTTCCTGAGTTGCTCTGCAGGACACAGATGTGTTGCCCACACAAGGCGCTTGCAGACAGACACCCAAAGTGACCTGCCCAGGAGCAGTTAGTGAAGTCCAGAGACCCCCTGTTGAGAAGTGACCGGTGCACATCGGCCTGTGCTGGGCGGTAATGAGTGAATCAATCTGCCTGTGCGTAACATGTCAGACATCGTACAGGGCAGTCAGCGCATCACAGGAGAAATGCATCATACCCCCACCCCACCTCCCATGCTCCAGGAGAAGAGAACGGGGCAGAATTTGGCGTTTCTCACTCTCACGGTCAGTTTCATTGCACAGGCTGCTTCTGAACAAATAAGGGGTTAAATTAATAACCCTGAGTGTCCTGCACCCCCAGTCTGTGCCATGCGCCCTGTTTGGTCCCTCCTGGGTACCTCTGAACTCCCTCAGAATCTCCGACAGTGCAACAGTTTGCTGGGAGAAATCCCGAACTCGCTTCTCCAGTTCAGGAGCCATCTCCTCTGGCTGCTGGGCCTGCCCCTCCTCACACCTGGGGAGAAACATCCCCTGCTGACAGTGCATTGAGTGACTCAGTTCTTACTCTGGCCAGCGAGTCGCTGCCCTGCTGGGCCTGGAGTTAGAATTTCTCTAGTTCTCCCAGCCTGAGAGCAGGGGAAGCGCAGCCCTTGGCTGTAAAACAGTCCACATAAAGGACTCAGGAATGTTCTACACGTCTGACCTGGAGACACCAACTCTGGGGACAAAGGGGAATTGAGTCTCCATGGCCAATTCACTCCTGGGCCTCCAGGCGCTGAGGGACGGGAGGTTCCCAGGGGAAGGGCTGTAGGAATCTGCCCAATAGGAATGAGACTGACACACCAGCTCCCCCCTCCCCTGCTCATCCCACACAGGTCTCCAAACAGCCCTCGGGTGAGAAAGACCCTGGATTCCTGCTGCCCTGGGCTGGATGGTGCCCAGCACCCAGCAGGGACAGGCCCATGTCCCACCCCTCAGTCCTGGGGCAGCCAGTCCCCAGGGAGGTGGCATCTTTAGGAAATACCTGAGGTCACTGAATGGAGAATTCCAGAGTCTTCTGCACAAATGTGAGACCCCCATTTGAAGTTTCAAAGAAAGTTGTGTCCAACCTGTGACCTTCCCCCTGCAATTTGGCCGTGGAGCCCTGGAGAAACATGGTGCTAACATCAGCTCCTCGCTTTTCCCCTCACACCGCACAGCGCTGGGAGAATGAGATCCACGTACCTGCTCAAGGTGCTTCTGATATCCTGGAGGAGAGAGAGAGGAAAGAGCGTCAGTCCCACATGACACACAGGGAATAGCCCATCAGACATACAAAGGGGGCCCCAGAGAAGGGGTTTTAGACGTAGCTCTGTGCCTGGGACTCTGCAAAGCCCAACAGTCACTCATGTGTCAGCAAAGCACCCGCCAAGTTACACCCAGACCTGACGGCTGGACCCCAGCGCTTGTGATTCAGGAGCCTCCCTTCCCTGGGGAGCTGGGCTGTTTCCCCTCAGTCTCACCTGCAGGAATTCACTCGCTGGCTTCTGACACTTCCCCTCCAGCTCCCTGATCAGCTCGCTGAGATGGGAAATCTGCTCCGAGGGTTTCCTGCCCCTCTCGGTCTGGTGCTTCACAATCTCCTCTTCCAGCTTCTGCAGCTGGGCCAGCAGGAGTCGCTCTTGTTCCTCCAGGAGCTGCCGCAGCTCCTGAAACTCGGCCACAATCTTCTGCCGCTCGGCTTGTGTCTGTTCCTGTGTGAAAACAGGGAAAGGGCTGGTCAAGGGCAGTAATGGAGCCTGAAGGCCCTTAATACAGTCTGGCAAGAGAGACAATTTCTAAGACATCTGTGCAGGGACCAGGGTCTGAGCTGTCAGTCCTAGACCTGCGGCTGGAAGTCAGGATCTAAAGCCAGAGTCAGACCTGGAGCCTGAGTCAGGATCTTACTAAGGGCTGTGGCCAGAATTATCTAGTGTCATGACAAAGGCCGAGCCAGAATCAGTGTCTGGAGCCATGTGGGGGCAGGACTGAGGTTGGATTCAGGCAACCAGGAGACATGACAAGCCAGAGTCAGAGGCAGGCAGCAGTGGCCCAGGTCAAACCTGGTAATACCAGGGCCAAGCCAGGGTCTGGGACCAGCCCAGCAGCAGACAAGGAAGTAACTCAGTTGTGTGTATCATGTCCCACGGCTCCTTCAAGTGTATCTAACGATCATGTATCCATTGGGTGACCAGATTTCCCCAGGCCAAATATGGGATACAAAGGGGGGGGGGGGGGGCTGCTGGCACTTGGGGCTTCAGCCCTGTGGATGGTAGGGTAGGGGCATCAGTCAGGGCTTCAGCTGTGCAGCGGCAAGGGGCTGCTGGGGGATTCAGCCCCGTAGTGTGTGTGTATGTTTGTGTGTGAGAGAGAGACTCAGGGCTCTAGCCCTGTAACAGGGGGGAGTGGGAGGCAATGGGGAAGGGATGGAGGGGAGCCACCAGCACTCGGGGTTTCAGTGGCTGAAGCCCTGAGCACCAGTGTTCCCTCTGGGAGTGGCCCCCTTTCAGAAGTGGCATGCCATGATTTAAGCTATTCACAGATCTGTGTGCTGAGGGAGGAGGAGAGGCAGGGCCAGACTGGGTACGGTGACCATATTTTCTGAACCAGCTGCAGTGAGGGAGAATGGTTCAATTTAAATGAAACAGATTAAGCATTTTAAATGTCTCATATTAGTTTATCAAAATTAATTTTAAATAAAGTAAAATATTAACCTGTGTCCAACACAAAAAGTGTCAATGCGTTCTGTATTTATGGGCGAGGTCACTGATCCCTAGAAAAATCAGCTGGAGACCACACAAGTCAGAAGTAAAAAACCTCCTCCAAAAAATCCTCAACCCTTTTTGATGTGGCCCCCAACAGAGGGTATATCTGCACTGTATAGTTTTTCGAGAATACTGGAGATTCTGTGTCTGGGGAACACATTTGATCTTCCACGTTTTCTTGCGGAAGAGCAAACGTGCTTTTTTGGAAGCCCCTGTATTCCTCATTCTATGAGGAATAAGGGGGCTCCTGAAAAAAGGGGGTTTTCCAGACATTTGGCTCAGTCTAGATGGGCCAAATGTCGGGAAAGCCTCTTCCGACAAAAGAATCAGGAAAAGGTACGCAGAATGTCGAGCACATTTTGCGCAGCTTTTTCCGAATCAAAACTGTGTCTCGCTGTACCCTGAGACACCTCACTCCCCTGAGCTCCAGCCTCCCCTCACATCGTCCCTCTGTTCCAGCTTCATTCCCCTCAGCCCCATGATTCTCCCTGCCCCTGCAACCTGAGACCCCTGCATTGCCCCTGGCCCCTCAGTGCAACCCAGTCCCCTCCCACCCTCCCTCGCATCTTCCTTCGTTTCCCCCCACACACACCTCCCCAGCGCACACCAGCAGGGCAGCAGCACTGCCACAAGGAGAGGCAGGGAGAGGGGCAGAGTCTTTTTCCTGACTAGCCCAAACCTTTGCTTGCAGCCTGCTGCAGGCAGAACCCAGGGCTGCCATGGGCTGGCTCCAGCCCAGCGGGACACTGGGGAAGGGGCTCCCTAACCCCACACACAGTCCATGGGGAGCAATCTGGGCCTGGCACGTGTGCCAGCTGCTCAGCCCTGCCCCCTCCCAAAGCAAGATGCCTGTAGGGGTGTGTGTGTGGGGGGGAGGGGTTAACCCCTTAGCTTCCAGGAGCTGCATCCCCAGGCTGGGCAGGGGCAGCCCCAGGGCTCTGTATGCACCTTTCCCTACCCAGCCAGAGGCTGCAGCACAGGCTCCCCACTCTGCGGTGGAGAGGGGCCACAGAAAATTGGCTCGTGTGCCGCTTGTGGTCCATGAGCTGTAAGTTGCCAAACCCCGAAACCCTGCTGAGTGTTGGCCGCTCTGGGGAAACACGGGACAAAGTCAGAATGCTGGGAACAGACCTTAAATATAGGACTATGCCCTTCCAGGAGCATGGAGCTGACTCCCCCATCTTGCTTAGGGGGCTGTCAAGGGTGTCAGCTCCCCTGACTGGGGTTCAAAACCTTGGATCCTTCACAGCTGGATACTTGACTGTATCTTTTCATCACAAGGGGAGAACTTTTTTACAGCTTTGCTCCCAATATCCCATAAGGGGCTGTGTCCGAGTCTCCTGGGAAACAATCCTTGTGTTTTGGGAGAAGTTGTTTGTGAACATCATAGTGAATAGAAATTCATTCATTCATTAAAATGCATTTTCCATTTTTTACACAGAGAGAATATTTGTGACACACACACACACACTATCCCATGAGAACTGAGAAACACACACAAATCCACTTTCATCAAGGCCACAGAGAAATCTAACAATAAACAACCGTAAGCCCCAACTATGTCTCCCAGATGGTGAAAAACAACAGACACCTACCAGATACTTCTGGCTTCTCTGCTCACTGGTCTCCTTTAACTTCAGCAGCTTCTCTCTCTGTTCCCTCAGAGTTGCCACATGGGCCTGGAGTTTTTCCTATACAACAGAAATGAGTTAGTGGTTTTATTTTGGAGTGGTGACTGTGTTTATAGGGGGTGTTTTTCCACCCAAACTGCAAGACAATTCTCGATCTCCCTAGACAAACTCGGTGGGGGAGGAGATATCTTCTACCTGTCAGTGAGAGAGCCGAGCTTTGGGGCTTTCACAGAGCTCAGCTCTGGGGAATAGACTCTTTCCTGGACCTGAACACATGGTGACCATGAGACTCCTTCCCTGTCTCCATGCCACTCTGGGCCCCTTTGCAAACACAGGCCCCTGCCTAGCTATGGGAGCTGCAGCCACCATGTTTTCAAAGCAGAGTCAATAGAGCGAGCCCCAACCTGTTCCCTACCATGCATGCTACAAATCGAGTCCAGCTGCTCCCTTAGGACCTCTGTGCTGTATCTGCTGCATGGAGACTGCTTAAAGGATGCCTTTTGCCTTGTAACTAACATATGCCTCTTGTGTCGGACAAATGTTCTTTTATGCTAAGAGATTAGCTCCTGCATTCTGCAATGTATCTTCTCTAGCGTCTGCCCTTTGCTTTTTCTGTTACAGCGGATGCCAACGCAGCCTGTGGCCCACTCCCCTGGCTCATGTAGCTGTTCAGCTAGAGCAGGTGTGAAGGCGAAAACATAACGGGATGACATTCCATGAGGAAATGCAACCCACCCGCATGGGCAGGGTGCGGTTAAATGTACGGAGGAGAACGATGCTGCAGAAGATGTGAGCGGAGCATGAGAAGAGGATAATGTGCATGGAATGTGAAGCCAAGACCCAGGCGGAGATCTTGAGGCAGCAAACAGAACGGCTGACATGCCTGGTAGAGCACGGGAGGAGCAGATGCATGATTTCTCAACAACAGTATCGTTATTGCTTGTGGTGCAAGGCAGATGCGGGGGGGGGGCTGTATAAAATGTACAGGCCAGCACGCTTAATATGTTCCTATCCTGGCATAAAACTTCCCCCCTTACTTTCACAGATATTAGGGAGCACACGGCAGGCTGCCACAACAATGGGAATGCTGTTTATACTGAGGGCTAACCCAGTCAATAGACTGCAAAACCTTCCATTTAAACGTCCAAAAGCACTTTCTACCACCATTCTGCACTTGCTCGGCCTATAGTTGAACTGCTTCCTACTGATGTCCAGGCTGCCTGAGTACTGCTGCAAGGGTCACAGGAACAAGGGGAGGCTGGGCCTCTAAGAATTGCTATTGGCATTTCAATGCCTCTGATGGTAGTTTTCCAACTGGGAAGAAAGTTCCACTTTGCACCTCGCTGGCTGAAGAGACTGAAGTTCCTAAAGATGCGCATGTCATGCACCTTTCCTGAACATCCCATATGGATGCCAGCAGAACAGCCCTTGTGATCCACCAAAGCCTGTGGCACCAGCAAGAAGTGCCCCTTACTGGTTATGTGCTCTTTGGGAAAGTGGCCTGGTGCCAAGATAGGAATGTGTGTTCCATCTGCCACCCCACCACTGTTTGGGAACCCCACTGCAGCAAAGCCATTCACTATGGCCTGCATGTTTCCCAGAGTCACTGTCCTTCATCACAGAAGGGTGTTGATTGCCCTGGCTACTTGGATCACAGCAGCCCCCACTGTAGGTTTCCCCACTCTGAATTGATTTCCAGCTGACCAGTAACTGCCTAGCCTTGCTAACTTCCCCATGGCTATTACCACTCACTTCTCAACTATCAGAACCAGTCTCATTCTGGCTTCAGGGAAGGGGAAAGCAATTCACAAACCTCCATGAAAGTCACCTTTAGGCATGAAAAGTTTTGCAGCCACTGGTCCTTGCCCCATAGCTGCATAACTAGGCAGTCCCACCAGTCTCTGCTTGTCTCCTGGGACCAGAACTGGCATTTCTCTCTGTCAGAAGAATTGATTGCCACTAGCATCTCCACTCAGGTGTTTTATACACGTCTGTGTTTATGGCCTCCTCACGTTCTTCTCGCCCTAGTGGCTCCTGGCTAGGCCCTGGACATGCCTCAGCATAAGTTGTGAAGTGTTTGCAATGATTCCCATCGCACTTTGCTGCTGAACAGGAGCCATGTTTGCCTTGCTATGGTGTCTACCCAGATAACCAAGAGGGAAAGAGTGTGAAAAGGTTGTTTGCCATTGCTTTGGAGCAGGGGGAGGAGGAGGGAGGAAAGGAAAGCATTATGGGGTGCTATTGACATGTTCCCAGAACCTCCTGTTTCACTGTTTTATCCCCATCATGTACTGCGAGCCTAACGCAGAATGCAAAGGGGTGACAGGAAGAGGTACCCATAGTGCATGGCTGTCAAAAGTCAACGGTAGCCACCCCACTGGGGACATACTACGTTGAACTACATCCTACTCATGCACCTTTGACTGAACAAAATCGGGTGCTAAAAATCGACCTGAATAAATTTGACCTAACTTAGTAGCACAGACATAAGCCAAGCATCAGTTCCGCAGAAAAGGACCAGGGGACTACAGTGGATGAGAAGTTGGATATGAGTTAACAGTGTGCGCCGGTAGTCAAGAAGGCGAATGTCATATTAGGGTGCATTAGGAGGAGCATTGCCAGCAGATCTTGAGCAGTGATTATTCCCCTTTATTTGTCTCTGGTGAGGCCACATCTGGAGGGTGGGGAAGCACTGGGATTGGTTCCCTAGGGAGGTGGTGGAATCTCCATCCCTAGAGGTGTTTCAGTATTGGTTTGACAAAGCCCTGGCTGGGATGATTAAGTTGGTATTGCTCCTGCTTTGGGCAGGGGGTTGGACTTGATACCTCCTGAGGACTCTGCAAGCCCTGGGATTCACACATATGACACAGTTACAGCTGTGTGGGGCAACCTGTGATCATGGGCAGCGAGTTATATGGGCTCGTGGTGCCCATGCTTCAGCAATATTCAGAGCCGGGGGCCCTGCTCCACCAATATATGGAGCTGGATCTCTCCCCCGGCCCTGCCTGGAGTGGGCCCCGGCCCCCACCTGCCAGCCCCCCCACATGTCCTCCCACCCCAGCTGCACAGAGTCCCCCCCGGCCCTGGCCCTGGCCCCAGCCCTGCCATGCGCAGCTTTCAGTCTGGCTCCCCCTTGCCGGCGCGCGCTGCCGACTGCTGCTGTCATGCACAGCATTTACAGGTAAGCGGGGAGACACCCAGGCGTGACGTGACATCACGGCCCAGGACTTTAAAACTGCTTGGTGCAGCATTGCGCCATGTGGCTTAGCTCCAGGTTCAGAGTCTGGGGACTTCTGGGGCCCGAGCGCCGACTCCAGCCCTGCAAAGTGGAAGGCAGAGGGGAGGGGAGGGGAGGGGGAAAACTAGAGGGAAGGAGTGGGAGAGGAAGGGGTTTGTGCAGAGGGGAAGGGGGAAAATAGGGGAAGGGGTGGGAGAGGAAGGGGCTTGTGCGGAGGAGGAGGGGCAGGGGAGGGAGAAGAAAGGGAAGGCACCAAGAGACAGCGTGAGGAGAGACAAATGCCAGGGGGCCAAGTGGAGACAATGAGGAAAAGGGCAGGAGGGGAGGTGTCAGTGGGAGGGGGACAGGGTGTTGCTGGGAGAGGAGAGGAGAGGTGAAGGGCATTGGGGGCTACAGAGGAAGGGGGAGGTGCTGGGAGAAGGCTTGAAAGAAGGGGTGGGCATGAGAAAGGTGGGGATGGAGCAAATCATGTGTGAGGGCGCAGGGGGCATGAAGGGAATGGGGGCAGAGAGTGGTGAGGGGTGGGCATCAGGGAAAAAGAGGGGAAAGGGGACGGGGCAGTAAGGGAAGGCGGAGGCACCAGGAGGGTGCAGGGCTAAGGAAAGCTGCAGGTGCCAGGGGACTCTGGGCGTGAAGCAGAAGGGCAGACTTACCTGCAGGGGAGGGACCAGCACCAGAGGAGAGAGGCAGGGCAGGTGTGTAGAGGGAGGTGTTAGAAGAGGAGATGACGAGAGGTACTCACATGATCAGAGTGCGGCTATTGGAGGAGTGGGCACAGGGGGGAGAGAAGGGCTGGTGGAGGGGGGCAAGTCGCAGGAGGGCTGAGGGCAGTGAGAAGGGCAGGAATCAGGACAGCAGAGGAGGGTGAGGAGTTGGGGGGCAGCAGGCACCAGGGGAGCTGATGGAGCAAGGGGAGGAGACATGGCAGCAGAGAGAAAAGGTAAAGGTAAAGTATAAAATATGTATTAATAACTTGGGTGCCACAGTGGCACATCTAAACAAGCCACATGAACTCAGTACTGGTGCACAACACAAAATTCATTCTGCTCATGGAAGGAAACTCTTAGGCTATGTCTACACTGGTGGCTTCTTGTGCAAGAACATCTTGTGAAAGGGTTCTTGTGCAAGAAATCTTGCGCAAGAACATGTCCACACTGCCATGTGCGAGCTGTGCTTTTGCACAAGAGCATCCATGGCAGTGTGGATGCTCTCTTGCCCAAGAAAGCTCCGATGGCCATTTTAGCCATAGGAGTTTCTTGCGCAAGAAATCCCTGCCGAGCATCCACACTGCCCTCTTGCGCAAGAGAGCTTACATCTGTTAGAAAAGAGTGTATCTCTTGCGCAAGGCACCTTCTCTTACTATGTCGTACTGTACATTTCCTTGCGCAAGAGCAGGCGGGCAGTGTGGATACTCCGTGGGTTCTTGTGCAAGAACGGCTGTACTTGTGCAAGAAGCCGCAAGTGCAGACATAGCCTTAGAGGGAACACTTCCCCCAGCCTCTCTGCCCCCGAGTTAATGTCACACACATTGGGTTAATGCAATTGCAGGATAGCTGCATGCGGGGGGGGGGGGGGGGGGAGGGGGTGTTTGGTGGGGGCCAAACTAATCTCTGTTGGTAGGAGGATGGTGGGAAAAGTCCTTTGAGAGGGGTGACATGACACCTTTTACTTCTGGTCATGAGTCCATCTTGCCCCGAGCATGTTACCTCCAGAGGCCTGGTTAACGGGGGTCAGGGGGCATGGTTAACTGGGGTCAGGGGCGTGGTTAACAGGGGTCGGGGGTGTGGCTAACAGGGGTCAGGGGGTGTGGCTAATGGGGCACCACCAAAAATTATACAAACCTGCCGCCTCTGCCTGTGATGCCATTAACCACTAATTAAAATCCAAAGTTATTACTCATTAGACTGAACAGCAACTCCGTCCCTTGTATTGCTGGGCAGCTTCCCCTATGGGAACCACCGTGTGAGCGCGATGAGCCCGGGAACAGATGCCAATCCAGACAGGCAGAAGTCTGATCGTCTTCACGGAACAATTTTGGTGCTCTCTGCGCACTGTCCTGATCCCTTTGCTGCCTCTGAACGTTGTTTCTGTGTCCGTCACCAGCTGCCTGTCTGGCCTGAGGTTTCCCTGTTGCTGTTTGTCTTTACTGGGGGCCGTGCCTGGGCCATCAGGGCTGTGGTGGGAGCAGCTCGTTCCCTCCTTTCCCGGCCTGGCAGCAGCACAGACACATCTTGCTTCAAGACTGTGTGCGGGGAAAGTGCCTCTCGCAGGGCTGTGGGGCCCACCTCTCCCTAGTCGTAGAATCACAGCTCTGGAAGGAGCCCTGAGAGGTCTTCAAGTCTAGCCCCTGCATGCATGGCAGGGTGCTGGCAGGGCCGCATTATGACTTTCGTGGGCCTTAGGCGCTTTTGCCTTTTTGGGCCCCTCCCACCATAATAATATCCAGGGCTCGACAAATAATGAAATCTACTCGCCCGTGGCGAGTAGATTGCAACCCGGAAGAGCCGGGTTTGGGTGATCTGCGCATGCACAGAACGATCTGCGCATGCGCAGATTGCCAGGCAGCACGGCTGGTGAGCAGGGCTCGCCGCGGTTCAGCAAGCCCTGAAATATCAATATTAAAAATTATTTTTGATATAACTTTAAATACTTCAACATTTTTTTTTTCTGTTTTAGGCAAAATTTAATAGATTTTCGTGGGCCCTAAAAGTTTCATTTTTTTCTGATGTGAGAAAAAAATTAAAATATTTTCTTCGACCCTAAAAGTTCATTTTTTTCCTTCTGATTTTAAAAGAAATTAAAACATTTTCATGGGCTCCTAAAAGTATTGTGGGCCCTAGGCACTGTGCCTACTGTGCCTAATGGATAAGTCGGCCCTGGGTGCTGGGTGCCATGAGTGTTCAGGGCTCCCTGCACCTGCCCAGAGTAAGGAGACTGCAGGGGACAGACCCAGAGATCAGGGGAGAAAATCTGGGAAACGGGGAGATTCTGGGGCTCAGAGAGACTGAGTCTGAAAAGAGAAGGATGGAACTAACCCGCATCCAGAGTGTGTCCTACCTTGTGTGGCTGGGCAGCCTCGTCCAGGGGCAGCACCAGGTGAGATCTGTGCTTGGGGGATCTCCAGCAAATCACACACACAGCTTCCCAGTCCTCTTCGCAGAACAGATCCAGGCCTTTGCCATGTCTCCCGCACAGATTCTCATTGCCTGGGCTGAGATCCAGTTTTTTGAGTATTTCCACAATATTTGCAAGCTGGTAGTTATTCCGAAGGGCCCCTCTCTGGATTCGGGCTCTGCAGCTGGGGCAGCACAAAGAGTCATAGTCCCCTTCTGTGCATGTCTCACAGTGCTGAGTGATGCAGCCTCGGCAGAAGTTGTGCCCACAGTCTATGCTCACTGGGTCTGTGAGATACTCCAGGCAGATGGGACATTTGGATTCCTCTTGGATTTCCCGTGAAGGAGTTGCTGTGGCCATGGCTGCCGGGAGCTCTCTGGACTTTGTTCTCTCTGCACCAGGACTGGTTTTGCAGGTAGTGGGAGGCCCACACCCCACCTCATAGCAGCTGCACTGGTGCAGGGTGAGGTGAAGAGAAAGGAGAGGCTGGAGGGAGGAGCTGCAGAAAGATAAGGAGAGGAAGAAGCAGGAATTCCATAAGCAAGTCTTGGGGAGCAGTGGGGTATAAAATAGCAGAAGGGAATGAAAGGAAAAGGGGAGAAAGCAACACACAAGAACATAAAACTTAGAGCCAGGGTCTAGCTACGTGTTACGTGTCAGGGTTTGGATTGGGATGGATTGGACTCTAGTGTCTAACCCAAGCTGGCACCTTGCTGCTGCGGCCTCCTTGCTATTGGCCAGGGGCTCATCCCAGCAGCCTCAGCTTGTGCACATGTATTGAACTGGAAACCGCATGTGCCCCCAATTTAACTAGCACGCTCTTACCTCACAGTGTGGGTGTCCATGGCCACACACCCACTTGCAGTGAAACAGGAGGTGGGAACGAACCCCCCTGAGTCATTGCAATGATATCATGTGTGCAGAGGAGCCTCGGCTTCGCTCTGCCTCCCTGAGCACCCCACCTCCTGCCTGGGACCAGCCGGCCTCCTGGGGCTCCTGGGGTTAAGGTCACAGGCAGCTGGTGTGTGCTGGTGACAAGGCATGAAACTGGCAGCAACTCACGAAGCAGCAGCGACCCTTTTGCTGAAGGGAGATTTCAGGGTAAAGCTTTTAACTTTATGACCCCACAGACTGAAGGTCACAGCCCAGCCCATTCCCACGGCCCGCCAAGAGCTGGAAAGAAGATGTTATGTTTCAACTTTGTAAAACACCAGGCACAGAAGGGAAAATAACAACCCGGCCCATCCCGCACCTCCACCCTCACCCCATTCCAGCTGTCCCCATCTCTTCCTGCCATTTTCCCTCCTTGGGCCAATCCTGAGCCCATGGTCACAGTGGGGGCTGGTGCTGCTGGGGGGAAATACAAGCCGGGGGTGCATGTCCAGCTTTGTCTGGCTCTGGGGGGAGGCGCGTCAGCTCAGAGAGCAGGGACTGTGGGGACTGCTCAGTGCACAGGGCAGCACATGCTGAAGTCCCCGGTAGTTAGCAGCGACCTGCCTCTCTGCACAGGCTCTGTGCCGCTGGGCCCCCTGCAAACCTTCCCCCCCCTGCACGTTTGCTGCCCTAGGGCTGGATCCCGACACAGGTTGTACCCTGGCGCCTTTGGCCTCAGCTGCCAGCCAGTGTCTGGGCCTTGCTCGTTTCTGCCACTGGCAGGAGACTGCCAAAAGAGTACTCCTTGGGTACGTCTAGACTACATGCCTCTGGTGACAGAGGCATGTAGATTAGGCTACCCGGCATATGGAAATGAAGCGGCAATTTAAATAATCGCCACTTCATTTAAATTTAAATGGCTGCCACGCTGAGCCGATCAGCTGTTTGGCGGCTCAGCGCAGTAGTCTAGATGCTCCGCGGTCGACATCAAAGGCATTTGTCGACCTCCCAGGTAAACCTCATCCCAGGAGGCATACCTGGGAGGTCGACAAATGCCTTTGATGTCGACCGCAGAGCATCCAGACTAGTGCGCTGAGCCGACAAACAGCTGATCGGCTTAGCGCGGCAGCCATTTAAATTTAAATGAAGCAGCGATTATTTAAATCGCCACTTCATTTTCCTATGCCAGGTAGCCTAATCTACATGCCTCTGTTGCCAGAGGCATGTAGTCTAGACGTACTCCTTGTGTGTATAGCGAGTTAGCTGTGAGGAGACAGGTCCAACCTGGGGCTCACAGCCAGGCCTTGGGAAGCCAGCAAGGCTGGGGGTTGGGGGCCGATAAGGCAGAGAGGATGGAGGAAAAGGGGCTGTGGGCCTAGAGCATCTCTCCATTGGTAGACTGGAGAGGGGCTGAAAAGCAGCCGTGGTCTTGAGTGGCAGTGGAGTCTAGGATGGATACTAGAAACCACAATTCCACTAGGAGGGGGTGAGGCACTGGGATGGGTTACCGAGGAGGGTGGGGGGAATCATAGAGGATTTTAAGTCCCACCTGGAAGAAGCTCTGCCAGGGATAATGGAGTTGGGGGTTGGTCCTGCTCTGAGCAGAGGGTAGGGCGAGATGACGCCGGAGGTCTCCTCCAGACCAGGGATTCTATGACTCTGTGAACAGGGGCTGGCGGCTGGGGGATGGCCAGGCTGCGACGGGCGACGGAGTCATCGCTCCCTGCTGTGTCCTGTCCTGCCGCAGGCCGAGGGGGAGCCTGCACCCGGCTGGAGTCCTCCCGCCCTGAGCTGGAGCTGAGCCAGGGGGTGAGACGCTCCCTGCAGCCCCCCAGTGCCCAGGAGAACATGGACACTAAGTGGGGTCGGGGGCCGCGGTCGTGGGGAGCTGCCGCACTCGTGGGGAATTCCCGGTACCTCGACCCCCAGTAAAATCTCCCCCGACATTCACAAGAGGAGCGGGCAGGGAGAAATCTCTGCTGTCCTGCTCATGGGCATGGAAACCTCAGTCCTGACCCCTCCCCCCACACACACACAGTGGGAACCCCAAAATCATCTCTGCCTCCCCTCTCAATGTTCAGTCCCTTCTCCCCCCCAGCCTGAGTCACTGTCTCCCCTCCTCTGCCAGGCTGTTCGCTGCCTCTTTTTGTCTTTCCAAAATATACTGTGAGGCAGAGACTTTTTGTGGGTTTTTCCTGCCTCCAGCCACAGTTTGGGGGCCTCTGGATGCCCCTGTCCCTGCCCCGCCCAATGCAGGATGATTTAGCCCATCCTAACATGTCACAGTGTAGGCCTGTTTACTCCACCTGCACCCCTGAGAACTTTCTAGATCCCCCCTCCCTCCAGGGAACGTGGTTCCCAGCCTTGGGCTCTCAGGGTATGTCTACACTACAGCACTAATTCGAACTAACTTAATTCGAATTAGTTAATTCGAAATAAGCTAATTCGAATTAGTGCATCTAGACCTAAAAACTAATTTGAATTAGCGTTTTGCTAATTCGAACTAGCATGTCCACATTGAGTGGACCCTGAACCGAAGGTAAGGCTGGCCGGAACCAGTGCGGCAGGGCATCAGGTTAGGACTTAGAGTGTGGAGCTGCTGCCTCAGGCTAGCCGAGGGCTGTGCTTAAAGGACCCGACCCCACCCGGACAGACAGTTCTCAGGGTTCCCCGCTTGCTTGTCTAACTCGATGAGGGACAGCAAAGCAGTCCTGTCTTGGAGTGCCCTGAGTGCCCACACTCGGCACATCAGCGCACTCAGCCATCAGCCCAGCCGCACTTGCCGCAGGCTGCCATCCGGGGAGGTCAATCAGGGGGCTGTCAGGATCCAGGAGGCCCTGCAGGAGAGCTTCCACCCCGAGGAGCCCGCAGAGCCACCCCAGTCCTCCCCATCGGGGGCTCGTGCCCCATTCCTTCCTCACCTCCTTCCACTTACCCCTGCCTAGCCCCAGTTCCTGATGTAAAAAATAAAGGACACGTGTGTTCAAAAATAGAAACGCTCTTTATTTAACAACAAAACTCTGGGAGACTGGGAAAAGGAGGTGGGAGAGGGGAAGAGAGAGGATGGAAGAGGAGGGGGAAACCTGGGAGGAGGGAGCTGGAAGGGGAAGCCAGGGGAAGAAGGAGGAGGGGAAGTATAAAACTATGGTACGCCATATCTTCAGTACTGTGTAGAGATGTGGTCTCCTCACCTCAAAAAATATATTTTGGCCTTGGAAAGGGTTCAGAAAAGGGCAACTAAAATGATTAGGGGTTTGGAACAGGTCCCATATGAAGAGAGGCTAAAGAGACTGGGACTTTTCAGCTTAGAAAAGAGGAGACTGAGGGGGGATATGATAGAGGTCTATAAAATCATGAGTGGTGTGGAG
The DNA here is from genome assembly GCA_019425775.1 of Rafetus swinhoei. Taxonomy (NCBI): domain Eukaryota; kingdom Metazoa; phylum Chordata; order Testudines; family Trionychidae; genus Rafetus; species Rafetus swinhoei. The sequence continues at coordinate 13,852,169 of CM033444.1, read as the reverse complement.
AGGGTGAATAAAGAAAAGTTCTTCATTAGTTCCTATAATAGAAGGACAAGAGGACACCAAATGAAATTAATGGGTAGCAGGCTTAAAACTAATAAAAGAAAGTTCTTCTTCACACAGCACATAGTCAACCTGTGGAACTCCTTGCCACAGGAGGCTGTGAAGGCTAGAACTATAACAGAGTTTAAAGAGAAGTTAGATAAATTCATGGAGGTTGGGTCCATGGAGTGCTGTTAGCCAGGTGGTAGGAATGGTGTCTCTGGCCTCTGTTTGTGGAAGGCTGGAGATGGATGGCACGAGACAAATCGCTTGGTCATTGTCTTCGGTCCATCCCCTCCGGGGTACCTGGTGCTGGCCGCTGTCGGCAGACAGGCTACTGGGCTAGATGGACCTTTGGTCTGACCCAGTACGGCCGTTCTTATGTTCTTATGTTCTAAGCTCAGGGCTCAGGGTCAGGGGTATCACTGGACCAACTTGATTTTCATGCAAACCTGCTCCTGGGTTCGCATGTGGCTTTTGGTGGCCAGGCTGGCAGCTATCCTGCCCTAGACGGCCACTTTCCTGTGCCTAGTGCGGAGATTGTGGACGTTGGAGGCCTCCCCCCAAACCTCGATGAAGTCCACGATCTCCGCACTAGACCAGGCGAGCGCCCGCCTCTTGTGGCCCTGGGCAGGCTCCTGGGAGCCGCCAGCCTGGTCCCGGGAAGAGGCGGAGGGCTGGGTGGCAGCGGGTGGTTGGCTCATGCCGTGCCAGGTGCAGGGTCTGCTGGCTGGGTGCTGGCAGGCTTGCAACTGGCACAAGCAGTGTAGCCAGACCGTGGCCCTTTAAGGGCTCCGGGGCCGGGACGGGGGCAGAAGAGTTTCACTGGCTTGGCCCAGAGTGGCCACCAGGGCAAGCTGGGAAGGGCTAGCCTCCAACTAGTTCAAATTAAGTGGCTACACAGCCCTTAATTTGAACTACTTAATTCGAACTAGGCGTTACTCCTCGTAGAATGAGGTTTACCTAGTTCGAATTAAGCGCTCCGCTAGTTCGATTTAAATTCGAACTAGCGGTTTGTAGGTGTAGCCCCTATGAAAGTTAATTCGAACTAACGGCTGTTAGTTCGAATTAACTTTGTAGTGTAGACATACCCTCAGTGCGGATTCTTGTCATGTCTACCTGTGATGCCTGCAGGGAAGTTGTGACGTCGTGGGGTCTGTGTTCACTCTGTTTGCCTTGTGGTGTTATATGTGATTCTACTGTCCTGTGCTGTTCCGTAATAACTCTCTGTGTGTATGCCTCAGTTTCCCTGGGCACTGCAACACTGCTTGGTTGAGGAAGGGGAAGGCTGGACATGACTCACTGTGGAGGTGAATGCGTCTCTCCTCTCCTGAGTCTTGTGCCCTGAGGACCAGGGGGCAGCAGACAACACCTTTGGCCAGGAAGGGGAACAAAGGGGCAGGCGGGGCTGACTCCAGGATGGTGACGAGGGCCTGGGAGGAAGGGTCAACCTCAGTTGGTTTAGGATGATGGAGGGGGATTGAGCAAGAAGGGGGGAGCCGGACCCAGAGCCCTTTTCCCAGAGAGGAATGGTCCTGCCTGCTCCTGCTCCCTGTGTTAACAACGATCCCGCGCTGCGCTGTGTCCTGTGAACCAATAAACCTTCAGTTCTACTTGCCGGTGAGAGTCACGTCTGGCTGCGGATGGGGGTGCAGGCCCGGTGACTCCCCCACACCCCGTGACAGAAGTAAAGAGCCAGGATGTGAGAGACGGGGCCTCCTGTCTCCTCCCCCTGCCCTGAGTTAACAGGGCTTCCCCTTCCCCTTTGAGCTTCTGCGGAGGTAAGTGACAGGGCCCGGCTGTAGGGTTTGCGCTGGGGCTTGAGGCTTAAACCTGATCTGTCTGCTCAGTGGCAGCCCCCGCAGGCCCTTCCATAGCCCGGCCGGCAGAGCGAGGGCTGTAGCGGGCGCTCAGATAGTGACCCTCAGTGGCTGGCTGGACTCTGGCTCACAGGGGAGCTTCTCTTCCCTCCCCTGGCTGGGCAGAGCGAGAGAAGAGAGGAAGGGTTTGGGGGCCAGCTGCCAGCTGCATTCAGGGCACCTGGACCTGTGGGTTCCTGGACATGCCACTTCCCTCATCCCCTGGTCCCAATCCTGCTATAGCTGAGATCTGCCATGGCCTGGTCACCCCTTCCCAACCCGAATCCCCACTCCCAGAGCTGCCCGGGCAGACCCTCCTACCTGGTTTGAACCCAGCCATGGACGGTCTTCTCACACCTGTTGTGACTCCCCTCCCCCTGCCCCAACCCAGTGTGGGACCGGCCCTGCCGTGGCTGGGGAGGGAGGCCTGTCCTGGGGCCCAGCAGCAGGGGAACCCCCAGACAGTGACCCAGCCCTCGTGGCTGCCGACTCTACCTGGGAGCAGGGCCCAAAGGGGGCACCAGGCCGTCGTGCCCGGGGCGGTGCACCCGTCAGACAGTGGCCGGTTGGGGCAGGGCTGTGGAGGTTGCTGGTCACCAAACACAGGAAAGGCTCCCCTGCCAGTGCTGGGCTGGGTGGCCCATTGCTCCCGTTCCGGTCCCCTCCCCCACAGGAGCCCGAATCCCCCCCTCTCCTCCATTGCCTCCCCTCAGAGGCTGGTTTGTAGCCAAGCTGCTCCCGAGGGAGGCGCAGGAGCGAAGACCAAACCGAGGGGCTGCCGGGGCCTTTTCCATTCTTTGCCAGAGGCTGGTACTTCCTGTGTCCCAAACAAACGTCACCGCACAGGCCCTGCCTGGCTCACTGGCCCAGCGGTGCCGTCCCTGGTCTGTCCCTGGGGCTGGAGCCCTAAGCGGGGAGGCCGGGCTGATGCCGCTCTGTGTGGGGTGTGACCCCCCTGCACAGCGCCAGGGTGACATTCAGAGACACCCGCAGCCCCACAGCTCCCAGTGCAAAGGGGGCACAAACCTACAGACACGACACTTGCAAACCAGCCCGTGTGGGCAGACACCTCGCACGGCCGCTCGGGTCTGGAGGAGGAGAGGGTGGGAGCCGAAATGACCAGGCCAAGCCTGTCTGACCCCCTCCCCCGGTTCCAGTGCCACCGGGCCTCCCCATGTTCCCTCTGCAAGCAGCCTGAGATTTACCCAGCCCGGCGGCTCCGCCCTGCAGCACGAGGGCCCCTTCCCCCGGGCGGGCAAAGCCCCCTCACTCCAGTCCATGCTGTGGGGTGGGGTTTGGTGCCATCTCACCTCCAGCAGCCCGTGTGACACTTCTCTGTCCCCGTGAGCAGGGCTGCCGAGAGGAGCTTTACCGGGGGGCTGGGCTGCATTTCCCAAACGCTCTCCAGGGTCTCCCTCCTCTCTGGCTCCGCAGAAACAGCTGCAGCCCCTCCCTCTGCAGCCCCGGCCCAGAGGCAGAAACCAGACCTGCAGCCTTTGCCAGGGGAGCAGCTGCAGAGAGGAATGTAAAATCCTGGGGAAGAAGGGGGAACATTTACCTGGGTGTGGTACCTGGGCGAGCCATGGGAGTGACTGAGCTGGATCTGAGAGACTGAACTCAGCTCCGGGCTGGAGGACACCCCCCCGAATCCCTTGGCTCACCGGGGTCCCCGTTCCCATGGCCCTGTGCTGGGATGGAGCACTCAGAAGGACCAGGCAAGGGACTGCTTTACTCCACCCCTCCCTGTCCTCTGCCTCTCCCTCCCGCCCCACAGCCCCTAGCAGAGTGACTCACCCGCGCCCTTCCCACCGGCCAATGGGAGAGCCATGCCAGCTACGCACTGCCCAGGCTGTTCCTGTGCTGGCACGTCGGGTGCAGAAGGCGGAGGCCTGCTGAGGACGTGAGAACGCCCTGCCAGGAACTGCCTCTGTTAAAACCCCCAGAGTCATTCAAACTAATTACTCCCCAGGGCTTCCCAGGGCTCTATGTCAAGGTAGCACGGCCTCAGTAATGGAGCCTGCCTTAGACTATTTTTTTAGGCTTCCCTGTACAGGGCATCCCTGCTATACATCTCCCCAGTATACGTCGGTTCCACACTAACATAATTGATGCTTGTAGGAACTGTTGTGTTATACATCGGTCCATTCCCTGCTCTTATGTCGTGGGAAAAAAAAAATTGTGCAAATAGAAGTCAGTTGCGGTGAAAATATCCCCGCCTTGCGTCATTTCTCTCTACATCCCTGTGTTTTGGGACGTATCTTGGGTGTATAGCAGGGACGCCCTGTAGTGGGAACACACTATTTTGATGTTGTAAAATCGGGAGCTATTAAGTCGAATTTAGTGATGTTGAAATCGTTTCCTAGTGTAGACATGGTCTCTGGGTGCTCTGGCTCCGCAGTCTCTGTACTCTGGGTAAACCACCGTGGTGAGAGGTGTAGAGCTTGCTGGGCTCTGGCCCCAGAGCTGGTGGCAGTGTGCACACCGTGGGGTAGCACCGCTCATGACTGGCCCCCGGCGCCCTTCCCCCCAGGGACCTGAGAGGAGTGTGGTTTTCAATTCTTTTGTACTCTGGCGTTAGAACAGCCCTTTCACTGAACCTGAACGTGAGTCTGATTTGTTCCTATCCCTACAAAATCCACTTTCAAACAAAAAACGCAGGTCAGGGCAAACGTTGCTAGTAATTCCATCAATGGGGGAAAATTACAGTGAATGAGAAACTGTGGGTGTATTTGGGAGAAATATTCTTGTGTTTTTAATCACTCATTTCTTTTCTTCCTAAATGTCAGAGGCAAAATGATTCTGTGCCATAAACGGAGTTATTAAGTAGCAGAGAAAGATGCTCCCCCTACTGCTGGATTTGTAGAACTGTGTAACTTACTTCACAAAACAGAAACTCACTATATATTTTAGAGCGTTTGCATGTCTGTCTGTCTGACTGTGTGTGAGTCTATTTGTTCAAGAACTCCTCCTAAATGGTAAGAGCCAGACCCACCAACTGTGGCATGCACCATCCTCTGATCCTACCTTAGAGCAAGGTCAGAGTTTGGTTGTGCCAGGACAATGGGACATCTGTGGAGTGTGACTATTTCTCATCAGATGCAAAGGATTGGGTGTGATGGCAGGGACAGTTCTACCCCAGAATGAATATAGCAAATTTCCAGCACTGGTTCAGAAAAGGGCAACAAAAATGATTTGGGGTTTGGAACGGGTCCCGTATGAAGAGAGATGAAAAAGACTGGGAGTTTTCAGCTTAGAAAAGAGGAGATTAAGGGGGATAGGCCAAAAGGCTAGAAAATCATGATGGGTATGGAAAAAGTAAAGAAGGAAATGCTATTTACTTGTTCCCATACCTTAAGAACTAGGAGTCACCAAATTAAATTAATAGGTAGCAGGTTTAAGACAAACAAAGGAAGTTTTTCTTGACACGGTGCACTGTCAACCTGTGGAACTCCTTGCCAGAGGATGTTGTGAAGACCAGCACTTTAAGGGTATGTCTATACTGCAACATTATTTCAAAATAACTTAGTCCATGTCTACACAGCAGGTAATTATTTTGAAATTGTGTCAAAATACTGCCAAGCTGGAGGACTTCTTTCTCCGACTTTTGTAACGCTCACTGTATGAGGAATAAGGGAAATCAGAAGAAGAGTGCTTTATTTTGAAATAAGTGCTGAGTAGACGCTCCCAATGTCAAAATAAGATACACAATTGACGTAGCTCACTTTGCGTAGCTTATTTTGAGTTAAGCCCTGCAGTGTAGACAAACCTTAATAGGGTTCAAGAAAGAGCTGGATAAATTCATGGGGGTTAGGTCCTTCACTACTTATTAGCCAGGATGGGTAGGGATGGTGACTCTGTTTGCCAGGGGCTGGGAATGGGCGACAGGGGAGGGATCACGTGAGAATTCCCTGTTCTTTCATTCCCTCTGGGGCACCTGGCATTGGCCACTGTCAGCAGACAGGACACTGGGCTGGATGAACCTTTGGTCTGACTCCATATGGCCGCTCTTATGTTCCTATACCCTTAAAGAGCCCAGCCCTGCTGCACCCCAAGTGTGTCTGCACTGACACATACGTAGCAGCTCAGGGTCCCGGGTACCTGAATCCAGTCATGAGTTCACAGAGAATCTGAGTCCTGCTTTTGTTCAGTAGAATAGTCTGAACAGCAAACAACCCTCCCCCCACAAAAACTACCCACTAGAGACAGCAAAGCCCCACCCCCCTTTGTGGCAACAATCCATTTCCTAGACGGGAGAACACACCAGAGAGCAACCGGACAGGAACAGATGGAAACATTTTATTAAAGTGAATGATTCAAACAGTTCCCGACACATAAGTTACACAGGAAGGCTGGGCAGGGAGGGGGTCCCTGGCCTCTGTGTGTCGGGCTGGGAATGGGCGACAGGGGAGGGATCACTGGATGTTCCCTGTTCTGTTCACTCCCTCTGGGGCACCTGGCACTGGCCACTGTGGGCAGACAGGACACTGGGCCGGATGGACCATTGGTTTGACCCAGTCTGGCTGCTCTGATCTCTGGTGAGCGCCACCCATAGACTAGCTCAGGCAGCTCCCTGCCGGGCCTGCTGGCTTGTCCCAGACACTCCCATCCCCCCGTAACTCAGGCTTGGGGTCTCACAGCGTCGTGCCAGGGATTTTCTGGGCAGCTACAATTCCAGGCAGCGCCGTTCAGCGTTGCAATACCCCAGTCCCTGCCTGGAGCTCGCTCCTTGTCTCCAGCTCTGCAGGGGAGAGCAAAGTTCCCGGCAGGCAGCAGCTTCAGGAGCCAGGGCTGGCTGCTTTCCTGAGCTCAGATGGCCCCCAGAGCCCCAACGTGGGCGAGGGAGGAGGGAACTAGTGAGGGACAGAGCCATTGAGTTGGTTGATTTGTGTGACCTGATCTGAACTCTGCCTGTCCCCAGCCCGGCTGTTAGTTCTGCCTCTGCCCAGCCCCCACCTCTGCCCTTCAGGGCCTGTCTGCTCCCTGGGGCTGCAGTACGTTTATTCCACCTCCCTTAAGTGGAGCTGCAGAGAGGAAGGGGGAGGAGCTTTCAGGGATCACAGAGAGGAGGAGCCAGGGGCTGGGTACAGGGGAGTCCTCCCGGGTCACAGAGGCTGGGGTGTGTGAGGCTAGAGGGGCTGGTGTCAGGGACACAGTTGGAGCTCAGTTTCCCACCCCACCCAGACCCAGGGTCGGATTCTCTCCCAAGGGAGGGAGCCCGGCGGGAAAGTGAAGATCGGGGCCTTGGAACCAGCATCAATAAATGTCACCTGCCCCCGGTCACAGTCCAGACAAACCCGGATCCTGATGGGGACCTGGCTCAGAGGCAGGGGGGTCGCAGGATCAGTGAGAGCCAGGAACTGATTCCCCAACCGCCCAACAGCCCAGATCCCACTCTTGGGTCTCAGGCTGATCCTTCCCTTCCTGCTCACAGACTCTCTGGCCACCCCCACAGCGCACCATGGCCCATCCCCCACCTCCACCTCCCAGTAATGTCTCCCCCAGGTGAAGCCCTCACGGCCCAGCACACAGGGCATAGAGTCAAATCTCTCCGGGGTGTCGGGCAGTGGCTGCCGCGTGCCTGTCCATCTCACACGTTTCCCATCCTCCGACAGGACGAGTTCGGGACTCCCCGTGTCTGGATCCAGAGTCACGTTGGCTGGGGGGAGAGAATCAGAGTGTGAGGGGCAGAGCTGGGCCCTGGGGAGGGTTGATGGAGTCAGGGACAGAATCTGCCCCAGCTGGGCAGTGACTCAGGGACTCTCCTCCCTCCAGGGGCGCCCGGCTCTGAGTGGGGAGCAGCCCTGAGGTCTCGGCCCAGCCCACAGTGGCAGCTCACTCTCCGGCAGGGAGGGGCTGTGACAGAGAGAAGGGATCAGAGGGGCCCTGACACTGGGAATCTGCCCCCCTCTCCCTGGTCCACGGACAAGCGACTCCGGGCTGGGGACCCCAGAGGGACGTGATGGAAACTGCCTGGTCAGGGCTGGCTGAATCCAGGCCCTGCTCTCGGCTGGGCCCCTCCCCATTGAAATGTCCCTGGGTCCCAGCTGCTTCTGGGCAGGGTTTGTGATTCCCCCTGTGACACGTCTCCCCCGCACGGCACATCTGGGCTCAGCTCCTTTCCCACCGCGCTGGGACTCTGGGCCGAGGTCTGACCTGCCCCACGCCAGGCTGCTCAGCCTCCGGCTCAGCGCCCAGACCCGGAAGAGCCATCAGGAAGGGGCAGGGACCGGCCCCAGCTGGGCTGGGTGGGAAGAGGCTGAACAAGGTGAGTCCTGCACTGGGGGTGCCCAGGCGCCGTGCGGAGGGAACGGGGGTGTCTCTCTCCCAGTGATGGCAGGAGGCTGACTCAGGGGCTGACAGAAGGAAGAGGGGCCCCAGGGAGCTGAGGGGGGTCCCAGCGGGGCCTGGGCGGAGGGAGAGAGAAGCTGAGCTCACGTGGGGGGAGAGAGGAAAAGGGGAACAGTACCAGAGCTCTGCTCTCAGCAGCTCCCCATCTGCCTGCAATGGGCCCAGGACTGCCCCTGTCTGTGCCCCGTGCCCTGGTGCTCTGGGGTCTGATCCATCCCTTCCCCCGGCAGAGCAGGGACCCTCCCATGGACTCTTGGGTCCTCTGCCGGGGGCAGGAGAAAGAGCAACGTCCCCGAGTGCCCCAGAGTCCATGCTGGGCACAGCCCGTCAGTCACTGGGGGAAGGGAAACTCCCCTCTTGGACCCCTCCACTTGCTCCAGAGAACAAGGGGAGCCCAAGGCCAAGAGGAGGCAGAGAGGGGTGAGGCCGAGGGTTTTGGATACCGGAGGAGTAGAAGCTGAGGCAGGGAGTTGGGGGGCTGGAGGGGCTGAGGGTTCCAGGGCAGCCCTGGGGATAAGGGGCTCTGGGCAGGGGGTTGGGCTCTGGGCTGGGGCTGTGGGCTTTGGGAGGACTCAGGAGGAGGAGTCTGGGGGCAGGAGGTGGCCCCTGGGCTGGAGGAGGCTCGGAGAGGGGCAGTTTCTGGAGCTCTGAGGGGGGCATGAGGTCTGTGCGCTCTTAGGGGTTCCCCACTTTGTGCTCCCAGTGCAGCCGGCAGAGTGTCTGGGAGAGGAGAGAGGGGAGATTCAGGTTTGCACGGGGAGCACAGAGCCAGGTTGTCACGTGACAGACACACTCAGGCCTCGTTCACTTCCGGCCTTTTGCCGGTGCCTAGGCCCAGGCCCTGCAGAGCCTTTGGCATCAAAGCAGCTTTCGGCCCTTTGGTCCCTTGATGCTAACGGGATGTTCAGAGAGTGTGAGATCCTGGCTCTCACTGGGAGCTGTTTATCCCTGGGGAAACTGAGGCAGGGGAGGTGGGCTCCATGGTCCAGATTCATCTTGTGCTGGCAGAGCAGGACGGGGAGGCCACTTGTGACCCGCTGGTCAGTGGCTGCAGGGGCCGGGGCTGGGCTTGGCTCAGGCTCAGCCAGAGTCACATCCCGGTTACAATGGCCCCGGGGTCCCTGGGCCAGGGAGCAGAGAGCCAGAGGCCCAGCTCTGCACTGTTCACATCCCTCTGTCCCTCCTCCTGCCTCTTCCCCCTGCCTTCCTGAGCCCCCACCCCCAGCCCTCTCAGGGACAAGCTTTGGGCCTGCAGCTGCTGGGAGGAGGCACAAGACCCCCCTGTGCTGGAGGGACCCCTTGCCATGGGGGAGGGGCTTTCTCCTTCCCTGCAGCCCCTTGGCGCAGACAGGCTGCCAGGTGGGACCAGAGCTCAGGGAGAGGCTGGGCCCAGCTCCAACAAACGGCCTTTAATTGTGAGGCCTGCGGCTGGGGGGCTGCACCACCCTGGGGCACCCGCCCTGCAGCCATCTGGCTGGGAGAGACGCAGGGGCCCAAACGAAGGGATTTTGCTGAATTGGGGCCTGAAGGTTGTGACCATTCGTGAGTCGGGAGTTGATGGGAGATGCCCTCAGGCCTGGCCCGGCGCCTTCTCCTCTCCCTCGGCTTGGCTAGTACGAGAAGTGCTGAGAACTGGGACCAGGGTCGTTGCTCTCTCCACGTTTGGAGACTGAACGTGGGTATTTACGCCAGGGCTGGGCAAAATAAGGCCCGGGCGCCGGATGCAGCCGCCAAGCCACAGAATCCGGCCCGTGGACCCCCCCTGCCGGGACCCTCAGGTACACGCAGCTGCCACAGTTTAAAGCTTAGTCCCTGCAGCTCTGGGCTCTGCAGGGAGGGGGAGGCTTCATGTGATCTCCTCTCCTGCACCCAGACCCCTTCCCTGACCCTACACCCCAATTCCCGGACCCAGGTCACCGCCCCAAACTCTCTGTCAGACCCCACACCATCTCCTGCACTACAGTCCCTTACCCCGTGCGCCCTTCTGCACCCAACCTCCAACCTAGACCCTGCACCCCCACCACAGCAAAGTGTGGCTCTTGGCCACTTTCCAAAATCTTGGAGTGGGCCCCACCAAGAATTATTACCCCCTCCCCATTGATGGTGATTGGCTCGGCTTGGGCCTGGTGAGCCCTGTGCTTGCCATAAGGGAAATGTTTCCTACAGAGACCTTGCTCTTAAAGTGCCGCGTTCCTGAGTTGCTCTGCAGGACACAGATGTGTTGCCCACACAAGGTGCTTGCAGACAGACACCCAAAGTGACCTGCCCAGGCCAGGGAGCGACATGCAGAACCCCCCTGTGGAGAAGTGACCCGTGCACATCAGAAAAGAGAGTAACTTGAAAATTGCTTGGACAGCAAAAACGCTCCAGCAATTCAAAGTTCCTGTGTGTGCCGTGTACAAGTCACACAAGTTACAGTCCCTAACACAAAGGGGATTGGAACAGAACTCATCTGGATGGCTATAGCAGGTCAGATACTGTCAGGGGTGGTCCTACTATCGCAGGAGAAATGCTCCATGACCCGCCTGTGCCCCAGGAGAAGGGAACTGGGCGTGTTTCTTTCTCTGTCTGTCGTTTCTCACTCTGTCACTGTTATTGCAAAGGCTGCTTCTGAACAAATTAGGGTTCAATTAATGAACCTGAGTGTTTTGGAACCCAAGTCTGTGCCATTCACCCCACAGTTACATGGAAGCATCATCTAATTATGAACCAATTGACCAGCGCCATTCTCCTTCCAGGGTCCCACTTTCCCCTCCTCCATCCCCCCAGGTACCTTTGAACTCCCTCAGCATCTCTGACAGCACAATAGCTTTCTGGGAGAAACCACGGACTCGCTCTTCCAGTTCAGGAGCCATCTCTTCTGGCTGCTGGGCCTGCCCCTTCTCACACCTGGGGAGAAACAACGTCCCATGGTGACCCTGAAGTGGTTCCCAGCCTTTTCGACCATATGGGCCCCTTTTCAATCTATGAAAATTTCATGGACCCCTTCCCCTCCCTGGGGGAGAAAAAAAGAAAAGGAAAAGAAAACGGAGGATCGGGCCCACCACCATGGGCCCAATCCTTCCTTTTGAACTTTCCACAGATGCCCTGCAGTGCCGTCATGGACCACCAAGGGTCTAGGGTTGCCAGACACTTTCACAAAAAATACCTCCCCCTCACATGGTGAGTGCAAAAAAACCCTACAACCACACACAAAACAGTGTCACTGTGCCTTTAAAACCCCAGGCTCCCTGCTTTCCGCGCCCACACCAGGCGGGGCAGGGGAAAAATGTCCCACGCGCCCTTCCAACCGAGAGAAACAGAAAATAACAGATATTTTACCAGACAGAGGCTGCAAATACCAGACTATCCAGGCCAATACCGGACACCTGGCAACCCTACAGGGGACTGTGGCCCACAGGTTGGGAGCCACTGTGATCCTGCCTAGAGTGACTCAGTTGTTAAGTTCTGGTTAGTGAGTATTTGAGTCTCCGCAGCCAAATCACTCCTGGGCCTCCAGGCGCTGAGGGACGGGAGGTTCCCAGGGGAAGGGCTGTAGAATCTGCCCACTTGGGACTAGACTGAGACACCAGCTCCCCCCTCCCCAGCTCATCCCACACAGGTCTCCAAACAGCCCTCGGGCGGGACAGACCCTGGATCCCTGCTGCCCTGGGCTGAATGGTGCCCAGTGCCCAGCAGGGACAGGCCCATGTCCCACCCCTCAGTCCTGAGGCAGCCAGTCCCCAGGGAGGTGACATGGGTAGAATATACCACAGGCCAGTCTGCGCCTTTCCCTGGGTAATTGCAGAGTTGTCTCCAAAAGGGCGAGGGCCTCAGGGTTAAATGGGTCAGAGAGATTTGAATCCCAAATGTGACCTTCCCGCACGTTCTGCTGTGGAGCCCTGGGGAGAGGCAGAGACAACTTCACTGCCAAGTGTTTCCCCAGCGCTGTGAGGGGGTGAGAGCCACCGACCTGCTCAAGGTGCTTCTGACGTCCTAGAGAGAGGTGAGGGAGGGGAGGGGAGAGAGAGAGAGAGCTTCAGTTCCACCTGACACACACTGTGAATTCCAAGGGAGGGATTTGGCGAGTGAGGGGAAACTAGGCTTTGGATCCCCTGAGCAAATGGGGCTTCCCCTTCTCTAACAGCTCTGTGCCTGTGGGTCTGCACAAAACAACAATTCACATGCCAGGAAGGCGCACACGGAGCTGTTGTGCGATCTCTGACTCCTGCGCCCATCTGTTAGGGGCTGTCCTGTCTCTGTGGTGGGAGCTGGGGAATTTCCCCCCCAGTCTCACCTGCAGGAATTCACTCGCTGGCTTCTGACACTTCCCCTCCAGCTCCCGGATCCGCTCGCTGAGATGGGAAATCTGCTCTGAGAGTTTGGTGACAGTGTCAGTCTGGAGCCTCCCAATCTCCTCATCCAGCTTCTGTAGCTGGGCCAGCAGGAGTCGCTCTTGTTCCTCTAGGAACTGCCGCAGCTGCTGAAACTCGGCCACAATCTTCTGCCGCTCGGCTTGTGTCTGTTTCTGGAAGAAGAACCAAAGGAAGAATATCATCACTACCGCCACTAGGGGGACATGGATGGAGCCTGGGGCCCTTCACAGAGCGCTGAGTGCACAGGGGGAGAATCTCTTTGCAAATTCTAAGTCACCGGACAGTGAACAGTCTCCTGTGGTTATTAGAGAGAGAATTTTCTCGCGTCTTCCCGTTTGGCCCCAGACTCTGTTTCCATGTCTGACGTGCTTTGAATCGTGAGTGGCTCATGGCCCCAGCGATGCTGATCCAAAGCAGCAGGGAGCAGTACTCAGCACTTGATGGCATTTTCCACATTACATTTTTTTTCCTGGGAAAATGCAGATTTGTCACCAAAGAAACATTCATGAATTACTGGCTATGTCACCGGTTGTTGTGCTGCAGAAAGAAATACATGACAAATCAAAATATTGGCTTAATTTTTTCTAGAGTTTAAGGTCTGACTTGTTTTTGAAACTGTCCTTGTGTTTTATAATGTTATGTTTAAGTAAATGGTCAAGTTGAAACAAAACATTTTGATTTTTGCAAAAAAAAATCCAATTAATTTGACGATGTAAAAAATCAAATTTGTGATTTGCTAATAATTTTAAAAATATATAATTTTTGCTTCAGCCGATTTTGTTAATATCCTGCCAGCAAAGATCTGGCCTTTGCCCAGCTCTACCCAGAGCCACGCTCACAGTGACAGGTGGGAAGAAAAAAACAAATAAACCCGTGAGAGAAAAAGCAGGCACCCAAGATGAACGACAGCAATGGAGAAACTGTCAGGGCAGAAAGGGTGTGTTTACACAGCAGCGTTATTACAGAATAGCGGCCCTTATTCCAAAATAACAATGCGAGCGTCCACACAGCAATTCCATTATTTCTAAATAAATTCAAAATAACGGGCAGCTTATTCCGACTCTGTAAGCCTCATTTGACGAAGAATAAGGCCTCTTCTGAAATTGCTATTTCGAAATAGTGGTCATGTGGGATGCTCCACTGCTGCTATTTTGAAATAGCCCCTCCCCAGGGCCATTCAGAGTAATTTCTCCCCAGTGCTTCCTGGAGCTCTACATCGAGGTAGCGCATCCACATTAGGGGAGCCTGCCTCAGACTGATTTTGAGGCTTCCCTGTAGTGTGGACGTGCTATTTTGAAATAAGCTATTTCGGAATATCTCTTCTGGAACAGCTTATTCTGAAATAAGTGTGCAGTGTAGAGGTACCCAAAGGGACTAAGCTAGGAAGGAGCGGAGGGACAGAACTCACCGCATGACAGCCGGGGACATGGAGCTTTATTTAGTGATTAAAGCTGGAACTCTGAACAGCAAACAGAGATTACATAAGAGGACTCCTCCGGACATAACTGAAAGTCCTGCAAACTGTGGGCTGAGAGAGGCTGGGAACTGACGAATGAACGTGTTTCACTGGGGCTTTGGTCTCAGGCTCGGCATTTCCTAATTCCCAATTCGGTGTTTGTTAATATAAATTGTTGCTTGTGAAGTGAGTGTAATTAAGATAATTGTAACTAAAAGACAGTAGATGAGAATAACAGTTTACAGAGTGTGTGGCAGTGGTTTCCACCCTGTGGTCTTTGTGCCCCCGGGGCCATGGACCATGTGAGCAAAAGACTTAGACTGCACAGAATTCAGCTGTTCACACAGACAATCGATTTTCAAAGGAGTCACAGAACCTTCCTCTGCCATTTCTAAAGGGGTCCACAAATGCCCAGAGGCTGGAAGTGGCTGGTTTAGGGTCCCATCCTAAGGAGGGATTTTGCTAAAACAATGAATTGTGATTTCTGGGTGCTCATTCTCTGGCTGATGAAGAGAAACCGTAATCCAGTCTAGGGCCGCTCCTTAGTGTCTGATTCGGGATCAGCTCCCTCCGGCTGCTACAACAACAGGGTAATAATGCCGGGCACCTACCAGATACTCCTGGCTGGTCTTCTCCCTGCTCACTTTCAGTCCCAGCAGCTTTTCTCTCTCCGCTCTCAGAGTCTTCAGATGGGCCTGGAGCCTTTCCTGGAGACACAGAAATATTTCATGTGACTAAGCAAAAAATCAAATGCGAGATTTGCTAATAATTAAAAAATAGATCATTTTTGGTTCAACCCATTTCTTTAATGTCTTGCCAGCGAAGATGTTTAGTTGTCTAGTTTTGTTTCTGTTATTGTTAGTTTCAGAACTAGAGGGAGGGGAGCTGGCGCAGCACAACCACACACTACTCATGACTGCAGGACCCAGCAGGTTTATGGGATCGGAGACACAGAGTCACAGTAATAGACACTGGGAGTGTTTTCAGAGTGTTTGAAATTGTCTGTGACGACGCGTCGGGGTCCCCTGACTCCTGCACCCCCGTAATGGCACGAACAGACTCCACCAGCCAGTAGAATAGAGGGAGTTTATTGCTTCTCCAGGATACAGCACAGCATCTGTCATCTGGTTACAGGAACTGCAGCTAAGAGGCCTCAGTGCCCCCCATTGGAGATGGGGGGTGGCTGGGCCCTACAATCCCAGCCCACTCCCCAGCTCCTTCCCTAGGCTGTCTCCTCCATGCTCCTAGACAGAAAACTAACTCACTCTCTTCCAGCCCTGCCCCCAGCCAGGGACGGCATTCCACCTTCCTTTGTTTCTCTCCCTGGGGGGTAGGTGGTCAGACAGGTTTGAAGCCCCCTTTGCATAATGACTCATCCCCTGCCCTGCTGGGTTGTGGTGCAGACAGCAGCCAGGGGAGGTCACTCACAACCCACGACCCAACATAGTAACCAGCAAGGTACACCCCACTACGTGACAGTTCTCCCCCCTCCGAGAGCGAACTGAGCAGGGTCACTCTGCTCGTGACCTAGGGAAGTTCGGGTCCTCTGCCCAGGAAAGCCGACATGGTGACATTGGCACACTCCTTGGCTCGGGTTGGCTGCGGTGATGCCCTGCAGGGGCCAGCTTTCCCCTGTCCCGTTGCTGCACAGCTCCGGGGGGGGCCGGCACGGGCCTGTCTTCAGTGGCTGTACCAGCCCTTCCACTGCCCTTGATCTCTGGCCCGGGTCTCTCTGGCTGGGCCCATGAGCCCAGCGAGCTTTTCCAGGAAGCCCAGGACGTCTTCCACCCCCGACGCTCCATCCAGGGAGGCCTTCCCCTCCCATAACTCTCTCAGCAAGCCCAGAGGCTCCTCTATACAGGGTAGGGGCCCCTGAGCAGCTTTCCTCCCATCTTGGGCCTTCCCGCCCCTCTGGCAGGAGTCGCAGGACCGGCAGTACCGCTGCACGGCTGCAAATATTCCCAGCCAGTAGACGTGTTGGAGCAGCCTCAGCCGAGTGCTCCGGATCCCCCGGTGGCCCACAAAGGGGACGTTATGGGCCAAATACAGCAGCTTGAGGTGATACTTTTGGGGGACAACCAGCTGCCGCTGGACCCCCCAATGCCCTCACCTTCCTGGGGGGAAGCCATTCCCAGAACAGGAATCCCCGTTCCCACAGGAATCTCTCCTGGCCTCCTCTCCCCAGGGGCTGAGCTGTACGGAGGCCAGCCTCGTCCCTCAGCCTCTGCAAGGAGTGGTCTGCCTGCACCTCAGCCTGGAATTCAGCCCCTGGGGCAGGGATCGGGACCTGTTCCCCACCTTTTCCAAGGTCCGGGGTCCCAGCTTGGCTGGACCCCGTGTCCACGGTGATGGGACCCTGAGGACCCTGCCAGGAGTCCTTCCTTGGATCCAGGTTGCCAGCCCCTCGCTGGCTCTGGCTACGGGCGGTGACTAGAGCCCGCTGGGATTCATGGGGCCACTCCTCTAGGTCATTCCCCATTAGCACCTCCGTGGGCAAGTGCCGATGCACCCCTACTTCCTTGAGACCTTCCTTGGCCCCCCATTTCAGACGCACCCTGGCTACAGGCACCTTAAACGGGGACCCGTCTATGCCCTTCAGGGTCAGCTGCGTGTGGGGTAGTATCCGGTCTGGGGCCACTATGTCAGACGGGGCCAGCGTCACCTCTGCCCCTGTGTCCCAGAAGCCCGTCACCTTCCTACCATCCACCTCCAGGGGTATGAGGCACTCGCTCCACAGGGGCCGTCCTGCCCCCACCCGGTACATGGAGAAATCCGCCTCCCGAGGGTCAGACCTCCCCGGGGAGGTGCACTGAGCATCCTTCCCCCCACTCTCAGCGGAGGTTTGCCTGCTGGCCCCTGCCTCTGGGGCAGCCTGCCCTTCCTCCAGCCCCAGCCAGTTAACCCTGGAAAGTCCCAGATCATGGGACCTGGTGCACTGAGCCCTCTTGTGGCCTTTTTGCCCACAGCGATGGCAAGTTAGGCTTTGGGCTGTCTCTGTCCAGGCCCTGGCTGGTTCTCTGGGGCACAGACGACCTGTTCCTTGGGCTCGCCTCGTAGTTGACTCCCTCCGTCGCTCAGCCGAGATCCGGTCTCTGCGCGATTCCCTTTCTCTCCGGGACGCCTGCTCACACCCGGACCGGCTCTCCGTGAACTCATCTGCCAGTCTCCGGCCTCCTGGGGGTCTCTGGTCTTCGGTCCTTGAGCCACAGCCTCAGTCTGGGTGTGCATGCTTCATAGAACTGCTCCATCATGAACAGCTTGAGCAGCCCTCTGCAGTCTGGGCTCCGACTCCAGACACCCACTTGCGGCAGTATTGCGCCAGGCGGGAGGCCAGGTCCACATAGGTCTCCGTGGCTCCTTCTGCACCTCCCGGAATTTCTTCCTGTACATCTTGGGGTCAGCCCGAACTTGTGCAGCAGGGCCTCCTTGACTCGGTTCTAATCCCCTGGCTGTAGGTCCTCCAGCTGATTGAGCACCCGGCAGCCTCCTGGTTCAGTGCGGGATGAGCTCCTGCAGCCAGTCCGCTGGGGGGACCCGTTGCAGTCCACAGGCCCTCTCAAAGGAGCTGAGGAACCCGTCTATGTCGCCCATGTCCTTCAATTGGGCCACCACGAGCTTCTCCAAGCATCTGGCTGCCCTGGGCCCTTGGGGCCTGTCCGCACTCGGCGCAGCTGGGGCCCCACCACTTCTCCGCTCTGCCATGGCCAGCTCATGCTGTCGCTGCTCTCTACGGTCCTGGACTTCCAATTCCTTCATCTGCAGCTGGATTTCTAGCCGCCACAGCTCCGCTGGGCTGGCCCCTGCCCTAGCCGGACTACGGCTTGCAGGGCTTCCCTGGGAGGCAGTCCGGTCTCTTCGGCGGCCTCCAGCGCTCCGCCCCCTCTCAGAGCCTGTTGTGTTCATGAGGCTCAGGCTGTGAGTTCTCTCTGGCTGGCTTGTCTGTAGGGTGCATGGCCCCACAGGGCCCCAATCGCTCCCTGGGGCCCAGAGAGGCCGGTGCTATAGACACCAGTGCATTCTACTCACTAACAACTATTGCCATTGCCATTAACGTCAGCATGGACATGTGGTGGGCACAAGGTTTCCCCACTGAATGTGCAGAGATAAATCCCAAAGAGAAATCTGCAGGCCTGGGACTCTCCCTGTGGCTCAGGAGAGGTGGGTGTGGATGAGGCTGGGTACAGGCTGGCTGGCCCTTTCAAGGGAGGAGCTCTCAGCAGAGTTCCCTGTAAGCCGGGTGCTTGGGCAGCCAGCCAGGAGAGATTCCAGTGCTGCCCAGCTGATTAGCAGAGCGCCCTCAGCTGGCAGCAGGTGTTTCTACAGGTGGTGCACAGCCACACATGCTTTGGTGCATAAAACAAAATTTATTCCACATACAGACGGACAATTTTAGAAGGAACATTGGTTGTCAGCCCTGCCTGAGACATAGTCAATTCTCCTCCCCAGGAAGGGACAATGCAGGGCAGGGTGAGGGGCCATGTGATCCAACCCGGCCTGGGGTAGGTGAAACAGAGGCCCAGGGAAAGCCAGAGGGAGGAGGCCCCTGGAGCAGGCAAAGGAGACCCGGGATCTTGTTCAGGATGATAAGGCCAAACTCCAGACTCAAAGTCCTGAGAGTCCCTGCTGGGAGAGCAGGGCTGTTCCTGGCCACAAAAAATGCCGCTGTGGGTCTTTTTTGGGTAACTGAGGCAGGGCTACCCCATGCCACGAGGGGCACTCGGGAGGCAATGACCCTGCTGCAGTGCCCTATCACCAGGTCATCCCTGCTTCCTGCAACCCCACCCCTGACCCTATCGGCTAGATTCCCAGGGCAGGAGCTGCTCCCCAGTGCTCCCCCTCAGTCCCATGAGGGCAGGGATCGCAGTTGGCATTTCTCTACCTGGAATTCTTCCGCAGCTTCCTTGGCAGGAATCACGGTGTGAGCTCGGTGCCCCTTGGATCTGTCGCACACCACACAGATGGGGATTTCATCCTCTCTGCAGAAGAGTTTGAGAGGCTCCTGGTGTTTCTCACACAGTCTCTCTGGGGCTGCTTCCTTCCCTGCCTGCAACCAGAGTTCACTGGCTGCCTCCACAATACTCCTCAGCTGCCTGTTCATCCTGAGGTTCCCCTGGGGAAAGGCCCATCTGCACTAGGGGCAGGAGACGTTTGCCGTGAGTCCCCCCCAGCACTGGGTGATGCAGGCTCGGCAGAAGCTGTGATCACAGTCGAGAGACACCGGATCGTTGAAATACTCCAGGCAAATGGGACAGGTCCCTTCATCCTGGAGCAGTTTTGCTGGATTCGCAGCAGCCATGGCTTCTGGTGCAGAGACCAGAGACTTTAGTTTCACTTTCGTCTGCTGGGAAAAGGGCAGGCTGCACTTTGGATCAGTCAGTGCTGCCTTTCTGGGCGTGTTCTCCTGCTCTTTCCTTTTTCAGACTCTATGGAGCCTTTGCATGAAGTGTGATGAGTCCAAACTGACAGTCACTCCTCTGAAACATCTGCCAGGCCCCAAACTTGGGCCTAGGCAGTCAGCGTGCATCTACACTGCCCGCTTATTTTGGAATAAGCTGTTCTGGAAGATATATTCCAAAATAAGAGCATCTACACAACAGGCAAGCCTCAAAATGAGTGCAAGGCAGGCTCCCCTAATGGGGACGTGCTACCTCGATGTAGAGCCCCAGGAAGCACTGGGGAGTAATGACTCTGAATGGCCCTGGGAGCTATTTCAATATAGGAGCAGTAGCGCGTCCACACGACCAGCATTTGGAAATAGATATTTCGGAAGTGGCGTTATTGTAGAATGAGGGTTACAGAAGCTGGAATGAGCCGTCAGTTATTGCAACTTTATTTCCAAATAGCGGAATTGCTGCGTGGACACTCGCATTGTTATTTCAGAATAACGGGGCAGGGTAGACGCACCCTGAGTGAGAAAGGGGTAACAAGTGACTGGGGGGGTCACTGCCCGACATGGGGATGGGATGGAGCCGCCGGAGAAGGAGAGTGACAGTCACAGCTACTGACTAATTGCCTCTCCCCTACCTGGCCGTTAGGCTCCGAAAGCCCCAGGTCTCTCTGGTGCTCGTGTAACCCACTGGTGGGGGGTGTAGCTGATGCTGTTCTCAAGGGGTGAATACTTAGCACCGAGGGTGGGAAGCTCACCTGTACTTTGAGGTGTGGGGGTTCTGGTTCAATCCTGGGCCTGCCGGTGTAACTGCTCCAGTCCCGGGCTCACCTCGCACCGCTTTACTGGGGCAGCCCCACTTGCCGCTTGCCCAGACCCGACTCGAAGAGGCGCTCACCCGGCCCTGGTGGAGGGAGGGGAAGCTGGGGCCAGGTGCCCCGAAACCTGCCACCCATTATCCTGGGGTCCACATGATCCCGCCCCTCTTGGGGTGAGTCCGCTGCCCCCCCCCCCGTTCCCTACACCCTCCCCCCCCCACAATAGCGCCCTGCAGCCCGGCTCTGTGCAGGGCGGGTGCCGCTCCTTTTCTCCCTGCAACCCGGCTCCCCCCCGCGCTCACCAGCCCCTCAGCAGCGCGGAGCGGGGCTTCTCGGATGCAGCCTGAGCCCGGCCCGTGGTGCGTGCAAGGAGAGGCGCGTCCAACACCCGGTGTCGTTCCCCACCCTGATTGCTGCCAGCCAAAGAGCCCGAAGGGGAGGTGCGACTCCTGACCCTAGGGCCGCTGAAATGTCCAAAGACACCTTATAGCAGTGGTCCCCAACGCGGTGCCCGCGGGCGTCATGGCGCCCACCGGGGCATTTATGTGCGCCCACTGAAACATCTGGGCTGGCCCCGCCCCCGGCACGCAGCACATGCGCGGTGCCAGCCCCAGGCGCAGGGCGCTTGGGCAGCCCCTGCCCCGGGCGCGCGGCACATGAGCAGTGCCAGCCCCGGGCGCGTGGGCGGCCCCGCCCCTGGGCACCCAGCAGCTACGAAAGGTTGGGGATCACTGCCTTATAGGAATGTGCTCCACCAGGCTGCCCTATGAGCGCGCAGCGGGGCGGAGCTGGGGCGGGGCTTGCAGGGCAGCATCTGTCTGTGGGACCTGCCGAGGCTGCCGCGCCCCTTCCCTGACCGGCCCGCGCTGTCCTTAGGGTCCCGCTCTGCGCCCGTGAAGCATCACAGGCAGCTGCCCTGAGAATCGGCCAGGTAGCAGTTTCTGACACACTGACCAGCACGTCGGTGTTGGCTTCGCTCAGTGTTTGCTCCCCATCCATGTGTGGGTGCAGGGGGAGCTAATCCTGATAGATGGGGGTTCACGGTGTCAGGCTTGGACCCCCCTGCCATGGGTCCAGAGGGGACTTCTACATCCCCAGAGGGAGCTAAAGCTGATAGACGGGGGTTCAGTGTGACATTTGGGTGCCTGTGTGCCTGCCACTGGTCCAGAGGGGCCTTTCTTGTCCTCTTCCCTTCAGCACTGCCTTTCCCACACCACCCCACTCTGCGGCTTCTTGCGCGAGAAATATGCAAATGAGGCTAAGCGTGGAATATGGCCGAGCCTCATTTGCATACCTGATGAGCCACCATTTTTGCAGAAGAGGCTCTTGTGCCAGAAGGAGCGTCTACACTGCCCCTTCTTGCGCAACAAAAACCCTCTTGCGCAATGCCGTTCTTCCTGAAACTAATCAGCGTAGCGGCATTGCACAAGAGGGTTTTTGTTGCGCAAGAAGGGGCAGTGTAGACAGCTCCTTCTGGCGCAAGAGCCTCTTCTGCAAAAATGGCGGCTCATTAAGTATGCAAATGAGGCTCGGCGATATTCCACGCTTAGCCTTATTTGCATATTTCTTGCGCAAGAAGCCGCGAGTGTAGACATAGCCCCAGTGTGCTAGCAGTGATTTACAGGGTCCCTACTCTTTTAAATCATTGTGCCCTGGGGTAACTGCCCTTCCCCTCTCCCTCCCGGCTGTTCTGAGCACTGGTTAGACACTAATTCAATTGCTAAATTACTTAGTTATTCAATTTCTAAATACTATGATTTAGGTATAATATAGCACATATGATTAAATAGTTGTTTCACAGGCCATTTTTGCATTGCATCTTCTCCCTTTTGCAGCATAAATTGGGCTGCAACTATGCAACTAATACAATTCCTTCTAAATTCTTAATAGCCTGCATCATGGAACCTGGTCAATTGACTAGATCTTGACTAGATCAATTTACTCTGAAGAAAAGAAATACATGCAGAATGATGTTGATATGAAATGCATTTGAAGCTGTGAGTAATTAAAGATTGTTAGGGTTTTTTAAGTTATACTAAAACATTGAAATAAATCTACGATATTTAAAGAATGATATCTGACTTTTTCTTTTGCCAAACCTTTGTGATGTTCTAGCTAAGGCTATGTGTGTAGTTCCAATTTAAAAGTGGAAGGCAACTTGGATGAAAGTGATCATGAAATTACATTGTTCATGAAACTAAGGAATGGTTGAAGGGAGATCAGCAAAATAGAGACAATGGATTTCAGGAAGACTGATTTTAGTAATCTCATAGAGCTGGTAGGTAAAATTCCATGGGAAGTGAGAGTAAGAGGAAAAACAGCTGAAGAGAGCTGGCAGTTTTTCAAAGGGACATTAATAAGGGCCCAAAATCAAACTATTCCATGGTGCAGGAAATATAGGCAGTATGGCAAAAGACCACCTTTGCTTAATTAACCAAGAGATCTTGCATGATCTAAACATCAAAAAGGAGTCACATACAAAATGTAAACTAGGTTCAATTACAAAGGATGAATATAAGCAAACAACACAGGTGTGCAGGGGCAAGATTAGAAAGGCAAAGGCACAAAATGAGCTTAATCTAACTAGAGACATAAAGGCTGTGTCTACACTGGCGTGATCTCGTGCAAAAGCAGCCGCTCTTGCACAAAAACTTGCTGCCTGTCTACACTGGCCGCGTGTTCTTGCGCAAGTAAACTGACGTTCTAATGTATAAAATCAGGGCTTCTTGTGCCAGAACTCTGATGCTCCCGCTCAGGAATAAGCCCTTTTTGCGCAACTGTTCTTGTGCAAAAGGCCAGTGTAGACAGGCAACATGAATTTCTTGTGCAAGAAAGCCCTATGGTTAAAATGGCCATCAGAGCTTTCTTGCGCAAGAGAGTGGCTACACTGGCATGGATGCTCTTGCGCAAAAGCACATCTCTTGCGCAAAAGCACATGCCAGTGTAGATGCTCTCTTTTTGGAAGAGTATTTGCAGAAGAACTCTTCCGCAAAAGAGTTTTTGAGTGAGAACGCGCCAGTGTAGACGTAGCCAAAGGGAAACAAGACTTTCTATAAATATATTAGAAGCAAGAGGAAGACCAAGGACAGGGTAGGCCCATTGATCAGTGAGGAGGGAGAAATAGTAAATGGAAATTTGGAAAGCAGAAGTGCTTACTGATTTCTTTGTTTTGGTCTTCACCAAGAACTTTAATGATGAAGAAATGCCTAACATAGTGAATGCTAGTGGGAAGTTGGTAGGTTTAGAAGATAAAATAAAAAAAAAAGAACAAGTTAAAAAACACTTAGAAAAGTTAGATGTCTGCAAGTCACTGGGGTCTAATGAAATACATCCTAGAATACTCAAGGAGCTGACAGAGGAGGTATCTGAGACTTTAGCTATCATCTTTGAAAAGTTATGGAAGTTGGGAGAGATTCCAGAAGACTGTACATATAGTGCCCATCTATAAAAAAAGGAAAATAAGAGCAACCCAGGAAACTACAGACCAGTCAGTTTAACTTCTGTGCCAGGGAAGATAATGGAGCAAGTAATTAAGGAATTCACCTGCAAACATCTGGAAGATAATAAGGTGATAGGGAACAGCCAGCATGGATTTGTAAAGAACAAATCACATCAAACCAATCTGATAGCTTTCTTTCATAAGATCAGTCTTGTGGATAGAGGAGAAGCGATGAACATGGTATAGCAAGACTTTAGTAAGACATTTGATATGGTCTTGCATAACCTTCTGTGACAGGCTTCTGGCTAAGCCAAAGTTCTGTCACTATAGCCTGGTGGAAGAGGCTGATGGAAAACACCTGAGCAAGCCCAGGCCTGAAGGGCTATTAGAAACAGCTGTGGGATTCACTGGCAGAGCTATATAAGGCTGAGGAAGGGTGCTAGGAGGAGCAAGAAACCAGTTGGCTACGTCTAGACTGGCATGATTTTCCGCAAATGCTTTTAATGGAAAAGTTTTCCGTTAAAAGCATTTGCAGAAAAGAGCGTCTAGATTGGCGCGGAGTTCACGTTATAACGATGCGCTTTTGCGGAAAAGCGCGTCTACATTGGCGGCATGCTTTTCCGCAAAAGCAGAAGCCCGGAACCATTTTGCGGAGGGCACAAGGGCACCAGCCCTTTCCGGGGGCGGGGCTGGAGCTCATTTCAGACACGTGCTTAAAGAGATCTCCCCGGACAGCCGTTTCTCTCCGCTCCGTGCTATAGGGCCTCTTGCAGGGACTGACAGCCATAAGCAGGTTTGGTGGTTGCCCTCTGACTTTTGGACACCGCTGCCTTTGGCCACCTACTGCTTTTGCCAGGGGTTTTTTTCCTTGCCTTGTTTCTTGTGCCATGGAACCAGGGGTGGCCATGTGCCTGCTCTGGCCCCTGTTGGACATTTTCGAGTGCCTGCAGCTGCTGATCCAGGTTGGTGCCCTCCTCTTCCAGGACCAGGAGAGGCACATCGCTTTGGACTCCCTCACCAGTGAGGCCATGGCGTCCCTGTGGCACCCCACCCCAGGGTGCAGAGGCGACTGTGGAGACTGGACACCAGTACCGACTGGTGGGACCGGCTGGTCCTAGGGCAATGGGATGACCAGCAATGGCTCCGGAACTTCCGCATGCGAAAGAGGACGTTCATGGAGCTCTGTGCCTGGCTCACCCCCGTGCTCCAGAGAGCCACCACCCGGCTGTGGGCACCCATCCCCGTCAAGAAGAGGGTCGCCATCGCAGTCTGGAAGCTGGCCACCCCGGACAGCTACCGATCGGTGGCACACCAATTCGGGGTGGGCAGATCCACCGTTGGCGCCGTCGTGATGGAGGTAAGTCCCAGGGGGAGTGGGGAGTGGGGTGGGGAGAGGGTGCTGCACTCCATGCCAGGGGCAGCCAAGACTCCACGCTGGGTCACCCAGGGGTTCGGGCCGTCCCTCCCTTGCACAGGCCTGCTGGGGGGGGGTGTAGGGCGAGGGGGCTGTGGTGTGTGTGTGCGTGCGTGCGTGCGTGTGAAGGATAAACTTAATTTGTTGTCAGTATGACCCCCTGTGTGACCTGGATGTTAAGTCTGGTCTTTGTAAAGAGATACGTGCTTGAACTCAGGTATGCAAAAGAAGGGGATAGGTAAAACTGGTTTGAACTTGTTGTAAGGCCTGCAAAGGGACTGTGAGGGGACAGATAATGATTGGAGGGAATTTGGTGCAAAGGGGCACGACCTGTATATGCATGCAACTGTAAGTGGTCAGTGAGAAAAAGGTAATTACCATGTAAGGTAGTACAAAAGGCCTTGCCTTTTGTTTGGGAAGTTGCAGAAAACTTTTCCTGAGTATCCTGGAGATTTTTGCCCTGGAATGCATTCCTGAATAAAGCTGGTTGCTTAAGAAGGGTGTCTGGAATTGATTTGGTAGGGGTTTTGGGCCCCCATCCGAACCCTCGGATTAAAATTCTCCGTCATGTGTGTGCGTGAGGTCAGAGGGAATCATGGGGAGGGGGCCAAGGGAGCGCACCCCCACCCCTGCCTTATGTGATGTGTTCCCCTGTGTTTCTCTGCACCCTTCTGCAGGTCGTCCGCGCCATCAACAACGTCCTGCTCCCCAGAGTGATCCGCCTGCGGGACGTGGACACTACCGTCGCCGGCTTCGCTGCCCTCGGGTTCCCCAACTGCGGGGGAGCCCTGGATGCAACCCACATCCCCGTCCAGGCCCCGGAGCATCGAGCGGCCCATTTCATGAAAGAAAGGAGTACTGCTCCATTGTTCTGCAGGCCCTCGTGGACCACCGGGGCCGCTTTCTGGACGTTTATGCGGGCTGGTCCGGCAGGGCACATGACGCCCGCATCCTCCGCAACTCCGGACTGTTTCGCAGGCTGGAGGCGGGCACCTACTTCCCCCGGTGGGAGTTGACTGTCGGGGATGTGCCTATGCCCATCTGCATCATCAGGGACGCAGCCTACCCCCTGCTGCCCTGGCTAATGCGGCCCTACACGGGGTGGCTGGACCAGAACCGGGCCCGGTTCAATGACCGCCTCAGCCGGGCCCGCAATCAAGTGGAGCTTGCCTTTGGCCGATTAAAAGCCCGCTTCCGGTGTTTGCTCACCCGTCTCGAGATGTGTGAGCGGAATGCAACGGAGGTAGTGGCCGTGTGCTGTGTGCTCCACAACATTGTGGAGCAGAGCAGGGAGGCCTTCCTTCCCGCATGGATGGCAGTGGAGGGCCAGGCCTACGAACAGCCCCACACAGCTGCCAGCCACCAGGTGCACCAGGATGGGGTGTGCATCCGGGAGGCCCTCACGGACATGTTTTCACAGGCCCCGGAGTAGGGTCGCCTCGGTTTCCCTGGACAACTCCCTCCCCTCCCCTTACCTCCCAATACACAACAACGCAGTTTGGGGGAGAGGGAGATGTTGTGCAGAATGTTCATGATTGTTATATGAAATATGTTTGAGCAGTCTAGTTCAGAGCAGAGTGCTCTTGTTCTGTTAAGGGTTTGGTCAGGTCAAGCAGAAGGCTTGTACCTACCAATTAGGATTAGGTTTAGATTTAGGTTTAGTTAGATTAGCTATCATCGTTGGTTCAAAGCATTTCGGGCTGTCGTCGAGTTTGTTCGTCGGGCCTCGGCCATAGCTAGGGTTTTCTTTGAGTTCAGGGTTAGGTTTAGGGATATTCTAGGCCACCATCGTCTGTTCGAGCTGTCCCGAAGAACAGGAAGAGGATTCGAGGTTCGTGCAGAAGGCTCGAGTCAGCGCACCCGATTCCAGTCATCTTTGAGGGATCTCCTGGCAGTTCCTCTCCTGAGGCCCGGAAGGACCAAAGGATCGAGGTCACCAGCGTCACCGCAATCGCTCTCCGCACCTAGACTGTATTTAATGTATTTTGTGTTGTGTTTACTCTTTTGTAATCTAGCCCTTGCTTGATTGTGATTTTCTGCATGTCAAATATAGTCCTGTGGTTAAATTTTATCTTCAGAGTTGGTATTCATTTATGCATCACAAACTCATAACCCTTTAAAATTATTTCCCTTTTTTTTTAGAAAACCTGTGATAGATATGGAATTTGGAGTCCGCATTTGTCATCTTCATGATTTTATTAGGTTGATCCGCATTCTAAATTAATTATTCACGTTACCTCGCGTAACAGGGAGGAGACCTTGAACTGAGAGGGGAAGGGGAGCTACTCCTGGGAGGGGTGGCCCCTGCGACCGCTCCTGTGGGGGCAGACCTGGACATGGGGGGCAGGCCGCTTTGGGGCAGGCTGAATGGGGAGGTGGGCAGCAGGAGCAGGAGGGGCAGGAGGAGGAGCAGGAGGGGCCATTGCAGGAGGGGCAGGAGGAGGAGCAGGAGGGGCCATTGCAGGAGGGGGAGGAGGGGCAGGAAGGGGCGGGGGCAGTGCTAAGGGAGGGATGGTGGGTGCATGGGGTGAGGCCATGCCATAATGTATGGCATGGGCAATGTGTGCGGAGAGGCTGGCAACGGAGTTCGCCATCAGCGCACAGTGTCCCTGGAAGGTGGCCCAGGCCTCCTGGCGCCACTGCAGGTCTGCCTCTGTGCGTCTCTGGATGGCAGCCTCTATTCACTCGACGGCCTGCACGTGGCACCGCAGGAGCTGGTCCCGGTGTCGGACGCGCTGCGGGTTGGTCCCGCTGCAGGGAACAGAAGAAAGGATGGGTCAGTCAGGCAGCCCGGCCACTGTCCCCACACCTCATGCCTTCCACTCCCACCCCTGAGCCCAGGTGACACCACAGGGGTAGTGTGGCTTGGGCCCCCTCGGTTCCCCCCCTGCCCTCCCCCCATGTTGTATGTTTGCATAGAGGACCGCCCTGAGTAGGGTCCTCCTCCATGTATTGGAACCCCGGTCTGTGTCCTGGCCCCGTGGAGGGTGGGAGGGCGCTTGTGTTGTTAACCTGTGGAACTCCCTGCCGGTGGAGGCTGTGAGGCTTTGGGCTAATCAATGGTGTTTGACAGGAGTGAGATGAATCCCCACACAGTGCCTGGGAGCACGTCTGGCAGACGTGGTCTGGGCTCTCAGATCCCCATCACAGTGGGATATCTCCTGGACGGAACCAGGAGAGTGACTGGGGAGTGTCCCATCCTTGCAGCAAAACTCAGGCGGCCCTAGGGGTGGCCAGCGCTTCCCCTTCTCCCTCCCACTATCCCTCACACACGGTAGCCCAGGGACATGTGTGGCCGCAGTGGGGACTTCCCTCGGGAGCCAGCCAAGGCACCGGGAGCAGGCGAGGGGCTCGGGGGGGCCACGCTCACAGGGCTGTGATGCTGCGGTTTTCCCAGGAGCAGCTGGCTGTGCCTCACAGCCAGACATGGGGACAGTGTGCCGTTTTGCCTGCTACACCCTTGCGGAGGTGCGGGCTCTGGCCTGAGTCCCTGGGGCCCTGGCTGGTTCCAGCCGGCATCCACCCTTCCCCCCGGTCCTGCCGGATGTGTGTGAGCAGCACGGTCCCAGGCGTGCCCTGGAGCTGCCTGCTGCAGCCACGTGCCGCTTGGTCACCAGGCTGCACGTGGTTGCACGTGCTGCTTGCTGCCTAATGCTACACAGCGTGCAGCTCACGTGGCCCGAGTGACATGCTCTCCTCCCCTCTGGGTGCCTGGCTCCCCTCCCGTCCGCCCTTGTGAGTGCAAAGTGCAACACTTACCGGTGGATCCTTCCCCGGCCTCCAAGGATGCGCGGGAGATGTCGGGGCTGCCAGAGGGGGCCTGCTGGGTGGTACTGCTGGCCTCGTCCTCCGACACACTGCTGCTGCTGTCTCCCTCCCCCGTCGTGGTGGTCCTGGTGACGGGGGGGCGCACGCAGGTGTCTGCTGTGATGTCTGGGGCTTCTGGAGCTGGCTGTCCCAGGATGCGGTGGAGCCGGTCATAGTGGGGGCAGGTGTCTGGTCCTGCCCCCCGGCACTCGCTGGCCCGCACATAGCCCAGGTGCAGCTCCTTCACCTTAACCCGGACCTGTTCCACGTTCCGGGCTGGATGGCCCTGCTGGGCTAGCGCCTGGGCCATGCGGCCAAAGATGTCGGTGTTGCGGCGCCGGGACCGGGTCTCATGGAGGCCCTCCTCCTCCTCCCACAGGTCCAGGAGGGTCTCCAGCTCCCCCGAGGTCCAGGAGGGGGCTCTCCTTTTGCAGCCCCTGGGGGCCTCCTGCGCTGGGGGTGCGGGTGGCTGAGCGCCCGGAGCTGCCATGCTGGGCTGCGAGGTGGCTGCTGGGCACGGCAGGGGCAACATGGCAGACCTCAGGCCAGAGGTCTGAGGCACGCTTCTGCCACATGTGCTCAGCAGCCTGCATGTGCTTTAAGAGCCCGGGTTACCAGGAAGTCCAGGGCGGCTACGGGGTCTCCCAGCGTCCAAACGGTTTTTTTCCATTTAGCCTGCTTTTTCACAAAAGTCTTAGCTAGCTGTCTACACTGGCCCTTTTGCGCAACAGTTTTTCGCAAAAAGGACTTTTGCCCGAACGGGAGCGTCAAAGCTTTTCTGCAAGAAGCACTGATTTTGTACATGAGAACGTCAGTGCTTTTGCGGAAAATCAAGCGGCCAGTGTAGACAGCTGGCAAGTTTTTGCAGAAAAGCGGCTGATTTTCCGGAAAAACTGGCCAGTCTAGACACAGCCGTTGAGTTTGTGCTGGGGGGGGAAGAAGAGAGAAACTGGCTGAATTTGCTGTAAGCTTTGTGAATAGAAGGTGGTGGGAAGTGACAATAAAGGCACAGGGTGACTGCAGCAGAAGGGTCTCTGGCTGATTTGTGGACCAGAAGGTGGGCAAGGGCCTGAGTGAAGCCCCTGCTAATACCTTCTTATCAATAAACTAGGCAAATACAACTTAGGTGTGGTTACTATAAGATAGGTGCATAACTGGCTGGATAACCATTCCCAGAGTGTAGTTATTAATGGTTCACAATCCTGCTGGAAGGGCATAACAAGCAGAGTTCTGCAGGGGTCTGTTCTGGGATGGTTCTGTTCAATCTTCATCAATGAGTTAGATGATGGCATAGAGAGGATGCTTATTAATTTTGCAGATGATCCCAAGCTGGGAGGGGTGGCAAGTGCTTTGGAGGACAGGGTCATAATTCAAAATGATGTGGACAAATTGGAGAAATGGTAAATAGGATAAAGTTTAATAAGGACAAATGCAAAGTGCTTCATTTAGGAAGGAACAATCAGTTTCTCACACACAGAATGGGAAGCAACTGCTTAGGAAGGAATACTGCAGGAAGGGATCTAGGGATCAGATTGGATCACAAGTTAAACATGAGTCAACAGTGTGATGCTGTTGGGGAAAAAAAAGCAAATGTGATTCTGGGCTGCATGAACAGGAGTGTTGTGAGCAAGACACGAGAAGTCATTCTTCTGCTCTACTCTGGACTGATTAGGCCTCAGTTGGAGTACTGTGTCCAGTTTTGGGCACCACATTTCAAGAAAGATGTGGAGAAATTAGAGAAGGTCCAGAGAAGAGCAACAAAAAATGATAAAAGGTCTAGGAAACATGAGCTATGAGGGAAGACTGAAAGAATTGGGCTTGTTTAGTTTGGAAAAGACAAGAGAGATGGAACATGAGAGCAGTTTACAGGTATCTAAAAGGGTGACAGAGGGTAGAGGGAGAAAAATTGTTCTGCTTGGCCTCTGAGGACAGGACAAGAAGCAATGGGCTTAAACTGCAGCAAGGGAGGTTTAGGTTGGATTTTAGGAAAAACTGCCTGTCAGGGTGGTTAAACACTGGAATAAATTGCCAAGGGAGGTTGTGAAATCTCCATCATTGGCGATATTTAAGAGCAAATTAGACATATCTTTCAGGGATGATTTAGGGTACGTCTACACTGCACCGTTATTCTGTAATTACGGAAATGTCCACACAGCAATTCCATTATTTTGAAAGAAAATCACAATCATAGATGTCTTTTTCCAATGTTTGTAAACCTCATTGCACGAGGAATAACATCTCTTCCAAAATAGCTGTTTCAGAGGAGGGCATCTGTGCACACAGGACAGAGAGTTTTTTTTAAATAAAGGGTCTCCAGGAAATCCCCTGGTGCCCTGCTGGCCACTCTGTCCACACTCCTCAGGACTCTATAGTTCCTCTTTCCCCTGCTGCTCTTAAAGCTGCAGCCACGGGAAAGGGCTTGTAGCAGGAAACTGGGGCTCTCAGTCTCCAGCCACACTGCTATTGATACAGCACATCATCTAGACAGCATGGCAGACCCTCAAGCACCCCCAAATGTCCCCTGTCCATCCCAGGGAGAATTCTGATGGCTCCCAGGAGCTTGCCAGGCACAGCAACAGGCATGCAGCATACTGGTCTGGGGTGGAGATCCCGGTCCTCATTGAGGTGTGGGGGTGAAGAGGAAAACTACCAGGATCTCCACTCCAGACGGTGCAATGCAGACATATAGGACAGGATGGCTAACAGCCTGTCCTCAAAAGGCCACGTCAGGAACCAGGAGCAGTTCTGGAGTAAGGTCAAGGAGTTCCGCCAGGCCTATACCAAGGTGAGAGAGCACAGCTCTTGGTCTGGGGCAGAACCCCACTCCTGCCCCTATTTTGAAGACATGCACCACCTGTGGGGGGAGGGCGGCATGCGGCAGTACAGCCCCTTCCCCAGCCCGGTGGTAGACTCAGGGCTGGAAACCTGGGGGTCACAGCCAGGGCTGAGGAGCAAAAGGAGGAGGACCCCAACGCAACCAGCTCCATGACCATGCTCACTCTGGAGCTTGTACCCCAGGCCTGGATGTGTTGGGGGCATCCTCTGAGGCCAGGGAAGAATTATCAGGTGAGTGCTCTTTGTTTGTCACACGCACAGAGCGGGGGAGGCGGGTGCTGAGGGGTGTGATTGTCACTCAGCCTTCTTGGCCTGGCCATCGCGTTGCAGTCCGTGTACGTGGATGCACGTGCAGCGCCAGTCTGCACTACGCAGCCCCAGGAGGCAGCACCAGAACACCCCTGGGCTCCCAGTCACAGGCTCTAGGGAAGCCGCCCACACTTCTGATGTCCAGGGGAGGACGCCTTCCCACCAGGAGACACTGCTGGAAGGAGGAGGGGGACAAGGACATGCACACGTACTCTAGAGTGCCACACACAGCACACAGGCCTGCCTGCACGCTCAAGGCAGCACCTGCTCCTGGGGACAGCACTGCTGGGGCATGTGTGTGCTGCTCGCACCCCCCTGCATCTTCCCCACCAGGAGCCAGGGATACAAGGTCTCTCCCCTTGGGCTGTCACCACTGTCGGAGCATGGGCATCATTGATGGAAGCCCAGTCAACTCGAGGTTCCCCTCCCACCCATTGGGTCCCAGTGTGGCTGGCAATTTTCCATGCCTGCTTGGC
The DNA here is from genome assembly GCA_019425775.1 of Rafetus swinhoei. Taxonomy (NCBI): domain Eukaryota; kingdom Metazoa; phylum Chordata; order Testudines; family Trionychidae; genus Rafetus; species Rafetus swinhoei. Next base: position 13,819,631 of record CM033444.1, on the reverse strand, counting down.
CTCAGGGTGTGGGAGGGTGAGACGCATGGTGCCCTGGAGACATTGGGCCTCTGTAAGACAGGGCCTGCTGTCCAGGCCCCACAGGCCTTCCTCTGAGCTGGGAACTGTCATCTTGGCTCACAGAGGAGGGCACGGCTTCAGGGACAGTGTCTCCAGGGATGACTGACTCTTTATTGTCCCCAGCCATGACGGGGGTGTGGGCAACACCAATCGAGCCAGCCTTCTGCCACCGAGGGAGCTGCAGGTGCCAGAGGACCCAGGAAGTCCTGATGCAGGAGCGCATCTCCGTCCTCTGGGACCAGCACATGATAGTGGCCCAGAAGGTTTGGGAGGACTCATGGTGGCGGAGAGACACATGGACAGAGTTGCTGTAGCAGGGAGGCAACATGTGCGTGACCATGCAGGCTCTCCTCCCCCACCCAGAGCCAGCTCCTGCCCCCCTTTTCATGCCTGACCCTGCTCTAGCCCCCACCTTGCTTATCCCCCAGCCTCCCCAGACCCCCACCCCAGAGGTTGCTGAGGTCCCCCCACAAGAGGCAGAGGAAGCTCCCAAGCTACATGCCACTCCCAGCCCTGAGTCTCTCCTCCTCCTCCCTGCTTTCAGTTCCTTCCCCCTCCAAGGTTCTCATCTCCCCTCCTGTCTCCTCCAAGGTTCTCCCTGGTCCCTCCCCAGTCACTTCTACCTCAAATAACCACACGGTTCTGTTTTTATCACCCAATCTTTTTTTTTGTCTCTGCAGGGGAGAAGGTGGAGGGGCAAAAGGGGGGTTATTGGAGGAAAGGTAGAGAGGGGCAAGGCAGAGGCCTGCAGCAGGGAGGCCCTGGGGAGAGAGTGTCACTGGGGTCCTTGTAAGAAACTCCACCTCAGGGCCTCCAGGATGTGACCCCTGCCTGATGGCAGATGCGTGCAGCTGTTCAAAGGCCCTTTCCTCCCAGTCAGCATCTACCCCCACTCTGGAAGAAAGGCCTCTCCCTTCCCCTCCACTGTGTTGTGGAGCACAGAGCATCTGGGGCTGTACTGCTCCCCCACATCCAGGCAGGTCAGGAGGCACCTGAAGCTTGCTGAGACGCCTGAAGGAACATTTGACTTGCATGTGGGCCCTGGTCAGGTGGTCATTGAAGTGGTGCTTGCTGGGGTCCGGGTGGCTGGTGTAGAGCTTCATTAGCCATGACATGACGGGGTAGGCTGCGTCCCCACAATGCAGTGACATGTCCACGTTCCCAACCCTGATGCTGCACTCTGGGAAGAAAGTGCCTGCCTCCAGCTTGTGGTACCAGCTGGGCTTGTGGAAGATGTGGGCGTCATGCACCCTCCCCGACCACCCAATTAAAATGTCAGAGAATTGGCCGCGGTGGTCAACCAGGGCCTGCAGGACCATAGAAAAAAGTATCCCTTGCGATTAATGTACAGCACTGCCCAGTGGTCGGGGTCCCAGATGGGGATGTGGGTGCCATCAATAGCCCCCCCGCAGTTGGGGAAGCTCAGGGCAGCAAAGCCGGCAACAATGGGACCCAGGTCGCCCAGGCAGATGACCCTGCGCAGCAAAATGGTGTTGATGGACCTCATCCCCTGCAGGAGAGAAAAACAAACCAGAGAATCACAGGTGTCAGAGCCCTTGGGAGGTCTGAGCCCTCCCCTACTCCCCCCCCCCCCCCCCAAACACTGGAGGAGCCACCCTCTATGAAGTGCCCCCTCCCTCTGGGCTGTGTGAGGGCAGGACTGAAGAACCCCCCAAAGGGCAGGGGCTTCCCTCCCCCCCAGCACCAACCCCTCCTTTCCCTAGGGTCCTCCCTTTCCTGTACTTCCCCTCCCCCCCCAGGGACTGCAGCCTGAGAGCACCTTACCCATAGGCGTGTGCAGCACATTTCATTAGGGTGTGCACCCAAAGAATTTTTTTAAAAAATTTTTTAAAATGCACTTTGACCCCATTAGCCACACCCCTGGCCCCCATTAGCCACGCCCCTGGAGGTAACCCTCTCCAGGCAAGATGGGCACATGACCAAAAGTAAAAAGTGTCATGTGACTCCCAACCCAAGGACTTTTCCCACCATCCTCCTACCAATAGGGATTAGTTTGGCCCCCACCAACCCCATGCAACTATCCTGCAATTGCATTAACCCAATGTGTGTGACATTAATGAGCAGAATGAATTTTGTGTTGTGCACCAGTACTGAGTTCATGTGGCTTGTTTGGATGTGCCATTGTGGCACCCAAGTTTATTAATAAATATCTACCTTTCCCCTCCGCTGCCACGTCTCCTCCTCTTGCTCCATCAACTACCCTGGTGCCTGCTGCCCCCCAACCCCTCACCCTCCTCTGCTGTCCTGACTCCTGCCCTTCTCACTGCCCTCAGCCTTCCTGAGACCTGCCCCTCCTCCACCAGCCCTTCTCTCCCCCCTGTGCCCACTCCTCCAGTAGCCCCACTCTGATCATGTGAGCTACCCCTCCTCATCCCTTCGTCTAACACCTCCCTCCCTTCTCTCCTCTGATGCTGGTCCCTCCCCTGCAGGTGTCTGCCCTTCTGCTTCACCCCCAGAATCCCCTGGCACCTGCACCTTCCCTTACCCCTGCACCCTCCTGGTGCCTCCCCTTCCCTCACTGCCCCTGCCCCCTTTGCCCTTTTTCCTGATGCCCACCCCTCACCACCCTCTGCCCCATTACCCTCATGCCCCTCTGTGCCCTCACACATGACTTGCTCCATCCCCACCTTCCTCATGCCTACCCCTTCTGTCAAGCCTTCTCCCAGCACTTCCCCTCCAATCCTCAATGCCCTTACCCGCTCCTCTTCCAGCATCACCCTGTCCCCCCTCTCCTCTTCCAGCATCACCCTGTCCCCTCCTGCCCTTTTCCTCATTGTCTCCACTTCCCCCCTAGCATTTGTGTCTCCTCTACCCTGTCCCTTTGGTGCCTTCCCCTTTCTTCCCCCTCTCCCCTCCCCACCTGTACAAGCCCCTTCCACCCCTTCCCCTTTCTTCCTCCTCCACCCTCCCCAACCACAAAAGCCCCTTCCTCTCCCACCCCTTCCTCTTATTCCACCCCCCCCTTACCTTCAGCTTCTGCCTTACAGCTTGCAGGGCTGGAGTCAGAGCCAGCCCAAGCTGCAGGGCCAGGGAGGGGCACCCCCGGGGTGCTGTATGGTGCTGCAGGGCCGGGCGGGGGCGCCCCCGGGGCACCGCTCAGTGCTGCAGGGCGGGGCGCCATGCGGTGCTTCCGGGACAGGCGGGGGCACCCCCAGGGCACCGCGTGATGCTGTAGGGTGGGGCGGGGGCGCTCCCGGGCACCTCAGGGGTGCTGCGCGGTGTTGCCGTGCTGGGCGGGGGCGCTCCCAGGCACCTCAAGGGCACCGCGCCATGCTGCCGTGCTGGACGGGGGCATTCCCGGGTGCCTCAGGGGCGCAAAAATGGCTCAGGCTAGCCGGCCCGAGACATTAGGGTGTGTCTGGGCACACCCGGCACACCCTGTGCGCACGCCTATGATCTTACCTGCATGACATGGGCCCCGACCGTCGACTTTCCCACGCCAGACTGGTTCTCCACAGATCGGTACTGTCCAGTGTGGTGAGCTTCCACATGGCCATGGTGACCTGCTGTTCCCCTGGAGAAGCAGGTCACATCTGGGTGTCCCGTCATCTGAGGGCAGGGATGAGCCAGGCACACAGCTCCAGGAATGTCTCCTTCCTTGTGTGGAAGTTTTGGAGCCACTGCTGGTCATCCCTCCACTCCACCTCCAGCAGCTACACTCCACAGTGGGATGCATCTGAAACAGCTGAACTCCTAGACACATGTTGAGGGTCTCCTCAATCAGCTTCGGGTTGTGTTCTTGCAGGGCAGCCTGCAGAAACTGCAGCATAACAGTCAGGGGCTGTCGTATGCCCAGAGGCAGCTCTGGCTCCACAGCAGGGAGTTGCTGTGGTATCCGAACACAGAGCAACCAGAGCACACAGTGGAAAGGCTTTGCTGTCCCTCGGAGATGTAGGCAAGTATGCAGAAGAACCTGAGAAATGGCTGCCGGGAGCGGCCGGGAGGAGTGGGGAAAGGGGGCAGAGGTGTCCCTTTAAGCATACGTCTCAGATTTCCTGGAGCTTCTGCCTGAGGTTGTCACTGCTGAGCTAATGTCCTCCCTGAAAACTGGTTCCAGGTGGCCTTAAATGCAAGATAGTGTCCATTTGGACACTATTTCAAAAAAGCAAATCACTCTTTTGATGCGCTATTTAGAAATAAGCTATTCCAGAAGAGCTCTTCTGGAATAGCTTACTCTGAAAAAAGCGTATAGCTTAGACATATCCCAAGTTTCCCACATGAGGCGGCAGCTTGGGACAGCCCCACTGACCGGACCAAACTGCTACATCCAGGCCACTGTCAGTTGGCTCCACCTTCTGCTTTCTGTGCTAGTTTGCTGCAGATCCAGTGTGCTCTCCCTGAGCAGCTTGAGCTGGCCATGTTGCCGTCATTCAGAAACGCACAGTGTTCTCCTCCTGCTATTGGAAACCTGCAACAGCAACAAAACAATTAAGCTACCAGAGCGATCAGAGCAGCTACAACTGGCAGCAAAAATCTGGCCCAAAGGCCATAGAGTCATTTGCCCAAAGGCCATAGAGACTGCCTGGGGTAGCATCAGGAACTGAACCAGACATCCCAAGCCGCAGATCCAGCCCTTAACCACAGGGCCAGGGTCCTGTGTTTCATGGGAGCTGCCTCTGTCATGGAGTGACCAGCACTCAAAGGGACTCACCAGTCATTGAATTCGGTGCCATTGGCCCATTTCCAGGGCTGCTCTGGTTCCCGCCGGAGTCCAATCCAATACCTGGAGTTGGGGTATTTATAGCGCTTCATGAAATCCTGTTACAAAGAGGAAAGGGAAAAGTACCTCACACCACATTTCTGGGCCTGCAACAACTAACACTTGGTTCTCTCAGCTATTACACGGGGGGCTGGGCAGGGGCCCAGGCTGCACCAGGAAAGGACAATCCAGATTCAAAGGTAGCACCCAATTGCTCCATAAAATACAGGGAAATCTGTCCAGGTGTGGACATTATGCTAAGACTAGTCTAGTGTTCATAGAGCTGGATGGAGATTTTCCATCACAATATTTGTTCAGAAAATGTTTCCTGTAAAAATGAAGTTTTCCAAAGGTATATCTCAATTTTGCTGAAATTTTTTAGTTTATCACTTATCAATTATTGCATTTTTGGGTCAGTTCAACGTTAGTCAGCTGCCAAAACTGAGCTACCAGGATGCCTCATGGGAGCTGTAGTTTGGGTATCTTCCATTCTCCTCTGTGGGTGTTTCCCCAGACTACATCTCCCATGATGCACCATGGTTTCCCTTTGGCTGAGCCACTGTTATGCATCATGGGAGATGTAGTTCAACCACAGATCCTGGCACCGAAGAGCAAGTGGGCACAAAGGTTTCCTCACGGTAGTTTAGAACTAGAACATCAACTCCCAAAAGGAAACATGGCTGCTGTTCAGTGTTGCACCAGACTGAAAAAAAAAAAAAAAATGCTTCATTTGCTTTGACAAATCAAGATGTTTTGATCTGTGACTATCAAAAGAAATTGGTTTGAGCAAACATTGAAACTAAACATGGTCACGTATTTCTGGAGCTGAATGGGAAGCTAAAAAGTTGAGTTTTCAGCCTCTTGTCCTGATTCCAATGTTTTGACATTTGTTTTTATCATGAATTTCCCATAGGCTGGACATTCTGATTTTCAAGCAGCTCTGGTATTTTAGCAGCTACCTGGCTCTAATCTCAGTTGCATTTTTGGCCTTCGACACTGTTACTCTCTCTCACAATCCCATGATTTTACCAGGAGTTTCATGCTGGCTGGGGCTTTAAACACCCCACCCAGAGCGGTCTTTACTCATAAGAATGGCCATACCGGGTCAGACCAAAGGTCCATCTAGCCCAGTATCCTGTCTGCCAACAGTGGCCAATGCCAGATGCCCCAGAGGGAGTGAACAGAACAGGAAGTTATCACATGATACCTCCCCGTCATCCATTTCCAGATAAACAGAGGCTAGGGACACCATTCCTACCCATCCTGGCTAATAGATTCATGGAGGTTAGGTCCATCAATGGCTATCTAGCTCTTTCTTGAACCCTGCTCAAGTCCTAGCCTTCACACATCCTCTGGCAAGAAGTTCCACAAGTTCACGATGCACTGAATGAAGAAAAACTTCCTTTTCTTTGTTTTAAGCCAGCTGCCTATTTCATTTGGTGACCCCTAGTTCTTATATTGTGGGAACAAGTCAATAACTTTTTCTTATTTGCTGTTTGCACACCAGTCATGATTTTATAGACTTCTACCCTATCCTCCCCTGAAGTCTCCTCTTTTTCAAAGCTGAAGAGTCCAAGTCTTTTTAATCTCTCTTCATATGGGACCCGTTCCATATCTGTAATCATTTGTTGCCCTTTTCTGAACCTTTTCCCCAATATATATCTTTGAGATGAGGCATCCACATCTGCACGCAATACTCAAGATGTGGGTGTACCATGGTTTTATATAGAGGCAATAAGATTGTTTGTCTTATTCTCTATCCCTTTTTTAATGATTCCTAACATTGTTTGCTTTTTTTGACTGCCGCCGCAGCACACTGCGTGGACATTTTCAGAGAACTATCCACAGTGACTCCAAGATCTCTCCCTTGAGTAGCTGTAGCTAAATTAGTCCCCATCATATTGTATGTGTAGCCGGGACTATTTTCTCCAATGTGCATTATTTTACATTTATCAACATTACATTTGATTTGCCATTTTGTTGTCCAATCACTTAGTTTGGTGAGATCTTTTGGAACCTCTTCACAGTCTGCCTTGGTCTTAACTATCTGTAAATTTTACCACCTCATGTTTCCCTTTCTCCAGATTATTTATAAATAAGTTGAATAGGACTAGTCCCAGGACAGACCCTTGGGGGACATCACTAGTTGTCATGGGATAAGAGGGACAGTCCTTTCATGGATTGGTAACTGGTTACAACACAGGAAACAAAGGGTAGAGAGAAATAACACTTATTTATTCTACCCTTTGTTTCCGGTCTTGTAACCAGTTACTAATCCATGAAAGGACCTTCCCTCTTATCCCATGACAACTTACTTTACTTAAGAACCTTTGGTGAGGGACCTTGTCATAGGCTTTCTGGAAATCTAAGTACACTATATCTACTGGATCCCCTTGTCCACATGTTTGACCCCCTCAAAGAACTCTAGTGGATTAGTAAGGCAGGATTTCCCTTTACAGAAACCATGTTGACTTTTCCCCAGCAAATTATGTTCATCCATGTGTCTGACAATTCTATTCTTTAGAATAGTTTCAACTAATTTGCCCGGTATTGACATTAGACTTACTGGTATAATTGCCAGGATCACCTCTAGAGCCCTTTTTAAATATTGGTATCACATTAAATCAGCTTCTATACCTAATGACTGGAATATAGCTAAAGGATAGGTTACACACCACAGTTAATAGTTCTGCAATTTCACATTTGAGTTCTTTCAGAACTCTTGGGTGAATGTTATCTGGTCCTGGTGACTTGTTACTGTTAAATTTTTCAATTTGTTCCAAAACCTCCTCTAATGACACCTCAATCTGGGACAATTCCTCAGATGTGTCACCTAAAAAGAATGGTTCAGGTTTGGGAATCTCCCCAGTATCCTCAGCCGTGAAGACTGAAGCAAAATTCATTTAGCTTCTCTGCAATGACCTGATCATCTCTGAGTGCTCCTTTAGCATCTCGATCGTCCAATGGCCTCACTGGTTGTTTAGCTGTCTTTCTGATGTACTTAAAGTAATAACAAAATGTTTGAAGAACAACTAGCCAAAAAACTCGAACTCCTTTTTGGCTTTCTTATATTTTTATACTTAATCTGACATAGCGTGTGCTCCTTTCTATTTTCCTCACTAGGATTTGACTTCCACAGTTTAAATGATGCCTTTTTATCTGTCACTGCTTCTTTATTTGGTTAAGCCACAGTGGAACTTTTTTGGTTCTTTTTTAAATTGGGGTATACATTTAAGTTGGGCCTCTATTATGGTGTTTTTGAAAAGTTCACATGCAGCTTGCAGGGATTTTACTTTTGTCACTGTGCCTTTTAATTTCTGTTTAACTAACCTCCTCATTTTTTTTAATAGCTCCCCTTTCTGAAATTAAATAGTATTGGACTGCTGAGGTGTTTTTCCCTCCATAGGGATGTTAAAATGTATTACATCATGGTCACTATTCCAAGTGATCCAGTTAGAACTCTTGAACCAGATCCTGTGCTCCACTTAGGACTAAATCAAGAATTGCATCTCCCTTTGTGGGTTCCAGAACCAGTGGCTCCAAGAAGCAGTCATTTAAGGTATCAAGAAACTTTCTCTGCATCCCATCCTGAGGTGATTTGTACCCAGTCAGTCAATATGGGGATAGTTAAAATGCCCCACTACTATCGAGTTTGATAGCATTTTATAGTCACTATTACTGTCTTGATGAAATTGTCTAAGAATATAGCTGTAGGGATATCATCTTCTTAGAGCATGGAATTACTGTCCATAGAGATTCTATGGAACATTTTGGATCATTTAAGATTTTTACTTCATTTGATTCTACGTTTTCTTTCAATTACAGTGCCCCTCCCCCACCAGCACAACCTGTTCTGTCCTTCTGATGTATTTTGTACCATGGTATGTCTGTCCCATTGATTTTCCTCATTCCACCAAGTTTCTGTGATACCTATTAGGTCAATATCCTCCTTTAAAACGAGGCACTTTCGTTCACCCATTTTATTATTAATACTTCTAGCAGTTGTGTATAAGCACTTTAATAGTTTGTCACTCTTTATCCATCTGCCGTTTCCTGTTTTCATTTGATTGTGTCTGATCTGATCTGACCCATACTTCCATCCTCTCCTCCTGACTAGAACATAGAGAATCTCTATTAATAGATCCTCCCCTCTCTGTCCGATTCATGTGCTCCTCCGCACCAGTTGGTTTTCCCCCAGCCGTTAGCTTTAAAACTGCTCTACGGCCTTTTTAATGTTAAGTGTCAGCAGTCTGGTTCCATTTTCATTTAGGGGGAGCCTACCCTTCCTGTATAGGCTCCCCCATTCCAAAAGTTTCCCCAGTTCCTAATAAATCTAAACCCCTCCTCTCTACACCATCGCCTCATCCACGCATTGAGGCTGAAGCTCTGCCTGCCTACCTGGCCCTGAGCATGGAACTAGAAGCATTTCAGAGAACACTACCATTGAAATCCAAGATCTGTCACTTTCCCAGCACCCTATATTTGGCCTCCAGAACCTCTCTCCTACCCTTCTCTATGTCATTGGTACCTACATGTACCATGACCACCAACTCCTCCCCAGCACTACACACAGTCTATTTGGATATCTTGAGAGCCGCAGCCTTTGCGCCAGGCAGGCAAGTCCCCATACGGTTCTCCTGGTCATCAGAAACCCAGTTATCTAGGTTTCTAGTGATCCAATCCCCCCCACATTATAAACACCCGCTTTTTCATAGTGACTGGAGTTCCCTCCCCTTGGAGAGGGATCCTCAGTGTGAGAGGATGCCATAACATCAGCTGGAAGGAGGGGCCCAACTATGGAATGGTTTCCCTCTGCTCCAGTTGACTTCTCCTTCCCGTATGCAGAATATGCAGTTGCACAGGGCACCTGAAAGTTTGGGGGCACTGCTGGGTCTTAATGTCCATCCACCTGCTTCTTCTTATCCCTGTTCGGTGGCTCTGCTTCCTTCGTAGAGGATCTAGTTAACTTAAAGTGACAAAGCCTGCCAGAGCTATTGGCAGAACATGGAACCTGTGACAGAGCCATTCAAGTGACAATGAAACCAGTTAGCAGGTCACACACACACACACATGTACTTTCTGAATTTACTGCGTTAGTCCATAGGACTGTTGCTTAAAATATTTCATTAGTGTTGAAGATTATATAAAAAACCCAAACTTCTAAAAATCGTCTCCCGCCTGAGCTGTCAGGCACGTATAATAGTAATGCAGAGTGCCCCATAAACCCTAAGGACAGCCCTGACCCCAACTCCTGGAGTCAGGAATTTACAAGACACACTCATAACGTTCATAAGTTTCTAGTCTTCATAGTTACACAGAAAAACTTGAAAATGGGACTCCCTAAAAGCTTGGACACCAGAAAACAAATTGAAAGCCCTCATAGCTGCTACCTTAAAGTCAATCACAGGGCTCCCCACACACCACCCCGAGTGCCGATCTTTAAATGCCTGGGCTGGCAAGGCTGCTCCTGTCACATAAAAAGGGGCTGGGAAGCATCTGGATTCCCCCACTGGGAATTCCCCAGGAGCAGAGGGTCGGCACATTAGTCCCATGTGGCTCCGATTCGGTGCCCATCACATGGGGAGGATGGAGCATGGGCAGAGCACTCGAAGCTCCAACTGTTCTAGGCTGGGAGAAGTTGCCCTAAATTCAAGCAGCACCTGGGACCAGGTCAGCCCCAGGATGAGCCCAGACTAAAGCTGCTTTTGCCACCCCCACCCCATGCAGCCCAGAATCTGTCTCACCATCTCCAGCTGCGAGTCAATCCCAGCCAGGGAGGCACCGTGGGCAGAGCAGTTCTTCTGGCCGTCAGTCCAGTTTGCTTCAGGTTCGGAAAAATAGTAACACTTCCCCCGGTACTTGATCCAGTCATCAGGGCAAGGAGCACCAGCCAGGCACAACTCACATGTCTGTGCTGGAGCTAAGAAAGCAGCAGGGTGAGAAAGTTGCTCTTCTCCCACTATAGCCAAGGGAACAAGCCCTGCCCATTCCCACTTTCCGCACACACACTCTACGGCGCTGTTCTACACCGGCAAGCTGAGTTTGTACAAGGCACATTCCCCTTTCCAAGAAGGAGAATCCAATGCCCTCCTTCCCCTTCCCAGCGACACCAGCTGTGGATTTGGAGCCACATTTGCAGCCCCAGGCTCCTTTGCTGCAGCCCCAGTTTTGCTCCCTGCAGACGCTGCCAGAGAGACACTGGGTTGTACCTGCACATCAGGCACTGCCTGGCCGGGCTCTCTGTGGGGAGGGAACACCACCAGGGCAGGGTGTGAGGAGGCTTTTTGTGGCATCAACCATCCAGTGAGTTAATTACAAACTGCCAGCAGGTGGCGCTGTTGTCACTTAGTTTGACCAGACCAGGAGAGGGGCAAAGACCCTACCAGTGGTTCCCAAACTTTTCAGCATCACGCCCCCTTTTTGAGAAACCCTCACAACCCCCCACCCCAAAAATAGCAGCAAAACTTGTTGAGCAAAAAAATTTGATGGGGGGCTGGGTCTCCTCACACCCCTCTGGAATTTCTTCACACCCCCCAGGGGGCATTCCCCCCCAGTTTGGGAACCCATGCTCGACCCATTCACTGAGGAGGGGTGAGTGTTTCAGGAAGGTTTGGAGCCTGGTCAAGAGAAGGGACTTTGTGAGGAGCAGGGGATTGGCAGGAATGAGCGTAGAGCCAAGTTCAAATTCTGTTTTGTCTTGTTTTCATCTGATCTCCCAGTTTTAGTTCAATCTTTATTCTTTCCGCAACAAACTGTCAGGGGCCACGCGTGACACAGGGTTGGGGTTATTAACCACCCTCGCAGGGGCCATGAGAGACACAGGGTAGGGCTAGAGTTACTAGCCACGTTTCCAGGGGCTATGCATGATACAGGGTTAGGGGTAGTAGCCATGCCCTCAGGGGCCGCACATGACATAGGAGCGGAAATTTGAGGTAAAACTGGTAAATGGGGACATGCTGCATGTCTGGGGGCAGAGGATCTAGGCTGTGCACGAGCAACCGGTGTCAGGCTGGATGTAACAGGGGGTTGCTGCAAAGGGACAGGGGCCTTAGGGTGCAGCCACTGTTACCTGCAAGGCAAAGCCAAGGCTGGCCTACCCTGGGGGAGATGGCTAGCCAGGCTGGTGGGGTCAGGGAGCTGGCAGCCAGACAGCCAGCCGCAGCTCCTCCCGCTAGAGGCTGGGGAGTGGTAACACTGACTCTCAGCCCTGGGTAGCCAGGTGTGTGTGGGTAAAAGGAGATAGCTGGTTGGAGATAGGCACTAAGGGAAGGGACAGATCCCACAGAAAAGCCCAGGGCTCAGAAGAGTCTGTTGAGGGCTGTAGCAGGGGTGGGCTTTGAGGGGAGGAGAAAACGGGGGGGATTGTGATGTTTGCAGCACTGAGCATGCAGCACAGAGACAGGGTCAGTGCAGCCATCGCACTCACCTGGCTGGGCCGTGAGGATGGTGATGAGGATGAAGATGAGGAGGAGGATCAGGATGAAGTTGAGAACCAGGCTTGGAACTGCCCAGCGACGTGCCCATCGTCTCAACCCAGCCAGCCAACCTGGAACGGAACAAGCCACTGATGCTCATGCTGGGCTGGGCCCTGCATGGATTAGCAGCATCAGCCAGAGCTGGTTTGAAATAAGAGGGAAGGAGGGTATCTTGTAATTAGAGAAGTGTAGGGAGTAGAAAGTGAAACTCTTCCTCCATTTTGGAAGGAAAAGTCCTTTCACCTTTAAAAAAAAAAATTGAAACCCACAATTTGAGATTTGAAAGTTTTCCCTTCAAACTCTTTCCAGGGAACAGTGTGTATTTATAAAGGGAGAGGATTGGGGGTGTGTGTGGGGGGGGGACGGACAGAGACCCTCACATTTTAAACCAAAACCTGATTCTTTTCCTACTTCCAACACAAAACCCCCTCAAACCAGCCTGGTTTCCAGTTGAAACCCTGCACACTTTGAAGTGAAACAAGGGGAGGAGAACCCTCGGTCATGTTCAAACAGCCTTTCCCCCACCCACAGGGCAGCGTGGAAAGTTGACCAGCCGGTCTGGGCTGAGGGAGGATGGGAGGTGATTAGGCAGAGACGGGGGTCAGACTCAGCTAAAGGCTGATGCACGTTGAAGGCCTTGGCTGTCTTAAGTGTCTTTTCCACAGAGCAGCCACCAGAGGGCGATAAAGGCCTACACTGCATGAGCATCATTTGGGCCGTGTGAGAAGGTCCCAGTGAGGTAGCTAGCGCTGCAGCACCCGTCGTGCGTCTGCTTCTGCTCTGTGCGGGGGTGGTCCCAACACGAGTCTCACCGTTTTGTTCCGTTTGGGTTTTCTGGGAGCCCAGGAGTGGATCTGGCTCCATCCCCTCAGCAGGACGTGACACATTCCCCATCTCTTCTCTCGCTGGAAGACCTGTGGGCTCCAAAGGCAGAGACATGTTCACTGGAACCCCCTTTCTGCAGCCAGCGGTACCTATGGCCTGTTCACACAGGGTCCGGCAAGGCTATCAGAGCCCTTCCTAAAGGCAATTTCAAAGCAGCTCCCTCGATTACAGCTCAGGTGTGGTTTGGCTACGTAGGGTGATCAGGAAAACGCCCATTCCAATATCGTTTGTTGGTGGAGTTTTGCCCGAATGCCCCAACCAGCCAGGCTGGGTCCTAGCCGTGGTCCAACGAGCTGTTCCAAAGCTCTCCTGGGCACTGCTTTTATCCCCAGGGCCAGCCTGGCCTCGGCAGGCACCGACCAAACCAGCTCCAGGCGCTGAATGGTCCTGGCTCCGAGTATCTTTCCTAGCACTGGGTGGGAGCTGGCGGGTTCCTGCAGAGAGAATTGCCAGGTCACTGGGGCTGGCTGGTGTCGCTGGTTTATCTGCCCAGCCCCAGCCCTGCACAGCCGGGGCAGGTGAAGCCGACGGAGCTGGGGCTGCCCTGGTCTCTCTGCAGCCACTGTCAGCTGAAGGCTCCCAAAGCCCTTGACAGACACAGGGAGGCACATGCTGGATGGGCCAGTTCCATGGACAGAGAGGGAGGCCAGGCCCCTGGCGGGTGTGAACTGGAGCAGCTCCACTGAAATCCCTGAGCCCAGCCTCCCAGCTGGTGAAATGAGCCAGCGCCCCTCTGGGGTCAGATTCCCAGCTCTGATTGGTTATAACTGACTATAGAGTTGCACTTGCCACATCTGAATGTAACATGCAAATAGTTACAAGCAGCATTTGGGTTCAGTTTGAGAGCCTAGAATTGTGCCTGTGAGTGGATCCTGCCTGTAGGGAAATGCCCCATGAAGCCCCTGCACCGAGCAGGGACAGGGGAGCAGCAGTGACAGACATTCCCAGCAGGCCTGTGACAGCAGCAGAGCTGCCACCTGAGCAGACTTGATGGGCGCTTCCCATCTCCAACCGTAACCAGCTCCAGCTGCTTCTCCAGGAGGGGCAGGACACTCCTGTACAGGACAGCGATGGAATAACCTGCCCCAGGGAGTAAGTTCTCCCTCACCCACATTGATTAGAAGCGGGGGCTTGTGCCTTGCCACAGGAGGTCCTAGAGCAGTGTCTCAAACTTTTTAAGACCAAGGAAAACCAAACAATTTTTTTAAATGGGGACCACCAAGGATTTTTTTTGTTGTGAAAAAGAGCCCCCAGGGAAAAGTTGAGCAAAAAAAATAGAATTAAAAAAAAAATTAAAAGGAGACTTGCCCCTTTAAGGGTGGCCATTCCCCAGAGAAAAGTTGTTGACCAAAAAATAAATTAAAGGGACAAGCCACTTTAAGGGCAGCCATTTTAAATTCTGTTCTCTCCGCAGCATACCTCCAACTGCCTCGCGACACACACTTTAAGAAACACTGTCCTAAAGCCCTTCCCACATCAAGTTCTTGAGTAATACTGACTGTTCTAACTCTGCATGGTCCCATCATCCCTAGGAATGCCAGGAGCTGGCTATGAGTCAGAAAAGAAGATAAATGAGATCTTGCGGCAAGGAGTTCCACAGGCTGCTGTGCATGGTGTACTGTAGAAATATTCCCTGTCAGCAGACTGGGATTTGCTGCCTCTTAGAGTATGGGGCATGACTAAGATCTGGCCTTTGAGTGTAACTGCAGAGTGTCATTGGCCCCTGAGGGGAAATGATGTTTCAATCAATTAATCAATAACAGGCAGCTAAACAAATGAAACAGCCCCCCCTCCCCCAGCTCCTTTAGAGCATGAGCAGAGCTGAGGGATGGGCAGGTAACAGCTACCCCATAGCCCCATTTGGTGCCATAACATGCTACAAGGGCAGGAATGCAGGAGCCAGAAGTTGCAGCATTTTCCCTAGACAGAGTCTCCAGGGTGCACACAGGGACTTGGGTTCTCTCCTGCCCGGCCCCTTGTACCATCCCTGCCTGGGGGTGTGAAATGACCCTGGGGTTAGAATTCTCCCCTCGCTGCCTCACACCTGCCTCCCCACCAATTCCCGCATACACCCGGCCTGGGACTTGCCCAGTGAATCACTAGGTACATCTACATTGCACTGCCATCCCAGCACTGTGGAACCCTGCTGAGGGACCCATGTCCAAGCCCAAGCTTGAGCATCCACCCTGCACAGCAAACCTGGGCTTCCAATCACTGGCCCTGTCTCTCCCAGCTGGGCCAATCGGCCACATAGTGCCATGCAGACCTTCTGACGTCTACACTGCAAAGTGACAGGGCTCAGACTGGAGTCACACCAGGACACAGCCCCCGGGTCCCGTGCACTGGCTGAGCTGAGTCAGCCTGATCTGTGTGTGGATAAAAAGGGGCCTGGACTCACACCTGGGCTGTGTGGACACACCCGGAGAGTTGCTTTCTTCCACCAGGCAGACAGCATGTGTCTGCTATTTTAGATCCCCCCTAGACTGGAGCTTCCCCCACGCAGCTGCCCCTGCCCCCACCCCAGGATCCTGGCTCTGCACATGGGGGGGGGGGGGGCATTTGCAATCTCGACTCACACATGAGCTGGGGCATCAAGTTATTTATCGATAACTTGAGTCTGGCCAGGCCAATGCAACTGACAGCGGCTCTCCAGGGTCCACGTCACACGGTGCGGGGGAATAGCAGTGCTTGCCTAGCAGAGGTGGAAAGTAATTAAATAGAAATAAAGCTTCAGATGGGTAGCCAAGTTAGTCTGTAACAGGAAAAATGTAAAACACAACAAATAGTCTAGTTGCACCTGAGAGACAAACAAAACATGTAGATGGTATCATGAGCTTTTGTGGGCACAGCCCACTTCTTCAGATGGCTGGACAGAAAGTAGAAGTAGAAATACTTTGTTACACTACTCAAATACATTTTCCGGTATTTGTACTTTACTCAAGTAATTTATTTTTGTGATGCAGTTTTTTCTGAAAATATTGTTTGGGTAAGAGTCAAAGTACTTTACTCCACTACAAATTTCTGGAAGTGCTTAGTTACTCACTGTTTTCAGCATCCCACTGACACTTGTGCAAGCCAGCATTCTGATTTGCTAAAACACAGCCACATGTGCATGGGTGCCATTTAGAGGGGGCTAGGTACCAAGTTTGAACCTCTGCATTTCATACTTGAGGTATGCTTAAAGCTGCATGCCCTGGCTTCAAAGGAAGCTCTTAACTGCAATAGCGTTTGAGGGCTTGCAGCTTTGCCTTTGGGCCAGGAGTTTGGTGATTAACAACAACAAAAGACTGGTATTACATTCAAATAATTAAGGGATCCTTAGATCATCATGAAAGCATTGCCAGGTACTTAAAAGCTGGGGAGGGGAGGGGAGGTCACAATGAGTTTTGTGCTGCTGGGATTTACAATTGGAACAGTACTGTTACCCCCTCTTCAAGAACATTTAAAAGTTTAAGTAGTGAGATGGCAAAATGTGCCAATACTATGAAATTACTCGAAATAGTTAAGTCCAAAGCTGTCTGCAAAGAGTTACAAAGGGATCTCACAAAACTAGGTACCTGGGCAACACAATAGCAGATGGAATTCAGTGTTGATAAGTGCAAAGTATTGCACTTGCAAAAGTATAATCCTAACTATGACACAAAAATGACAAGATCTAAAATAGTTGTTACCACTCAGAAAAGTATTCGAATCATTGTGGATAGTTCCCTGAAAACATCTGCTCAATGTGCAGTGCAGTCTAAAAATTAGAAGGCTAACAGACTATTGGGAATCATTAGGAAAGGAACAGATAAGACAAAAAAATATCATATTGCCTGTATATAGTCATGTTATGCCCACATCTTGAATACAGCATGCGGATCTGGTCACCCCATTTACAAAAAGATCTATTGGATTTGAAAAAGGTACAGAAAGGACAATAGAAGTGATTTAGGGTAAAGAACAGCTTGCATAAGAGGAGAGATTAACAAATCTGGGACTTTTCAGCTTGGAAAAGAAATGACTAAAGGATGGGAGAGGATAATATATTCATACACATATGTAAATACACACCTAAGTATATATACATGCACGTTATGAATGAGTAACAATGGTGCCCTACAATAACTTGGGTAGTTAACCATTGGACCGCTACTTTTTACTTCTGAGTACTTGAGCACAAATAGGATAAGATACTTTTGTACTGCCACTCAAGTAGTTTTTCAGAGGGATACTTTGACTTTTACTTAATTACATTTATTTCAAATTAGCAGAACTTTTACTCAGGTAACTTCTTTGGATACTTTCCCCACCATTTCTGCCCAGACAGAAAAGGTCTGAGCGGCTCGGGGTGGATCCCTCAACTCCAGGCGGCCCCAGATCCCAGGGTCTGACTTTGGGTGGGGTGGGGCCAAGGGTCCTGCTGTTATAGTGCCAGTCCCGGCATTTCGAGCTTTTTATATTGTAAGCCTAAGCGTCAGCGCCCTGCCCCACGTCCGCGTTTGCACCCTCGCTACCAGGGCAGAGCCCTGCTCCCTTCGCAGCGCGGACACCTGCACAGCGCGGAGCCGCCCCCCTGAGACCAGCCACTCGCAGACCCGCAGGGCAAATGCGCTGGGAGCGAAACTCTCTATCCACGTGGACAAAGCGGTGGGGGACAGAAAGGAGCCAGCCCGGCCCCCGCACCCTCAGCGCCCCGCAATCGCTTTGGCCAGGCCTGTCCCCAGGCGGCAGACACCCCCCTTCGCCGCTCACCTGGGCAGACGTCCCCAGCTCCGGGCAGACGCTGACACACCCACCGCCCAGCGCGATGCAGTTCCGTGTCGGCTCCCACAGCCGGAGGGTTTTGATACACGGTTGCTCCTCCTCCTCCTCTGGTTGGCTCCCAGCTGTAGCTGCTGCCACCAGTTCTTTGACATCAAAACTTGGTCCGCGTCTCAAATCCCTCCCTTGCAGGGGCGGGGTGGGCCGACGGCAGAAGGGCCGGTTGGCGGCTGCTGGAGGAGGAGGGGGAAACCCGGCAAGCCACTCCTGGGTTCCGGTCTCACTCAGATTGCATCAGAAGCAGGGCAGACGCTGGCGGGATTCCTCCTCTCCGAACTCAGCCCCTTGGAACAGACGAGCGGAATCTCCTGGCTCCGGGAGGTCGCTCGGACAAGCAGACCGGTCTGGTTCCCCTCGCTGTGAGGCAGCGACCACAGAGCCCTGCGGGGCCCTGGCTGCAGAGCGTAGCGCGGCCTTTCTCCAGCCCTCTGGCCCACCCAGACCCCTACGGACCTTCCCCGCGTGCCCGTGTCTCCCTGTCCCCCAGGCTGTTTCCAGCGGTGGACACGCCTATAGAACCTCTCCGCCTGGAGAGGAACATGGGGGAGCCCAGGACACTTCCGGACACGTCCTATGAGCCGTGACTCCCGCAGAGGGGATGTGGGGTTGGTAGCGGGGTAAGAAGTAAATCAGAGACTCGTGCAGGATCCGAACTTTTGGGGCCGATCACAGACTTCAGCGCCACAAACTGGAAGGCAGAAGGTGGGGTGGGAGAGGAGGGGGCTTGTGCTGAGAGGAGGGTGGTGAGGGGGTGGGCATCAGGGGAAAAGAGGGCAAAGGGGGCAGGGCAGTGAGGGAAGGGGGAGGCACCAGGAGAGTGCAGGGGTGAGGGAAGCTGCAGGTGCCAGGGGATTCTGGCGGTGAAGCAGAAGGGCAGACACCTGCAGGTAAGGGACCAGCACCAGAGGAGAGAGGCGGGGCAGGTGTGTAGAGGGAGGTAGCTCAAGTGATCAGAGTGGGGCTACTAGAGGAGTGGGTACAGGGGGGAGAGAAGGGCTGGTGGAGGGGAGCAGGTCTCAGGGAGGGCTGAGGGCAGTGAGAAGGGCAGGAGTCAGAGTCAGGACAGCAGAGGAGGGTGAGGGGTTGGGGGGCAGCAGGCACCAGGGGAGCTGATGGAGCAAGGGGAGGAGACATGGCAGCAGAGGGAAAAGGTTGAGGTTTATAAGATATTTATTAATAATTTGGGTGCCACAGTGGCACATCCAAACAAGCTGCATGAACTCAGTACTGGTGCACAACACAAAATCCATTCTGCTCATGGGAGAAAATTCTTAGAGGGAACACTTCCCCTAGCCTCTCTGCCCCGAGTTAATGTGACACACATTGGGTTAATGCAATTGCAGGATAGTTGCATGAGGAGGGTTTGGTGGGGGCCAAACTAATCCCTATTGGTAGGAGGATGATGGGAAATGTCCTTAGAGAGGGGTCACATGACACCTTTTACTTCTGGGGTGTGTTACCTCCAAGGGCGTGGCTAATGGGGGTCAGAGGCGTGGTTAACAGGGGTCGGGGTCTTTGATGTGAAAAAGTGGGCCATTCTCAACCCATTTCCTGGGCCTATTTTGATTGCCAGTCCGCCTCTCCCTCCCCTCTGTAAAAATGGGCCCAGGAGTTAAACCGTGGTGCGGGGAGGGACAGGATGTGAGCAGGGGACAGAAATTTACCAGCCTGGGGGGGATAGGTCAATGAACATTCTGGTGCAGCAGAGCAGGGGCTTGAAAGAAAAAATCAGATGGGGGGGAGTGATTGGAGCAGGGGTGAGATGGTGCCAGCCCCTGTGTCGGGGTTTTGTTCCCCCACAGGGAGGGGTCAAGGGGGTAACTTACTCAGGGGGTGAGCCCCCTGCCGGGGGTGGGGCACACGGGGTAGAGAATGAGACCCATGCCTGAGCCCAGGGCAGCTTCCTGTTTGCTCTTAAAGGTACATTCTGCTATAATTGCCTTGTCTCCCTCTGCCAGCCCATCCCTCTCTGCACCCGCTACAGCACATGGGGCAAAATGCTGCAAGTGTCCCATACACAACTGCGAGGAACGCGTGGCACAGTTTGAGGATTTTAAAGTCTCTAATCAGTTAACACATGAAGTCTCATCCCAGTTCAAATATTTGTCTTATCTCTTGCGTGATCCCCTGAATTGCATTCCCATCCTCCTACCCCATGTGAATGCTCCTTTACAAATGTCATTTCCATTGCTCATATTAGGGGGCTGGGCCCCCCACTCACTGCACTCACCAGTCAAACCCTCCTGGTCTGAATGAGCAGGGTGGGAGTGCGGGGTCTCAGCTTGGGGGTGGAAGCAACAGAATGTCACTAAACAATACCGTCCCAAGAGTCTGCTGAAGGGGATGTCCAGGGTGTTTCTGGAGGGATAAAGGGGTCTGCAAATGGACTCAGGTGCCTGAAGTCCAGATGTAGGCATGACTGTGATCCACACACCCCGGCTCAGCTGTCACCTCACCCTGTGGGACCTACACTTGCTCAGCGCCATCATTCGCCCAGTCCAAGTTCTCCAGACGCTCAGGTCCTGCCTCTGAGACCCTGCCCTGGTGCCTCCCACCTGTCTGTTATCCCAGTGGCTGGGATACTTTCCCAGGATGTGGGACACCCAGCCCCAAGCCTCCCCACTTCCTCCATCTAATGAGTAGCAGGGCTCTGAACAGGGGTTCCCCACTTCTCAGGCGAGTTGTAACCACTGAGCCAGGACTAGTCAGATCTGGGGGTCCCCTTTGGACTCTCCTGAAGAGGTTCCACTGTCATTTATCAACATTAAAATTCTTCTGCCATTTTGTTGCCCACTCCCCTAGCTTTGCGAGATCCTTTTGAAGCTCTTCACAGTCTGCACTGGACTTAACTATCTTCAGAAGCTTAGTATCATCTGCAATTTTTGCCACCTCACTCTTTACCCCTTTCTCCAGAGCATTTATGAACATGTTGAATAGGATTGGCCACAGTACAGGATAACCCTAGTTACCCATCTCCATTCTGAAAACTGACCATTTATTCCCACCCTTTGGCTATGTCTAGACTGCAGGCTTCTCGCACAAGAAGCTTTTTCCAGAAGAGATCTTCTGAAAAAATTTCTTCCGAAAGACAGTGTCCACCCTGCAAAAGCACATCAAAAAAGCAATCTGCTTTTTCAAAAGATAGCATCCAGACTGAATGGATGCTCTCTCGCATGTAAGCAGTGATTACTATCGACCGAATGGCCACCAAGGCCCCTGTGTCCTCTTTTCCTCTTCTTCTGAAAAAAAACCCTCTTCCCTGTCCACACATACCTTTTCCTGAAAAGCTCTTTTGGAAAAAGGCTTCTTCCTCATAGAAAGAGGAATACCAATGCCAGAAAACACCCTCCTCAGTTCTTTTGATTTACTATTGAAAGAACATGCTCGCAGTGTGGACATAACTCAGGTTTTGTTGGGAAAACGGCCGTTTTTTCCGACAAAACTCTGTATAGGGTTGCCAGATAGTTTAACCAAAAATCCTGAACACCCCCACCCCCCGCAAAAAAACACACCAGGGAGAAAAAAAAGCGGGGAGACCAAAATTGTTGAGCAAAAAAAAAAATAAAAAGGAACCCGAGAGTTATTAAACGAAAACATTTAAAAAAATAAAAAAACAGCATGACCCCCTTTAAGAACAGACTGGGCTCTGCCTCTCCTAACAGGCTGCTGGCAGATGGTGGCCATCTTGTCTTTCTCCTCTGGGCCAGACTGCTCCCCTGCAGAACCAGGTAAGTGGGGGCAGAGGGCTGGGCCCAGTTGCTGAGAGAGTGAAGGGTTGCCAGGTGTCCAGTATTGACCCAGACAATCCAGTATTTTCACCTCCTGGCTAGGAAAAAAATCAGAAAATACCAGACATTTTAGGTGTCCGGTATTTTCTGATTTTTTTTTACCAGACAGGAGGCAAAAATACCAGACTATCCAGGTCAATACCGGACACCTGGCAACTCTAACTCTGTAGTGTAGATGAACCCTTTGTTTCCTGTCTTTTAACCAGTTATCAGTCCATGAAAGGACCTTCCTTCTTATCCCATGACAATTTAATTTACTTAAAAGCATCTTTGACTGAAACCAGCCCAACTCCCACATTTAGTATATACTGTGTCTTATTTCCACAGATGAGTAATGAATTCAATTTTAGTGCATTGCAGACAACTAAAGCGGTTCTGAGAGGAGCAAAGGGATTTGGTTTGAGGGTTGGTGACATCCAGGATAAAGCAACATGGGTCAGAAATGGGAGGAAGTACATGATTTAACTAACTCTAGGAAACTGAAGACAGTGTTTAACTTACTTAAGAGCAGCCATTTAAACACAGCAAATGGCTGTCCCTCATTTAAACACAGCAAAGTTTCTTATAAGCCAAAGAACTCACTTCAAGAAGCCAGCTTGAAACAGCCCAAAGGATGAACACTAATATTTCAAATTAAATCTCACTTTTTGGTTTACAAGGACAGCCTCTTAAATCTACAGGGTCAAAATAATTTGGTGATTAACAAGAGAAGCTTTTCTAGCACCTTAAATTAAAGTTGCTTTTTAAAAAAAATTATTTAACATTACTTAAAAACTGAATTCAGACTAATCTGGGGTGAGGAACCTTTTTTTGGGTTGGGAGCTGCAGACATTCACAAGGAATTTCTTGCTAAGGCTGCCACAGGGCTGTTTTGTGTAGGCTCTTGAGCTGTTTTGTTGCAGCCGCTCTTTGCTAAAATGAGATGAACCCACTGAGTGCAGAGTGAGGGTGTGTATGTGTGTGTGCTCAGTGCTGGCATTGCAATCCAGGGAGGCAAGAGTCACCTTTTGACTTTGTGAGAAAAACTAGAACTACAGCCTAGTGGGAAAGGGAGATTCTCTGGCTGGGATCCTGCAGTATGTTGCTGGGCAAGTGCTTATGGCTGCATGGGCTGCCTGGCTATCCCTGGGGAATGTGTCACATGCCCCAAGCACGGATTTTTATTTATATTGGAGTGGCACAGCATAAACAGGACAACCAATTAATTACCGGCCTGTCAGTCTGACATAGCTCCCGGGCAAAATAGTGGAGCCGTGGAAACAGGACTCATTTAATAAAGAACTGGCTCCTAGCTGGCACCCCTCCCCTGGGGGCTACAGAACAGTCGACTAACCAATAAAAATTCATGAGGTTACTCGACTATTCAATTAACCGATATTTAATATCCCGAGTTTGGCCAAGAGGTTATCAAGCCCAGCACTTCAGCTGTCCCACCCTACACTGCTGCGCATCTCCTACCCTTTTCCTTGGAGCTGTTCCCCTCTCCCATTCTATAGTCTATCTTCACAGAGTGGGACTGGGGACCACAACAGGGCTAGGGATGGGGTTTGCTGGCTGCTTTTGGGAGTGGTGCAAGGCCAGGGCACGGGGGGAGCCTGCTTTAGCCTCACTGCACCACCAACCAGGAGCTACTAGCAGTGCCCAGCTGGTGCCCACATCCCAAAGCCCTGCCCCAGTCATGAACCCACTCCTGCACTCCAAGCTGCTGCCCTAGCCCCAAGCACCCCTGCATTCAACCCCCCCCCCCCCCGAGGCTGCACCTAGGACCTCTACCGGCACCTCAACTGCCTGCCCCAAACTCAGCTCAGAGCGCCTCTCACACTCCACATCCCTTAATCCAAGACCAGAGCCTGCACCCCAACCCTCTGTCCCAGCCTGGTGAAAGGGAGGAAGGATGGGGAAGGGAGGGAGGATGGAGTAAGCAGGGGGCGGGGCCTCAGAGAAGGGGCACAAAGGAGGCGGGGCCAGGGTGTTTGGGTTTGAGGTAGATCCTGGATTGCACTTAAATTGATCTCATACTTTAAAACACTGGTCATCAACAAGTAGATTGGGATCTACAGGTAGATCTTGGAGCCTTTGACAGGGATCCTGACTGATTGGCCAAGTGGCTGTCAAGCGCTGGTACTTCAGTTGCCCCTCCCCCGCTGTCATGCTGCTCCTGCCCCCTGCCTTGGGGCTGCCCCCCCCCAAGAGCCTCCTGCTTGCTGTGTGAGGGAGAGGAGAGCGGTCTGATGTCAGGGTGTCCCTCCTCCCCCCAACTCCTGTACCCCATCTCCACACAGAGAAAGGGGGATGGAGGAAGCTTAGCAATGCAAATCTCTGACACTTTCACACACTGTGTGTGTCTCTGTCATTCTCTCAAACACATACTGTCCTTCCCTCTCCTCCCTCAACCCAGCACGTACATGGGGGGCTGTTGTTACTTCTGTTACTGCTGGCGAAGTGGGGTATCTTTCATTTTTGCCTGGTCTGTGTGTTTCATCATTTTCATTTCTCTTAAATGTCATTCTTTGAGCAGTGAACCTGCCGTGGCTGGAGTCATTATCACTGTGGTAATTGCTGCTCCTGGAAATGTCTGGCATGTCCCTGCAGCCCCTGAAAAGGGCAGAGCAGGGGGGTCTCCACATGCTGTCCTTGCCTGTAGACACCACTCCTGCAGCTCTGGCTGATCAGTAATGGGGAGCCATGGCCAGCAGAAACTGCGGGATCAGTGCCTATAGATGAAGGGCAGCACATGGCACCATGGAGCCACTGCTGTACACAGGGGTGGCCCGTGAGCCTAGGAGAGCTAGGCAGCTGCCTAGGGCGCTGCTGGCCCGGGCGCCTGATGATAACATCACGTCCATTGACTGCCGTGCAGGCAGGGCGCCAGCTGCTGCAGCCAGCCTCGGGCCGCTCCTGGCTGTCCATGCCAGCTGCTTTCAGGAGTGGTGCAGGGCCAGGGCAGGAGTGAGGTGCCTTAACCTCACTTCTCCACTGCCCAGAAGGCATCTCAGTTAAACAGTGTCTAGCCAGAGCCTGCTTCCTGAACCCCTGTCCCAGGCCTAAATCTCCTCCTGCACCCAACCTCCTGTCCCAGACATGAATTCCCCTGCCCCAAACTTCTTCCCAGAGCTTGCACCCTGAACCTTCTCCTGGATCCCGATCTCCTGCCCTCAGCTGACCCAGGAGCCCCTCCCACACTCTCAACCCCTTGACCCCAAGACCAGATCCTGCATCCCAACCCCCTACCCCAGCCCAAGAAAAACGAGGATGGGGGAGGAAGGGGGATGGAGTGAGCAGGGTAAGGCCTTGGAGAAG
Organism: Rafetus swinhoei; assembly: GCA_019425775.1. Lineage (NCBI taxonomy): Eukaryota > Metazoa > Chordata > Testudines > Trionychidae > Rafetus > Rafetus swinhoei. The sequence goes on along the minus strand of CM033444.1, from coordinate 13,794,600 downwards.
GGATGGAGCAGGAGCAGGGCCTCAGAAAAGGGACAGGAAGGAAGTGGGGGAAGGATATTTGGGTTTGAGGTAGATCTTACATTGCACTTAAATTGAGAAAGTGATCTTGTGGTTAAAAAGGTTGGAGACCCCTGTTCCAAACTGAAAATTGCTGAGTCAAGCCCGAGAATGGACAGTTGCTCTGTGACTCACGTTCTAGGTATAGAAAGCTGCCATGCTCTCTCCAGGCTGTCCTTGCTTTGGCAGACAAGATCAGCTCAGCTATTTGACCTGAAACTCTGTACAATGATTAGCCCCATTTGGTGGTGCACATCGGTACATGCTTGGGTGCACAGAACAAAATTTATTTTGCACACAAATGGAAAATTAGATGGAGCATCGGTCTCTGCCCTGCTCCCAGGGCAGCAGCTACCCCCACAGGGATTGGGTGTTATTAGCCCTGCAGGGACAAGGTGCTGAGCAGGCTACAGGCCTTGTGGGGCAGAGTGGAGGCCATGGCCAGCCTGCAAGGAAGCCACCTGGCTGCTGAATGGCTGCATCCATGGGCAGGAGCTACCGAGTGACTATCCCTTCTGCAGAGCCCATTGACATTGGGAGCAGGGACCCTACGGTCCCTTCCCCCATCGACATTTTCCAGCATGTCCGGGGTCTACACGGTCGGGTTCAGTGGCTCTCACCCCCCCATTCATGCTTCCAGCGCCCTTGTGGGCGGGGGCAGCGTTGAAAATATCCCCTGGCCCCCCAGTGGATGAAAGTGTGCGGAGATCAGGAGAAAGCGACAGAGCCCAGCCCCAGCCAGAGGGGGGAGCCGCCGGGGCTGCCAACTCCCCGGGCAGGAGGGGTCCCTGTGCCCCGCAGCGCCCCCGGCCCTAGGGCCAGTCCTGCCAGTGGGCCCTTTGTCCTGAGCGGACGCCTCTCGCCCTCCTGCGCCTGGTCCCACGCGTGCTCCGGGCAGCACCCCGCTCAGCTGGGGCGGAGCTTGAGAGAACCAAGGCGCCCCCTAGTCGACTCCAGCGCTCAGCTACAGCCGCTGGGCGGGAGGAAGGAGAAGGAGCAGGAGCCACTGCGCATGCCCCGCCCCCAGCCCCGCAACCAATAGGTAGTACTGCGCATGCTCCCGGTGGAGGGGCGGCGGTGTGAGTGCGGTTCTGGGCGCCGCTAGTGGTGTTTCTGGCGCAGAGACCGAGCCTGCTGGTGCGCGGGCAGCGGCTCCCCGCCCCCCCCCCCCGAAAGCCTGGTCCGAGTCCCCCTCCTCCCCATCCATTCTGCCCCAGTTAAACCTGGTCCCCTCCCCAAGCAACATCCACCCTGCCCCCAATAAAGCCTGGTCCCCTCCCCAAAATATCCACCCTGCCCCCACCCTGATCCCCAGCCTCCAAACTGCCCCACACACATTCCCTGCCCGCCCTGTGGCGAGAACTGAGCAGCCACTTGGCCCTCAGTGTGGAGCTGAGGTCTGGGAGCCCAGGCCCCATCCCATCCAGCCAGCCAGGCTTGGGCTGCAAAGCAGGAAAGACCAGTCAAGGGGAAAGTTTCTGCACAGCCCCAGTGCCAGGAAAAAATGACTCGTGGAGTGTGGATGGCAGCTCTGGTTACTGCTCCTCAGCGCTGCCCGGGCTCTCAGACTGGGGTTGAGCAGCTGAGCTCACCAGCAGGCAGCCACCCTGTAGGAGAAGTCCATGTAGCCGGCTGTCACAGCACAGACAAGTGGGGGGAAAGGTGGGACAAGCCTTGTCTAAGGGACGGCAGCCCCTTCTGGGCATAAAATCCCCGCCCTCTACACCCCACTGGGTTTCATCTTTTGCTGCCTGAGCCAGAAAACGTTTCCCATGTCCTGCTCCCCCAAAAATGTGAGTGAGAAATGCAAACTGGAACTGCGGCCAATGGGAGTTGGGGGGCAGATGCAGAGTCTCCCTAACCACCCCTGCCTCCAGAACTCACAGGGACGTGTCGCTGCTTATGGGAGGGGTGCCTCACCCAGAGCCCCCACCTCGAGGATCCACCTGTGTCTCTGATCGGACATTTATCAGCCTGGTCAGCAGTGCTCACCAGAGCGGCCAGGGTCCCTTTTCAACTGGGCTTCCCAATGGAAAACAGGAGGCTGCCCCACCCCACACAGGGCTGCCCTTGGCAGTGATGTAAATATCGCTTAAAATAGATAATGGGTTAAACTATTAAAATTATACCATTTAATTGGTTAATTGTTGGTGGGCTGGAGAAGGGCAGCCAGGGCTGGGGTTCTGCCTGCCTGCCTGGCCCCTCCAGCAGCGTGATGGGGCCCTGGGTCCTGACAGGCTGATGCAGATGTGGCCCAGCCTGCCACCCCAATATGGCCAGGGTCCAGCCAGTCAGCCTAGTGCATATGCCGGTTTGGCAGGGCTGGCCAGCTACCCGGTTACCAGGTGAGCATTCCACTAAGCCAGAGGCAACCAGTTAACCTTTTACATCCCTTAGCCCCAGGCAGTGCTGTCCCGTCCATAGGATGGTTTAGGTCTCCTGCACCAGACCCTGCACTTTGGGAGGCTCTACAGCAGCTGCCTCAACCATGCTATGGATGGGTCCCAGGGCAGCCTGGGGAGATAACCAGGGGGACTTGGCACAGGGAAGCAGCAGAGGTTGGGACACTGCAGCAGTAGGAGCTGGAGCAACCCACCACCTGCTCCACTCCACCCCGCCTCCCTTCTCCCTGCCCAAGCGATGCAGGGAGCAAAGGGAAGCAGGCTGTGGCTGGGGGACTCTGCTTCCCTCTGTAAATGTGGGGGGCCCAACTCTTGATGCTGACCTGCACCAGGCCCCCCCCCCAGGTACTCTCCCATGTCACGTTGCTCTGCGGAGGTGGCAGGGACAGTTTCTGGGAAGGAAGTCTATGGAGGCAGAGCAGGGATAGGACATGGGGAAGAGGTGGAGTGTGGGCGAGGTGGAGCAGAGGAGAGGCCTGGGGCAGGAGGTGGGTTGCGCCAGACCCTGTGTGCCCCCCCTAGGTATGGTCCTGATCCCAGTCACTCCACAAACCCTTCCCATGCCCTGCAATGCTGGGGTCACTGCTTGCTGGAGCTCTGCAAGTCCCCCTCACAAGTCTGGGCCTGGTGTTGCTGCTTCCTAGATCCCTGCCTCCTCGCTGCACTTTTTGCAGAAAACTGGGCATTTGTATCCCTTGCTTTTGTCAACTGATGAAGTTGGAAAGAGCGAATGGGACAAATGCCCACTTTTGAAAAGGTGGGTGGGGGGAAGTCATGCTGGCTGGCATAGGGATTCAAAAAGGGACTGTCTTGACCAAAATAGTATGATGGGGTCTGCTCACAGAAGTCCCCTTGGGATTGTACCCCAGTGTGCTGATCATGCCACTGACACCTGCCTTCTTGCTCTCTGGGGCTCCCCACCATCCTGCTGGGCCAAATCCTCTGTTCTCCCCTAGACAAGGCACAGAGTTGGGGTAACTACCTCCCTGCAAAGCAATGCAGACACTGAACCAGCTCAGCCCTGGGAGATACAGTTCTAGAGCACAGCACCCAGGAAACCAACCTCCAAAAGAGATCAAAACCCCAAATAAATCCCTTTTTCTTGGTGTAAAAGATTTACACAGAGAAAGATCATCAGGTTATCTCCCTTTATCAATGAAAGAGAGATATGCACAATGATTGTTCCACAAGGCACTACTCATGGACATTAGGCCCAACAGTAAACAAAACAGTTTTTATTAACTACAAGCAGTAGGATTTAAAGCTGTGGTCACCAACCAGTCGATCGCGATCGACTGGTCGATTGCAAAGCCTCGACCAGTCGATCGCAAGGCATTTGGGCCCCTCCCTATTTCCCCCCCCCCCACCCGTGAGAAGCCCCACTACCTACCTTCAGCGACAACAGAGGTAGTGCTGGCTTCCCGTGGGGTGGACAGAAGTCCTGCACTTCGCTCCACTTCCGGGGGTTCCGGAAGTGTTCTGGCTGCTCCCCTCCCTCATGTCTGTGGCATGTGCTGCGGAAGGGGGCATCGTCCCCGGAGGAGGAGAGCAGCAGCTTCCCTGCACCTCAGGAGGGATGAGTCAGTCCCGGAGGAGGAGCGCGGGGGTTTCCCTGCGCTGCGAGGGGTGGGGGGTGTTGGCCCCGGGAGAGGCACACGCGGGGGTTTCCCTGCGCCACGGGACAAGGGGTCGGCCCCGGGGGAGGTGTGCACTGGCTTCCCGGGGGGGAGGGGGAATCCTGGCAGGAGGCGGGTGCAGGGGACTCTCTGCCCCCACTGGCACCCTGGTCCCTGCCCTCCCGGCACCCTGTACCCTCTCCCCTGCCCCTTGTTCCCTCTCCCCACTCCCCAGCCACAGAACTCTGTCCCCACTCCCCTGTCCCCAGCCACAGAACTCTGTCCCCACTGGCACTCTGTCCCCTGCTGCAGAACCCTGTCCTCTGCCCTCCCAGCACCCTGTTCCCTCTCCCCTGCCCCCAGCCACAGATCTCTGTCCCCACTGGTACCCTGCCACCAGCCACAGATCTCTGTCCCCATTGGCACCCTGTACCCTGCCAAAGCACCCACTAGCACCCTTCCTCAGTACCATGTCCCCTGCTCCCACCAACACAGTTGGGGCCACATTAGTGAAGCTTAGGGGAAGGGTTGGAGGAGGGTTTTTTTGCATCTCACTTATGTGGCCCCAACTGACTTTTCTGTGGGTCAGTGACCCTTGACTCACATCCCCCAGAAGTGTACCCATTGTACAAGACTCACCTCCAGGGCTAGAAAAGAGAGAGAGGTGCCTTTGCATGCTCCTCTTTGACAGAGCCCTGCAACCACAGCAAGCTGACTCTGATCAGCAGCCACACAAACACCGGGCTCCTTCCCCCACTACGGGACTCCAAAAGAAGGCAAGGCTGTCCCCAGCGAGAACCCTGCCAGCTGCCTTTAATGGCAGAGAAAACCAGGCAGACACACCTGGGACGTCTGGCAATGTATTACCACTGTCTGTCTCCGGTCCTCGGCTTAGGCCTGGCCTCTCATATCTGTACTACACATCCCTTTTACTATTAAAGTGTAGCTCACCCCAGCAATACAGAGATAGGCCCTAGAGATAGGCCCCTGTGGTAAATAGGTAAAAATCACATTTGTTCCTCAGTTAGCTAATAAAAAAAAACCCATACTCACATAACTCGTACTTGGCACTGGGGAGGCCACATCTGGAGTATTGCGTCCAGTTCTGTGCCCCCCACTATAGAAAGGATGTGGTCTCACTGGAGAGGAACCAGCGGAGGGAAACAAAAGAAATGAGGGGCTGGAGCACATGACCTACGAGGAGAGGCTGAGGGATTTGGGCTTGTTTAATCTGCAGAAGAGAAGAGTGAGGGGGGATTTGAAAACAGCTGCCAACTCCCTGAAGGGAGGTCCCACAGAGGCTGGAGAGAGGCTGTTCTCAGTAGTGACGGATGGCAGAACAAGGAGCAATGGTCTCAAGTTACAGTGGGGAAGGTCTAGTTTTGATATTAGGAAAATCTGTTTCCCTAGGGGGGTGGGGAAGCACTGGGATGGGTTCCCTAGGGAGGGGGTGGAATCTCCATCCCTAGAGGTGTTTCAGTCCCGGCTTGACAAAGCCCTGGCTGGGATGATGGAGTTGGGGTGGGTCCTGCTTTGGGCAGGGGGCTGGACCCAATGCCTCCTGAGGTCTCTGCCAGCCCTGGGATTCTATGAACTCAGACCCAGCTGTCCAGGCCCAGGTGAACTTCGTCCAGCAGGGAGATCTGCTGAATGTCCAAAGAAAGCCGGCATCATTCCCAATGGATTGTGTCACTATAGGATGTCGCTTCTCACACTGCTTAATGGAGCAAGGGGCTGATAATCACTGACCTTTATTTCTGTACTTTTCAGGGAAACTTACTGGAGAAGTGGGTAAGTTTCAAATGGCCTTTTTCCACCCGGAGGCCCGGGTGGGGGTCATGCGGGAGCCGCACAGCCTTGCAAGGGCTCATGTGGGAGAGGGGTGTATGGAAGAGCTGCGAGAGCTCAGGTGGGGGGAGGGTAGGTAACATGGGATCCCTGGGGGCTCAGGTGCAGGGAGGGGCCCAGGAGTCATGTGGCCTTGTGAGGATTGGGGTGACGGGGAGGATGTGCAGGAGCCCCAGAGCCTCATGGAGGTTTGGGTGGGTGAGGGGTGCACAGGACATGTGCAGCATCACCGGTGGTCTGGGGGCAGGGGGTGCATTGGAACTGCACAGCCTTTCCCCTCGCTGGGGGGAGCCGGATCTGCATTGCCTCCCCTCTCCCAGCCAGAGTGAGAGGGCCGGGTGCCCCATCCCTTCCCCTCACATTCCCTCCCAACCAGGGAGAGAGGGCTGGGTGCTGTGCCCCTCCCCTCGACCCTAGTCCCTGCCAGAGGAAGGAGGATCCATGCTGCGCTTCCTCCCGGCCAGAGGGAGAGGGCCGGGCCACAAATGCAATGTTTGACCAAGTTACACAACTGCCCGTATTGTTATTGGTTTCTCTGATTGGCCTCGTCATTTATCTGTTTACAATGAAAGGTGAGTATCAGAGGGAGAGTTTATCGACAGTGGGGGATGGCAGAAGGGGCTGTATGGAGGGGGGTAGAATAGGAAAGTGGAGTCTGGGAAAATAGAACTGAACGAGAGAATCTGGTCATAGCAAATCCATCTGTTTTCTACAATGTCCTTCTTCTCCCACCCCGGCTAGTTCTCAGGGGTCACCACTGCCTGTCTCCAGTCCTAGGCTTTAGGCCTGGCCTCTCATATCTGTACTACACATCTCTTTTGCTATTGAAATGTAGCTCACCCCTGCAATACAGAGATAGGCCCTAGAGATAGGCCCCCCGTGGTAAATTGGTAAAAATCACATTTGTTCTTCTTCGGGGATGTCCCCGCGAGTGCTCCACTATGGGGTGCTGGGCTTGCCCCGGTGCCGCAGACGGAAGCTTATGATGAGCAGTGTTCGGCCGGACCGCACATGTGCCGCGGGCTCGCGGCTTTCGCGCGGTCCGGCCCCCCGCCAGTTCCTCTTCACCACCTCAGGCTGCAGATGCTTGGAACGGTGCTCCTTACCTCACTCACTGAACTAGACTCCTTCTAGTTCCCCCTTGTACATACAATCCTATTTCCTCCTTTTCCCTTGTTTTTTCTCCTTATTTAAAAAAAAAAAAAAAAAAAAAAAAGACAGACCTATCGGGAGTAAGAACAGAAACCGCATACCGCTCTTACCTCCCGCCTCTCAGCTGTTCTCCCGTCAACTCCGCTGTACATAGTTGCGTTCACCTTTAAAAAAAAAATAAGTAAAAAGAGAAAAGGAACAAAGACAACAGAACAGAGACATTATCACCAAGTTACCAACATTTGAATAACTAGCTGTCTCTCTGCTACTTCAAAAAAACAAAACAAAAAGCCCTGCCTCAGGCTGCCGGCAAAATGTCTGCGACCGGCTTTAAAAAATGCGGCTCCTGCCGGGAGGCAATGCCAGCCTCCGACCATTCGGAGTGTATCCGTTGCCTGGGGGAATCTCACATCCCCCAGAAGTGTACCCATTGTACAAGACTCACCTCCAGGGCTAGAAAAGAGAGAGAGGCGCCTTTGCATGCTCCTCTTTGACAGAGCCCTGCAACCACAGCAAGCTGACTCTGATCAGCAGCCACACAAACACCGGGCTCCTTCCCCCACTACGGGACTCCAAAAGAAGGCAAGGCTGTCCCCAGCGAGAACCCTGCCAGCTGCCTTTAATGGCAGAGAAAACCAGGCAGACACACCTGGGACGTCTGGCAATGTAAAGCCACGTCCCCCTGCCTCAGCGGCTCCGAACCCTAAGCGGCCACGGGAGGCTTCCCAAACGCCGGCTCCCCAGACAGCACCAGCTCAGCCGCTTCCCTTCACTCCGGCGCAGAGCGCTGAGCCGGCTCCGAGAGCAGCCTCAGATCCGACCATCACGGCACTGGCGCCGGCACCGCCTCTGAGTCACCGCGCAGTGCTGGACTACACGGCGCCGACTCGCTCCGCTGCCGGCGTGGCGCCGATTGCTCCTGCCCTTGAGCCACCGGAGCAGAGCAATCCAGCAGCTAGCGCTTCAGCGCATGCCGCCAGACAACCACCGCAGAGACCCTGCTCCTCTCCTATCTCCGCGCCGCAGCTGCTCTCGCTCCCGCCTCCTCTCCCCGGCACTGTCCTCTCCTCTGCCAGCACTGCGATCTCCACGCCGGTCCACTCACTGGCATGGATCTCCCCATGCCTCCTCCAGACTGCCTTCTCCGTTTCTAGCTGCTGCATCTTCTCATCGCAGGCACTACTACAGGCAGCTCTCTGCTTCTCCTGCTTCCTCCAGGGCATCACACATCCGCTCCTGTTCCCCCTGCTCCCCGTACCACTATCGATATTGCAGCCGCTCTAACTACCATGACGACTGTTCACTGCGACATGGCACATACCATCGCGGCAACCGCTACTCCTGAGATTCACGCAGCGGGTATTCTTGCCGATCACGATGCGCCTTTGACTACGCTTCATGCAGGCGCTCTCCAACTCTGGCTCCCCTTACTCCTCCGCACCATTCACTATCACCATCTCACCATCCATCAGAGCCAGAACATACCCCCTTCGCAGACCAACATCCAGGGACTTCCATCCCAGACTTGTCCCCGCCAGATGAGGCAGTCATGCCAGGTGAGAGCTCTCCACCAGATGACCTCCGTCAATTCCAAGAGTTGTTTAAGCGAGTAGCTATCACACAAGAGATCCCGCTGCAGGAACTCAAAGACAAGCAACACAAGCTTTTCAGGAATCTCCAACCGCAGCATAGGTCACATCTGGCCATTCCTTTTGACGAAGGCATCCTGGAACTGGCTGATGAAGCGTGGCATGCTCCAGCGTCGGCTCTTCCGACCAACAAACGGGCCAACAGGAAATATTTCGTACCACCGAAGGGCATGGAATTCCTCTTTGCCCATCCACAGGCTAACTCCTTAGTAGTCGACGCAGATCAACAGAGGTCTAGAGCCCCACACCTCAAACAACAGGGCTCCGACAGGGACGTAAAAAGACTTGACCTCCTGGGGAGGAAGGTCTACACTTCAGCAACGCTACTCCTTAGAATCGCCAATTACTCGGTGCATCTCTCCAGTCACACCTTTGATACGTTTTCACGTCTCACCCCCCTCATGGATCATCTCCCTGATTCTAAGAAATCGATCCTGAGGTCAGTAATCCAAGAGGGCTACACATCAGCGAGAACGTCCCTCCAAATAGCCATGGACGTCGCTGATACCGCTGCTCATTCCACTGCTACTGCCATCGTTATGCGCAGAGCTTCTTTCCTTCAAGCGGTGGGAGTTCCAAAGGAACTACAGGCCAAAGTCGAGAACTTACCCTTCGACAAGGATAAGCTCTTTGCAGAGACCACGGACTCAATCTTACACTCCTCTAAAGACTCCCGAACAACCTTGTGAACTCTGGGGATGTACATGCCCCCCTTTAAGAGACACCGGTACTCACCATACCAGCGCAGATATGACTACTCGTACATCAGACATCAGTGGCAGCAACGCCACCAGCAACAGAGGCCCTTCGACAACCAACGCTCTCGCCAGAGGCCTCAGCGATGCCGAAACCCAAATGGCAGGATGAACATGCCTCCCAACAACAAGCAACAGGTTTGATGCGTTGGTCGGGGGCGAGCAGACAGTCACAGGCAGCATCACGAATTGTACGATCCAGCTCTTTCACCACCAGCTGAGGCCCTTTCTACATCAATGGGCAAAAATCACTACGGACAGATGGGTCCTCGAGATTGTTCAATCTGGCTACCCTATCCCTTTCATAGCCATCCCACCAACCACCCCTCCCACCCCGTCCCTCTTCAGGGACCCCTCTCACGAGACCCTCCTCCGACTAGAAGTCGACCGCCTTCTCTCTCTGGGTGCCATAGAGCCAGTCCCAAAGGATTTCAGGAGCAGGGGTTTTTACTCACATTATTTCCTCACCCAGAAGAGGTCCGGAGGTTGGCGCCCATCCTAGATCTCCGCCGTTTGAACAAATATCTCAAGAAACAACTATTCAAAATGACGACTTTAGCTGCCATAATCCCTGCGTTAGATCCACAGGACTGGTTTGCCGCCCTCGACCTCCAGGACGCCTATTTCCACGTCCCTATCCATCCAGCTCACATGAGGTTCTTGCGCTTCATCATGGGAAAGGACCACTTTCAATACAAGGTCCTCCCCTTCGGGCTATCGTCAGCCCCCAGGGTGTTTTCAAAGGTTTTATCCGTGGTCACGGCCTTCCTCCGACGCCAAGGGATACTCATCTTCCCTTACCTGGACGATTGCCTACTCAAGGGCCCTTCTGCACACGAGGTCTCCCAGATGGTTCACCTCACGAGGCAAGTCTTTCAGTCACTCGGACTCCTCCTCAACGAACAAAAGTTTTGCATCTCACTTGTGTGGCCCCAACTGACTTTTCTGAGGGTCAGTGACCCCTGACTCAGAACAGGTTCCCCGCCCTTCTCATAAATAAAGACAATGCAGAAACTTTTTGTGTTTGACATAGCATTTTATTTAAAAATGAAGCCTGGCCAACAAACCCCCAATTGGGGCCAAGCCCCCATCTGGCCACAGCATCATAACACTCCTGCACTCCCCTTTCCCCCAGACCCTACATCTGAGCCTATCATATACTGGAACCCCCTGCCCTGAGCCCCTCACATACCCCAACCCAAATTCCTGAACCCTCACATCCAGAAGTCTGTGGCTTGCTTAGTAACCTAACCCTACATCTGACCCCAACACTGCCCACCCTGGAGCCCCTTCCCTGAGCAAGCGTTCCCTTATCCACCTCCTCCTGCATCCAGATTTCCTCCCAGAGCTTGCACCTCTCACCCTTTCCCACACCCAAATCCCTCATTCCCACCCCAGAGCCTACACATCGGCTACATCTACACTGGCATGAATTTCCGAAAATGCTTTTAACGGAAAACTTTTCCGTTAAAAGCATTTTCGGAAAAGCACGTCTAGATTGGCAGGATGCTTTTCTGCAAAAGCACTTTTTGCAGAAAAGCGTCCGTGGCTAATCTAGACGCGGTTTTCCGCAAAAAAGCCCCGATCGCCATTTTTGCGATCGGGGCTTTTTTTATGAAAACAGTACTATGCTGTCTACACTGGCCCTTTCGCGCAAAAGTCTTTCGGAAAAAGACTTTTGCCCAAACGGGAGCAGCATAGTATTTCTGGAAAAGCACTGATGATTTTACAGGAGATCGTCAGTGTTTTTCCGGAAATTCAAGCGGCCAGTGTAGACAGCTGGCAAGTTTTTCCGCAAAATCAGATGAAAAACTGGCCAGTCTAGACACAGCCATCCTGTCTCAACCCAGGGAGGGTACGGCTAGACTGCAGGAGTTTTTCAGGATTCCGGAGATATCCCAGAAAAACTCTTCTGCATCCAGGGATGCGTTTGTTCTTCTGCTTCTTTTAGTGGAAGAGCAAACATGCTCTTTCGGTCACTCCTATATTCCTTTTTCCACAAGGAATAAGGGGGCTTCCAAAAGAAGGGGTTTTTCTGACATTTGGTCCAGCCTAGACAGGCTAAATGTTGGAAAAACCTCTTCCTACAGAAGAATTGGGAAAAAAAGCAGCAGTATAAGGGTTAGGGATAGCAAGTGATGGAGAGGAGGAGAATAGAGAGGGCGGGGCTTCAAGGAAGGGGTGGGGCGGTAGATCTTGGCTTGTTATGTCATTTAAAAAGTGATCTTGGGTGTAAAAAGGTTGGAGACTAGTGATTTAAAGGGTTGCAAATTAAACAGATCAAAGTAAATTCCTAAATTAAAATGAATAGAAAATTCATAGCTAGTTCTCATATCTGCTAAGAAACTTGTTACATGGAAATTCTTACTTTAAACAGCTCTTCTTATTTCAGGTATAAACTTCAAGGCAGAGTTGTTTTTTTCCACTCTGATTTAGGTCTTCCTCTTCCCATTGCTTAAATAAACTCTCCCCCAGAGTGGGAATCTGTTGCTTCACATACTCCCTTCATACCAGGGACATGTCTTTAGAGTCACTCTAGACCAACCTCCTTTCGACTTACAGGACAAACAAGTCTTCGAGTTGATCACCAAGCCATTCGAAGTCTGGGACCCTAGTAATGACCCTCACTGACGCATTTAAAACTGTAAACAGATTGACACTTCATATTTCTAACATCACATACAAGACTGAGACATGCACCAAAATAAGATCTACAGACCCAGCAAATTGGAACATCAACACTCACCGATTACATGATGTATTTTGTTTAAAGTATCTTTGAGTACTGCATATTCACAGGCCAATTTCCATAAAGCATGGGGAGGGAGACACATCACAGACAGGATGTATAATCACTGGATGGAGACGTGAATTAGCCAAACACCAGTTATTGGGTGTGGGTTTAATACAGGGATACATGTGAGTGATTCTTTGCCCTGACAAGAGATCAAACTAGATGATCTAATGGTCCTTTCTGGGCAAAATCTCTAAGAATCCCCCTCTCTGTCCCCTCATTGTATCTGGCTGCAGTCACAATCTCTGGACAACCTGGCCGGAGCTGGGGCCTCTGGTCTGCCTGTCAGCAGCCATTAGCAGGAAACAGTGTCAGCTTCAGTCTCTGATGATGTTTTTTGCTCAGTTTTCTTGTTTCCTTCCTCATCTGCAAGAAGAGTCACAGAGGCCGAAAGTGGAGCTCTGCTGTCCACGAGAGAGGGGATTGGGAGAGCAGGGTGCTAGCAGCTGAAGTTGGAACAACAGCTGGCTTCCTGAGCTGACTGTTGCAAGCAGCCAGCAATGAAATAGGAAATTTAATCCCAAACTGCGCCTGGAGATAAAGCAAAGCTTCAGCAGCCTCACCCAGCTGGGTAGACAAAGAGACCTGTTAGCTGCTAGAAGAGAAAATATGTATGAGGGACAAAGGTGCCTCATACTGCTGCCCTGGGAGCTGTTTCCTGTCCTGAATCCTGAACCAGAAACTATGAACAAATTTACTAGAAGATTTACCTGGGTTGTGCACGTCCTGGCCTCAATTAATGCTTATATTTTTGAAAATAAAATGAAAATGTCCAGGCTTCATTTCACTCATTGCTCGGGGGTGGAGCTGGGAGGAGGGATTCAGGATGCTGGCTGCCCCAGGGAGAGAGGACAACCCCAGCCCACTCTTACCAGGGCAGCTTGGGGCCAGGTGAGAAGCACCTCTCCATGGCCATGGCAGCTCCATAAGTGCAGCTAGGGGAGAGGGTGCATGGCCCCCCGGCTGAGGCAGGACCAGGTCCAGGTCCAGGATCATGGAATGAGAGAAGATTAGGGCTGGCAGAGACCTCAGGAGTCATAATCCAACCCGCCACTCCAAGCAGGACCAACCCAAATAAATCATCCCAGACAGGGCTTTGTCAAGCTGGGACTTAAACACCTCTAGGGATGTTACCACCCCCTCCCCAGGTAACCCATCCCAGTGCTTCACCACCCTCCTAAGGAAATAGTTTTTCCTGCTATCCAACCTAGATCTCCCCTCCCCCGCAACTTGAGACCATTACTCCTTGTTTTGTCAAAACTCGGGGTTCTGGGCAAGGGGCTTGCTTGGGGGTTTCTTGCTGTTTCTCACTGGCCTAGGAACTGCTCTTCTGTGCTCCCACAGCCCCCACCTCTCTCTGTTCAACTTCCTGGGGCAGAATCCACCTTCCTCCCCTCCGCTGACCTGCCAGAGCCCCTCTCCTCTCTCCACCAGGCCCTATGGCTGCTTCTGCCTGTGCTGGGAACTCTGGGGAGGCGCTGCTGCTGGCTCTGCTCTGAGCTCTGCCTGCGGATGGGGGAGGGTAGAGAGAGCATCTGGCAGGTTTCCTATTTCATACCAATCTCTGCCCCATCCCTGCACCCACAGTCCACTGCACTGGGAGAGCCGCCCAGGACCTGATTCCAAGTGGGGGGAGGGAGAGTTTTGCTGGGAGCTGCCCCCTTTGAGAATCAGCCCAGAGACCCCTGGGAACTAGTTCATGGTCTGAGACAGGCTGGTTTGTTCTGGTGCCTGTTGCTCCCAAGCTGTGTTTCCCAGCTATTTGTAAGGGGACTGTTAGCTCCTTACTAAAACTCTGTGGGAGTTTTTGATTTGCCAGCTCCCAGTATCAAAAGGGGAAAGGTCCATGAGAAATCAGGGCCCTGAGACTGACAGACCCCAGGGACAATGGGAAGCAGCCAACACTCCAGCTCGGCCTGATTGACACGTTGGACAGGCCAGTGAGGAAAGCAAGAGGCCAGGCCCCGTCCTCCCTGTGAGCTGGGATTGTTCTGGGTCTCTCTGAGCAAGAGAGCTGAAAGACAGTTAAGAGGAGCAAGCTGTGTGGAGAAGCAGTCCTGCAGCAACAGAGCCAGGCACAGACAGTCCAAGGAGTGCAAGCTGTGCTGAGGGGCAGTTTTGCAGCAACAGAGCCAGGCACACACAGCCCAAGGAGCGCAGACCCTCTGTTGAGCAGCAGACTGGCAGTGCTCAGAGAGCCAAAAGGGACAGAGAAGCAACGCAAGGAGCTGGAGACTGGCAAAGCAGCACAGCCTGCAGCTGGGTGTGGTGAGCAGCTGGGACCAGCAAAGTGTGGGGAGAGGCTCTCGGCAGGGAGATATCACCAGCCAAGAGGCCCAGCAGGCCAGACTGGGCAGGGGGTCTGGCCACTTAGAGCTTGAGGCTGTGTGGTCACTGCCAGAGCAAGCGTGTCCCGCCTGCAGCCCCCCTGCAGCACATCCAGGGCCTCTAAGGGGCCTATAAGGAAGAGACTGTGGACTGTCCTTACACACTGCAGACTGCTGTTTTGATGTCCCCGTGCTACAGAGCAGGACTGTGTGTTCTCATTTAACCATTCTCATTTTTTCTTATTCTTTTCTCTTTAATCAGTTGATGTTTAATAAATTGTATTTGCTTTGAACCTTATGAAATGATCACTGGGCCAAGAAAGCATGCAGTGTGAAGAGAGCACCTCAGAGTGGGGACACCCTAACTCCTGCCCCTAGTGACTACAAGGTCGGGGATTAAGCCCCAGGAAACCTGGGCCCAGCCTTGTTGGGGTTTCGAGGACTCTGCTACTCAGGAGAGTGGAAGGGGAGCCCTCAGGGTCAGGGAAGCCGTGGGGTAAAGGAAGTGGGAGCGGGGACTCAGATCCTTTCGCTGATCCATTTCACCGGGGTGGTATAGAAGCCAGGAAAGTTCCCCACAATAGCGGGACCATTCCCCCGCTTACATATTCTTAGCAACGGCATCTCCCTTCCCCCTATCTGGCAGCCAGGCCACAAGAAAGGGGAGAACAAAAATACAGCCCTGTGAGTCTTGGCTCAGTATGAGGCCAGGGGCTGCAGAGAACCCTGGGAGGGAAGGGTTATTACATTCATGGGGGTAAGGGGAAAAAGGAGTGTAACAATGTATTTACACTGGGAGGGTATGATGTCTTTACACTGGGCCGGTTTGCCTCAGGCTCACAGCTGCAACTGGTGATTTCTCACCTCTAGAGAAGCTCTACATATCTGTGGCTCAGCTGGATTAGTTACTTTCTTCGCTATTTGCCATGAAAGGAGAGGTTTGAAGTTTGAACCACTGCTGGGCCTGGTGTTCCAGGGCAGTTGTGAGCAGCTCCCTCTAATCCAGTGGTCCCCAACCTTTCATGGCTGCCGGGCGCCCGGGGATGGGGCCAACCACGCGCCCGGGCCTGGCACCACTCATGTGCCGCGCGCCCGGGACAGGGGGCGCCCACATGCCCTGCGCCTGGGGCCGGCACCGCGCATGTGCCACTTGCCGGGGGTAGTGGCCATCCACGCGCCCTGCACCTGGGGCCGCCACTGCGCATGTGCCGTGCGCCCGGGGCAGGGGCCGCCCATGCGCCACGCGCCCAAGGCCAGCACCATTCATGTGCCGGGGGCGGGGCCAGCCCAGATGTTTCAGCGGGCGCACATAAATGCCACGGCGGGCGCCATGGCACCCGCGGGCACCGCATTGGGGACCACTGCTCTAATCTTTTCCATCCATGTGCGGAATAGATTTCTCTGTGTGCACAGAGGCATGTGCTGATGTGCACCACCAGCAGAAACAAAACCTAGCTCTGGGTACTCTGCTAACCATCTGAGTGGTGTGGTACTTCGGTTTAGTACTTCAGTACCTTTGGTGGTCTGAACTGTCAGTGTCAGCGTTGTCTGGTCCGGATCGTCCTGGCGCGCTCCTGACAGGACCTCTACTCCGTCGGTGATGATAAACTTTCGGCTGCGTCCGTAACAATCGGTGTTATCTAGAGTTTAGACCCCGTGCACTTGGGTCAACACAGGAGATCTCTGAGAGGCCCAGGAAATGACAGATGCAGGCAAGGTTTGAAATAAAGCGAGCAGGTTTATTGTCAAATGCGAAGCTCTACCAGTTGGTAACAGAGATCAGTACAATGTTACACCACTGGGCACTATGGCCCGCGTTGACAAGGTACCAACACCGGGCAGGCCTATTGCCATATAACAGCTATTAACAGCAGTCAGTCAGAGTTAAGCTACTGTGCATTCTGTAAGGTCAAGCAATGACACCTGCCATTCAGGCGCCTAGTGCGCCCCCCCCCCCAGGTCGGCCGGAGAGCACCCTTTGCGGTGTCCTTTTATAGACAGGTACAAACAACTTACATCACTTCTTTACATCCTTCATGCTGTCAATCTCGACCTGGTCCTAGGTCGGTACCTGCATTCGTTTTTTGGAGAGCCTTTGTACTGAGACATTTCTTTTTAAGATGTTCTGCTACTCCCCTTTATAGACTGTACCCTATACCTCTGAGTCCTTTTATGCTTCACCTAACTTATACAATTACATAATTTTTAATAAGGCCACTTTCTTGGCTCCTGTGTTACTGAACCAAAGTCTTGCTCACTAGATTGCAGGCCTGTTTCTGTTTTCCTGTTACAGGCCTCCATTTAGGCCTACGGACTCCATGTTCCTGACCCTCAACTTACTACAGGTGGCATTGGAATCTTTCCTGTGAGGCTGCACAAGCACACAGCTTACAGGGTCTGTGAGATATTTTTACCCCCATAGGGCCTACACAGGCTTGGTTTGAGTCACGGTGCCCTGGGGCACGGCTAGTACCTACCAGCAGTTTGGGATTCACCCACGCTGAGCAGCTACAAGGATTGCAGGATGTTTCAAAGGGTCCTGCCCTGCCAGAGGGCTCGCTCTGGGGTCCCTGCTTTCTCTTCAGGATAAGAGATATTTTAACCACTTCCTGTTCTTCCCAAACTCCAGGGGAACAGATCAAGCTCCTCTACTGGGAGCCAGCTCAGCCCTGTGTTAGCAACAGCCCAGTTGTGCAGGCCAAACCTCCCTGAACTGGGCCCCACCTGCATTTCCTGAGCTATTGAAGGGTATGGGGTTGGATCTGTGTTTCCCCACTCACCTGAGCAGTCTGGGAACCTTTTACATGGGGAAGCAGGAGGGACTCAGCCCCACAGACACTCAGAGGAAGGAGGGGGATATTCTCCCCCCCAGTCCAGTAGTGCGGGTTCCCCACACCTCATCACACCACATATCTATACAAGCGAATTCATCACTGGAGCCAACGACATAAGCTACCAAATCAGAGGATCATTCAACTGCACATCCAGTAATTTGATCTATGCCATCAAATGCCAGCAATACCCTACTGCAAAGTGCCCAGACACTACGCTCATGGGTTGTAGCCTGAAACCCTAAGGTACATGGGCACTTGGCTCACTTCTCCACAGCCTCCCTCACACCTCAGCTGAGCACGTCCTAGCCCAGCAGTACAGCCAGGCCAGAGCTGTACCAGGTGCTGAGTGAGGTTTGGAAGCTCTGATCTCAGCCACAAAGACCAGTCTGACAGGGAGGAGAGAGAACTGGGTTGCAAGTGATTGTTACAGGGAGCTGTTTGCACAGACCAGAGCAGGGCAGGCTGGAAATACTCTCCCCAGTGAAGCTGGCCGGTGGCTCATGGCAGCTAAAGGGAAGCCAGACTTGGAGCAGTGTCACCCCTCTGGCTGGTTCATGCCTTGGGACATGGTTATGTTTTTGTCTCCTCGGGTGCAGGTTTGTTGCTGCGACTGGTCCCTTTGCTACAAGAGCCTTCAGAGTTTTGTCACAGAACAGGAAATGTTGCTCTGTGGTTAGCTGGGCATTTCCGCCTGCTCTGCACACACTTTCAAAATGTTTAGACTCAGCTCTAGCTGGGACCTTGCTGTCACAGTTCCGTTTAGTTGAGGGCTGGCTGAACTCCCTCTTCGTACAGATCATAATGGGTCCTCCCAGTTTTAACCACTGGGCCCCTTTCCCATGACAGAGCTGGAGACAGAACTCTGGAGTCCTGACCATGAGCCCCTGCCCTAACCCCTAGACACCACTCCCCTCCCCTCCCCCCCCCCCACAGCAGGGGAGAGATACGGCTCCTCTCTCTCCCTGCTAGTGGCTGGGTGGCAGTGTGAGCAGGTGCACCTTATGTGCAGGGAGCTCACCCATCACACTGGCTCAATTCCAAACCAGGGACTTAGACGCAAAGAAGGAATTTCTCCCCCTGCCTGGAGGGGTGGGGAGAGAGGCCTGGTCCCACAGGCCCTAGGGGGTGGAGTCAAAGCGAGGAGAGGAGAGCTGGGGGTGAAGGAGTTAGAAGAAGGACTCAGCCCAATAGACACCCCAGGGCAGGGGGCCCGGGGTGCACAGAGAGGAGGGATGGAGAGAAGAGATTTATCCCTTTAGATACCCAGGAATAGGGACCCCCTCAAGAGTCCAAGTCTCGGGCTGGGCTGAAGGTTTCCAGGGGAGCCAGTGCAGGGACTGGAGCAGCAGGACTGATGGGCTCCCTTTTCCTGGGGAGCTCAGGGGTCTGGTCTGGACTGTCCTGAGGACACTTGCATGTTCCTTCCCAGCTACGGTATGTTGCAGAAATGCACCCCCCCACACACACACACACGATGGAGGAGCCTCCCTCCCCCACTCTCCAGCTTTTCCCCTGCAGCCTGAGTAAAGTCTCCTCCCGCCTCACTGGGGTTCCCCTCTCGCTCCCCCCAGGAACAGAGAAGCGAGTCACCCAGCGGTAAGGGGCTGTGCATGGGGCAACTACAGAAAGAGGTGCAGGCAAGACCTGCCCCCAGCAGGGGGGTTCAGAGCTGCGTTGGCTCCCCATGGGGGAGGGAAAATATTCCACTGTGTGAACTGAGCAACATCATTGGTGCGGTGCCCGGAGCAGGGGGAAGGGCCTCACGGCTGAGGTGCAGAGCGGCTGGCACAGAGCTGAGCTGCAGTGGAGGATGGGCGGGTGCCTTTGAGGGCTGAGCTCCCCAGACAGAGAACATAGGAACAGCCACACAGGCTCTGAGCAAAGGTCCAGCGAGCCCAGTAGCCTGTCGTCTGACTGCAGCTGTGGTGGCTCCGCACAGCCAGACCTCAGGCCCAGAAAGCAGCCTTGCTCTGACAAGCACCATAAGCCCCGAGGCCCAGATCCCCCAGGTATTTAGGTGCCTCACTTCCACAATGGGGCCTTAGGTGCCCTCAGACCTCTGGGCCAGCCACATCATTGACTTCCACAGCTCCCCTCTCTCTGCAGGGAGTGATCCCTGCCCCACTGCTGGGCACCCAGCCCCCAGCCCAGCCCAGAGCCAATCACTTGGGCTCCCTGCTGCAGGGAACCGTGAATGTCGGAGTGAGGGGGCCTCCAAATCAGAGGCTGTGTCTACACTCCACCCCTTTTCCGGAAAAGGGATGCAGATGAGACAAGTCGGAATTGCAAATGAAGCGGGGGATTTAAATATCCCCCGCTTCATTTGTATAAACATAGCTGCCGCTTTTTTCCGGCTCGGGGCTTTGCCGGAGAAAAGCGCCAGTTTAGACGGGATCTTTTGGAAAATAAAGCCTTTTCCGAAAGGTCCCTTATTCCTCTTAAAATCAAGAATAAGGGACCTTTCAGAAAAGGCTTTTCCAGAAAAGTGTAAACACAGCCAGAGTGTGTAGGACACCCTTAGCCCCCTTCCCTCAACACTCTCAGTGCAGGAACCTCCCCGCCCCTGTATCTCCCCGAAAACTCCATTGGAGAAGCTTTTCCCCTGCCCAGGTTCCCCAATGCAGGAGCCTCCTCTGAATGAAGAATGAGGCTCCCTGGGTCTCATGCAAGAGACTTGAAAAAGCAGGGCATAGCCGAGACCTCATGGCCCCGTGTCAGGAGGTCTGAGGGAGAGATCTGGGAGAGGCAGCTGGAGAAGGTGACTAGCCCCCCAGAGAGGCAGAGGGTGAGGGGGGAATTGCAGGGAGCGATTCAGGTCTCTGTGATCTGCATTGGACCATCCAGCTTGGCCTGCCCCAGCTTAGCAGCAGGCACTGACACCAAGAACAGGGTCATTGGGGCCCCACTGAATGGGTAAGAGTCCCCATTTCCCCTGAGGCTCCATGGGCCCAATTCTCCCCCACTGCCCTGTACTTTGTGGGGTCCCTTACACAGGTACATGGCAGCGGGGCCACTCCCATGGCGCACAGGGAGTAGGAATGAGGCTCTAGTTCTTAGAATGTCAGAGAAATGCAAATCCTGCCTTCAATTTGCTGGGTCCCTTGGCAGCCTTCCCCAGCCTCACAAAGTCCAGATGCTGCCTGTTGGTAGCATTCCGCAGAGTTACAAAGGCCAAGTGCAACCAGTGAGCAGCACGCCCGTGTTACAAAGTCCAGGCAGTTGGGATGGAAAACAACTGCAATCAGCCCACTTCTGCTCAACCAGCGCTCAGGAACTGCTCAGGGCTTTGGTGTGTGATCTCATCTGTCAGGCATTTCCTGTTTGTTACTCAGAAGCACACAGGAGGTTGCTCTGTTCCTACACCAGTGGGCTCTGGTTGAAGAGCATTGCCCATGTAGCATTGCCAGCTTTGTAATTAAAAAATAAGTGACTTTTCTTAGCGCTCTCCCTGCGCCCCTCCTCTGGATAGTGTTACTAACATTAATTAATGAGCAAAAGTCTCCCAAAAAGACTGTGGTAAAGATGGGTGAGGAGAGGGGGGTTAAGTATCCACAACATGCCAAGTTTACAGGGCTGCTTTGCTCCCTTGTCTTCTACCATTGTTAAGGGGCCTGCCCCCTCTCTCATCGTCATATCAAATGTAACTGAGGTGGCCGCCTGCGCAGCAGAATGGGAAGCCTCTGGCCTGACACACTCGCCACCTGGGAAGTATGACGGCTGGCAGCCATGCGGGCCCTGAAGCCAGGCTAGCGGAGGTGAATGACCTGGGTCAGTCACACAAGGGTAACAGTTTGGATCACAACTCAACTGCCTAGGAGAGCTCTGCACAGTGAATTTGGGAAGGAAAGGGGGCAGGCCAGCTGTCCCCCACTGCGACAAGGCTTGTAGCAATCCCACATGCAGGCTGCCCGGGTGGACTTACTAACATGGGAAAATACGGCCCGTGAGAGGTGAGCTTGGTGCTGTGCGTCGAAGGAAGCAGAATGAGGAACAGCATTGTGGTGCCTGACAGGAGGAGGGGACACAGCAATTACAGAAGAACATCAGAGCAACCAGACTGGGTCAGACCAAAGGTCCATCCAGCCCAGTGTCCTGTCGGCCGACAGTGGCCAATGCCAGGTGCCCCAGAGGGAGTGAACAGAACAGGGAATCCTCACATGATCCCTCCCCTGTCGCCCATTCCAAGCCCCTAAAAACAGAGGCTTGGGACACCATCTGCCTATCCTGGCTACTAGCCACTGATGGACCCACCCTCCTTAGGATAATTCCTTAGGCTTCTTCTGCCTAGTGCTGGCTCTGCTCCCCCAGTGCCCACGACCCCATCCACGGCTGCTGCCTTAAGACTTGTCTACACTCAACCGCGGAAGGGTTGGGCTATCCCTGGCTAGTACAAACGGCTAGTCTAGAGTCAATGACACCAGTGTAAAAGGCCCTTGCACTGGGGTAGCTGGTCCCACGAGGGGCCACCAGAACATTTACTGACACCAGCTAACACACGTGAGCTGGATCTAAACTGGAAGCAGAGGGAGCATCCACCCCAAAGCTGCAGGAGCTAATCAGTGCAATGTGCCCAGTAAGACCCAGTGGGTGAGGCAGGCCTGGAGAAGGGAGACATGGAGGAAGCTGCAGGCAGCAGCAGCCAGGGCAGCGCTGGGCAGTAGCTGATAGCAACAGTTTCTGTAACTTCCCATAGTGATAGAAATGTAACCGTGTTAGTCTGGTGTAGCTGAAACAAAAAAACAGGACTATGTAGCACTTTAAAGACTAACAAGATGGTTTATTAGGTGATGAGCTTTCGTGGGCCAGACCCACTTCCTCAGATCAAATAGTGGAAGAAAGTTGGCACAACCTGTGTGGGGATCCCAGCCCAGAGCTACACAAGCCCTGCTGGGCTGAGACTGCGGGCCAGGCCCTGGCTCCGCCCCTCTTTCTGCGCCTACCCTGTCCTGAGCAGCCCAGAGGGTGGGGACTGTGTTGGGGATCAGGGCGGGGGGAGCTACTCAGAGGTGGGCGGGACCCGGGCTCTTGTCGCCCCTCCCCGCTCTCAGAGTCGGACTGAATCAGATGGTGCCTTTTGCAGTGTTTGTGGTTTGGCACCATGCCAAAATTCAGACTGCAATTGGTTGGCTTTGCTTCCAACTGTTAGCCCTGCCCTTTGCGCTTGTGTGTATAACGCAAGCTGCACAAACCTTTCCGCATCCTGTTTCTCAGTTGTGCAACCCTGTCAGCCTTTGGAAGTTTCTTCTCTCGGTGAGTGTCTGGGACCCCCAGGCTGGTCACGGGTTGCAGGGACCCAGCCCTAGAGACACCCGTGGTAGGGGGAATATGGGGAGTGCAGGTAGAGCCCCATCCTGGGGGGCAGGGGAAAGGGCAGTGGGGGGAATATGGGGAGGGCAGGTAGAGCCCATCCTGGGGGCAGGGAAAGGGCAGTGGGGGAAGACAGGGAGCTGAGGGGGGGGGGGGGGGGAGAAGAAATGCTTGGGAGGTGGGACAGGCCGGGTCTGGGATTTTCTGCTCCCTTTGAAATTGTGTAGATGTCTGCTAGGGGAAAATGGCTGAAATCCTCCCGTCCTGGAGCAGGGCAAGAGCCTAGATTTCCTGGGGCACAGGCTGGGGAGAGCCCTGCATGGATCGTATTTGACAGTGTGTGTGAGGGGTGAGAAACGGGCAGAACTAGCTAGCTGGGTGCGACCCCAGTTTCTGCTCCTCTGACTCTCTGCCCTTGGTGTATTAGGGCGCGTTCACACTTGCAGAGTAGCTGCTGCAGCAAGGAGGGGAGGGTTATCTCGCCCTGCTCAGAACCGGTTTATCTGCTTGTCCTGGTGCTGCAGACACGCCCTCCTCCTCCTCCCCCTTTCTCCTCGCTCCGCCTCTGCCAGAAAAAGCAGGCGTCTGGCAAGAAGAAACCAAGGTTTATAATTAACCCATAATGAGTCCAAATCTGACCCTGATAAATAGCAGAACAGTCTCGCAGCATCTTAGAGACTAACACAATATGTCGATGGGATCACGAGCTTTTGTGGGCACAACCCACTTCTTCAGATGACTGGAGTATTGAAAGTCCAGATCCAAGAATAATAAATAAGGGGAGGAAGGGGCGGGTGTGGAGGAAAAATAGTGAATTAGCTTATTCAAGTTACAAGACGCTGATGAGAACAATTTGCACGTATATAAGCACCGGTTGGGTGGTTGGTGGGTTAAGTCCTTAGGATGTGGAAGGTAATGTGGGAGCCAGCCAATGTCTTTATTTATTCCTCTCTGATAGGAATCAAACCTGTAAAATGAAGTTAAGTTGTGCAATTGGCCTCACAATATGGTGACTTTGAGATCCATTAATGTGAAATAGTCTTATGCTTTAATGTTGGCTTAAAGGGGTTTTCTCTGCCTCCCTCCTAAGCCTCTCTCTGCACAAAACTGGTATAGGGACAAGCTTATAAGGATTTAATTTTTATTGGCATATATGGGGGAAGGTCACTTTCCCTGTGTGCACCCAAACAGATATGTTTCCAGCAACCATAATGGAAACTTACAGAGGGGCATTGTGAGCATGATGCTGCCTGGGAACTTACTTGCATCTGATTTGATTGAATTTGTCTGGTTTTGACATGTGGTGTTAGCAAATTGTGTGTGTTAATTCCTTGTAAAGTTTTTTAAATCTTTTGAATCTCAGTGTCTCCTGGTGTTTTAAAAAAAAAAAAAGATCTCCCCCTGGAATTTCCCATCTTTGAAAATGTAAATAAAAAAAATAAACAATTAAAACACCTCATTCCATGCAACTGAAAATTTGAATGGATAAAAATATAAAAGCTTAAAGAAACTTTAATTTTTGCAAAACTATAAAAACAATTGGAAAATCACATTCTCCCAGGAGGCACTCTTTCCTGTTTGGTTTTTGAGACTGTGGAGTGGAACATAAGAACATAAAAATGGCCATACTGGGTCAGACCAAAGGTCCATCTAGCCCAGTAGCCTGTCTGCCAACAGTGGCCAGTACCAGGTGACCCAGAGGGGGTGGTCCGAAGACAACAATCAATCAATTTGTCTCATGCCATCCATCCTTTGACAAACAGAGGCCAGGGACACCGTTCCTTACCCCCTGGCTAATAGCCTTTTATGGACCTAACCTTCATGAATTTATCTAGCTCCTCTTTAAACTGTGTTATAGTCCTAGCCTTCATAGCCTCCTCTGGCAAGGAGTTCCACAGGTTGACTGTGCGCTATGTAAAGAAGAACTTTCTTTTATTAGTTTTAAACCTGCTACCCATTAATTTCATTTGGTGTCCTCTAGTTCTTATATTATGGGAACAAGTGAATAACTTTTCTTTATTCACCCTCTCCATACCACTCATGATTTTATATACCTCTATCATATCTCCCCCCCCCCCCCCCCCCCCCCCAGTCTCCTCTTTTCTAAACTGAAAAGTCCCAGTCGCTTTAGCCTCTCCTCATATGGGACCTGTTCCAAACCCCTAATCATTTTAGTTGCCCTTTTCTGAACCCTTTCCAAGGCCAAAATATCTTTTTTCGAGGTGAGGGGACCACATCTGTACACAGTATTCAAGATGTGGGCGTACCATAGTTTTATACAGGGGCAGTAAGATGTTCTTTGTCTTATTTTCTATCTCTTTCTTAATTCCTAACATCCTATTTGCCTCTTTGACTGCCACTGCACACTGCGTGGAAGTTTTCAGAGAACTATCCACAATAACTCCAAGATCTTTCTTGATTTGTTGTAGCTAAATTAGCCCCAGTTATATTGTATGTATAGTTTGGGTTATTTTTTCCAATGTGCATTACTTTACACTTATCAACATTAAATTTCATTTGCCATTTTGTTGCCCAATCACTCAGTTTGGTGAGATCTTTTTGAAGTTCTTCAGTCTACTTCCATCTCGACTATCTTGAAGAGTTTAGTATCGTCCGCAGACTTTGCCATCTCACTGCTCACCCCTTTCTCTAGATCATTTATGAATAAGTTGAATAGGATTGGTCCTAGGACTGACCCTTGGGGGACACCACTAGTTACCTCTCTCCATTCTGAAAATTTACCTTTTATTCCTACCCTTTGTTTCCTGTCTTTTAGCCAGTTCTCAATCCATGAAAGGACCTTCCCTCTTATCCCATGACAATGTAATTTACACAAGAGCCTTTGGTGAGGGACCTTGTCAAAGGCTTTCTGGAAATCTAAGTATACTGTATCTACTGGATCCCCCTTGTCTGCATGTTTGTTAACCCCTTCAAAGAACTCTAATAGATTAGTAAGACATGATTTCCCTTTACAGAAACCATGTTGATTTTTGCCCAAGAAATTATGTTCTTCTACGTGCCTGACAATTTTTTTCTTTACTATTGTTTCGACTAATTTGCCCAGTACTGACGTTAGACTTACTGGTCTGTAATTGCCAGGATCACCTCTAGAGCCCTTTTTAAATATTGGTGTCATGTTGGCTATCTTCCAGTCATTAGGTACGGAAGCCGATTTAAAGGATAGGTTACAAACCACGGTTAATGGAAATGCATCTTACTTACAAGCTTTTTTATATATCCCCATGGGTTAGAAACTTAGGTTTTTTTCCCCCTTAAATGACAGTGACAGTCTTTCAGTACACCATAGCTCAGCATTGGGCAATGTAGGCTAGCATGTAGGAGTGGGCCAAATGAGCGGCCTCCTTCATCTCAGTGGGCTGCAAGACAGTTGTAACCAAGAGGGTCTCCGGAAATAGAACAGTTTTGCTAACTGAGCTTGCATGCTTAGAATTTGCAGAGTGTGATGACTGGACTGTAGCAGCGCTGTGATTGTGTGCAGAGGGAGTGCACGGCTCTCACGGCAATGTTGTGTGCAATCTGCACACACTTCACTTGGTTTTGCTTCATGCACGAGTCACTTTAACACGGGTAGGATGGAAACCAGTGGCATCTGGCAACCCTGTAGTAAACACAATAGCTTGCGGGACCACACCTAGAACCCCCATGTGAGCTGTGGGTTGCCCACCACTGCTAAAGTTGCTGGTTCTCTCTATTGTATTCTCATTTGTCTTGCCCCCTGGTGACTAGAAAAATTCACCTCTCTGAGGCAGCTGTTTCATTTAAAAACCACCATTTTGTCTACCCTTCCATCAGTGGGTTGCCAACCCTCCAGGATTGTCTTGGAGTTCTCAGGAGTTTAAAAATGTAATGTTGTGTGATGAAGCCTCCAGGATTAGGTCCAACCCAAACTGGTGACCTATTTCATCAGCCAAGACTCCCTGCCCTGTTACATGCAGGGTAGGAGCCAGTGCGCAGGGAGCTGCCTGCCCCTCTCTCGACCCCCATGCTGCTGTTTTGGAGACAGTAGCTGGGGCAGGGGTATGCCTGCTCTCCTGCACTGCTTCCTCAGTATCACTGGTTAACCTTCGAGGACATCACGATTACACCCCTGCACTGCTGCCTTTGTATTAGAAGCAGCAGCGTGGGAGGGGGGACAGGAGACTCACTGGGAGCCTTCTGGAGCTGCATGTAACTGTGTACAATCTCATCCCTAATCAGAGCATCCCTAAACCACAGGCCGGTCCCTTCAGTTAACACAGTGGGGCAAGCCAAGAATTTAGTTCAGCCCTGAGTCCATAAATCCTGAATGTGTAACACTAGTGAGTGGGCACCGAGTGTCACCATCTATGTCAGTCAGGCAGCTACATGAGTGTGTTACAGCCACAGGCTGACTTAGCTCAAATTGTAGCACCCCATCTGTTAGCACTGCAGGTCCAGGCCTCTATTTGGCTCCAGGTGTGTTAGCCAAATGGTGGGCATTGCACAGCAAACAGAAGGTCCCAAGTTTACATGTTCAGAAAAACCTAGGGGATTTAGATTAATAATTGTCTGGATTGCAGACGTGCCTAGATCAGTGTATCTCACCCTTTTTTATAAAGTACCCCTTTTGTTTAAAAAAATATAAGAACCCCCAGTACCAACAGTTTTCAGACATACAAATTTTTTTTATACCGTTGCAACATGTTTGTCTAAACAACTTGATTGTAGCTGGGTGGATGATGAAATTTTTGGGTGTAAAAAGTACAAAAATAATAAAGCGCTGTAAAACTTAAAACAAAAATTCAGTTTTCTCCAAATTTTAGTTGTGATAATGTACCCCCCAGACTTCTCTCAAGTACCCCTAAGGCAGGGTTTCCCAACCTATGGGTTGCCATAACATTTCAAAAGGGTTGCCAGGTGTCTCCCCAAGTGGCCTTTAAGGAGCCATTCTTTGAATTGCCCTGGGTCACCAAGTCTTCCTGAATTGTCTAAATGGGTCCCTATCTTGAAAAGGTTGGGAACCACTGCCCTAAGGATACTCATACCCCTGGTTGAGAAACACTGGCCTAGATGACCCAGTTGGGTTAAAGGCCTATTGTGCACTCATCTGCCTTTAGTTTCAGTGGAAGTTGCATCCAAATCAGAACTGTGAAGAAACCGGAGGTGTTAAAAACACAGTGGGGTTTGTGTTTGTGTTTTTTGAATGGTGGGAGGGGACATCTGGAGCTGGGCTTCTGTGTCTGTCTTGTTTTTTATTGTGTCATAGAGATCCCACTGGCCCCTGCTTTCCTCTAGCATGTAGCCTTTGTCGGGAGGGAGTCACTTAGAAATGTAATTTCCCGTGGGATGAGGTCTGGAGAGGGGTAACCAGGACGGAGCAGAATTTCTCACTTTGCCTCTGCCTCCCCCAGGTGCAGAAAGTGCCAGCCAGGCTCTGGAGAGCACATTCCAGTGTGTGACTTAATCTCTGGGCTGTATGTTGCTGCAGCATAATTAGTTTCACTTCACATGATTCAAAGAGGGATGGTTTTTCCCATGTGAGTGTCAGAGCTCTGGAGATCTATGCCTATGTATGGAAGAGGACAGAGACCTAATGGTTAGAGCACAGTGTAGGCCTAGTGCTGAAAGGAAGTGTTGTACAGTGGTTAAAGCAGGGTAATGCGTCAGGATGCCAGATTCTAGGCCCAGTTCTGCTTTTCTTACCACAGCTGGTGGCTGCTGGTGGTTGCTTTTACCTTAACTTCACCATTGGAGAAATAGATGTAGGCACATTTCACCTGCTCGGAGCAGAGCAGGAATAATCCATATGGGCTTGTAAAGCCCTTGGGACTCCTAAAATGAAGCTGCATCAACCCAGGTAATTCTGCTCTTGATGACCGACAGAGGACGTGTTGCTGTGCGGGGCCGCCACCTTGTGGCTACTCAACATCACAGCCGCCTCTCAGAAACTGCCCATGATTTGTGCCCCTAGTGGCAGCCCTGTTTGCAGGCCCAGCTGCTTCAGTAGGGGAAAGGCAGAGGGCCTGGTGATTCTGTCTGGTTTCACTGGGCTATGTTCCATTTAATCTGTATCTATGTGGACCTTTCTATGTTTGCACATGGTCTAGGGTGAACTCATTATTAATGAATTTGACCTACGCTTGCAGCAGAATGCAGAGGGCAGGGTGATAGAAACACTCACACGTTACATGCTCCATTAGTTTGGTACCTTACCAGCAAGACAAGCTCCTCTAGGATGTCCTGCTCGGCTTTTTCTGAACTTCATTTGGAACCTTAGAAGGCCTTTACAAATGGGCTGGGAACTGGTAGAGGCTCTGGAGCGCAGGCGTAAGGTACCTGTGGCTGCTTCTAATGCTGTCCCTGGTGCATAACCACAATTTGAATTTGGGATTCTCAGTCGTGATTAACTAGTGAGCTTAGAGCAGTGACTTAACTTTTGCAAGACTACAGGGCACCTTTCAGGAGGCCGATTTGTCTTGTGTACCCCCAAATATCACCTCACACAAGTGATTTGCTTACAAAATCAGACACAGCATTTTAGTTTGTACAGGTTGGACTGCCCTGGGTTGGCATCCTCAGGACCTGACTGGTCCCAAACAGGAGTTAATTGGACAAGGGGATGTCATTTCCACCCCTTCTACCACTATTCTGCCTGGGATCCCAGCTTCAGCTGCTCTGCCCCCCCCCCCCCCCCCCCCCCCATCTGGCTTTGCTTCCAGGCCCAGCTGGGCTGTTGTCTCCACTGCCATTGTCCCCAGCAGGGCTCCTGGCAGCTGTCCCTCCTGTGGCATTCAACTCCTGGCCAGGGGGCTCTCTGGCCCAGGAACAGCCTTGCTTCTGCTGGACCACAGATGTTGCTGGGTCAGAGAGTCCTGGTTTTTAGAAATTCAGCTTGTACAGACTCCACTTGTGCTTTTTCTGCAGCCTGTTCCTTGTAAAACTAGGCAAATCTGAGGCTATGTCTAGACTGCAGGCTTCTTTCAGAAGAAGCTTTTCCAGAAGAGATCTTCCAAAAAAGTCTTCTGAGAGAGCGTTTACACAGCAAAAGCATATTGAAAAAGTGATCTGCTTTTTCAACAGATAGCATCTGCACTGAATGGACGCTGTCTCGCATTTAAGCTGTGATTACTATGGGTGGAGTGGCCACCAGGATCCCTTGTCCTTTTCCTCTTTCCTCTTTCAAAAAAACTCCCTCTTCCCTGTCCACACATGCCTTTTTCCAAATGAACTCTTTTGGAAAAAGGCTTCCTTCTCCTAGAAAGATGTTTACCAATGTCAGAAAAACCCCTCTGTTCTTTCAATTTACTCTTGAAAGAATGCGATTGTAGTGTGGATGTAATGGAAGTTTTTGGAAAAAAATGTCCATTTTCCCATTAAAACCCTAATGTAGACATACCCTTGTGACGGCGCGTTGGGGTTTTCCTGTCTCCTGCACCCCCGAAATGGCACGAACAGACTCCACCAGCCAGTAGAATAGAGGGAGTTTATTGCTTCTCCAGGATACAGCACAGCATCTGTCATCTGGTTACAGGAACTGCGGCTAAGAGGCCTCAGTGCCCCCCTTGAGATGGGGGGTGGCTGGGCCCTACAATCCCAGCCCACTCCCCAGCTCCTTCCCTAGGCTGTTTCCTCCATGCTCCCAGACAGAAACTAACTAACTCTCTTCCAGCCCTGCCCCCCAGCCAGGGCGGCATTCCACCTTCCTTTGATTCTCTCCTTGGGGGGTGGCTGGTCAGACAGGTTTGGAGCCCCCTTTGCATAATGACTCATCCCCTGTCCTGCTGGATCGTGCTACAGACAGCAGAGGTCGCCCACAGCCCTAGCAATTTACCCCCACTACGTCACAACCCTCTGATGAATTAAGTTTCCCCTTGAAGATCTATGCCTTGTTGCCTAGTTGAGAACCATTGGAGGTTGAAGAGAGGGGCCATGTCATCTTCATGCTTGCTTGTTTGTTTGTTATCCCTAGCAAACAAACCATAGTACATTCTTGTCTCACAACATTTAAAACCTCTCTTGTGGTTGAAAGGACTTTCCCTCTTGTGTTTCTGGAACAGCTGTTCATAATTGCAGTCAATGATCTAACCATCTTTCACCACTGAGACTACTGCAACGTTCTGAGAATCTGCTGTTCTCAAGTCATTCATGAGCCTGGTGGTGCAGCTCTTTGAGTCACGTGTGCTTTGGCACTAGCATAGCGGTTCCCAACCTTTTCCAGATGGAGACCCATTTTGACAATTCAGGAAGACTTGGTGACCCAGGACAATTCAAAAAAGTGTGTGAATGGCTCCTTAAGAGCCACCTGAGGAGACACTTGGAAACCCTTTTGAAATGTAACGGAGACCCATATTTGGGTCCTGACCCATAGGTTGGGAAACCCTGCACTAGAAGCTTGGAGCGTGGTACAGTTCCTTAGAATGACGGCTCCTTGGGGCAGGGACTGTCTCTTTGTTCTGTGTTTGTTCAATGGCTCTCTGTGGACTCTTGGTCCTTGACTAGGCTCCTGGGGCTACCCTAAAAGAGATGATGATAATAATAAAGAAGGATCTCTGTCAGTCTGCATCTCCATCCTCCAATGACTGTGGTGTGCACTGGAGAGTTCCACCAGCCACACAGGAGTCATGCAGTGAGTGACAGATTGTGGTCCCAGAAGACCCACTTGGGATTTCTCCCCCATGTGCTGATCATGCCACTGACACCTTCACCTTCTTGCTCTCTGGGGCTCTTCACTTGTTGCGCCAGATCCTCTGGTCTCCCGCAGACAAGGCACAAAGTGTCCTATAACTCCATGGTGCAGCCTTACCTGGAGTGTGTTGCTCTGGTCAGCCCATCTCCAAAAGGATATTGGAGCACTAAAGGATTTTGGAGAAGGGAGATAGATGGGAATGAACGAGGGCCTTGGAAGATTCTCTTCTGGAGAGAGATGGAAAAGATGGGCATAGCTGGGTTAGGACAGGCCTATTTTATGGGTGTTGCATCCTAACAGCATAGCCTTGTTAGTCTTCATTTTGAAGTCTAGACCAGGCCCTAGAGAGGAGACCAATCAAACAGCAGGTGCTAAAAATGCCTCTCAAATGTGACTACGTGTGATGACCACCAGAGGCTTTTGATGTGGTGATGGTGGGGCCGGGGGGCAATTATAACAAACGTACAAATGTCACTTTTCATAGAAACTGATTGACTAGCTAGCAAGTCTTTTTTAAAATGGAGTTTGCAAATGTACTGCCAAGGAATTAGTCTTCAAGTCACATTTGTGATTCTTTACAGATTTACAAACATGTGACTTTAAGGTACTAAACAGCTTCTCTTGTTAAATGCCAAATGCTTTTGACCCTGTAGGTTGAAGAGGTTATCCTTGTAAGCCAAAAAGTTTGGATTAAATATACAGCAATTCCTCATTTAACACAATGGATGCATTTCTGAAAATGTTCGTGCTAAACAAAAACGTGCTATGCAGGGTCAATTTTCCCATTGAAAATAATGGAAAAGGTGGGGGTTGCGTTTCAGGTGGTGGTGTTCAAGTCAATTTTCTGTTGGTGCTGAGTCATCAACGTCCACATTAGACAATGTAGATGGAACAGGGTTCTTTTGTTCATCAGCTGATGTTTTAGGTTGAACGCGAAAAAAACATTTGATAGAGAGCTGCTTTGCTGCTTTTTGTTTTTCGTTGTAAAGTTGCTTGTAGCAAGATATGGCGCTTTCTAAGCTTTTCGCTACTTTGGAGCTCCGTTCACGATCAGGATCATTCTCATCAAAAATGTTTATTGCATCACTTATAAGTTTAAATGCTTCAGCCATAACTTTCATTGATAATGTTCGAATAACTGGCTCAGCATGTTCAGGCTCATTTTCCAGCCACTGCTCATCCAGCAGCTTCAACTCATCAATAGACAATTCCTCTCCATGAGTCGAGCAACTCTTGCACATTGGTAGCATCCACCTCCTCTAATCCTGCTTCATGGCTAGGGCTACAATCTGCTTTTTAGCTTCAGATATTTCAGTGTCGAACCCCCTGAACTCATGAACACATGCAGGCCATATATGGCGCCAAACTGCGTTAAGGCAACTTGACAAAACTTCTGCCCAAGCCTCTGCTATAATATCTGTAACGTTAAAGATGCTATATTTTCTCCAGAACTCCTTGATTGTAGGCTTATTCTTGCCATCTGTCTCCCTTATAAACCTATCAAACGTATGGCGCAAGTAATACGCCTTGATCAAGAGGTAGTATTAACTTGGTTGAATGGGGGGGGTAAAAATAACACTTGGATATTTTCTGACACATCAGTAAGGCAAGGATGATGTCCTGGTTCATTATCTAGAACAAGTAAAATTTTGAAAGCAAGATTTTCTTGCAAACAGTAGTCCTTCAACTCAGTAGTTAGGCAATTGCAGAAGTGGTCTGTGAAGATGCTTGCAGTTACCCATGCTTTCACATTAGATCTCCAAACAACAGGAAGATGATCCTTTGAATACCCAGCTAAAGCTCTAGGGTTGGCCGAGTGGTAAACTACTACTGGTTTGAGCTTGCAATCCCCATTGGCATTGGTGCATAGCATCACAGTCATACGATCCTTTGCAGCCTTAAAACCAGGTGTATAAGCCTCATCACGAGAGAGATATGATGTGTGCTGTGCTTGCATGCCCAGTAGAGTCCTGTTTTGTCCAGGTTAAACACCTGTTTAGATGAATAGCCACCTTCCTTTATAATAGTCTCATATATCGCTGGGAATGATCCAGCAGCCTCTGTGGCAGCAGCAGCAGCCTCTCCAGTTATTTTTATATTATGTAAGTTTGAACTCTCTTTAAAGAGTTCAAACCAACCATGACTTGCATTAAATGGCTTGGCATTGGTTTTATTCAGTTCTAATTTAACAGCATCATATAAAGCTTTGGCTTTTTCCTGAATAATAGCCAAACTCCCTGGCAGCTGCATAGACAGTCACCTCTCCGTATTTTCCATTAGGTTAGATTTTATACGAACAACCTTCTTCACACTTGCTGGTGTTACATTTTTGCAACTTTCCTTAATTTTCTCAGCTTGAGCACAGATCGTGCACACACTAGACTCATGCATATTCAAAGCACGGGAGATATCACAATTTCATTCACCTTTTTCAATTCGCTTAAACACCTCAAGTTTCTCTTCTAATGTAAATGATTTTCTATGTTTCTTGCTTGCAGAAGCAGATGTCTCACTTTCCTTATGCTTTCCACTCATGATAAGGGATAATACACAGCAAGATATCTAGCAACACACGTCACCGCAGTTTGTTAAAACACAAGATAAACACGTGAGTGAGTGGAAGAGCGCTGTTACCAAAAGTATGCAGATGTTCATTCGTATTATCACTGTTTTCACCAACTTATAGCGCTGCACCAAGTAGTCCGTCACTTGATTATTTTTGTGTTATTTTGGGGATGTGTTCTTCAAAAAAGTTCCCTTAAAAAAAAATCGTGCTATTGCAAAAACATGTTAAGCAGGCATGTGTTAAATGAGTAAGTACTGTATTATTAATCTTTGAGCTGTTTCAGATTGGCTTCTTGAAGTGAGTTCTCTGGCTTATAAGAAACTTTACTGTTTTTTAAATGAGTAACTCTTGAATGGCTGCTCTCTGCTGACTTCCCCCAGCCCTCTGCCTTTGGGTAATGCTGTTGGGCAGATGCTCAGCCAGGCTGGGTGAGCCTGGTTAAAGTCCCCTCAGTGTGATAAGGGCTCTAGGGCAGGTGTGGGTGACCTTCTCAAACCAAAGGGCCAAACTACATCCAAATACAGGACAAGTGGTAAACAAAGAGCTGGATAAGAAAGCCCATCGGCATGACTGAAAATACACAACTTAATATTATTGATAATTGACATGACGATTAATAAGAGCATCATATAAAATATTATGTCCAACACAAGGGTTCAACATTGTCTTGATTTATGGCAGGAGTGGGAAGGTTTTTGGGTTGAGGGCCACTGACCCACAGAAAAGTCACAAGTGAGAAGCAAAACAAAACAAAAACAAAACCCAACCCTCCAAAAATCCCCATCCTCACTGATGTGGCTCCTCGGCCAGATTTACTCTTATGAGGTTCCGTGGTTAGTGGATTTTGTGGTGCCTCCCTAGGCTCTGGGGTGGGGCCAGAAATGAGGGGTTAAGTGTGTGGGACAGGGCTGCCAGTGAATGGGAGAGGGGTGAGAGTGCAGGGTCTGGACTGGAGGAAGTGGGGTGTGCGAGGTGATGAGGGTGTGAGGTCTGGCCAGGGGGCAGGGGAGATTTTGGGCAGAAAGCTGGGTGTGTCTGGCCACGGGCTAGAGGGGTGTTTGGCCAGGGGGTTAGGGTCAGGGGGATTTTGGCCAGGAGGCTGCGGGAATCTGCCATGGGGCCAGGAGGAGTTTTGGGGAGAGAGCGTCTGGGCTGGGGACAGGGGTTGGGGATGATTTTGGCTGGGGGTGTCTGGCCGGTGTTGCTTAATGCGGGAGTTGGAGTCTGGGCATGAGGGGCTGGGGGGCGCACTCAGTTGTTTGCATGCTGCGTGGACAGGCATCGTGTAACACGCCTCCCGCCGCTCCCATTACCTGGAAGCCCCCAGGCCACATTCGCAGGGGAAGCCTCCAGGCAGGTGTCTCCCAGAGGACGAAATAGGGTGGGGTGCATGGTGCAGTCAGTTTGCCGGCGGGGGCGGGGACGGAGGAAAACGCTGTTGCACCGAGACATTTTTTTACTCCGCTTGTTCCTACACGGTGGATCGGGGGGAGCCTCGGGGCTTTCTCCCTCTGCTCCCCCCTGCCCCCCAGGAAGCTGGCGCTGGCGTTCCAGTCTTGAGGGGGCTGTAAGGCTGCAGTGTCAGCACGGGCTCTGTGCTGTGGGGGCCGGGGCTCAGCTGGCTCCAGAAGAGCCATATCTGGCTCGCCAGCCATAGATTGCCGACCCCTGTGCTAGGGTGTCTCTCGTTTTCTCTGCTTACTGAAAGTGGAACAGGTGCAGGAGAGACCAAAGGGGGCCCCAGATCTGACTAGCCCCAGCTCAGTGGTTACAGCTCTCCTGTCAGGTGGAGAAACCCTGTTCAGAGCCCTGCTGCTCATTGGGGGGAGGGGGCTTGGGCCCGGGTGCCCCATGTCTTGAGTTCATGACCCAGCCACTGGGCTAGCAGACACCTGGGAGGCAGCAGGGCAGGGGCTCAGAGACAGGACCAGGGCAGCTGGGGAATTTGGACGGGGAGAATGTCAGCACCGAGCGAGCGCAGGTCCCCAC
The DNA here is from genome assembly GCA_019425775.1 of Rafetus swinhoei. Lineage (NCBI taxonomy): Eukaryota > Metazoa > Chordata > Testudines > Trionychidae > Rafetus > Rafetus swinhoei. Next base: position 13,758,639 of record CM033444.1, on the reverse strand, counting down.
AGGGTGAGGTGACAGCCAAGCCAGGGCGTGTGGCTCACAGTCGTGCCTAAATCTGAACTTCAGGCCCCTTAAGTCCATTTGTGGATCTCAATCTTAGTTTTGAGCAGCTCTTTATCCCCACTAGCCACCTCTGGAAACACCCCGGACATCCCCTTCAGGAGACTCTTGGGACAATTTTTTTTTAGTGATGTTCTCTTGCTTCCTTTGTAGGAAGAGCCTTGCGGCATGTGGATGAAACCTGACCCATCAGATAAGTATCCTTTGCATTCTCTCCCCTCTAAGTCACATGAACTGACACGCTCTGGTCAGAATCCTGGCTCTGTAGCCTGTTGATACTTTAGAGGATCTCTGTGTTCTCTCGCCCCCTCAGGTTCAGCTCGAAGACCAGCTCAGGCCACCAAATGATGTTCAGCTCGGGTGACCACTGGTGGGTCCCATCCCTGAACCTGTCAGGACCAGGTGAGTTCCTTTCCCAGTAGCCTCTGGGCTCACAGGTACTGCAGTGGGAGGAGCTGCTCTGGGAAAGTTACAAACCAGCTGACGCTGTTGCTGCCCTGTTCTTTGACACTCCCTGAGTTTGTACTTTTCCCAGAGCTGGGAGGGAACAAAACATGAAGGCTATGTCTACACTGGCAGTTTCTTGCACCAGAAATATGCAAATGAGGCTAAGCGTGGAATATCGCTGAGCCTCATTTGCATACCTAATGAGCTGCCATTTTTGCAGAAGAGGCTCTTGCGCCAGAAGGAGCATTTGCATATTTCTGGCGCAAGAATCCGCCAGTGTAGACGTAACCGAAGTGTCTTAGTTTGTCTCATCAGGGAGAGGGGCCCTGCAGTCTGGGTCCGGGCAGGAGCATTGGGGAAGTGCCAGAAGAGGGGAAGAAAAACCTTTATAAATATTGGTAAGGAAGGGGCTCTAGAATTCCCACCAAATCCATACCCATGAAATGTGACACAGACCCCAAAATCTGGTCTCTCACAATGAAATCTGGTCTTTTGTGTCTGTCCTTATTGTCCACTGCTAGTTGCTTCCTGGGCCACTTGCCTAAGAATCTGCTCCGTGCTTACTCTTCTCCAGGATTTTATTTCCAAGTCCTCACAGCCCTGCCCATGCTCCTGCCTTTCACCCTGCCCATGGCCATGTCTGGCGTTCAGCTGCTGGATCTGGCATTCAGACCAGTCTGCAGTCCACCCAGCACACTGAGCTGTCCATTGTACCATGGACTTCCCTGTCAGCCCCGGTCTGCCTGGCTTGTGCACCAGAGGAACTGACAGCCCTGGCCCAGCTGCTGCTTTATACCGCAGGGACTAGAAACCCTTTTTGGGTCGGGTCCACACATAAATGAGAAACCAACCCCCCTTCCCCCACCCACACACACACAAATCCTCACTGTGGCCCCCAGCTGAAGAGAAAGACACTCCCCACGTTCCTCTCTGGGTGGCCCAGGGTTGTGGGTTTTGTGTGAGGGACGTGATCTGTGTGGTGGAGCGCCAGCGTGGGCTCCTCAATCCCCAGGGGCAGAACCTGAGCCTCAGGGGTCGGATCCAGGCTTCCAGAGTTGGATTCAGCTGGTACTCGGGAGAGCTCTGCTCCCAGTAGGGTGGGGTGGATGGGGAGAGCTTCTGTCACCCCCAAGGGCTGTGGGTTGGGATTCAGGGGCATTGTCCGAGCTGAAGGGACTGGGGAGCACCGAGGCCTTTTGCGGGCGAAAATAAAATCCCCGATCCTAGAACCGTTTCTGCTCGTGGGTTTAGAAACCCCCCTCAGGCTGGACATGCTCTTGCAGTGGAGACGCTGACACAACAAGTGTATTAAAACTGCCCCTGCCTCCCTGTGCTTGGATGCTGGGATTGAGGGGTTGCTTTGAATCCCGCTGATGTCAGGCCAATCAGCATCATCTTCCAGACAACTGCCTCTGTGTGTGTGTGTGTGTTTTCTTTCTCCAGGGGAAAAGTTGTTGATGAGCTCTGACTGGAGGTGCCGGTACTGCGTACCAGGCAGTACTGTCACAAAAAAACCCCTGCTTGTGACTCAGCTGAAGAAAATCGTTGAGGTCATGACTCAACATAGAAATGTTGTTTAAAGCCTCCACCGGAGCTATTACCCTGTAAATTGGAGCTACTTGATTTACACACATTTTCTGGAAATGCATTAACTGTAAGGTCCTGCCAACACATGACTTAGCAGTAGGTTTTGTCAGTCTCTAACTGCATTATTGTGAACACTGTTTTGGGGGAAGGGGGAGGGAAGGAGAGCAGTTGTCTTCAAAGTCACTGTATTACTGATGATTTGTAGATGATTAAGATAGGGATTGTTCTCAGCCAGTTGCTGTGCTTTGGAAGGTGTTTTTGAAACCACTGAGCTTTGAAGCTTTGTACTTGGTCACTCTCAGCTGCCTTGCCTTTTAAATTCTGCACCTTGTAAGATTGTTGAGCGTTGTAAATCTCAGCCACTTGGCTTTACAAGTTCAGAAACGTACTGTAAGCTTGGTGAGTGATGAGCTTTGCTATTTTGTAATCTTTGTAACTTGCAGCCAGTTCAGCTTAGAGCAAGTTACAAGTATGTTCCACCCTGTGGAAAAAAAAGTGTGACTGGAGGCTGTGAGTGTGTGGGCAGGAAAACAGCCAGGCTAACATGGTAGAGCCAGGTGGTGACTAATTACAGCAATCCTGGAGACACTGCTGCTCTTAGCAAACAAAGGACCTGGATGGAAGGAGGTCTGGGCAAGCTCCTCAGTGATCAACATGGAGGAAGGACCCTGAGAGCGTGACAGGAGTGAGCACGTGGCAGGACCCCTCTTCCCCATCAGCTTGCCAGCTGGGAGCCATGGCTAGAGGCAAACCTCCAGAATCAATATGCCTGGCTGGCGCTGCAATCTTTTGCCTGAGGGCACGAATGAATGTGATTGACTGACTGTGTGTGAGTGAGAGCTGGTTACTCTTGAGTTGAACCCTGTAGTGGATTGTTAATTCCTCATTTTAATAAATCCATACGAGTGTAACCCTGGGGTGGGCTCCAGTGAAATGTGGGGTAACAGTAACAGCTGGTGACTGGAGTTCCCATAAAAGTGTAATATTGCCAGACATTCCCGCTTCACCCCCTTTGCCGCAGCGGGAGCCGTTGCCTTGCAGTGTTTTGTTTCAAAGCAATCAGTCAGAGAGAATTCTGTGGAGTCACAGGTGGAGTGGGGGCAGATGGCTCTGGGCTGGAGGGGGGCTCAGGGCTGGGGCAGGAGGTTGGGGTGCAGGGTTACCGTAGACAGCTCCCAGTGAGCTGTGGTGCTAAGGCAGCTTCATTGCCTGTCCAGGCATCGATGTCTGTGCTGTGTTTTGGAAGGAGCCAGCAGCAGGTTCAGCTCCTAGGTGAAGGTGCTCAAGCAGCTAGGGTGGGGAGGCAGCAGGGCTCCTCCTTCCCCCATATGCTACAGGGTGGCAGGATCCAGCTGCTCCACCCCACCCCACCCTCTTGGCTTCTCCACCGCAGCAGGAAGCAGAGCAGCCGGCCCCAGGGTGCTTCTCTGCCCGCTCCCAAGGAGCAATGAAGCACATCAGCTAGGAGAGGGCACCCAGGTGAGGCTGTGTGCAGTGGTCTGCTGGATCGCTCTTGTTCCTGACGCCATGGTGAGTGCAGGGGGTACCTCTTCTGTCACCCTGTGCCAAGGTCCTGAAACCCCTTGGCTCACATTGCTTGGGGGACAGGGCAAAGCAGGGGTGGAGCCTGCAGCAAGGGAAGTGCCTTGGGCACTTGTTATACCGTAGAAATAGAATGAGCAGAATCTCATGGAGGGGCTAAGGCCACCTTGATTCTGAAGGCAGAATTATTTACTGTCCTTAGCTACTAAAATGATCCCACACACCCCACAGATGGGATATAGTTACTGGCCTCAGCTGCTCATGCTGGTCTACTGGCCAGGTGGTCTAGACATGAGGGGAGCTGGGTTCTGTCATTGGCACTGGTGCACATGCAGCGTGACTGTAGAACAGACACACCCATTTCTGTAGTTTTGCTCCCATCTTTTTATGTGTTTTAGTTAGTCCCATTGCCCCAGGGCACTGGATGCTCATGAGTCTTCAGTTAAGGGCAGACCGGACTCCAATCTTTTCCTGACGGGGCTTTTATCTTTCTTGGGTGGGTTCTTTTGCAGGATTCATGTGTACGGTTCTTCCACTATCAAAGTGGTGGTGGCAGCTGGTCTTCAGCCAGGCTGGCTTCGGGGACTGATTCCTTTACACACCCACAATCACACTAAATTTTACATAGATCAGACACCTAGCAGAATGAAGGCCATAGAAAGCTTAAAAGGGGGAATCATTAGGAAAGGAATAGATAAGACAAAAAACCAATGTATGCCCACATCTTGAACTCTGTATGCAGGTCTGGTCACCCCATCAAATAAAAATCTACTGAAAATGTAGTTAAATGAGGTTGTGGTTTCAATTACATAGCGTAACTGAAACTCCACTTTAACCACCATGGTTAAAATAAGGTTTCAGTTACAAATTAAAAGAAGTTACAAGAACAGATTCTCCAAAGGCCATTCCTAACAAATTACTAACCAGTAAGAGAGAAGAGCCTAGGAAGATGATCATGCATGACTTCTTTTAACGTCGGGGGGACTGTTGCACTCCAGCCACCACAAGATCCTTGACAGATTCAAGGCCTGGGTCCATAGCATGGAATCTACAACATTTGGAAGTCTCCTCTCTGTTGCAGCCTTCATCCGCCTTCATAGACGTTGTAGCATGACCCTTGCTGTCCTCTGCCTGTTCTGCTGTTGAGGACTTTTAGGATCATTCTTCTTCGGGTCCCTCCCCCTTGACCTTGCCACCATGGGTGAACCTACCGGAAGTACAAGACCCCCTACGGCATCGCTCTCAGGTTCACTGGAAATGCTTCCAGATTCCCAGAGTGGCTTCCCACCATTCTGAGGAACAGTGGACATGATCTGCACTGCTTGGTAACTGCGAGAAAAATTTCATGAACAAAATCAAGCCTTATAAATGAGTTTCGTCAACCTGACCAAAGTGTTTGATTCAATCAATCAGTGCCCTGTGGGCCATCCTCTTAAAGATCAGTTGCCCCCAAAAATTCATCAGCATCCTGAGGCTGCTTCAACAACGGATCCCGAAGCGACCCCTTTGAGGTCCAAATGGGAGTCAAACAAGGCTGGGTCATTGCCCCCACACCGTTCTGCATCTTCATCACCATGACCCTCCATCTCATTGACGGCAAGCTTCCAGATGGCATGAAGATTGTCTACAGAACGAATGGGAAGCTTTTCAACCTCAGGAGACTAAAGGTCCAAAAGTAAGATCTTCATCATCTACCAACAACTTCCCTACACTGGTCACGTGGTCCAGATGCCTGATCAGTGCCTCTCCAAACAGATTCTGTTTTCTAGACCTCTTAACATATCTCCTCACCCTTTAGTCATTTCTTTTCCAAGCTGAAAAGTCCCAGTCTTGTTAATCTCTCCTCATATGGAGGCTGTTCCTTTACCTCTAATCATTTGTTGCCCTTTCTGTACTTTTTCCAAATCCTATAGATTTTTTTGATGGGATGACCAGACCTGCATACAGTCTTCAAGATGTGGGCATACAGTGGTATTTTGTCTTATCCATTCATTTCCTAATGATTCCCAATATTCATAACTCTGGTCATCTGAAGAAGTGGCTGTGCCCATGAAAGCTCATGATCCCACCTACATGTTTTGTTAGTCTTTAAAGTGCTACCAAACCATTTGTTGTTGTTGTTTTCTGTACAGACTAACTCGGCTACCCACTGAAGCTTCCCAGTATTCTGTTAGTCTAAAACGTAAAGCTGCCACTGCACATTCAACAGATGTTTTCAGGGAACTATCCACAATGACTCCAAGATCTCTTTCTGGAATGGTAACAGCTATTTTAGGCCCCTTCATTTTTGTATCTATACATTACATTTACATTTTTCCATTACTTTGCACTTCTCAACACTGAATTCCATCTGCCCTAGAGTTGCCCAGTCACCCAGTTCTGTATCTTCAAAACAGATACATCCAAAGCTTCTCTGAAAGAGGAGGCTTTTCCGACATTTGGCCCCGTATACATGGGGTCAAATGTCAGAAAAGCCTCTTCCAGAAAAGCAATTGGAAAAAAGCTCCAGTGCAGCTGTAGCCTGAGAGTCACATGACATAAATCCATTTGTTCCTGTTAGCTTGAAATGTTAGAAATGAGTCTATAACGTACAGGGCAAAGATAGTACCTGACATCTTCATTAGCAGAATTGCTATTTTTCTTCTAAATGCACTATTCGCTTTTTCTGTTTCTACGGAGGTAATGTCTTTCTGCTGCAAATATGAGTCTGCAAACTAACACCACTTCTGTTTAGAAAAGACATCATAATGGAACTGTTAATGGGGTATATCAACCCACCCTGAAGAGCAGGGAGTGAACTGACTGAAAGAGCCTCTCCCACTGGAGTCAGAGGCCATATTAACCCTTCTATAAGGACCTGTGTATGGACTGGGCTGTGTCATACGTAGAAAGAGGAGACTGGGCAATGGACTTTGGCCACCAGTCTGTATTAATCCTATTATAAGGTTCTGTGTGTGGGCTTTGTCCGTGGGGCTGTATTACGCCCCTCGGGAGGGGGGAATGTGTGTACAGACCCCAACAGGTAGGCCGCAAGGGGGACTAAGCTTGAGGGGCCTCCCAGAGTAGGTCGCTCCTCCACAGGCACAGAATTCACAAATTATAATGACAATTTGGGATTCAGTACCTGTAAGATGAGTGGCCCAGTTGTACCCAGCAGTTTGTTTGCTATGTTGCACGATTTTACTTTTCCAGCAAAATGCAGATTCTTTGGTTAATCGTTTCATGAAGCAGCTGAAAATTGTGTGCAGTGCAAAACACACAGACTGTATAAATGGGTTTTAAATTTCTTTAATTTTCTGTACATGCTTACAAATCCTTTCCATATCTATGTCTTCATGGCTTGCAATGATTTACTGCTTATACCCACACACTTACTTTCAGATTACTGTCTCGCTTGGACACCATATATCACCTTACCTGCTGTGTCCATCTAACCAACACCTTCCTTCGCATGCCACTGTGTCTTACCCACATACTATGAGTAATTAGCCAAGCTCAGTCAAAAAACACTGCAGAATTTACATTACTAAGCACATTCAGTGTAAGTACTTGATTTTTTCCAGTTTGCTTTATAGCTACCAGGCATACCTTAGCAGAACTTTTAATACATTTCTTTAAAACATTTTCACAATAACACTTGAGCACTTTCAAAGTATGTATGTGGAAAAACATTCACCTCCAATTCCTCAGGCATGTTCTTTCATATTTCAACTCATCGCACAAGGGATCAATTATTAACAATTCTGTTGTCTTCAGTGCTATCTGTGGCTGTAAATGTGTGCATAAATTTCATTGGTAATATGATGATTTATACAATTTCATAATGATTGATCAAAATATTCCCTTAACGTTACCCTGTCATATCACTAACCCACATGACAAAAGCATGTTGTGAACACTACAACCCAGATTTTTGTATGTCATAGTAACAACATACATATATAGTCCTCAGTGGTATGTTTTAAGAACTCACTTCTCAGGACATCAACATGTAGGTTAAAAAGTGCACCAATCTGATATGTAATACCCCACATATTGCCCCAGATCCTGAAGTGCAACAGAACACATCTTACCATAACAATCTAATGGCCTGCTGTATTATATCATACTGCAGGAATCCAGTCTGTGGCACTCAAACAAAAAGAAATGAAATTACAGTTTCCAGTGCAGCAAACCCTGAAATATACATCATACCATATTTTCTAATTTCATTACAGGGTTACTGTTTTGGACTCCACAGTACACAGTGTAAAAGGAAACATACAATGCTAAGTGAATGAACATGATGATTGCTCATGTTGGCCACGAACATTTCGTAGCATTTACCTTTTCCAGTTTCATTCGTGTGCCTCTGCCAGAGAGAATGGCAGTGGAAACTACTGCTGAGACCATGTGTGCCTGTTGACAGTCAGCCACGTTATTAATGCATCACTTGTTATGGTAGATAAAGAACATAAGTCAGGTGATAAAGACAGACGTTCAAAGTATCCTTACCAGTGTTGTAACACTTTGATTAACCAATTATCCAATAAGCAAAAAGTTCATCTGTTATTGCTATAGACTACATCGCCCCCCACCCCCAGTCAGGCACATTTTTTAACAAACTGGCCAGTAGCATGGCTCAGTCCCAGCTTCCGCTGTGTCCAGAACCTACCCCTGCTATCCCTCTGCATTTAAAGTGTATTAGGAGCTGAGCAGGCAGCCTGGCTCAGTTCTGATTTGCACTGGGTCTGGGAGCTCAAACCCCTCCCAGATAGGGGCTGCTGCCTCTGTGTCAGAGGAAACAGCACTGGGCAACAGGCACTCAGTCTCTGAGGGGAGCTGGTTTTTAAACTGCCTCCCCTCGTGGACTAGCTCCTGCCTGGCACCCAGCACTGCTGCCCCTGATGCAGAGGCAGCAGCACAAAGTGGCAAGGGGCTCCTCGGGAGTGGGGCCGGAGCCCACTGGCTGTCAGTCCCACCCCGGGGACTACAGAGTAGTCAAGTAACCAATAAGAATTTGAGGTTAATTGACTATTCAATAATCCAATACTTAACATCCTAACCCTTACTGTTTCAGTTGGTAAGACTGATTACCAACCTCACTTTTCATGAGTTTATGCTCTCACAAACTGTGCAAGATTGACTAACCTGTGCACGTACTTTGTTGAAATCATGGTTCAATCTGAATTGTTCTGCAAAAACAATGTGGCCCTCCACACACCAGGGATTCTATGTCAAATGTGCACCTCCAAGCACAATTCAGTACATGTGTGGCAATGGCACATACACGGATCTGTTGACAATCTCAGTTTGTATTGATGTTTAAAGGCTACTGAAATGTAAATCTCTTGAATCATGTATACTGGTGACTATTTACTTACTGGTACAATTGAGGATTTCATGTACCATCACAAGAAGTGGCCTAGCTTTTCAGCGGTTCTCTTTACTGCACAGCCCAAATATGAATCAATAACCTACATCGCAAGATGATAAAGAAAAAAAGTAATATTTCATGAATCAGTACAGTTAGCATACGTGTGTACTGGAATATCTATATACCTCATCAGCCATCCATTTCCTTGGTTTCAGGCAACAAAATTAAGAGCCATATAAGTTGATTTTTGCTACTTTGGCCTCCAGTCTGTCTGTTTGGGGATCATTGCCATTTGAACTAATAAAGGGAACGTATATTATATGCATGGTGCTGCAACAGCCTTTTCTTCTGTTTTATTATAGTGAATGATGCAACTTTTCATTAAAACTGTTACCATCTTAAAAAAATGGGACTAAGTTAACAAATGTTTCTTATGAACAGCATGTAAAGAAGTTACCTTTATTAATCCAGTCTTTTTCTTCCCCAACCTCCATGGCAGCAGTATTGACGTCCTCCTCATCACTGGTATCGCTGCTGGAAATACTTTGTGCTATATTCTCCTGTTGGTCCATTGCTGTGACCTCTCTGGTTGTCACTGTTTGGTCAGACTTGTAAGATACATCGCCCTCCCATTTTCCAATATCTCCTAAGTGTGGTTCTGCTTCAATGTCAACAACAACAATTTCTGTGCCAATAGTTTTTTTTGGTATACTTTGAGAAACTGATGCTGGTGGCACTTTAAATGGTTTCAAATGAGAGATGCAATACATATTGCTTAAAAGTTTGCCTGAGAGAATTTTCAGTTTTACTCTTACCCTTCATGGTCTTAATTTTGTATGGCCCCCAATACGTTTTATTCAGTGGTGCTCCTTTTCTTGTGTTTCTTCTTGCATTCAGGAGCAGAATATAATCCCCCACACTATATCTTACTTCCCCATATTTAGAGGTCTCTCTTTTGGCATACTGCTTTTGTTGTTTTTCTTGTGCTCTCTCAAGGTTACGGAGAGCCAATGCAATGTTAGCATCCCATCAAGTCTCCACTTTTCTGATGTAAATTTTGTGGTTGAAAATTTTGTGGTTGAGTGCACTGTAGTCTGCATAGAAAATACAGTGCACTCAACCACAAGGAACATGCTGTCAGGGAACTCATCTCAGTTATTCTGCTCCTCATTGACCAACTTCCTTAATGCGCTGTAAAAAAATTAGGATGGATTGGTTTGCAAAATATCTGTGCACACACACAGTCTTTACCAAGACTGATCATAAACAATCACTAATGCATGTATTATATCTAATCAGAAACTTTGTTTAACAAATTAATTGCCAATCATTTCAAACAAGCTGCATTTTCTTGCACGGTGCACTGACTGTATTTGCCTTTACTGCTGTAATACTTCATGCTTTCATTTACCTTTTGATGGTTCTATTAGCATTCTCCACCAAGCCATTGGTTTGAGGGTGCTACGGGCTGCTGAAACAACATTCTATTCCCAATTTTTTGCAAACAAACAGGTTGAACTGAAACAAAAGAAGTTGCACTATTAGCTCATATACAACGTTTGTTTTAAAAGCACTACTGGCATGTAGGTGAAGGAATATTCTTAAAGTCTAAGTCTAATTGGCTAAAAAGAATATCCCATCTTTTCATATCTGCATTTCAAACATTTCGTTGCAGGGATTTGAGAGGGTATGATGACACCCAATAGAATGTTACGGCCACCGTGATGGGGTGGACAACAACATTTTGTCACAGATAGTATACTGATTGTTCTGAAATAGCTGACACAGAAAAGGGTCTTTCACCAAATAATAATAAGGCATTAAAACACATTTATTCTGCCACCTCTATTTATAACCTGATACTAAGGCAGAAAACAGTAAAACTAACCTTACAAAATAAGACTTCATTACCTTATTGTTGAATTCAGGACCTTGATCTGTCCATATCCGCTGTGCGGTTCCATGCCGCAAAATCTTTTGGTACATGATGCATGCCACATCATATGCTGATTTGTTTCTAAGTGGAAAGGCTTCCTCCCATCTCGAAAGATAATCTATGGCTGTCAGTATATGTTGGTATCCAGCCTTTGTTGTTGGTAACGGTCCTATTAAATCCATTCCCGTCATGTCCCAGACTCCTTCAGCCTGTATGTGAGCATATCAGTTACAGTATTGTACAACATTTGTGTTATTAAATACTATAAATTTAGTATTGGTGATAAGTCTTCAAGCAGAGTACATAACTTAACATGGTCATTACTACTTCACAATGGGAAAATAATGCTTGCTACTAAAAACTAGGGAAAGAATACATTAAGAACATAACATAAGAACATAAGAACGGCCGTACTGGGTCAGACCAAAGGTCCATCTAGCCCAGTATCCTGTCTGCCGACAGCGGCCAGCACCAGGTGCCCCAGAGAGGGTGGACCGAAGACAATAATCAAGCGATTTGTCTCCTGCCATCCCCTGACAAACAGAGGCCAAGGACACCATTTTATCCCCCTGGCTAATAGCCTTTTATGGACCTAACCTCCATGAAATTATCTAGCTTCTCTTTAAACTCTGTTATAGTCCTAGCCTTCACAGCCTCCTCTGGCAAGGAGTTCCACAGGTTGATTACACGCTGTGTGAAGAAGAACTTTCTTTTATTAGTTTTAAACCTGCTACCCATTAATTTCATTTGGTGTCCTCTAGTTCTTCTATTTAGGGAACTAATAAATAACTTTTCTTTATCGGCCCTCTCCACACCACTCATGATTTTATATACCTCTATCATATCCCCCCCTCAGTCTCCTCTTTTCTAAACTGAAAAGTCCCAGTCGCTTTAACCTCTCCTCATATGGGACCCATTCCAAACCCCTAATCATTTTAGTTGCCCTTTTCTGAACCCTTTCCAAGGCCAAAATATCTTTTTTGAGGTGAGGAGACCACATCTGTACACAGTATTCAAGATGTGGCGTACCATAGTTTTATACAGGGCAGTAAGATATTCTGGGTCTTATTTTCTATCCCTTTCTTAATAATTCCTAGCATCCTATTTGCCTTTTTGACCGCGCTGCATGTGTGGAAGTTTTCAGAGAACTGTCCACGATAACTCCAAGATCTCTTTCCTGATTTGTCGTAGCCAAATTAGCCCCCATCATACTGTATGTATAGTTGGGGTTATTTTTCCCGATGTGCATTACTTTACACTTATCCACATTAAATTTCATTTGCCATTTTGTTGCCCAATCACTCAGTTTGGTGAGATCTTCTTGGAGTCCCTCACAGTCTGCTTCTGTCTTGACTATCCTAAACAGTTTGGTATCATCTGCAAACTTTACCACCTCACTGCTTACCCCTTTCTCCAGATCATTTATGAATAAGTTGAACAGGATTGGTCCTAGGACTGACCCTTGGGGACACCACTAGTTACCCCTCTCCATTCTGAAAATTTACCATTTATTCCTACCCTTTGTTTCCTGTCTTTTAACCAGTTCTCAATCCAAGAAAGGACCTTCCCTCTTATCCCATGGCCATGTAATTTACACAAGAGCCTTTGGTGAGGGACCTTGTCAAAGGCTTTCTGAAAATCTAAGTATACTATATCTACTGGATCCCCCTTGTCCGCATGTTTGTTAACCTCTTCAAAGAACTCTAATAGATTAGTAAGACAGGATTTCCCTTTACAGAAACCATGTTGACTTTTGTCCAACAAATTATGTTCTTCTACATGCTTCACAATTTTATTCTTTACTATTGTTTCGACTAATTTGCCCAGTACTGAAGTTAGACTTACTGGTCTGTAATTGTCCGGATCCCCTCTAGAGCCCTTTCTAAATATTGGTGTCACGTTGGCTACCTTCCAGTCATTAGGTATGGAAGCCGATTTAAGGGATAGGTTACAAACCACAGATAATAGTTCAGCAATTTCCCATTTGAGTTCTTTTAGAACCCTTGGATGAATGCCATCCGGTCCCGGAGATTTGTTAACATTAAGTTTTTCTATTTGTTCCAAAACCTCCTCTAATGACACTTCAATCCGGGACAGTTCCTCAGATTCATCACCCACAAAGGACGGTGCAGATTTGGGAATCTCCCCAACGTCCTCAGCCGTGAAGACTGAAGCAAAGAAATCATTTAGTTTCTCCGCAATGGCTTTATTGTCCTTGATTGCTCCTTTTATAGTTCGATCGTCTAGGGGACCCACAGGTTTTTTAGCAGGCTTCCTGCTTCTAATGTACTTAAAAACATTTTGTTATTTCTTTTTGAGTTTTTGGCTAGCTGTTCCTCAAAATCTTTTTTGCTTTTCTTATTACATTTTACACTTGATTTGACAGTGTTTATGTTTCCTTTCTATTTATCTCACTAGGATTGGACTTCCACTTCTTAAAAGATACCTTTTGTCCCTCACTGCTTCTTTTACATGGTGGTTAAGCCCAGTGACTCTTTTAGGTCTCTTGCTATGTTTTTAATTTGGGGTATACATTTAAGTTGGGCCTCTATTATGGTGTCTTTAAAAGTTTCCATGCAGCTTGCAGGGATTTGGCTCTAGTCACTGTGCCTTTTAATTTCTGTTTAACTAACCTCCTCATTTTTGTGTAATTCCCCTTTTTGAAATTAAATGCCAGGGTGCTGGACTGCTGAGGTGTTCTTCCCACCACAGGAATGTTGAATGTTATTATATTATGGTCACTATTCCCAAGCGGTCCTGTAACGGTTATTTCCTGGACCTGATCCTGCGCTCCACTCAGGACTAAATTGAGAATTGCCTTTCCCCTTGTGGGTTTCTGCACTAGCTGCTCCAAGAAGCAGTCATTTAAGCCATTTAGAAATTTTATCTCCGCTTCTCTTCCTGAGGTGACGTGTATCCAGTCAATACGGGGGTAATTAAAATCCCCCCTTATTATAGAGTTCTTTATTTTGGTAGCCTCTCTAATCTCCCTCAGCATTTCAATGTCAGTATCGCTGTCCTGGTCAGGTGGTAATATATCCCTACTGCTAATTTCTTATTATTGGAGCATGGATTACTATCCATAGCGATTCTATTGAACATGTTGATTCACTTAATATTTTTATTTCATTTGATTCTACATTATCTTTCACATACAGTGCCACTCCGCCACCCACCCGGCCTGCTCTATCCTTTTGATATATTTTATATCCCGGTATGATTGTGTCCACAGATTTTCCTCATTCCACCAGGTTTCAGTGATGCCTATTATGTCAATCTCCTCATTTAATACTAGGTACTCTAGTTCACCCATCTTATTAGTCAGACTCCTAGCATTTGTGTAGAAGCACTTTAAAAATTTGCCACTGCTTATTTGTCTGCCCTTCCCTGATGCATTGGATTCCTTTGTATGCGATTGTTTGTCTGCTCTGGCCCATGGTTTGCCCTCTCCCTCCTCTCTTTCTGACTACAGCTTAGAGAATCTCTATCAATGGATTCTCCTCTAAGAGAAGTCTCCCTCCGATTTACGTGCATCTCCGCACCAATCGGCTTTCCCCATCTCTTTGTTTAAAAACTGCTCTCGGCCTTTTAATGTTTAGTGCCAGCAGTCTGGTTCCACCCTGGTTTAGGTGGAGCCCATCCTTCCTGTATAGGCTCCCCTCTCCCAAAAGTGTCCCCAGTTCCTAATAAATCCAAACCCCTCTTCCCTACACCATCGTCTCATCGCATTGAGACTCTGAAGCTCTGCCTGCCTACCTGGCCCTGCGCGTGGAACTGGAAGCATTTCCGAGAATGCCACCATAGAGGTCCTGGATTTCAGTCTCTTTCCTAGCAGCCTAAATTTGGCCTCCAGGACATCTCTCCTACCCTTCCCTAGGTCATTGGTACCTACATGTACCACGACCACTGGCTCCTCCCAGCACTACACATAAGTCTATCTAGATGCCTCGAGAGATCCAACCTTCGCACCAGGCAGGCAAGTGACCATACGGTTCTCCCGGTCATCACAAACCCAACTATCTATGTTTCTAATGATCGAATCACCCACTACTAACACCTGCCTCTTCCTAACTGGCATTCCCTCCCCCCTCAGAGGTATCCTCAGTGTGAGAGGATACTGCAACATCCTCTGGGAGGAGGGTCCCAACTACGGGATAGTTTCCCTCTGTTCCCATTGAATGCTCTGTTCCCCTTGAGACTTTCATCCTCCTTAAGAGCACTGGGGCTCTCAGACTGGAGGTGGGACAGTACTACAGTGTCCCGGAAAGTCTCATCAACATATCTCTCTACCTCCCTTAGCTCCTCCAGTTCAGCCACCCTGGCCTCCAAAGCCTGAACTCGGTCTCTGAGGGTCAGGAGCTCCTTGCAACGGGTGCACACATATGCCACCCGCCCACAAGGCAGGTAAGCATACATGTTACACTCGACGCAATCAACAGGATAGCCCCCACTCTGCTGCTGGGCTTCTGTCTCCATTTTTCTAATGAATAAGTTTAAGTATAAACTGGGATTCTTTTTAAACCTCTGGAATATAGATTATTATAAGAGTTATGTTTTAAAGAAGGTCAGAGGTCACTAGTGCCCTCTAACCTCCCCCTCTAAACTCCCTCTCCAAACTCCCTGTTAGCTGTTCCTGTTCGCAAGCTTCCTGGTCGCTGAGTCAGAGGCTTATATAGCTCTGGTAGCCCCTCCCCCTGACTGAGGCTCAGCCAATTAACAGAGGCTTCTAGATTTCAAACCTTTCAGAAGCTCATACATATATGGGTATGTCTACACAGCAGCTTTTTTGTAAAAGGATGCATTTCCAAAAAAATAATACTTTCGTCCACACTGCTTTTCATTCTTTCGACAAAAAGTCAAAAGAACAGAACGGTTTTTCCGACAGCAGTAAATCTCTTTATACAAGGAAGAGGACTTTCTGAAAAAGCTTTTTTGGAAAAAGGTGTATGTGGACATGGAACAGGCAGTTCTGTCAAAAAAGGAGGAAAGAGGAAAAAGCACAGGTGCCCTGTTGGCCACTCTGTCCATTGTAATCAAAGTTTAAATGCGAGAGAGCATCCAGATGGCTTTTTCTATATGCTTTGGCAGTGTGGACACACTTTCCAAAGAAGTTTTTTCAGAAAATCTCTTCTGGAAAAGCTTCTTTTGAAAGAAGCCTGCAGTCTAGACATACCCATGTTGGAAAACCCCCTCTGTTCTTTCGATTTTCTTTTGAAAAAACGTGTTTGCAGTGTGGATGTAAGTGAAGTTTTGTCAGAAAAACTCTGTAGTGTAGACACACCCCAAGGGAGGACATAGAAACCCACAGATGTGGGCCATGCTTCAGAAGGAAAAAAAAACAACAGAGGAGGATGCTCATTTCACTTCACTCATGCTACTCAAGTGGGAGGAGCCAAGGCTCAGGGCTTCCCACCAGAGCCGTATTAACTGTTCTTGGAGCATGGGGCTTACACAATTTGTGGGAGGGCTGGGGATGAGTGATGGGGGTAAGGGTGCATGTTCTGGGCAGGAAGAGGGGTCACGGGATGGGGGCAATTAGTTCGCATGATCAGAAAAGGAAAGGCGCAGGTGGCTCCACGTAGCCATGCGATTGCAGGCAATTGCCCCTCACCTCATGCTCCTATGGCTGCAGTTCCTACCCAGTGGAAGCGACTGGGGTGTAGCCTAAACTTGTCTATAGATGAAGCATAAAGATAGAGCTTTTCTGCGCTGCTGTTCAAAGAGCCGCATCCTCCACCTGCCAGGCAGCACCCATGGGCCAAATGCCACCTGTGGCTATCAGGGATCCAGCCCATGAGGCTTAGAGGCATTCCCCTTCCTGCACAGCAGGGAAAACTGGTACCACAATGGGGGGCATCAGGCCTTGGCAGCCCACCACCTAATGGCTGGAGCACCAGCACTGGCTCACCCCCATAAAGGGAGGGCGCCCCAAGCATCACAGCCTGCAGGCCCTCATACTACAATTAAGCAGCTTCTGTATTTTGGGTACCCATAGAGGACTTTGTACTAGAATTGTTGTGAGAATTACTTTTTGGGGTGCATGTAGCTGAGGATTCAGTAACATCTGCAGAAGCAATTTCCCATCTGGCAATGCTTCCCCGCTCGTTGGATCCCAAAAATATGGTTCTTACCTTGGACTTTCTATTCTCCATTCTATATACTAATGGAGTGATGCACATGAGGCGAGGGGAGCTTTCAGAGACATTTAAGCATATCCGCCCCTGACTTTTCATTGTTTATTGTCTTGTGTTCAGCTTTGTTTCAGGAGCAAACGGGATAAAAACATAAAATAAAAAACTCCAACTTACAAAGTTAGAGCACAGCCACATGGCAATTGATATACTAGAAACACAGATGGAATTGCTAAAACCAGTAACTACAAAGTACTTAAATGTTTTTGAGCATTAGCTATCAAAATAAAAACAAATAGTGCCACGACATGCATTGCACAATGATAATCTAGACTATTGTAAAAGCAGAGGCATCCGTCATGCCGTCTGTCAGAGAACACACTGGAAGACTCAAGTAGTTTCTAGAAAATGCCAGATGAGTGAGAAAACCAGTGGGCTGAAGCCCTTTTCCCGCTGTCGGGCTCAGCTCCATTCACAGGTGTCCCCCACCCCGTGGAACTCATCCAGTTCCGGGGTGGCTCTGCCCCACAGGATTCAGCCCTGTTTCCAACAGCTCCCACCTGCAGGGCTCAACCCCATGGTGGCAAATGGGCTTCAGCCCAGTGGGGGAGATACTTGAGTACAGGCCTGAACATCACCTGGGGGGGAACTTGGGAAAGGTGCTGAGCCCAATAGGGGTGAAAGGGCTTCAGACCCACAGCAGGAGCTGCATGAGAATAGTGCTGAGGCACTTGATACAGTCTTAGTAAGGCATTTGATATGGTCTCGCATGATATTCTTATCAATAAACTAGGCAAATACAACTTAGATGGGGCTACTATAAGGTGGGTGCATAACTGACTGGATAACTGTACTCAGAGAGTAGTTATTAACAGTTCACGGTCATGCTGGAAGGGCATAACAAGTGGGGTTCCGCAGGGGTCTGTTTTGGAACCAGTTCTGTTCAATATCTTCATCAGCGATTTAGATATTGGTATAGAGAGGACGCTTATTAAGTGTACAGATGATACAAAGCTGGGAGGGGTGGCAAGTGCTTTGGAGGACAGGGTCAAAATTCAAAATGATCTGGACAAACTGGAGGAATAGGTAAATAGGATGAAGTTTAACAAGGACAAATGCAAAGTTCTCCACTTAGGAAGGAACAATCAGTCTCACACATACAGAATAGGAAGTGACTGTCTAGGAAGGAGTACGGCAGAAAGCGATCTAGGGGTCATAGTGGACCACAAGCTAAATATGAGTCAACAGTGTGATGCTGTTGCAAAAAAACCAAACATGATTCTGGGATGCATCAACAGGAGTGTTGTGAGCAAGACACAAGAAGTCATTCTTCCACTCTACTCTGCACTGATGAGGCCTCAGTTGGAGTATTGTGTCCAGTTCTGGGCACCACATTTCAAGAAAGAAGTGGAGAAATTGGCGAAGGTCCAGAGAAGAGCAACAAGAATGATGAAAGGTCTAGAGAACATGACCTATGAAGGAAGACTGAAAGAACTGGGCTTGTTTAGTTTGGAAAGGAGAAGACTGAGAGGGGACATGATAGCAGTTTTCAGGTATTTAAAAGTGTGTCACAAGGAGGAGGGAGACAAACTGTTCTCCTTGGCCTCTGAGGACAGGACAAGAAGCAATGGGCTTAAACTGCAGCAAGGGAGGTTTAGGTTGGACGTGAGGAAAGACTTCCTAACTCTCAGGGTGATGAAACACTGGAATAAGTTGCGTAGGGAGGTTGTGGAATCTCCATCTATGGAGCTATTTAAGAATAGGTTAGATAAACATTTATCAGGGATGATCAGATTCTAGGCAGTACAGGGTCCTGCCATGAGGGCAGGGAACTGGACTCGATGACCTCTTGAGGTCCCTTCCAGTTCTGGTGTTCTATGATTTTATGCTTCAACTCCTTGCTGGCGGCAGCGGGGCTGGGCGGGCTGGGCGGGGAGGGAGGTAGGTAGGGAGTAGCAGAGACCTGGGAACGGTGCTGAGCCCATAGGGGGTGAAAGAGTTTCATTCATGGAGCAGGGCCTGCCCAAGAACGGGGCTGAGCCCTGTGGTGGGGACCACCCCTCAACAGGGCTTTAGTCCAGTGGCAGCAGAAGGGATTCAGACCCTTGGTGGGTGACACGAGACAGGGGCTGAGCCGCACTGAGAGGACTGCCTGGAAGAAGAACGGCAGCCTGGGGGGGGTGCAGTGGTTGGGGCTACAGCATCAGTCAATAAGCTTCACCAACATGTTCTGGAAAGGCTGTAAGACCTCCCCACTTCGCTAGTGAGCACAGAGAGGGAAGACACCTCCCAGGCCAAACCAGGCCAACCTGAGTGTCCATCTGCCATCCCAACAGGACGGGTAATGCTAGTCCAGATTGATAATGAAGTGGCAGCCTTGGTGCCATCCCCTCTGGGCCCGGGTTGCTCCAGCTCTAGCTCCCCCTTCACGCCTGGGGGGCGGGGCTGCATCAGCAGGGAAGTGCTGCTGGGACTGAGTCCCCTCCACCATCCGAGACCCCCACTGTGTAACCGCTTATTCACTGCTATGTGTAACGTTGGCAGGCCACGGGGGCTGTCTGCTGGCAGCACCATGCAGTCCCCACCGGTCCAGTCTCTCCTCACACAGAACCTTTCAGGGGCTCTAATAATTTTCACTGCCTGGCTTGGAAATCACCCCATGCCAGGAAGATTTTTGGAACAGGGTGACCAAAAGTGAACACGGCCAGCAGTGCAGGGGAGGGCAACCTCTCAGCTTGCAGAATCAGATGCAAAGTAAGGTTCGCAATTAATTCAAGTGATTACTGCAAAATAAATTAGCTGGATTTTAAAAGTGTTGTTAGATGGGGCCTAAGCTACCGTGCTGGGAGCCACATGAAAGCAAGTAAATGGCCCCCCACTTCCCAAGCCGAGACCCCACACTCTCACCCTGTTCATTCAACCCCCCTCCCCCCAAGAAGAATAATAGAAATAACATTTATAAAGGAGCAAAGCTACCATTAAAATGGGTTAGAAGGATGGGAATGCAATTCAGGTACTCACTACAAGAGACAACACAAATATTTGAACTGTGATGAGACTTCATGCATTAATTGATTGAGACTTTTAAATCTTCAAAATGTGCCACATGCTCCTCACAGCTGTCTGTGGGACACTTGCAGCATTTTGCCCCATGTGCTGTAGCAGTGCAGAGAGGGAGGGGCTGCAGGGGCTGACGGGGAGAGACAAGGCAATTACAGCAGATGTACCTTTAAGAGCAGACAGGAAGCTGCCCTGCGCTCAGGCACGGGGTCAGAGGTGTAGGGAGGGTGTTATGCGCCTGGAGGTGAAGGCAAAATTGGTGCCCCCCCCCCTGCCAAATGGTGGGGCCCCAGACCTGGCACATAGCTGAGCTTGACCCTGGGAGGAGTTGGGGGAGCTTGTACCGCGTCTTCCCCAACCCCCTCCAGTTTGGGACTGGGTCCCGCACTAACCAACCCTTTGGCAGAGGTGGAGGGGGTCAGGCTGGGGGCAGACAGGCGGGGAGGAGGTAGCTCCAGCTGGTGGTGGCAGGCAGAGGAGGAGCTGGTGAGCAGAGGGATGACAGGTGGAGTGTAGGGGGACTATACAGGCACCTCACTAGTGTGGCACCCAGGGGCCACTTCCCCTTCCCCATCCCCTGTGCCCTCCTCACTACACCACTGTAAATAATCCACCTCTTAGAATATTTATTGTTTAATGTATTACTTATTTTATTAACTACAGACATATAAATTATATAGTTTTATGGTTTACATTCTGTTAAATATTTTTTTATCTTTAATTTGTTAATATCCCGTTCTCATTAGGTTCATGTATTTTACAAATTCTTAAATATGTAAGTTTTATAAAATATAAGAAGTTAATGTTATACAACCTAAATATAAATTTCATCACTATATTTCATTCAAGCATTTAAAACCACTGTTATAGCAAATGAGTAACACATTGCTTTAATGAATAAAAGTAAAAAAGATTTTGAGCATATCAAATGTATTGTACTAGAGAGGTAGCCGTGTTAGTCGAATCTTGGTAAAACAAAAAGAAAAAAAGTTATGTAGCACTTTAAAGACTAACAAGATACCTAAAAAATGTATTATAAGCAATCTGTAATGTTTCCTAACTGCCCATTTACTTACCTAATTAACCTAATTGTTTTTCACATTATCACACAGCAAAAAACTACACAAGAGTTATCAGTGTAAGAGATTAACTTACCTGTTAAAATAACATTCCGAAAAACTTTTAAATAAAACTAACACACAACACACACCCTCACTTTCTTGAAGGCACTTGAAGCAATACGTAGCCTAAGGCTGAGGATACCCTGCAAGCGTGGCTTTCTGTCTGCCATGAGGACTTTTCCCTTCAGGCTGCCATGAGATTCTATCCTTAAGTAAAGGAGAGAGGTCTCTCTGAGCCGCTCTGCCAAATTTCACACAAGCCATTCAACTGAAGCCATAGGGTATGTCTACACTACAAAGTTAATTCGAACTAACAGCCGTTAGTTCGAATTAACTTTGATAGGCGCTACACATACAAACCGCTAGTTCGAACTTAATTCGAACTAGCGGAGCACTTGATTCGAACTAGGTAAACCTCATTCTACGAGGACTAACGCCTAGTTCGACTATAGTTCGACTAAGGGCTGTGTAGCCACTTAATTCGAACTAGTGGGAGGCTAGTCCTCCCAGCTTGCCCTGGTGGCCACTCTGGGCACCACCAGGAAACTCGTCTGCCCCCTCCCGGCCCCGGAGCCCTTAAAGGGGCACGGTCTGGCTACGGTGCCCATGCCAGGTGCAAGCCTGCCAGCACCCAGCCAGCAGACCCTGCACCTGGCATGGCACGAGCCAGCCACCCGCTGCCACCCAGCCCTCCGCCTCTTCCCAGGACCAGGCTGGCGGCTCCCGGGAGCCTGCCTGGGTCGCAAGAGGCGGGCGCCCGCCTGGTCTAGTGCGGACATCGTGGACCTCATCGAGGTTTGGGGGGAAGCCTCCAACATCCACAGCTGGATAGCTGCCAGCCTGGCCACCCAGGAGCAGGTTTGCATGAAAATCAAGGTGGTCGAGTGAGACCTAGACTCTGAGCACTGATCTTAGAACATAAAAACGTAAGAATGGCCGTACTGGGTCAGACCAAAGGTCGATCTAGCCCAGTAGCCTGTCTGCCGACAGCGGCCAACATTAGGTACCCTGGAGGGGATGGACCGAAGACAATGACCAAGCCATTTGTCTCATGCCATCCATCTCCAGCCTTCCACAAACAGAGGCCAGGGACACCATTTCTACCCCCTGGCTAATACCACTCCATGGACCCAACCTCCATGTATTTATCTAACTTCTCTTTAAACTCTGTTATAGTTCTAGCCTTCACAGCCGCCTGCAGCAAGGAGTTCCACAGGTTGACTATTTGCTTTGTGAAGAAGAACTTTCTGTTATTAGTTTGAAGCCTGCTACCCATTCATTTCATTTGGTGTCCTCTAGTCCTTCTATTATGGGAACTAATGAAGAACTTTTCTTTATGCACCCTCTCCACACCACTCATGCTTTTATAGACCTCTATCATATCCCCCCTCAGGCTCCTCTTTTCTAAGCTGAAAAGTCCCAGTCTCTTTAGCCTCTCTTCATATGGGACCTGTTCCAAACCCCTGATCATTTTAGTTGCCCTCCCCTCTCCCACCCTCTCTCTTCCCCTCTCCCACCTCCTTTTCCCAGTCTTCCCAAGTTTTGCTCAATAAAGAGAGTTTCTATTTTTGAACACACGTGTCCTTTATTTTGTACATCAGGAAGGGGGAGCTAGGGAGGGGTAAGTGGAAGGAGGTGAGGGAGGAATGGGGTACAAGCCCCCGATGGGGAGGACTGGGGTGGCTCTGCGGGGTGGAAGCTCTCCTGCAGCCCCCCAATTACCCCCCCCAGATGGCAGCCTGCGGCAAGTGCAGCCAGGCTGATGGCCGAGTGCTGTGATGTGCTGAGTGTGGGCACTCAGGGCACTCCAAGACAGGACTGCTTTGCAAGCGGGGAACCCTGAGAACTGTCTGTCCGGGGTGGGGGTCGGGTCCCTTTAAGCACAGCCCTCGGCTAGCCTGAGACAGCAGCTCCACGCTCTTAAGTCCTAACCTGATGCCCTGCCGGCACTGCTTCCGGCCAGCCTTAACTTTGGTTCAGGGTCCACTCAGTGTGGACGTGCTAGTTCGAATTAGCAAAATGCTAATTCGAACTAGTTTTTAGGTCTAGATGCAGTAGTTCGAATTAGCTTAGTTCGAATTAACTAATTCGAATTAAGTTAGTTCGAATTAGTGCTGTAGTGTAGACATACCCATAGATATCAAGATTCAAGGCCAACTTTGCCTTGAGCAGACTGCCTCTCCAGGTGTTCACAAACACAACATCGAACATGTATAAGACTGTTAGTTGAGAAAGCCATGTTAATCCCAAATCTCTGCTATGACTGGGAGATGGAAAATCGGCAACAAAACGTGGGGTGATCTATCACATCAGTAATGCCAACTCCTTTAGAATTGAGGCTCTGATTATCCAGCACCAGCTGAGGTAGAGCAGGCACTGTGTGCACATCTGATACATTTTTACCAAAACCGCCTGCCCAACTCGCTAACGGAGAAAGGAAACAGGGAGGCAAAAAGGAATGGAATAGTACAGAACCTTTTTTATAAGCTTCAGAGGGGTAGCTGAGTTAGTCTGTAATAGGAAAAACTTAAAAAACAACAGAACAGTCTAGTAGTACTTTAAAGACTAACAAAACATGTAGATCAGAAGTAGGCAAAAGGGCCTCCATGGGTCGGATCCGGTCTGCGGAGGCCCTGCTGCTCCCCTGCCCCCAGGCCAATTAGGGCTTGGGGAGGGAGAGCACGTGAAGCTTTCTCTGCTCTGCCCCCACCCAGCGAGCAGCACATGGCACTTCCAAGCACCAGGTACTCCTCGCAAGGCAGGAGGAGGCTTCCCGTGCTCCCCCGCCCTCAAGCCTTGATTGGCCTGGGGTTGGGGGAGCGCACGAAGCCTCCTCCTGCCCTACCAGAGACATGGGTGCCTAGTGGGAAGGAGGAGGCAAAGGGGCTCCCCCACCCCAGACCAATCATGGTTTGGGTAGCTCCACCCCTTCTTGTTTAGTCCCTGCCCCTTCTGTGGTGACCCAGGGCTACTTCAAAAATTTTTGAAGTAGCCCCCGGGCAAAAATTATTGCCCTCTCTTTATGTAGATGGTATCATGAGCTTTCGTGGATGGAAGCGGGTTGTGCCCACAAAAGCTCATGATCCCACCTACATCAGGCATGTCAAACAGTCTTCTGGTGGGCTGCATGTGGCCCAGTCAAAATTTTTTGTGGCCTGCCACAAGATTTATAAAAGAATAAAGTGCAGCCCGCTGGCCGCTCGGCGCACATGGCCAAGTGCAGATCACGGCTGGCCGGGCTGCCCTGCACAGGCATCAAGTGCCTGCTCACAGCTGGCTGCTGTGCTCACACCTCCCCAGCGCCTGAGGAAGAAATGTGTGGTGGCGATGATACTGGCTCCGAGACCCAGGCATTAGGTATGGGAGGAGGGGCTGGGAGTGCCTGGGCCTGGGGGAGTGGTGGGGGATATTTTGTTAATGTTTTGGTTTTTATTTATCTATTTCCAAATAAAATCACAAAATGTATATTAATTTTATATCAAATATATGTCAATTTTTGCAATTGCACGAATAATTATATGTTTATGCAAAATCTCAAACTTACAAAGTATCTGAAATTTTCACAGAAGCCTGTTCTATTTGATTGACCATGGTCTATACTTGTTTATTTCAACAAAACAAGTTATGTATCATATAAAAAATTAAAAAGTACCTTAAATTTATATTTAAATTAAAAATTATTTTATGAGTAAATACAAATTTTATACATCAAATTATCGTACTATATTAAAACAAGACCTGAAAAATATTATAAAATATACCTAAAACATAATCTATAATATTAGATTATAACATATATTAATTATATTATAATTATAAAAATATTATAAAATATACCTAAAACATAATCTATAATAATAAATAATTACAACTTTCCAATGGACGTACATTTTCTTTCATGTCCTTGAAAGCTATCAGTTTTCATTTGTGGCCCTCAGTGGGCCCCCTAAATGAGCCCCCCCTCCCAGTGTCGGGAGTGCCACCCATCAAATCCTCCCCCTTCCCCCGAGCCAGGCACGGGAGGAACGGAACAGCTGGGTAAGGGATTCTAACCTTTACAGTGGCCGCTGCTGCCACCCAGCCCTGCTGCCTCAGCTCACAGCGTGTAGAGAGCCAGGAGCACTTAGCCAACTCCTGGTCTCTGTTCAAAAGCATCACGTGGGCCAGAGCAACGTGCGCTTCGCTCCCAGCCCAGCCCGGCACCCACCCTGGCATGGCACCCGGGGGCAAATGCCCCCCCCCGCCCTCCCTTCTCTATGCCTCTGCATGGGGTCTCTCTGAAAAGGCAAATAAAAACTCTTCTCCACCACTTTGTGTCCCCCTGTCACGTTATTGAATTCTAAAGATCATTGCTGCACCCATGGGGTGGGGGGAGTGTTTGCCCCAAAAAAGCTGTACAAAGGGGGTCATGTAAGGTGTTGAATGAAAGCTTATGTTCTGCTGATTCTGTATATGCTACTCATGTACTTGTATAATGTCTGTATGTGGAATATGTACTCTGTGTTGATGCTGGAAAATGCTCTGTCTGAGGCAGAGTAATGGGCCAGGAATGTTTGTTCAATGGCTATGCTGATGAGCGGGGCTCCGGGGACAATAGATCTCTAAGTGCCAAAGACACACCTGGGGAATGAATCTGGATGCCTGCAGACTAGCCAGAATAATGATTGCTGGCTTGGGACACAAGGATAGGCCACTGACCATGTGACCTGCTGCAGCTTGGAAGATGTCAGGAGAGGTATATAAATGCCATGTGGCACCCTCCATCTTGTCTTGAGTTCAGCTCCTGATCCCAGATGCAGCCTTGCAGGGAACAACAAGCCAGGAAGGATTGCGGACCCATCCTGACATAGGATGTACACCAGAGACTTTTAAGCCAGCAGTTTGTAACATCTCTGCTACGAGCCTGCATTGAGAACTTGATGATTCGATGCGTGTAATGTATTATCCTTAACAACCTTACTCTCGTGCTTTTCTTTCTTTTAGTAATAAACCTTTAGATTTTAGATTCTAAAAGATTGGCTCAGCGTGCTCTTGTGGGTAAGATCCAGAGTATAAATTAATTGGGATCTGTGGCTGGTTTTTTGGGACTGGAAGAACCCATTCGGGGAAGGTAAGATTGGGTTCTATAACCCCTCACCTGATTGGGGCACAGGGAGAGCTGGGGTGCCAGAGGGGTTTTGCTCATGAGGCTTCTGGCTGGCCAGATGGGCAGCTGAAGTGATCGGTGTGACTGGTTTGTGACCTATTTGGGAAGGGCCTCCAGTCAGGGGCTGTAAGGAGCTCCGAATTTGAGCAATTCGCCCTGAGTGGACGCCCTCAGCTGTGCCCAGACCCGGCCCGGTCCATCACACTCCCCATCCCTAGATTTGCACACTTGGCAGGGGGGCTCTCCCTCTGGGTAACAGTTACCCCATTTGCCCCACCCTGTGTGGGGCAAAACCCCTATACAGGGACTGGCACCGTCTCACCCCAACTCCAATCCCCCCGCCTGATTTTTTCCTTCCAGCCCCCGCTGTGCCACACCAGAAAGTTAGTTGACCACTCCAGGCTGGTAAATTTCTGCCCCCCTGCTCACATCCTGCTGCAATTTGCCCCGAGCCCTCTTTAATGATGGTAGCCGGGGAGCAACATCAGAAACCATGTAAGGGCAGAGTGACGGCAGCACAGCAACAGCAGCTCTGACTGAGCATGCTCAGTTCCAGTGCACATACTTAGGTATGGAATTGTGATAGGCAGTTGTTTCCAACGCTACACATGGGGTGGCAGCAGCCCCTGTCCAGGGTAGGGGGCGTGAGCTCCCAGACCTGATGCAAGCCAGAACTGAGCCAGGCTGCCTGCCCACCTGGCTCCTAATACACTTAAAATGCAGAGCCACAGCAGGGTAGGTCCTGGACCTAGCACAAGCCGGGACTGAGCTGGTACAAAAGGTGTACTAGCGGGGGAAAGATATGTGTGTAGTCCATAGCATCAGCCAATAAGCTTTGCTTATTAATTAATTGGTTCATTGACTATACTACTATGGGGGAAGGGGACATGTCTGACTTTTTTTGGACTCACTTATGGGTGGCTCCTAACTGATTTTTTGTGGGCAGCAGCCCTCAATCCAAAAAAGGTTCCCCACCCCTGCTTTAAACACCTGGGGCATCCCTATACCTCAACAGCCATTTGAACCTTGCTCACTTGTTCTTTAAACTCACTGTGGCAGTGTATGCACTCCCCCTCGCTGGGATGGCTGTATTCCAGGGTGCATGCACCACCTCCTTGGCCACAAGGTAGTTGGTCGTCGCTATAATCCACAAAATAACCCATAGTCTGGGAAACCCCCCCAGTCCATAAGTACCCTGTTCACCGGGTAGCATGGCCTAATGGCCCAAGTCAATAAGGAACCCTCAAGTCAGGGTAGTATGGTCCCTGACCGGAGTCAACAAGGAGCCCCCAGTTCAGAGCAGTAGGACACACTGACCAGCATCAGTGAGGAGCCCTCAGTTCAGGGCAGTAGGGACCCCTAGCCAGAGTCAATAAGGTTGGGGCTAACACCTTGGGAGCATGCCCAGTCTGGGAGAGGGGGCTGGACTTCCTCCACCCATAGGGTTTTAATCCCACCTGTTAACAGTGCAGGGTATGCCCACCCCCACACTCACCTTTCCAAGAAGGTAGCGTTTCCTCAGCAAGAAGGGGTGGGGAGATGGCTCAGCAGCACTCTTCCCTGACCGAGTCAGGCTCAGACCTACCCAGAGTTCACTTCCCAAGGGGACTTCCACATTTCATAGGAACCAGCCTATTCCCATCCAACCTTTCATCCCAAACACATCAGGACAACAGGGAAGCCTCCTTCCCACGCGTGACATGAGGCGAGCCTGGGCTTTCTATTTGGACAAGACAGGAACTTTTAGAAAATCTCAGACTCTTTCTGTGCATTGCAGAGAAAGGCCCAGTCAGTTCCACTCAGAGACTGACCAAATGGGATTTACACTGTTTCAGATTCATCCCAAACTTCAGTGTGTGCCCGTCCTATGGGACTGGTCTTCTCTTCCGTCACCTTCCCCAAATGTCTATATTAAAGAAAACTTTTCCTAAGGGAAGACAGTGACATAATCATGTGACTCATTCTGCAAACCACCGCCCCTATCTCTCTCCCTTCTTCAATCCTGGCTGCTAATAACCCAGCAGGGATCTGCAGCCTGTTGCTCCGGAGCAGCAGCAGCACTGAAGGTAAGAAGCTGCTGCTGGTGGGCTTGTGGGGACGGAGCCAAAATGTGTCTGTTAGTATTGGTTATAAGACTGTAAGTATGAGGTGTGATGATTCGATGTAGAATGACTTCCTTATAAGTTCTGTCTGCTTCTATTTCACCCCCTCTCATGATTAGGTACAGTTTCCTGTAAGATCTTGCTTCCTGTTGGCTTTACAAATGAAGTTGTACCCTTGTCTGTGTGCGAGATCCCTCTCTTTCTGCTGCTCCTTTCGTGACTATTCATCTTGTCTGAAACGCTGCACAAGTGTGTGGGGTGAGTGTGTGTGTGGGGGGGGGTGAGTGTGACAGCGTCACAGAGGCCCCCGTGATCAAGGAGTGGGGAATCTTCAAGATAAGGAGGAAACAGCCCTTGGCTGTGTCTACATTGGCACCCCTTTCTGGAAAAGGGATGCAAATTAGACACAGCGCAATTGCAAATCCGCGGGGGATTTAAATATCCCCCGCGGCATTTATGAACATAACTGCCGCTTTTTCCGGCTCGGGCTTTGCGGAAAAAGCGCCAGTCTAAACGGGATCTTGTGGAAAATAAACCCTTTTCCGGAAGATCCCTTATTCCTCTTAAAATCAGGAATAAGGAATCTTCCGGAAAAGGGTTTATTTTCCGCAAGATCCGCGTCTAGACTTGCGCTTTTCTCCGGCAAAACCCCGAGCCGGAAAAAAGCGGCAGCCATGTTGATGCAAATGCCGCGGGGGATATTTAAATCCCACGCGGATTTTGCAATTCCGAAGTGTCTCATTAGCATCCCTTTTCCGGAAAGGGGTGCCAACGTAGACACAGCCCTTGTGTCTGAAAAAAATCCTTTGTGTTTCTTATAAGCATAACAGGGAGAGGGAAGGAAAAAACAATATTGGGGGGAGGGGGGGAGGGAAAGCTCCTGCAAGTGTTTTGTGGACTGCTAAATTGCAAACTGCAGGCGGAGTTTCTACCCCTCCCCGCAGGACGGGGCGATGCGGAGCCGGAAGCTGAGTGTCTGAGGCAGTGGCTGGCTGGAACCCAAGAGGATCGTGCCGCGCAGCCCCCCATGTCCGAGTCTCGCCGCGGGCAGAGGCGCCTTTCCCGGAGCACGCGGGTAAGAGGCCACCGAACACAAGGGGTGGGAGAGAGACTCGAGAGTGTCTCAGTCCCCAGCTGTCGGGCCTCACACCGCGGTGAGTTCCCATCGTTAGGCGGCGATGATTTCCCCCCTCCCCCCGGCAGGAAACAGCGCTGGTTATGGCGGCCCCCCTCCGGGCTGCTAGCTTCTGTTGGGGGGGTGTCTCTTCCCCCCTCGTGGGTGCCAGTCACTCGTGGGCCCACCCGGTGGGGTTTCAGGAGAAGATCCGATCTCTGAAGGGGCGGAGGGGGGGGATGGGATGGTAATGGAGCAGGTAATTGAGGAATTCATCTGCAAAGCCCTGGACGATAAGAAGGTGACAGGTAACAGCCAGCAGAGATCATATACGTAGTAACCCAATGTCTGATTCTGTAACGCTGAAATGCTCTTGCCTCTGGGACGCGCTGTTGCCTCCTGGCTGTTGCGTCTGGGCGGTGCTGTACCTTGAGTCAGGTCCTTCGCCTCCGGACCTGGCGCTCTGCTGACTTCTGCGCCGCTCAGCTGGCCGTCGCGGGGGAGCAAGCGGTGCAAGCGGCTGTGCAGTCCCCATGTAGCGTGGGGGAAAACTTCCTGCCTGTCAGGGTGGTTAAACACTGGAATAAGTTGCCTAGGGAGGTTATTGATCCCTGGAGATATTTAAGAGCAGGTGGACAGACACCTGTCAAGGATGAGTTAGATCATAGGTTCCCAAACTGGAGGGGGGGGGGGAGGAAGAGATTCCAGGGAGGGGGGTGAGGTGACCCAGCCCCCTCCCCTCACCCCCCGGCCAAGAAAGAGCCTGGTCCATCTGGTAAAAAAAATTCTGAAAATACCATGTGAAATGTCTGGTATTTTCTGTTTTTCCTGGCTTGGGTGTTCGCTGGAATACATGCCTTTGTTTTACACAGGTCCTGGGGTTTAAGGGGCCTTGACTGTTTTACGGACCTAGTCAGTTCCTTTTTTTTTTTTTTTTTTTTAAAGCGGGAGAGCGTGAGGGTTTCTCAAAAATCAAAAGGGGGGGGGGGGCGTGATGCCGAAAAGTTTGGGAACCACTGATCTAGATGGTGCTGGGTCCTGCCCCTAGGACAGGGGACTGGACTCTGTGACCTCTCGAGATCCCATCTAATGCCAGTGTTCTGTGATTTAAGGGGGTTTAATCACCCTGGTACCACTTCTGGTTGGGGTGGGGCTGCTGGGCTGGGACCGAGACGCCCCAAATCCTCCTTCCCCCACCCTTGACCTGTCCCATCTCAGCTTCCAACTTGGCCGTGGGGTCTGAAGCAGGAAGGGAGTCGAGGCCAGGACCTGCCCAGCTGGAGCTTTGCTGCTGCTTCTGCATCAGCCCCATCACACAGAGAAGAACTGAGCCTGGCTGAGAGACCATGGGGCCAGAAGCAGAGGGAGATGCTGAGAGCAAAGTGACACTGCAGGAGCATGGTGAGGGCCGTGAATACTTGGAGTGGCAGTGAGCTGGTAATCGGGGGTGGGGTGGGGGGCAGGTGTCTGTGCCTGAGAATGGGCTGGAGAGAGACAAAGACTGGCCGGGGGAGAGGGGGGAGAGCAGGCTCCCAGTGGCAGCAACAATTTCCCAACCCCTGTCTGTGGGCAGCAGGGGCTGGGTCCCCCCGTTGCTTTTAAGGCCCTGATCCCTGGCTCCCACTGTCTGGCTGGCGCACACAGCGCTGGGCGTGTGGCTGGGCCGGGGCCGTTTGGGCTTGTGGGTCAGACTCCCTGTGACAGCCCGGCTCCTCTCAGCCTGGTTCCTTCTCCCCCTTCATCCATGGTGCCCGGGTGAGACCCTGTGTGCGGGGACAGGTGCTGGGTGGGGGGGCTCCTGCCACCAGAACATGCGGGTCCTTATCTCTGTGCCCTGAGCTCACTGGCCTGGTGCCAGCCTGGCTGGCAGTGCTGAGCGGAGGGGTGGGGGGGAGGGGCTGTTCTGCAAACCCAAGCCTGCCTGAGCCCAGAGCGTCTGATGGGAGGTGCAAGGGACAGAACAGGGCAAGTTCTAGGGCAGCCCCAGACTGGCGCTGTCAATGGCCCTGCCTGATGGGTCCCTCTGTTTCAGGGCCTCGCGGTAACTGCAACAAATGTACAGTTGCCCTGGGAGTTGCCACAGTCGCATTCTTAGGTCTCATCATCACTGTTATTGTCCAGGCAGGTGAGTTCTCAGCCCTCCCTGCCCCCCTGCAAGTCCCACCCCCTGGAGCTGCCCCAGTCACAGCGTCTCCTCCTGGCCTGTCTGGCTCCTGCCCCGGAACAGGGGGGCTCCTGGGAAATGTCCATCCATCCCTGTTCACAGCCAGTGTGGGCCTCTTTGAACAGGTGCTGCTTGGTGGGAGCAGCCCCTGTCCATGTGGGAGACCAGCTCCCTGCTGGGACCCCTGCAGACAAGGGGCTGACTTACAGCAGCCTCCCCTCTCCCGCCCGCTGCTCTTACTAGAGGTAGCAGGAGTGGGGGCAGGTGGCACCACAGAGACAGTGCTGGTAGGAATGGAGTGCTAAGCTGGCTCCCCCAGCACTGGCTCCAGTTTCCCCTGACCCCTCTTGCTGCCTGTCATAATGAAGCAGCAAAGGGCGGGGGAGGGGAGCGAGTAAGCTTATGCTTACTGGTAGTCGACTCCTTGCTAACATCCTTAACCTGGGAAGCGCAGGGCCCCGCAGCGCTAGTGACTCCCCTGACCGTGCCGGGAGTGGTTGTCCCCCGTGAATGGGAACCGGGCTGTGTCTGCCATTGGTCTGGGAAAGGGGGATGGGGAGGCTGTGAGACTGTTGGGGGTGGAGTGTATCTGTTGCCTGGGGTCTGATCATTGGGCCCCTGGAGGGTCGAGCAGCTGGCAGAGGGAGGCGTGTCCAGAGGTCTGTCTGCACTGTGCATGCTCCATGACAGTGTGGTGATGGAGTTGACTTGGTGCCAACTGCTAAGGCAGATGCGTGGCAGTGGTGCAGAACGGGACCTGTCCGAGTGCAGTCACTGCAGTCAGTGACCGGAGCAGGACAGGCAGCTTCAGGACACCTGTGCCAGGGATCTGCACTGACGTAACTAGGGCTGGTAGTGAGTATGGATTAGAGTAGCTTGAGAGACAACAAGTGTGTGTGTGGAGGGGGACAGGAACTGGTGCTGGGGGGAGCCCACTTAAAATCTGGGTCCCCCCAGCACAGGGGCTGGGCCCCCCAATGGACAGTGGCTGCTGCTGCCAAGAAATCCATGTTCACTGTGGCCCGGGCTGGCTACGGACAGGGGCAGTCCTGGCTCACACTGGTCTGGGACTCTGCGCCTCTGTGTTCTTAAATGTACTTAGAGTCTGGCGGCTCTTATTCCACTGAAAAACCAGAGCTGCAGCGCAGGTGGCTCCCGGAGCTGGCGCAAGCTGGCTTCTGGAGCTACTCCTACTGCAGCTCTGTAGAGCCGGCCTATCAACTAATCATACAGTTGATGCAAATTGTATCAACTACACCAGTGTTTCTCAACCCCTTTTTTTTTTTTTTTATAAACTACCCCTTTAAAAAAATTATAAGTACCCCTTTTTTAAAAAGAATAAAATTAGAAGTATTAGTACCTATAGTTTTCAGACCCACACAATTTTTTTCTACCATTGCAACATATTTGCTTAAACAATTTAATTGTAGCTGGGCAGGCAATGAAATTTTTGGGTGTAAAAAGTACAAAGATAATAAAACGCTGTAAAACTTAAAACAAAAATTCAGTTTTCTCCAAATTTCAGTTTTGTTGACGTACCCTCCAGACTTCTCTTGAGTACCCCTAAGGGTACTGGTACCACTGGTTGAGAAACACTGAACTACAAAATTAGTCAAATAACTGCAGTTTAACATCCTTAGATGTAACTGCCTCCCCATCCTTACACCACTGTCAGAGGATCCCACTGCTGCTCTCATGGCCCTGAAGGGGTGTTACTGCAGGAAGCATGGCCAGGGAGTTCCCTTCTAGCTGCTGTGTCTGGGGGCAGAAGTGTGTCTACATGAGAACAACGAGGAGTCCTGTGGTACCTTAGAGACTAACAGATTTATTTAAGCATAAGCTTTTGAGAGAGAGAGAGAGAGAGAGAGAGAGAGAGAGAGAGCTGCCACCCTAGTTCGAACTAGGGTGGCTAATGTAGGCATTTGAACTTGCAAATGAAGCCCGGGATTTAAATATCCCAGGCTTCATTTGCATGTTTCAGTGAGCGCCATTTTAAATGCCTGTAGTTCAACTACCTGCCCGCGGCTATACACGGCGCGGACGAGGTAGTTCAAATTAAAGCTTCTAATTCGAACTACCATTAAACTTCCTTGCAGGAGGAATAACGGTAGTTCGAATTAGGAGGTTTAATTCGAACTACCTAGTCTGTGCAGCCGTGGGCAGGTAGTTCGAACTATGGGGCATTTAAAAATGGTGCCCGCCTGGGAACATGCAAATGAAGCCCGGGATATTTAAATCCCGGGCTTCACTTGCAAGTTTGAATGCCTACATTAGCCACTCTAGTTTGAACTAGGGTGGCAGTGTAGACATACCCAGAGTGAGAGAGAGAGAGTGTGTGTGTATAATAAAAATATGTATGTTCTACCAAAAAACCTTCAAAACTAGATTATAAAGAGAAACCGCAGAACCGCAATTCATTTGCAATTTCAATACAATCCAGTTAGGACAGAATGATGATTTAAATTGGTTATCTTACTATAAAGACTATTTCCTCTCTTGGTAGTTTTACCTCCCCATCAGCTGCTGTGAATGAGCCAACTTATACACCCCTGTCCTCTGGAAAAACTTAAATAACTAGTCCTGCAGCACCTTAGAGACTAACAAAACATGTAGATGGGATCATAAGCTTTCATGGGCACCATCCGAGAAGTGGGTTGTGCCCACAACAGCTCATGAGAGCCTCTAAGGTGCTTCAGGACTGTCCATTGTTTTTTAAAGCTTTTTCAGTTGCTTTCATCTGTTATTCCCCTTTTTGTCACACATTCAACAGAGCGATACCTTTGTGCCTGGGCTGCTCTGAGCTGTCCCTGCCCCCGGGCTGGGCGTGTCCCTTCCCACCCAGCAAACGTCTCCCACCAGGCATCTTCCTCACCCTGTATCTGGCTGCGCTGGGAGCTCCGGGCAGCGGGCGCTTGGCCTGGCAAAGGGCAGGGAGTTTGTTCCCACCTGCCCCTCAGCCCCCTCCTGGGCAGCCCAGCACAGAGCAGGTGAGGGGAGTGGCCCAGGCGAGCAGAGCTCCTCGGGGAACTGGCCTGGCCAACCCTGCTGAACCCGCCTCTTACCCAGCGTCACTCTCCTGCCTGCTGCCGGCCCTGACCACGGCCCCCTCCCCCTGCCGCCCCCTGCCCTGCCCACCTCCTACTCTGACCCACAGCCTGGGGGGCTTAGACACACGAGCCCTTGGTCATCTGCTTCCCTGTTGAACATGAACTGAGACAGTGGCCCAGTGAGACCAGAGACAGGTAATCCCCTTGGGGGCTGGATTCCCAGCATCCCCCTGGCTCCTTCATGTCCCCTCTTCCTGCCCTCCCCTGCACTGCCAAGGTCAGAGGAGTCTCAGCAACCTGGGGCACCGGGATCATTTCTTCCCATTCATGGGCAGGTCCCCTCACCCCACCTGTTCCTGTCTCATTTCAGTGTCGTTATGTGGGCGCTCCTCAGTTGTGCTGGGCCCCTGGTGCCCAGACACCTGGGTGGGATACCAAGGGAAATGCTTCTATTTCTCCGAGGGCGAAGGGAACTGGACCTACAGCCGGAGCAACTGCTCTGCCCTGGGGGCCTCCCTGGCTGGGATTGACACCCTGCAGGAAATGGTGAGAGACTCGTCGCACTGGCCTGGCCTGGGCTCTGCCCTGCTGGTGAGGAGCAGCCCAGAGCCAATGGACTTTCCAGCCGCTGAATGCCCAGCCTGGCTGGGCCCAGGGCCCCTAAGGTGTCAGTGATCAGGGAGATCAGCCACTGTCAGGCCTCTCAGCAGGAGACGCCCCTCTGGGGCTGGGCTGGCCCTGGTGTCTCCTGGGCTGCCTGGGGCTGGAGGGGGCTGAGACCCCAGCACGGCTGGAAGAGCCAGTGCCCCTGGGTAGGGGAAGGAGCAGCCAGCTGAGGGTGGGGGAGGGGTCCTCTTAGGCCTGGCCCCTCCCAGCATCCCCTGTGCTGATCAGCTGGGCTCTTCCCTTCCCTTCCCTTCCCCGGGGAGGGCTGGAGGGAGCCCAGCTGCCCTGTCAGGTGAGGGTTTCACACAGAGCCTGGCCCGTCATGGGAGGTTGGGGGAGCTTGGACCCAGCAGTTCCCAAGAGTAGCCCCAGCCCTGGGGAGGTTGGGGTGGGGGGAGCTGGGTTTGGCGGGGGAAGGTTAATACTGAATTACCCAGCGCTGGGCAAGGGGAAGGGGCAAATCCCCAGCCACCCCCTGGGAACACTCAGACCCCTCTGTGTGCCCCTGGGATTCCCTGCCCAGAGCCGGGGAGCAGCAGGGTCGAGCCCTGACACCCCTTCCCCCTCCCACTGTTCTAGGATTTCTTGCTGCGCTACAAAGGCAAATTCGATCACTGGATCGGCCTCCAGAGGGACTCAGGGCAGCCCTGGAAATGGACCAACGGCACCGAATTCAATGACCTGTGAGTCTTTGCCCCCCTCCCCTCTCTGTGAGCTCCCTGGGCTTTGGTTCCCTGGTGTGTGAGGTACCCAGTTCAGGCCGAGCCGCCAGCTGGTGCTGTGGGAGCAGCCCGAGAGCACTCGGGGTGTGTGTGCTCGGGGTGATAGTGACGGGTGCCAGCCAGTGTCTCCTGCTTGGTGATGGGCCAAAGCCTCCTCGTCTGTCTGACTCTAACCAGGCATCAACATGGAAAGGGCTGGATAGTGTTAAATTCTGGGTGCCTGAGAGTCTGATTTCAGTGGGAGCTGGGTGGGTTCAAATACCCAACCCCCACCTGAGCTGATCGCAGGGTGTGAATCCTAGAATGGCAGATTAGGCCTCACTGCTGGGGTGGGGATGGGGTGTGAAAATCTCACCTCAAGCTGCACCATGAAATCTCTAGATAGAAATTCCCTGCTTGACCCCCCGAGAGCACAGCAGTAGGGAAGTGCCACCAACCTCCCCATGCTGGTCAGGTGTGTGATTGTGAGAAGCCCAGCGAGATGAGAGAGGCTACAAAGGCAGAAACCCCATAATAATACTGGAGGGTTTCAGCTCTCCCCCGTGTTGCCTGGGTACGTGTCACTTCAGGAGGGAGTTCTGAAGGAACTCGGCAATGAAATTGCAGCAGTGCTTACAGTGTGTAACCCGGTGCTCACATTTACCTCTGCACCATGTGACTGCAACTTCAATGCCAGGCAAACAGTGGTAATGACCAGAATTAACAGACACAATTGCAAGTGAAAACACTCAGCTCAAAGCAAGTTACTAAGACAAAGCAAAACACGCCAGCTAATCCTAATACACAAAGAAACATGCTCCATGCAAATTCTTATCCCAGTAGTTGTTCTGCTCGTCCCTTTCACAAGTTAAGCAGCCTCCTCTCTATTGGGCCTGATTATTCCCCCTGTTCAGTCTTAGATAAGCGGGAGAGGTGGGCACATGGCAGGAGGCCCCCACTCACCACCCACGATGCTCTGGGTTACCTCCTTGCCATCCCAACCGAGCTCTGCTGGCAGGGTGCTGGTGGCTCCCTGCCTGCTCCCTCAGCCATGTGATCAGGCGGGCGGGGCCTGGGTTAGCCTGTCTCTGGGACACGTCGTAGCCCACCGAGAGCCAGAGGCTGGAGGTCTGGGGGTGGGGAGATCCCAGCCTGCCCAGAGTGGTGCTGGGCCTCCTCCCAGCCCAGCTCCTGGCTGCTGAGTAGCCAGGATGGGACCATGGGGGAGAGTTTGCCTGTGGGCTGGGATCCCGCCCTGTGCCCAGGTGGGTCGTGCTGGGTCCAGCTCTGGCAGAAGCTGGGTGTGAGCAGCTGGGTCACACCACGGCCCCAGGGTCTGTGCTGCTGCCGTTTAGCCCCAGCCTCTCCAGCGCAGCCTGGCCTGCCGGGTGCCCAGCCGGAGAGCTGATGTCAAGTGCCAGAGGAGCCCTGGCCCCAGCTCTTCTGTGCGGTGTCACTGCTGCTCCCCTGGATCCCATGCCCAGGGCAGTTTGGGTGCTGGGGCAGCTGGGTGGGGAGCAGGAACTGGGGTTAAAACATCCCCTTGGCGTAAATGCTCCAGGGAGGCCAGTTCCTCTTAGACCCTCGCCTGGCCCCACTGCTCCCTGTGGAACTGTCCCCTTCAGCTGGGAGGCAGGACTGGCGCCTGCTGCTGGTGCAGGAAGGGATCTGAGGGGCTGGGAATGTGTGAGTGTCGCCCCCTGTCTGTGAGCGATGGGAAACACCCAGCTCCTGCCTCACACCTGCTCCCTGGCTTCTGCCTTGCAGGTTCGGGATCGGAGGAGATGGTGACTGCGCGTATCTGAATGAGAACAGGGTCAGCAGCCTGCGATGCGCCAGCGAGGGACACTGGATCTGCAGCAAGACAGATGCATTTACAGCAGCAAAGGAGACCCCAGCGGGAGGAGGCTCGTAACAGGAGTGTTGGACAATTGGCCCTGGGAAAGCTGGACTGGTCTTTCTTCAGCATCACACCTGAGCCTTTCCAGAGTGTCAGGGGCTGCTCTGAGCCTCTCTGGGTGAAAACCAGAAAAGCCATTTGCACATTTTGGCCTCTCCCCATGGCTGCCTGTTTTCCCTGCCAGTAGAACTGCTCAGATCGGCCTTTCCCACCTAGCTCACCCGGCGCAGGGAGTTGGGATCGTCCCTGAGCCGAGAGCCACAGCACCAGCCTCCGCTTTGCCTGCCCGAGCGCCCCCTGCAGAAGCTTTTTGCTTCCGAGAACTCTCAGTGGAGCCTTTTAAAATACTCACCATTCCCATTCCATAGAGCAGGACAGTGCTGAGTGGGACATGGCGCTTCCCTCCCCTCCAACATGGTTTTCAACATGAATTTTTCTGGGTCATTTGGAATTGTTGAGGACCCAGCTGATTTTTAAAGTTAGTAGCTTAAGCCGCCAATGTCTGGTTTGGGGCTTCTATAAAAATGAGCCTGAAACCGTTAAACTGGTTTTAACTATTGTGGCAGACCAAAGGCTGGGGGCTGCAGGGGGTTGGTGGAGGGTGGGTACAGGGGTAGCTGGGTTCCTGTTCCCTGCATCGGCTGCCAGAGACGGCTGCTCAGCAATCAAGACAGGCAGGCACCTGAGACTCATTCAGTTCCTGGAACATTTTCCCCTGGTGGCGAGGCAATGCCTGCGAGTTCATTCCCACACCGACGGGAACATCATTCAGATTTGGGAATGAGCAGAGAATTTGCGGTGCAGCTTCAAACCCAAATGGGTAAATAGGTGGGTGCTACTTGCCCCAAACCCCCAGCGCTATCACTGCTACTGTCAGGATGATGTTCCTAGCCCATCCAGCCCCTACAGCAATGTGATGCCACTGGGGACATGGAGGGGAACCTATAAGAGATGTTGTTTGGAGAAACTCCATCAGCCCCCAGGCCATGTACACTGGCACTTCACTAACTTTCTGGCTCAGACAAAAAACAGGACTATGTAGCACTTTAAAGACTAACAAGATGGTTTATTAGGTGATGAGCTTTCGTGGGCCAGACCCACTTCCTCAGATCAAATAGTGGAAGAAAATTGTCACAACCATATATACCAAAGGATACAATTTAAAAAAATGAACACATATGAAAAGGACAAATCAAATTTCAGAACAGAAGGGGATGGGGAGGTAAATGTCTGTGAGCTAATGATATTAGAGGTGATAATTGGGGAAGCTATCTTTGTAATGGGTAAGATAATTAGAGTCTTTATTCAAACTTAGGCGTAAAGTGTCGAATTTAAGCATTAGCTCACAGACATTTACCTCCCCCCCCCATCCCCCTTCTGTTCTGAAATTTGATTTGTCCTTTTCATATGTGTTCGTTTTTTTAATTGTATGCTTTGGTATATATGGTTGTGACAATTTTCTTCCACTATTTGATCTGAGGAAGTGGGTCTGGCCCACGAAAGCTCATCACCTAATAAACCATCTTGTTAGTCTTTAAAGTACTACATGGTCCTGGTTTTTGTTTCAGCTACACCAGACTAACACGGCTACATTTCTATCACTTTTCTGGCTCAGGAGTGTGAATAAACGCACCCACCCTCTTTCCCTGCAGTGCAGGAAGTTCCAGCGCTGTAAAGCGCCAGTGTGCAGCAGGCTACAGAACTGGGAGCGCTACAGAGGTAGTTCACCCAGAGCTCTCCGCCTGCACTCGTGCCAGGGCCGTGGCAGCGCCTTACACTGCTAAGTGCACACAAAGCCCCAGTGTGAGAATTAGCAATGATGCTTGTTCTTCCCCAGCACTCACTGCAGCCTCCTGCCAAGGGACGTCCCCACCTCTGCATAGACCCCTGGAGCAGGGCTGGGCAAAACCCTTTCAGCGGGCCCCCTTTCTGATGGTCTTGGAGCAGCACAACACGTGTTCTCTACTTAAAGGGTCAGGGTGTGGTGTCTGGATCCAGCAGATCCCATGTGCAGGGTGAGGCTTTTGCAGCATTTTTAGGCCGATGGGCAGATTTCCCCTGTGGGACAAGGAGATGATTCTTTTGTTGTCGATTTTGACAATTTGGGGGCCAAAGTTGGGGGAGTTCTTTTGTATTAAAACTATTTTGTGGTGCCCAGAGCACACTGAGCACTTGATTCACCTGGGGAGCCCACCGAGCAGCCATCCTATGGCAGGTCCCCACCGCACACAGCCTGGTCCCTCGTACGGGGAGCCCCTTCCCGACTCAGCCAGCAGGAAGCATCACGAGCAAAACCTCCCCGACACCTCAGCTCTCCCTGTGCCCCAGTCAGCCCCAGACCTACATACAGGTGAGGGGTTATAGAACCCAAACTCACCTAACCCGAATGGGTTCTCCCAGTCCCAAAGAACCAGCCACAAATCCCCGTCAATTTACACTCTGGATCTTACCTACAAGAGCCCGCTGGGCGAGTCCTTCAGAATCTAAAGGTTTTTTAATAGAAAAAGGTGGAGAGTGAGGTTGTTAAGGAGAATACATTACATGCACCAGTCACCCAGTTCTCCATGCAGGCTCTTAGCAGAGATGTTACAAACTACTAGCTTAGAAGTCTCTGGTGTACATCCTATGTCAGGATGGGTCCGCAATCCTTCCCGGCTCGATGTTCCTCGCAAGGCTGCGTCTGGGATCAGTAGTGGAATTGAAGACCAGATGGAGTCCACCTCATGGCACGTTATATCCATCCCTGGTACCTTCCAAGCTGGAGTGGGTCACATGGCCCAGTGATCTACCCCTGTGTTCCGTGTCAGCAGCCATTAGATACTGGCTGGTTTGCAGGTTTCCAGATGCATCCCTCATGTGGGTATTGGGCACCTTGAGAGCCATTGTCCTTGGGGTCCTGCTAGTTAGCATAGGCATTCATTGGACATTCCTTCCTTACAGCAGGCAGTCCAGGTCATTGCTGTGTCTCAGACAGAGAGCATTCACAGTACCTGCCCAGAGTCCATATTCATGTGGAGTCCATATTCATAACTCCACATACAGACATCACACAAGTACATTAGTAGCATACATAGAATCCGTAGGACATAAGCTTTCATTTTACACCTCACACGGCCCCCTTTGTACAGATTTTGGGGCAAACACCCACTCCCCCATGGGTGCAGCAGTGATCTGGCTGCTTCCCTTAAAATCCAATAAGGTGACAAAGCTACTCAGCTTTGTAGGGCCACAATGATACTCACCACATGCTGAGGGCCGCAACTTAAGTGTGGTTGCATAGACATGCAAATAGCTTCTTTCACACTGATGAGCATAAATGCAAAGATTAGATCAAGACTACACAACATGCAGGCCCCATTTAAGTCAGTTCTGCTGATATTAATACAATGCAATATTGGCCCCATTTTCACCCATGTGACAGCACTTTTATGCGCAATGACAGTCCAGGGATTTACCTATTAAAACACACATCAACAAAGGACCATTATATTGGCTACTTTTTTGTTTTGGCTTCCCAACCGTCCAGGAATTGAACTACTAAAACACAGATCAACCCAAACTGCACCGTGGGCCGCAAACAAACGGTCCATGCGGGCCGCATATTGAGTAGCCCTGATTCAAGACGGCGATTGATCCTGCCATGAGGGCAGGGGACTGGACTCGATGACCTCTCGAGGTCCCTTCCAGCTCTAGTGTTCTGTGATTTTATATTAAATAGAATTTAAGGTGCTACGGGATCTCTCCTTGTTTAAGTTTTGCTGCAATCCAGTTATTCTAACTCAGCCTCAGCTG
The DNA here is from genome assembly GCA_019425775.1 of Rafetus swinhoei. NCBI lineage: Eukaryota > Metazoa > Chordata > Testudines > Trionychidae > Rafetus > Rafetus swinhoei. Next base: position 13,716,770 of record CM033444.1, on the reverse strand, counting down.
GACCAGGGACTCTGCCTAACAGAGCCAAGACTCACAACCGCAGCCCCAGTAGGTGTTGTGGGGGGCGGCTCTCCATGGAATCTCTTAAACTACTCCTCACTCAGCTTCCATGTAGTAGAACAGAGCTGAATGGAAAACAATTCCCTCCCTCCTGCCTCCAAATGTTTGGGGTCCGTGATTGGGCTGTGTGGATGCCCAGTGTATTTTAAAGCTCCACCAATTTGTGTGTGTTGCCAAAATACTGGTTTTGACAAAAGCCTGAAGTGTGGTCAGTTACTTTCCAATTCATGTTATCACCTCTGCGCCTGCACAAGGCACGTCAGAGTCACACGTCCCTCCCCCCACGAGGTTAGCGCGCCACTGATAACTTCCTTGGGGGGAGGGCTGAGGAATCTCCCCACCGGATCAGGCTCATAGGGCAGAAGCGGAGCCAGAAGCAGCTCCACGTGCTGCCGCTCTCCCGCCCCATAGTCTGGCTAGAAGCACGTGGACACGCTGCCCGGAGGTACACGTTGGCTGGAGTTGCGGCCTATGGGAGCAGTGGGAGCCCGTGCCCGGGAGATAATGTCTGGGAGCGGTGGGGGGCATGAAAACAAGTAAGTGCCCCCCACCCTGTCATGCACAGACCATACCCCCTAAGCGTGCTCCTGCACTGCCACCCGGCAGAGCTCCACACAGCCCAACCTGCTGCCTGCCCCCCCCCATCATCAACCGAGGGAGTGCTGCTGGAGCGGGAGGAGCAAGTTTGCTTTCTTCACCTCCCTCCCTGCTGGCCGGAGCTGGTGCTGCAGCCTCGTGGCCGTGCACCGACCGCAGGGCGGCAGGGGCAACGTGGGCTCTCCACTGCATAGGGGAAGGGGTTTGAGCTCCTGCCGCGGACCCCTGCTCTAAGGCAAGTGATCTGCTTGAGAGTGCAGGACCCACTAAGTTTAAGTAGGAGCTTTGCCACAATACACATGGACCGAAGGACAGTGGAGGAGACTTTGGTGTTGGAAGAACTTCAAATGTGATTTGTGGTTTTAATAATCATTTCTTACAAAAAGAGCAGTTAGGGTGGGAAAGCCACAAACTGGAATATCTAAAGGGGGTTGAAGCTTTGAAGCAGGGGTGGGGGACCTATGGCCCAGAGGCTGGATGTGGCTCTAGCCCCCCCACCCTCTTACCCCCTACATCATCCTCCCCTAGGGCTGGAGCACAGAGAATCTACTATCCTGGCCCTCCTACACTCTGGAGTGGGAGGGGAATGTGGGGAGCCTCGTTTTCCTTCTCAGTCAGGGGGCCATATTGAACACACATTTATTCACATTCTAGAAAGACCCTTTTGGGAGAAAATTCAGATACAATAAATTGCTTCCAGCAAAATCAGGAAGATTTCCACAAGAAATGAGTTGCGTGAAGAACAACCGTGGCAATTTCTACATGCAGTTTCTGCCTCATGCAAACAACTGTGATGTAAGAGATGCTGGGCATTTTAGTTTTAACTGAGTGCATCTCAAAGGCGTCCATTCCTATTCCTGGCATTGCCAGAGTAATTCCTACCCCAACCGTTTGATTATATACTTGATGGTATTGGGGACTGAAAGAAGATTTAGTGGGAAATTCATGTGAGTGATGGAACTCAGCACCAGTGTGCTCCCCGGGCATCAGTAAGACCACTGCCCTGGCCATTAGCCACGCTGCCACTGGGCTGCCACACTGTGGGTTCCTGTGCCCAATCTCACCGATGTGACCTGGGCACTGGGCTGCGCTTGCACTTCCAGCTGGAGGAACCAACTTCCAGAGAGCAGGGAGGGCCATCGGTGCTGGTGTCTTATTGCTATCTGTGGCTGCCAGTGACCGCTGACCAGACCCAGGAGACCAATGTCCGTGCTGGAGAGAGCGGTGCCGGGGCTCCCATGGGGCTAGCAATCAGCACTGGGATCTGGAAGAGCCTGGCGCCAGGGCGAGATGCCTCATGGGTCACCCAGACCAAGGTCAATATCTCCTTGGCGCTGCCCGTCGGCGCGGGGTCGACAGTCACCACACTGCTCCTCAGTGCTGCAGGGAGGTTTATTTCCTCCTGTCCAGCTACTGGCCGTGTTCCCCTGCCCCTTGAGATGTCTCGGCAGCTGGTTGGCCCTCTTGGGAAGCTGTAGCTGAGTCCTGGAGTCATCAGTGGAGTAGGGGAGGACTCTCTGTGCGTGGGGAGCCTGGGAGGACGATGGTGCAGGCAGGGGTACGAGTCCCACACTGCTCACGGGAGGTGGCAGACATTTAGGGGGCTGGGAGTCCCATCCAGGGAGGTGCGGTCACGTGGCTCTGGAGTGGTGTGGTGGCCAAAATGAGGGGTTCTGTGTGCGGGACAGGGTTGCCAGCGAGTGAGATAGGGATGGGGGTGCAGGATCTGGGCAGGAGGTGGGGTGCAGGAGGGGGAGAGGTTGCGAGGTCTGGGTGGGAGGCAGGGGCAGAGGCAGGCTGGGAGGAGGGTGTCTGGCCAGGGGGAGAGAGCAGGGGCAAGGGAGGATAGGGATGGGGGTGCAGGATCTGGGCGGGAGGGAGTGTGCAGGAGCAAGGGAGGGTGCAGGGGCTGGCCAGGAGGGCGGGTGCAGGAGCAACCTGGGGAACCTTGGCAAGGGAGGAGTGAATGAGGGGGATTGAAGTGCGGGGGTCTGAGCACGGGGGCAAGGCTTACTTGGTTTTGTGCCCCCTTGCAGTGGGGAGAGCCTGTGGCCAGCGTGTCGCTGCTCTGCCGTTCCCCCAGCAGGGTTGGAAGAGGAAGGGAGCTTCACCAGAGTTTTTTTGCCAGGCTAGCTCATTGGGCTCTCAGCTCACTCTGTGCACAAGGTCTGGGCTAGTGCGGGGCTCAGTCCGCAGCCAGCAGCCGCGTGGAGCAGCACAGCAGACGAGAGCTCCGCCCACGCCGCCTCCTCCAGCTGCTCACTGCCGTGCGTGTGGTGGAAGGCGTCGAAGAGGGGCCTGGTGGGTGCACGCGGGGGCTCAGCAGCCTGCGGTTGTAGCGGGGGCACAGGACAGCATGGCCCAGCATGGCGCAGACCTGGTGCAGGATGGAGAAGCGTGTGGCCGCCTCGGGGTAGCTGCATTGCGGTCCAGGTAGCGGTGCAGGCTCTGTACGTCGTAGGCTGCCCTGATCTGCGCCATGTGGCATCGGTCGGCAGCAATTCACACACGGACTTTCGGAAGACAAGACATTTGCACCTTGGGACTTCCTGTGCAGCAGCAGCAGCAGCAGCGTGGGGGGGGGGGGGAAGAGGGAGAAAGGAGGCAGGCCAGAGCTCCCCAGGCATCCCTGCTCCCACCGAGCCGCCTCCCCCCCGCATGTAAATGTGTCAGCAGTGACACGTTCCCCTGAACACACAAATGGTCACATCCCTAGTGGGTTTAGAGCAATATTTGATCACTAGCCGACTTACCCAGCATTTTCTGGGTCCTTCAGGGCAGGGACTTGAGGATGGGGGGGGGGAGGAGGGTGAAGGAGGCTGGGGGCCTGTTCTCTCTCCCCCAGCCGGCCCTGCAAGGCCCTGTTCTTTCTACCTCCAGGTTCCCCCCAGCAAGCCAGGGTCTATACTCTCCCTGTTCTTTTCCCCAACTCTGGCTCTGCAGCCAATGCTCAGGCGGGAGGGGAACTAATCTGATGTGCTGGCAGACAAGAAGATGGCTGAGCCCCCCAGCCCTGCTGGCCATTCCTTTGGTGGTGCAGCTATCCTAGTGGTCATTCTGCAGGCTAGTTCTCCCCTATGCTCACTGCCCCCTAGTGGCCACTTTCATATCACATCCCTCCAAACAGCAGCCCCTCTCTTCCCATGCTCTGGAAAACAGACCTTTTTCTGGGCCTTCCCAATTTTCTGGCACAGCCGAACCCTGGCCTTGCTTGATGTTAGGCTAAGAGGAAGCTGCAATCAAATTTGGTGGCCCTACTTCTTACCATTGAGGAATTTTTGAACAAATGGATTTGCAGACAGATACGCTTTGATTAGATAGATAGATAGATAGATAGATAGATAGTGTGGATGGGGAAAGAAAGAAAGAAAGAAAGAAAGAAAGAAAGAAAGAGGGAAATCTGGGTAGATTTTATATCAGTAAGGTTATGTCACAAAAAATCTGCCAAGGAGCAAAACTTGATCTGTTTTTATATGTATTAAAATAAGAGATAGGAATGAAATATATATACAAATAGGCCCCAATCCATATATTCAAACTAGGCCCTGCAAATAATCACGCTGGCCCTGTCATTGACCCACAGAAAAATCAGTTGGGGGCTGATGTGGCACCCATGTAAAAAGGAAAAACAAACAAACACCCAATCCTCACTGATGTGGCCACCAACTGAGAAGCAGGAAAAAAAATGGGAGACACACACCTCATTCCTATCTCTTATTTTAATACACATAAAAATAAATATTAAAAAACATACCTAATTATAACACAAGAAAACAAATCCAAATTCATTTTAAAACTTTAGTTCAAACCACATTCAGATCATTAACACACTTAAAACGATCGAAATGGCTGTTAACTCACTGTGCACGATGCATGAGCATCTCTCTCTCTATTTTATGGAGGCGCACGTGCAGCACGGACTTCATTATGGGGCTTGGTTTAAAATGGATGCACATATTTCTACCTTATTTGTACCTGCTGTAAGGAACATTTCACTTCTGCAAAACACAGGTAGGGACTTAGATAGTTTGAATATAATTTGAACTTTTAATCGTGAATGTTTCAATATGTAATAAAATACATTGTCTAAATCTGGCTGAGGGAATCCCTGGTAGGGGAGGTCAGTGTCCAGGGGGCTACTTACCTGGTCTGGTGGCAGGCCAGATGGTGGAGCCCCAGCCTTACTGGCTACTTTCTTGGTGGTGAGGCTGCCCCAGTGGTCTCTTTGCAATATAGCTGTTCCTTGTGGGCTCACTGCCCCTCTGTGGCCACTCTTGGTATCGTGTCCCTCCTTTCTGTGCCCCCCCCTCCATGTTATAGTGGAAAACAGTTCTGGTCCTGACACTCCCTATTTTCCTGGCACAAAGAAACCCTGAACTTGCTTTAAGATAGGGTAAGAGGAAGCTGCTGCAGTGTAACAAATCTGGTGGCCCTACCTCTTACTGTTTAGGAGGAGTTGCTGTACAGACAGACTTGCAGACAGACATGCAGACGGTGTCACAGACGCACAAATCTCGACTCTATATCTATAGATATAAATTAAAAAGACATAGTAAGAAAAGTGATTGTTGAAGGGGTTACATATCAACATTCATGGATTAGAGAGGAAATGGAATCAAATCGGAGATGATTTTATGTCAGTATTTGATTATTAGTGAGAAAAGGGGCTGAGGGCATTTTAGATGAGTTTTTGGACATCAGATGGAAAAGATACTTGGCAGAAAGTATTTCAGATCAATAACTAAGAACTGAAGGAGAAGAAGGAATTTAATCAGATAGGGTAGTTGGTCATAAGCAGTTTAACCCGTAACACACCCTCACATCCAGTATGTGGGGAAATTATGCAGGGCAGCTGTTTCCTACCAAAAGCAGAAGTCTCAGGACTTACTGTGGTCAGCTCCCAAACCATCCATGTTTGTGAATTACAGAGAAAAGGGAAAAAAGTTTAAGCGGGTTTTAGGATGATATCTAAAAATAGAAAAGTGTCAATATCTGAAGAAATTTCAGATCGGTATTTGATCATTAAAGAGAATGGGGCAAAATCGGAGAGATTTGAAATCAATGTTCAATGCTAATCATGAAAGGACCAATTGGAAAGGCTTTTATACCCATATTTGATCATGAGAAAGAAAATCTCCACCTGTTTAATAAAAAGGAAGGAATTTAATTCCTCATAACTAAGGAAAAAGATGATCATTGGATAATTTCTGCTGCTGATAATGAGAGAGGAAGGTTTTTAGATTTGAGGAAATCTTAAATACAGTACTACTTGATAATTAAGCAGAAAGGGCCAGATTTGTAAAGATTTTTGAGCACTTACAAATAGGAGACTAGGGGCTTTTGAAAGTGTCCCATGTCCAGATCCACAAAGGTTTTGGTCTCCCAATCGCCACTGAAATCAACGGCTGGTAGGAGCCTAAATACCTTTGCAGATCTGGGTCTATGTGCCTAAGTCCATTCATTAAATGGGAATTGGTTGCTCAGGCTCTTCTAGGCACCAATCTGACTTTCCGACATAACACCTCAAAAATCTGGTCTGGAATGATTTTCTTCCCATTGTCTGGATGATACTTTAAGAAGAAAATGGAAGAAGGCCTGGTCCCTCTTTCCCTCTAAATGATCCAGGACTGATCTAAAGTTCCTTTAGGGTATGTCTACACTTGCCCCTAGTTCGAACTAGGGAGGCAAATGAAGCATACCGAAGTTGCTAATGAAGGGCGGGATTTAAATATCCCACGCTTGATTAGCATATTTGCGTCCGGTCGCCATTTTAAAAAGCCGGTTGCCCGAATTAACTCGCCGCGTGTAGACGCGGTAGTCCGATCCAAAACTCTTCCCTCGAATTAACTGTTACTCCTCATGCAGTAAGGAGTCGATCAGTGTGTCTTATTACCCTGTGGTATGAAGTACGCAGGCAAGGGAGAACCTAAATGCTCCAATGACCAACTTTCCCCTGCTTCATAAAAATCAAATTCTTTCCTCACAGGTTAGTAAAAACCAATGGCTACGTCTACACTACGAGTTTTCTTGGCAAAAAAAATATGCTAATGAGGGACTCATTTGCATGAGTTGTGATCTTATTTGATTATTTTCTGCCGATCCGCTTTCGCGCTAGAGGTTTTTGCACAAAAACAAGCAGCATGGACGGGGTTTTTTTGCGCAAAACCCCCTTTTTCCACAAGATCCTTATGCCCCAAAAAAGAAGGTATACTGATCTTGCGGAAAAAGGGGTTTTTGCACAAAAAGAAAACATCCACACTGCTTGTTTTTGTGCAAAAACCCGTAGCGCAAAAACTGATCAGCAGAAAATATGCAAATAAGATTGTGACTCATGCAAATGAGTCCCTCATTAGCATGTCTTTTTGCTGAGAAATCTTGTAGTTTAGACCAGTGGTCATCAACCAGTAGTTCGGGATCTACTGGTAGATCTTGGAGCCTCTGACAGGTGATCCTGATGGGTTTGGCCAAGAGGCTGTCAAGTGCCAGCACTTCAGCTGCCCCTTACCCCCACTGCTGCACATCTCCTACCCTTTGCCTTGGAGCTTCCCTTCCCCCTGAGAGTCTCCTGTTTTCTGTGCAGGGGAAGGGAGGGAAAAGAGGGGTGCTGATGTCAGGGTTCCCCCTCTCCCATTCTGTATCCTTTCTCCACAGAGCAGAGAGGGGGCATGACAAAATTAGGAATGGAGTTTGCTGGCTGCTTTAGGGAGTGGTTCAGGGCCAGGGCACACGTGAGCCTGCCTTAGCCCCACTGCACCCCCACCCAGGAGCCACCAGCAGTGCCCAAATGGAGCCCACATCCCAAACTCCTACCCCAGTCATGAACCCCCTCCTGTACCCAAGCCCTTATCCTAGTTCTGAGCCCCCCCTGCATCCAAATACCCTCCCGAAGCCTGCACCTAGAACCCCCTCCTACGTCCACCTGCCTGCCCAAAGAGCAGCTCAGAGCCCTTCTCACACTACAGATCCCTTAATCCAAGACCAAAGCCTGCACCCCCAACCCTCTGTCCCAGGCTGATGAAAGTGAGTGAGGATAGGCAAGAGAGGGAGGATAGAGGGAGCAGGGGCAGGGCCTTGGAGAAGGGGTAGGAAGGAAGTGGGGCAAGGGTATTTATATATGAGTTAGATCTTGGATTGCACTTAAATTCAAAAAGTGATCTCGTGCTTAAAAAGGTTGGAGACCACTGCTCTGAGGACTCTGCCCCATGTCCCCATTGCCCCCATGAGGACCCACAAAAGGTTAACCTGTTTGGGGCGCAGGCTCTGGGACGGAGTTTGGGTGCAGGAGGGGTGCAGGTTAGGGGAGTTTGGGGGACGGGTGCGGGCTCTGCCCTGGGGCAGGGGATTGCCATACAGGGGGGGTGTGGATGTGTGGGCTCTGGGACGGAGTTTAGCACCTCAGCACAGTACATAAGAGAACGGAGCTGCAGTGACTTCATATAGACATAGAAACTGAGAGAAGACGCTTAAATAGAATCATAGAAAACTAGGACTGGAAGGGACCTCGAGAGGTCATCGAGTCCAGTCCCCTGCCCTCATGGCAGGACCAAATACTGTCTAGACCATCCGTGATAGACATTTATCTAACCTACTCTTAAATATCTCCAGAGATGGAGATTCCACAACCTCCTGGGCAATTTATTCCAGTGTCTGACTACCCTGACAGTTAGGAACTTTTTCCTAATGTCCAACCTAAACCTCCCTTGCTGCAGTTTAAGCCCATTGCTTCTTGTTCTATCCTCAGAGGCCAAGATGAACAAGTTTTCTCCCTCCTCCTTATGACACCCTTTTAGATATCTAAAAACTGCTATCATGTCCCCCCTCAATCTTCTCTTTTCTAAACTAAACAAACCCAATTCCTTCAGTCTTCCCTCATAGGTCATGTTCTCTAGACCTTTAATCATTCTCGTTGCTCTTCTCTGGACCCTCTCCAATTTCTCCACATCTTTCTTGAAATGCGGTGCCCAGAACTGGACACAATACTCCAACTGAGGCCTAACCAGTGCAGTGTAGAGCGGAAGAATGACTTCTCGTGTCTTGCTCACAACACACCTGTTAATGCATCCCAGAATCATGTTTGCTTTCTTTGCAACAGCATCACACTGCTGACTCATATTCAACTTGTGGTCCACTATAACCCCCAGATCCCCTCCTGCCATACTCCCTCCCAGACAGTCGCCTCCCATTTTGCATGTATGAAACTGACCGTTCCTTCCCAAGTGGAGCACCCCGCATCCAATACTCCAAAAGTGAGAGGCAGAGTTTGAGGCAGGAACTGTCCGTACAAGATTTTACACTTGTGCACATAGAGAGGAACTGCGGTGTCTAAGCATTGACGTCTAGGAATTGGGAGCTCTGTGCCTTTAAGAACTCAAGCCCAGGAGCCCACCCCCCCTGCTCGGGGGCTGACATGCAGTCTCCAGGGAAGAGAAAGAAAAAAGCCTTTGCACCCCTTGCAACCCGGTATTTACAAGGACATCAGGTGGCTCGTACTGTGCAGTAACTGTTCCCCCCTCTCCCCCTCCCTAAACGGGGATTTTGTCCACGCACAGGGTCTGGCAGTGTCAGCCCCTCCCCCCCGGACTTAACCCCGGCTACCACTCCCCGATTTTTCCCCTTTAGCCCCTCTTCTGACGCTACCTAAAGTAGCTTGATCCCCCCAGCCGGTAAATTTCTGCCCCCTGCTCAGACCATGACACCCCCCCGCTGCAATTTGCCCCCCTTAATCATTTTAAACCCCTCCAAAGAGGAGGAAGCAAATTCTACGAAGCAGTGAGGGCAGAGAGAGGGCAGCGGCAACAGCGAAGGCTACTGAGTTTGCTCAGTTCGGGTGCGCGTGCTCAGTGCACCCAAAGTCGCACATTTGGAGAAGTTGGTGTTTCTGTCGTTGCACCGGCCCGCGTTTCCCCCCCCACAAGGAGCACACGGCGGGGCCGAGCCCCTGCCTGGTCCTCAGCCCACCCAGACCTGCCTGGCTCCCTGGTCATCAGCCCCAGGCAGCTCAGCATCGGCCACTCCCGAGGCATTAAAGGAGTCTCAGAGGCCTGCTGTGCAAGAAAGGCTCTCGTCCCCGGTACCTGGCCTTGCTCATTCGCCTACAAGGCCCAGCAGGCCCCCAAGCTCTTCAAGGGAGACCCCCGAGGGAATGTCAGGAGGGGTCGGCAGGCAGCGGGGGCAGGGCGAGGCGGGGATGCCCAGGGCTGTGGGACGGGAGTGAGGGGCACTGGCAGGGCTGGGCTGTGGGTCAGGCATGAGGGGCAAATTTTCTGTTTTCATTTTTTTAAATTTTAAACAGTCAAAACAAAACAAAACAAAAACATTGCAAAGTGCAAATATGTGTAAAAGCCAAACGGGAGGGGGGAGGAGATTTTTTGCTTGGGGCGGCAAAAAACCTAGACCCGGCCCTGCCACTGACCCACAGAAAAATCAGTCAGGGGCCACACACAAGTGAAAAGAAGAAACCCCAAACAGATCCCTCACTGACGTGGCACCACACTGAGAAGAAGACAGACGTTCCCCTCACATACTAGAGCCTTGTGTGGCTCAAGCTACTAGGTTTTGTGTGCTCCAGCCCCATGGGGGCATGGCAGGAAGTTGGAGCATTGGCCCAGGCTCCCCAATGCTGGGGGGAAGCCCTGAACCTCGGGGGCCAAATTCAGGCAAGCCGGGCAGCCCATACGGCCCCCGGGCCTTAGATTTCCCACCCCTGATTTGAGCTAAAATAATCCATTCCCCATGTAGCTCTTAGAGGAAGGGCTTGGCCTGGAAGCACTATGACAGCTCTCTTTGCGGGGGGGGGGAGACACAATAGCCCTGTACTCAGGGGAGCAAGGGACTGAACAGCGGCCAAGGCAAATGGGGGCACCATGCCCAGGACAGGGAGGGCCAGGTGCCAAAATGCAAGTTTGCCCAGGGTGCCATTTTCCCTACGACCAGCCCCATACGCAGGAGTGGGGAACCCCCAAGCCTCATGGGCTGGATCCAGTGGGGAAGGGGGAAGAAGCACGGCTCAGTGCTGGGGGAATGTGGTGCTGGAAACTACTCGTGGGAGAGTTTCCCGCTCTCCACTGGCCAGATTTCAGGGCCACATCAGTGAGGGGTTTTTGTTGGTTTGGTTTTGGGGGGGTTGCCTCTCATGTGGCCCTCAACTGATTCACACACACACAGAAGTCTATGTGCATATATATAAATGCACATTATGTGTGTGTGTCTGTATGAAAAATACTGGTGCCCTATGATAACTCAGGTGGTTAACCATAGATTTCCATAGGACGACTACTTTTTATTTCTGGATACTTGAGTACAATTTAGATGCAATACTTTTGTACTTTTACTCAAGTAGTTTTCCACAAGGATACTTTGACTTTTACTTTTTTTTTTTTTTTCTTTCTAAGTGCAGTACTTTTACTCAAGTAACTTTTTTGGGTACTTTTCCCACCGCCATATGCAGGCAGAGTGTCTGTCATGGGCTTGTGACAGGTGTCATACTTGTTGAAGTCCGGGGAGCCTGGCATTGTGAAGAGTCTTCTCTTTGTCTTCTTAACTTTTCTGTCTTTCTTAACTACGGGGTACAAACAGCTGAAAACAAGCGGCTATTTTTTCAAACAGCACAACTACCACATTCTACTACCATTAGAACTATTTAACTGACACAACTAGAAAAACTACTTGCATATAAACTAACAACTAAGTTCCTACCTCTGTCTAGAAAAAGCTCCTGAGGAGAAGAGCTCACTCTGTCTGCGACCGAGGGCGGTGAGGAGGGAAGTGGCAGGAGGCAGACCGTGCGCGTGAGCAAAAGGGCACAAATGGCACGAGGCGCCCACTGTACAGTCCGGCTGACTACTGCTAATGAAAACTCCCCTCTGCGGCGCTGGGATGACCCGACATTACAGGGGAGCACCCACGGTGACATCACTCGAAGAAGAACATTTATTAAAGGAAACATTTGAAATAAGGTTCAGGGTGCAGTTTACAAAGGAAGGCTCTGTACATCTGCGATCACGCCTGAGTTATGGTAAGTTCATAGTATCAATTTAAACACTGGCTACCTTAGGCAGCTCCCTGCCGGGCCTGCTGGCTTGTCCCAGACACTCACATCCCCCCGTAACTCAGGCTTGGGGGCTCACAGCGTCGTGCCAGGGATTTTCTGGGCAGCTACAATTCCAGGCAGCGACGTTCAGCGTTGCAATAGCCCAGCCCCTGCCTGGAGCTCGTTCCTTGTCTCCAGCTCTGCAGGGGAGAGCAACGTTCCCAGCAGGCAATGGGGGCCGCCTGCTTTCCTGAGCCCATCTGGCCCCCCAGAACTCCCAAGGCGGGGCAGGTAGTGAGGGGCAGAGTTGTTGGGTTGGTTGTTTTGTGCAACTGGATCTGAACTCTCTTGTGCTTTGTCTGGTGAAGTGACAGAGCAATGCCAGGCGGGACTTGTATGAAGACTCTCTGTGCCTGTGCGTGTCACTGGATAGAGATCACCTTGGCATGGAGCTCTGGGAGATGGGGGGTTTCAGCATGTGGGACTCTGAAGGGTCAGCTCAGCACCAAGGGGCTAGGCAGGGGGTGACACACCTCAGGCAGGGCCTAGAGAACCTCCCCCAGGAATGTGCTCAGGGACCCCAAGATTGGGGCAGTGGACGAGCCTTTGATTTGGTCCCATTGTTTGTCCTGATTTTATCCCTTCCCCTCTGGCTGTCCCAATGGGCCCAGATCTCTGCAAATCACCGCCAGCTGCTGCAGAGCTTCCAGCTTCTCCCCAACCCTGACGGGTTAATTCTGTATCCTGCCACCCCCACCTCCGCCTGTCCCCAGCCCAGCCGCCACCTCTGCCTGTCCCCAGCCTGGCTGTTAGTTCTGTCCCTGCCCAGTTCCCATCTCTGCTCCTCTTGCTGCTCCAGGGCGGGGGAGGAGGTTTCAGGGATCACGGAGATGAGTCGGGGGCTGGATAGATGGGAGTCCTCCAGGGTCACAGAGACTGGGGTGTGTGAGGCTAGAGGTGCTGGTCTCAGGGACACAGTCGGAGCTCGGTGACTGTGTCCCACACCCAGAGCCAGGGTCGGATTCTCTCCCCAGGGAGGGAGCCCGGCGGGAAAGTGAAGATCGGGGCCTCGGCTGCACCATCGATAAATGTCACCTGCCCCTGGTCACAGTCCAGACAAACCCGGATCCTGCTGGGGGCTTAGGAACAGGGGTCTCAGGGTCAGAGAGCCTGGAATGCATCCCACCACCACTTCACAGCCCAGATCCCGCCTGGGGCTCAGGCTGATCCCTCCCTTCCTGCTCACAGACTCTCTGGCCACCCCCAGAGCCCAGAATCGCCCACCCCCCACCTCCACCTCCCAGTAATGTTTCCCCGATGTGAAGCCCTCACAGCCCAGCACACATTCCCAACACTCAAATCTCTCCGGGTTGTCTGGCCATGGCTGCCGCATCTCTGCCCATCTCACACGTTTCCCATCCTCCGACAGGACGAGTTCGGGATGCGCAGTGTCTGGATCCAGAGTCACGTTGGCTGGGGGGAGAGAATCAGAGCGTGAGGGGCAGAGCTCGGCCCTGGGGAGGGTCGATGGCGTCAGGGACAGAATCTGCCCCAGCTGGGCAGTGACTCAGGGACTCTCCTGCCTCCACGGGTGCCCGGCTCTGAGTGGGGAGCAGCCCTGAGGTCTCGGCCCAGTTCAGGGAAGAGTCACACCCCTGGCTGAGCTGGGCCAGCTATGGAGCAAGGACGTCACTTGAGCCAGGTCTGGGATTCAGGTTCTTTCATGTTCTGCTTCACATCTTTCCGGGCGGGGCCTGGAGACCCAGGGGCCATGTGTGGTGAGGCACCGAACTCCCTCTACTCCTGCTCATTGACACAGCTCACCGCTGCCTGCAGTTCCCATCTCCAACCCGCCTTGCCAGGCGAGAGAGACTGTCGCTGTGGGGAGATACCAGGTGCCCCTATCCCTGGCCTGGCCTGAGTGAGAGTAAGGGACACGTGGGGGAGAAGGAGCAGGAAGCTGGAGGGACAGCCAGCAGAGGGGCAGGGAGGGGGGATCCCCAACAACCCGCGTTGGATGAGGAGATGGGAAGGGGGTGGCCCAGGGCAGCAGCAAGAGAAGGTTCAAGGGAGTTGCTATGTGAGACTGAAACCAGCAACTCAGCTGCTAGTTGCCTCCCGCCAGCCCCTGTCACCAGCCCTCCAGCCCGTCCACCTGCCCCCATGCCCACTGCCTCCCCACTAGCCCCATTGCACTCCTGCCTGTTGCTCTCCCTACCCTCCCATTCCTACCAGGCACTGCCAGCCCTCCGGCCCCTCCCTCAGTCTGCTGGCCCCTTCCCCATCCTGATGTGCCTCCCTCTGTGCACTCCCCTGACTTTCCCACTGGGCACGGCGGGGGGCAGGCAGAGGAGCAGGAACAGCTGGGGAGCTGGTGGGGAGGAGGAGAGCTCTCTTGGCCCTGTGCAGCCAGGCTGGGCATGTTCCCAGGAAGTTCTGCAGCTTGCCTATGGAGGCAGGGGAGGGACAGTGCCTGGAATCTGGACTCAGGGCTGCATGTCAGGCCACAGCTGCACAACCTGCCTTCATGACCTGCAGTTGACATTGGGACACTGAGGGTATGTCTACACTAGCTCGTTAATTCGAGCTAGGTAGGGTAATTCGAGCTAGGTAGAGTAATTCGAGCTAGGTAGGGTATGTCTACACTAGCTCGTTAATTCGAACTGTTACTCGTGGAATGAGGAGTAACAGTTAATTCGAACTAAGGACTTAGTTCGGATTAACTATAAACTGCCGCGTGTAGCCGCGGGCAGTTAGTTCGGATTAAGGGGGATTTAAAAATGGCGGCGCCCGGGAACATGCAAATGAAGCCCGGGATATTTAAATCCCGGGCTTCATTTGCAACTCCGGTTGCCCTCATTACCCTACCTAGCTCGAATTAACGAGCTAGTGTAGACATACCCTGATAGACCCTGAACTTCCCATCCTTCTAGTACAGGCGGCGCAGCGCTTCCCAGCCCTGAAACCAGCACAGGATCAGAGGTGAGAACTACAAGGGCAATAGCATAGGTCAGGGCGGTGCAGAGGGAGGCCACTCGCTGGGATTCAAATGGAGGGATCGTTGTTGAGAGCTGTGTCTGTTCCCCGGCACTGGGTCAGAACTGGATGTGATTGTGCCCAGTGCTGGACGGGGGACATGGCCTTGTCCTCTCCATCTCTTAGAAATGTCGGGCTTTTGAGAACTGAAACGAGCACCGAGCCTTGGCCCAGCCCTTTCCCACCTGCCCCCCCAGAGCTTCAGCCCCCCCAGGGCCAAGAACAGCAACTCGCTGAGAAGCCTTCGGGCTCCCAGTGCACCCAGAGAACCCTTTTAGGTGCCCAAACCAGCCCTGCTGGTCCCAGGAGCCTTTGTGCCACAGAGCCACCCCTGCCCCGAGGGGCCGGAGCAGAGAGGCTCTGCCTGAGACGGGAAATCCCAGGGCAGGGGGGCTTAGGGGACTGATTGCACAGGAGCTGTACTTACCTGGGCACATCATGATTCTTCTCCAGTCTGAAACCAAACACAGGGGGAGGGGTGAGAACTCAGCTACCAAAGGGAGCCGCCCCCCTTCCCTGGGCTCTGGGATGAGGAGCAGTTGAACCCGGGTGAGAGCCACGTGACACAGGAAGAAGGCCCTGTTTTGCAGCGCTAGGTAAGTGCTTTGCCCCTCGTTCCATTGAATGTGCCCAGCCCCATTCACCAAAGAGACGCAAAGGTCCAACCCGCTCAGCCCCCTCGCTGCTTCAGGGGACCAGGTAGCGCCAGTGTCTAAAGCAGGCGTAACAGAGTCAATTTACCTTTGGGCCAGTGCCAGACCTCACACCCTCCTAATGGCCAGTGGGCACACCCGTGGCAGGGCTTGGGGGGAGGTAGCAGGGGGTCTCCATGCATCTACTGGTCCTGCCTGCCCGTCTTCATGTGCCCCATACATTCCCTTGGGGGAAGGGCTTGAGGGAAGGGAGAGGGCAGAGCAAGGACGAGAAGAGGTAGGATGGGACAGAGAAGGGGCTGGACTTGGCGGGGGGGGGGGGAGATACTGACACCCAGGGCTGCAGGGACTCATGTGCCGGCAGCCGGGCTGTGGCCAGACTAAGGCCTTGGCTCTAACCGGCAAGGCAGCGACAGAATCCAGCCCCGGGGAGCCCGTTTGCCTCAAGGGGCCCGGGGTGAGAATTCTCCCCGATCAGGGGCTGGGTCTCAGCCTGTTTCTGTCTGGAATTGCTCGGGGAGCCCCTGGCTTTGGCCCCAGAGCTCCTTGCTGCCCCTCCCGCCCCGGCAGAAGGCGACAGATCGATCGACCCAGGGATCGTTTCAACACCATGGACAAGGCTGCATGCGAGAAACAGGGAACTTACCAAGTTCTCTCTGGAGCTCCCCTAGGGAAGACAGGAGGAGAAACACACACACATTAAGTGCCCCTCTCACAGGACAGATGTAACCCCAGCCGCCCACCAGGCCGCCTGCCCCTCCCAACCCCACTGATCCAGGCTGTGGGCAGGGCAGCTCCAGAGGTCTGGGGGGAAGAGTCCATTGGCAACTCCAGTTGCCCTCATTACCCTACCTAGCTTGAATTAACAAGCTAGTGTAGACATACCCTAACAGCAAAAGATGTGTAGTACAGATATGAGAGGCCAGGCCTAAAACCTAGGACCAGAGACAGACAGTGGTGACTGTAGGGTAAACTGAGGCAACCATAAATGTGCTAGTAGGCCTCTTAACAGCATGACTCCATCCTGAACTTAGGCCTGGGAACACCACAGCCAGGATAAGAGCTGCAGGCAGTGAAACGACCCTGGGCACCATAGCAACCACCTTCTAAGACACTCAAACAGAACTTTAGTTAAGTAATGTAACACATTTTGCTTAAGATAACTTTCATAAATTTGCTCAACTGTCTTGCTTCGCTCCTAGATAATGAGCCTGAGAACCAAGCGCTGCACCACCAATTCAAGGCCATACCCGCCTGCTATAGAAACATCATCATCATCATCATCATCATTTATGCAGACTAAAATGTTATTACTGTTTTGCTGACATGTTTTGGCATTTGAACAATAACTACCTGTATATTAATTAATGAGTTGTTACTTTGCAAGGGGCGGAGATATTATGTAATCTTTAGTAGTTCGATTGGTTTATGTGCTCATTTCGTCTTGCTGCTAGACCTATCAAATCATTTCCCCTCCGTCCACCTGCTGACTATATAACCTATTGTATTGTTTCAATTAACCAGTGCTCACCAGGGTAACCCCTGCGTGTCACTCCATCAGCTGGTGTATAATAAATCCTCCGCTTGTTTTCACCTGCATCCAGAGTGTCCTGGATTATTTCCAACAGTGACCCTCTGAGAACTAGCAGGGGCAGGAGAGGAAGGACTTGGCAGAAAACAGATGGATTTGCTATGATCAGATTCACTCGTTCAGTTCTATTTCCCCAGACTCCACTCTCCCGTTCTACCCCCCTCCATACAGCCCCTTCTGTCATCCCCCACTGTCGATAAACTCTCCCTCTGATACTCACCTTTCATTGTAAACAGATAAATGGGAGGTGAATCAGAGAAACCAATAACAATACAGGCAGTTGTGTAACTTGGTCAAACATTGCATTTGTGGCCCAGCCCTCTCCCTGTGGCCAGGAGGGGGCACTGCACCGAGCCCCCTCTGTCTGGCAGGGGCTGGGGTCGAAGGGAGGGGCACAGCACCCAGCCCTGTCCCTCTGGCAGGGAGGGAAGGTGAGGGGAAGGAAGGGGCACAGTACCCAGCCCTCTCCCTCTGGCTGGGAGGGGGGAGGCCACACAGCACCGGCTCCCCCCAGCGAGGAGAAAGGATGTGCAGCTTCAACGCACCCCCTGCCCCCGGACCACCGGTGACGCCGCACACGTCCTGCACACCCTTCCCCCACCCGAACCTCTGCGAGGCTCTGGGGCACTCGTGTGCGTCCTCCCCACCACCCCAATCCTCACAAGACCACCCGGCTCCTGGGCCCCTCCCCACACCCGAGCCCCGCAAGGCCACTCAGCTCTTGCATGCCCTCACCTCTTCCCTACCCGAGCCCCTACGGCTCCCATGTGCTTCTCAGCCATGGTGCTTCTCACTTGACCCCAAATTGTTGCAATGACAAAGGCTGTTCTCTCCCAAGGCAGCCTGCAAACTGAGCCCCTCATTCCAGCCCCACCCCAGAGGCTTTACATGAAAAAAACCCCACACAAATCATTTCAGTTAAAGACCTGAGCAAGGCCGGGGAAATCTTCTAGTCAATGAAACAGCCCAACAGTGCACAGAAAAGGCTGCATTGGGAAAAATTGAACTTACCAATTGTGCTAAGATGTTTCTCTAGAAAATAAAATAAAGACACAGATACAAACACAAATTAGGTAAGAATATTTTCAGTTACTGCAGATTAAAAGAGTCTTTCATTGCATGAATCCCTAACACCTGGGTCATAAACAAAACCTCCATTTTCTGTTGGTAACTGTTTCATTTTTACCGGGGGCAAAACTGATCAGATTTGCTCTTATCCCAATTTCTTATTTAATACCAAATGAAATCACACCCCTGATCCCTTAATAAGAACAACGCACAGTCTTCATGCGGATCCAGCTCTGTGCCAGATACTGAGCTGTGAGGCTGAGTCTCATCCTGATTTATGTTTCAATTTAAAGGGGCTGCTACCCCGGCTTCCTACACTCGCCCACCCACCTCTTAGGGGTAGGCAGCCACTCCTGGCCCTGGGGAGAGCCAGGTTGAGGCACAGCAGCCCTGGCCTGTCCCAGCTCTCCCCACTCCAGCCAGCTAGAGGGGGGGTTAGGCCGGACCAAGACCACAGCCGGCCGGCTCTCTCCCCTCCCACCGCTGGGGAAGGGAGGGCCGGGGGTTGGGCCGGACTGAGGCTGGCCCAGCTCTCTCCCCTCTGGCTGCTGGTGGGTTAGGCTTGGCCAAGGCTACTGTTGGCCCTGCCCTCTCCCTCTGACTGGGAGGGGGGAAGCCACGCAGTTCCAGCCCCCCACCAATGAGAGACAACGGTGTGCGGCTCCAACGCACCCCCTGCCCCCAGACCACCAGTGACGCTGCACATGTCCTGTGTGCCCCTTCCCCACCTGAGCCCCCAGGACTCCCACGTACCCCCACCTCCCCCTGCCTGATCCTACGCAGCTCCTGCACGCAGCCCTCCCCCACACGAGCCCTTGAAAGGGTGTGGGCCCCCAGGTGGAAAAAGTCCATTTGAAACTTACCCACTTCTCCAGTAAGTTTCCCTGAAACGCACAGAAATAAAGGTCAATGATTATCAGCCCCTTGCTCAATGAAAGTGTGAGAAGCGACATCCTATAGCAGTGGTCTCCAACCTTTTTACACCCAAGATCACTTTTTAAATGACAGAACAAGCCAAGATCTACTGCCCCACCCCTTTCTTGAAGCCCCGCCCCTTTCTCGAAGCCCCGCCCTCTCTATTCTCCTCCTCTCCATCACTTGCTATCCCCAACCCTTAGACTGCTGCTTTTTTTCCCAATTCTTCTGTAGGAAGAGGTTTTTCCAACATTTGGCCTGTCTAGACTGTCAGAAAAACCCCTTCTTTCGGAAGCCCCCTTATTCCTTGTGGAAAGAGGAATATAGGGGTGACCAAAAGATCATATTTGCTCTTCCACTAAAAGAAGCAGAAGAACAAACGCATCCCTGGATGCAGAAGAGTTTTTCTGGGATATCTCCAGAATCCTGAAAAACTTCTGCAGTCTAGCCATATCGTCGCTGGGTTGAGACAGGATGTGTAGGCTCTGGGGTGGGAATGAGGGATTTGGGTGTGGGAAGGGGTGAGAGGTGCAAGCTCTGGGAGGAAATCTGGATGCAAGAGGAGGTCGATAAGGGGTCGCTGGCTCAGGAAGGGGGCTCCAGGCCGGGCAGTGTTGGGGTCAGATGTAGGGTTAGGGTACTAAACAAGCCACAGACTTCTGGATGTGAGGGTTCAGGAATTTGGGTTGGGGTATGTGAGGGGCTCAGGGCAGGGGGTTCCAGTGTATGATAGGCTCAGATCTAGGGTCTGGGGGAAAGGGGAGTGCAGGAGTGTTATGATGCTGTGGCCAGATGGGGGCTTGGCCCCAATTGGGGGTTTGTTGGCCAGGCTTCATTTTTAAATAAAATGCTATGTCAAACACAAAAAGTTTCTGCATTGTCTTTATTTATGAGAAGGGCGGGAACCTGTTCTGAGTCAGGGTCACTGACCCTCAGAAAAGTCAGTTGGGGCCACACAAGTGAGATGCAAAACTTTTGTTCGTTGAGGAGGAGTCCGAGTGACTGAAAGACTTGCCTGAGGTGAACCATCTGGGAGACCTCGTGTGCAGAAGGGCCCTTGAGTAGGCAATCGTCCAGGTAAGGGAAGATGAGTATCCCTTGGCGTCGGAGGAAGGCCGTGACCACGGATAAAACCTTTGAAAACACCCTGGGGGCTGACGATAGCCCCGAAGGGGAGGACCTTGTATTGAAAGTGGTCCTTTCCCATGATGAAGCGCAAGAACCTCATGTGAGCTGGATGGATAGGGACGTGGAAATAGGCGTCCTGGAGGTCGAGGGCGGCAAACCAGTCCTGTGGATCTAACGCAGGATTATGGCAGCTAAAGTCGTCATTTTGAATAGTTGTTTCTTGAGATATTTGTTCAAATGGCGGAGATCTAGGATGGGGCGCCAACCTCCGGACCTCTTCTGGGTGAGGAAATAATGTGAGTAAAAACCCCTGCTCCTGAAATCCTTTGGGACTGGCTCTATGGCACCCAGAGAGAGAAGGCGGTCGACTTCTAGTCGGAGGAGGGTCTCGTGAGAGGGGTCCCTGAAGAGGGACGGGGTGGGAGGGGTGGTTGGTGGGATGGCACCCCTCACCCACCCAAACCTCCATGAGGCTCTGGGGCTCCTGCACATCCTCCCCGTCACCCCAATCCTCACAAGGCCACATGACTCCTGGGCCCCTCCCTGCACCTGAGCCCCCAGGGATCCCATGTTACCTACCCTCCCCCCACCTGAGCTCTTGCAGCTCTTCCATACACCCCTCTCCCACATGAGCCCTTGCAAGGCTGTGCGGCTCCCGCATGACCCCCACCCGGGCCTCCGGGTGGAAAAAGGCCATTTGAAACTTACCCACTTCTCCAGTAAGTTTCCCTGAAAAGTACAGAAATAAAGGTCAGTGATTATCAGCCCCTTGCTCCATTAAGCAGTGTGAGAAGCGACATCCTATAGTGACACAATCCATTGGGAATGATGCCGGCTTTCTTTGGACATTCAGCAGATCTCCCTGCTGGACGAAGTTCACCTGGGCCCGGACAGCTGGGTCTGAGTTCATAGAATCCCAGGGTTGGCAGAGACCTCAGGAGGCATTGGGTCCAGCCCCCTGCCCAAAGCAGGACCCACCCCAACTCCATCATCCCAGCCAGGGCTTTGTCAAGCCGGGACTGAAACACCTCTAGGGATGGAGATTCCACCCCCTCCCTAGGGAACCCATCCCAGTGCTTCCCCACCCCTAGGGAAACAGATTTTCCTAATATCAAAACTAGACCTTCCCACTGTAACTTGAGACCATTGCTCCTTGTTCTGCCATCCGTCACTACTGAGAACAGCCTCTCTCCAGCCTCTGTGGGACCTCCCTTCAGGAGTTGGCAGCTGTTTTCAAATCCCCTCACTCTTCTCTTCTGCAGATTAAAACAAGCCCAAATCCCTCAGCCTCTCCTCGTAGGTCATGTGCTCCAGCCCCTTCATTTCTTTTGTTTTCCGCTGGTTCCTCTCCAGTGAGACCACATCCTTTCTATAGTGGGGGCACAGAACTGGACGCACTCCAGATGTGGCCTCCCAGTGCCGAGTACGAGTTATGTGAGTATGGGTTTTTTTTTTATTAGCTAACTGAGGAACAAATGTGATTTTTACCTATTTACCACAGGGGCCTATCTCTAGGGCCTATCTCTGTATTGCTAGGGTGAGCTACACTTTAATAGTAAAAGGGATGTGTAGTACAGATATGAGAGGCCAGGCCTAAGCCTAGGACCGGAGACAGACAGTGGTAATCCCTGAGAACTAGCCGGGGTGGGAGAGGAAGGACGTTGCAAAAAACAGATGGATTTGCTATGATCAGATTCTCTCGTTCAGTTCTATTTCCCCAGACTCCACGCTCCTATTCTACCCCCCTCCACACACTCCTGTCTGCCATCCCCCACTATCAATAAACTCTCCCACCGATACTCACCTTTCATTTTAAATAGATACATGGCGAGGTCAATGCTACAAACCAAACCACCAGGATCACACTCAGAGCCACCATCCATGAATTTGTTAGTGTTAAAAGTGCCACCAGACTCCTTTTTGTTGAAACAGGCTAACCTGACTGCTTTTAAAAGGACCTTTACTAGTTCCCCAAATACACTGGGAAGGAGGATGATGTAGGAGAAAGAAAAAGCCTGAAGCAGGGGCCTGGTGCCTGAAGCAAAGTCAGCAAGAGTTATACTCAGAGGCTATGTCTACACTACAGCGCTATTTCGAATTAACTTATATCGAATTAGTTAATTCGAATTAAGTTAATTCGAAATAACACATCTAGACACAAAAACTAATTCGAAATAGTGTTTTTCTAATTCGAAATAGCACGTCCACATTGAGTGGACCCTGAATCGAAGGTAAGGCTGGCCGGAACCAGTGCCAAAAGGGCATCAGGGTCGGACTTAGTGTGTGGGGCTGCTGCCTCAGGCTAGCCGAGGTCTGTGCTTAAAGGGACCCGACCCCCCATCCCGGACAGACAGTTCTCAGGTTTCTCTGCTTGTTGGTCTACCTTGCTGAGGGACAGCAAAGCATTTGTGTCTTGGAGTGCTCTGCTTGCCCTCACTTGGGGCACCACGGCACTCTGCAACATGGAACCAGACTTGCCCCCGGGGACTCTGCTGTGTCTCGTGGACACGTTGCCGGCAGCCTGGCTGCACTGTCTGCAGGCTGCCATCCGGGAGGACCATCGAGGGGCTGTCAGGATCCAGGGGGCCCTGCAGGAGAGCGTCCATCCCGAGGAGCGCTAACAGACTCCCCGGTCTGCCCCACTGGGGGCTTGTGCCCCATTCCTCCCTCTCGTCCTTCCACTTACCCTTCCCTAGCCCCCTCTTCCTGATGTCAAATAAAAGACATGTATTTTCAAAAATATAACCTGTCTTTATTTAACACAACTGGGGAGGAATGAAACTCTGGGGAGACGGGGGAAAGGAGGCGGGAGAGGGCAGGAGAGAGGGTGGGAGAGGGGAGGGGGAAACCTGGGAGGAGGGCGCTGGAAGAGGGAAGCAAGGGGAAGACGGGGAAGGGGAAGCTCAGCACTCAGGGCTGGGGGTCTTGCCGGGCCAACTGCCTCCCAGCATGGTGCGGGAGGGGGCCTTGGCATCCCCGGGGGGATGGGGAGGAGGGTGCGGAGGTTGAGGTGGGGTTGTGGACATTGAGGAGGAGGGTGTGAAGGTTGAGGTGGGGTTGTGGACATTGAGGAGGAGGGTGTGAAGGTTGAGGAGGAAGACGTGGGAGGGGGGCAGAAGTGGGAGGAGGGACAGTAGTTGGGGGGGCAGCAGGCGCAGGACCGGCACGGGGCACCATGCTCTGCAGCAGGGCCTGCAGGTTTGCATTCATGGCTCGGTCCTCAGCAAGCTGCTCCCAGCAGAGCTGCAGGTCCTCCAGCATCCAGGCCTGGATGGTGCGGTGCAGGGCTCGCAAGGGCCCCAGGTGCTGGTCCTGGTACTCCTGCCACGTGCTGGTGGTCCGGAGGAGGCCGCGGGTGTGGGAGCATGTCCCGGGAGGGGTGGTGCGCCCTGCACGAGCAGAAGGTGCGGCTGTAGAGAAAGAAGAGAAGTGGTCAGTTCTCCCTGGGGACACAGTGGATGATGCCCAGCCCCCACCCCCGCGACGTGAGGGCGACTGTGCCCTGCACCGTCAGAGCCGCTGTGCTTGCACAGAGGCCATGGTCAGGATGTCTGGCTCTCCCCGGGACTGGGAGCTGCCCCAAGACTGCACCCATGCCCCTGTGCTGTGTATAGTGTGGCTGGGGCGGGGGGAGATGTCCCCTGCCTCTGTGTAGAGGGGGCGTGTGAAGGGAGAGCGTCCTGCTGGGTCCCACCCTGGGGTCGGGAGCATGTCAGGTCTCTTCACACACGCATGTGCCTATTGGGCCACGGCCCCTGGGTGTCACGCAGCTGGAGCCACCTGCCCAAGGGTGGCATGGCACATGCTCGCACATGCACAGGTGGCTGCGTGATCCGTGGGAGGCATGGCCCATATGCACGGTCCCTCGTCTCCCTCTCCGCCTCCCCCCCGGGTAGGGGACAGTGCTGGCACTTACCCGGTATGGCCTCCCCGGACGACCCTGCCAACTCCGGTGCCGGGACAGCTGGCGGTGGCCCCTCTGGTGTGCCCGGGTCAGGGCCCTCTGGTCCCGGCTCGCTGCCTCCCAGGCTGGCGCGGACCGCCCGGCCCCCCAGGAGTTGGTCGAGGGCGGGGAAGTAGGGGCAGGTGTCAGCCCCTGCTGCGGCGCCGCCCCTGGTGGCCCTGGTGTACGCCTGCTGCAGCTCTTTCACCTTCAAGCGCACCTGCTCTTGGGTGCGCCTGTGGCCTTTCCTGGCCATGGTGGCCGCTATGTGGCCGTAGACAGCCGCATTCCTCCACCTAATGCAGAGATCATGGAAGTTGGGGGCCTCCCCCCAAACCTCAATGAGGTCCATGATCTCCGCACTAATCCAGGAGGGCGCGCGCCGTCTACGGCCCCTGGCTGGCCCCTGGGTGCTGGGGAACTGGGCGGGGGAGAGCGGGCTGCCACTGGCTGCCATCCTGTGGCCACTGCCTGAGGGTCTGCAGCTGCTGGCAGGCCTGGCTCTCGCATGTGCCCAGTGGCCACTGTCTGCCCCTTTAAGGGCCCCAGGGCTGGGGGAGAGGAGAAGAGTTTTCCTGGTTTGGCCCAGAGTGGCCACCAGGGGAAACTGGGAAGGGCTGGAGGCCCCCTAATTCGAAATAAGTGTCTACACAGCACTTATTTCAAATTAGCTATTTTGAATTTGGCATTATTCCTCGTAGAATGAGGTTTACCAAATTCAAAATAAGGGCTCCGCTATTTCGAATTAAGTTCGAAATAGTGGTTTGTATGTGTAGACAGCTATTAAAGTTAATTCAAAATAACGTCTGTTATTTTGAATTAACTCTGTAGTGTAGACATACCCAGAGTCACAGATAGGCATGTGAAAAGCAGATGTCTGCCTGGATGTGAGTGTCTCTCGGCACTAGAGCTGCTAGCACTGATAAAAGCCCATGGAGCGTGTGAATACATTCCACCAGGACAGTACAAGGACACCCCAACTTAGTACATAATAAAATAGTTTGAAACAACAGGAGTGAAAGCATGACAACGGGTGGTGAGCAGGATGCTTTGGAGGAAAGTCCAAGGGGACGTACCAAATGTGTCATTAATGTGTAGGATGATACGTTCGGTGTATCATAGATTGTTTGTCTCCACCTGTGCGTTAGGATACCTCGATTTAACTCCTTGTCCGGCCTATGGGACGACAGTAAAATCCATACTGTTGATGAGCTTGGTCCATTGTCCCGGGTACAAACGCATAGAGGCTCGGAGGCCATCTGGCTGCCAATGACTGTTCATGTTCTTCGTTTGACAATAAACCTAACTTGTGTGCCTTCGTATTTACCTGAGTCTGTGGTCTGTGGGGGCTCCCATGAAGTCTATTGCACTAGCTACCTGAGCAGAGCTAGCCATGATATGAGGGAGTCTATGAAAACACAGGCAGCTGAACGTTGATCATCACTGAGGCTTCATCTTCACTGCGAGATCTTCTGGCAGAAAATATGCTAATGAGTGACTCATTAGCATAAGTCACGATCTCATTAGCATATTTTCTGCTGTTTCTTTTTGCACAAGGGGTTTCTGCACAAAAAGAAGCAGTGTGGACTTTTTTTTTTTTTTGCACAAAACCCCTGTTTTGCACAAGATTCTTATGCCTGTCCCAGAGAGGCATAAAGGATCTTCACAAAAGCAACGAAGAGGTTAACTCTTTTCAAAAAAAAAAAGTCTACACTGCTTCTTTTTGCGCAAAAAGAAACAGCAGAAAATATTCTAATGAGATCGTGACTTATGCTAATAAGTCCCTCATTAGCATATTTTCTGCCGGAAGATCTCGCAGTGAAGATGTAGCCTGATGGAGCAGGAGACCTGTCAGGATGCCACACCAGTGAATCCTGAATTTACTACATTGCCGTCCTGACCTACTATGGGGGGAAGAAATGAACAGGTGGGTGGGACTGGGCAGGGTTTTGGCAGCACTGTTTGGCCTGGTCTACACTAGGACTTTACAGTGACTTTAGCACCATACAGTCAATTTTTAAGTGATGCGTCTACACTACCAAGCCTATTGTGTCACCCTTAGGGTCTGCTGAAGTCTTTTTCTGTACTCCTGCTTTTCACCAGGAGCAGTGCTATTCCGCAAATGGACTCCCACATTCAGGAGATCCGGACTGAGCACCTGGACCAGATTGCGGAGTGGCAGAAGAAGAGAACCACCAGGGAGCAGCTGACGAGGCAGCATGAGACAATGTTTGCCTCCTTGACTGCTGTCATGGAGCGTGTGGCGTCCTATCTGGAGAGGGCCTCCTTCCAGAGCTCTGCCTGCCCCAATGACCCTCCTCTGCCTACCACATGGCTTCCACTCTCAGCAGCCACTAGGGCCCCAGAACATGGGGTTGGGGGAGGGAATTCAAGGGAAGCTGTAACCTCTAGGGCCTCGGAAGGTAGAAGGCTGTTCCATCCATGTTCCTGAGCCCCTTTGCCTCCTTAGGGTTCCCAATTCTGCACCATGAGGTGCACCTTGAGCCTGAGCACGACTATGCCTTTGTGCCAACCAGCCTTCATGCCTGTGGTTTTGGCATCTGCACTGGGTGACCAGGGCACCACAAGGAGCAACGACACTGCTTCCACTTTATCTCATGCAAGGCGGGAGGGACTAGCTGAGTGCCTTATAGAACACTGCTGACATGAGCCACTCTAACCATCTGCCACAGAGTGTGGACCCAGTGGACACCGTGAGCATAGCTCAGAATATAAAGTTACCCATGGTGCCTTGCTCGCTGAGTCAGCAGTTGGTTCTCTGCTGGGGATGCGCTACTTCAGACTAGATTTGATTCTTCCCTGTAGTGAGGACACAGACCTTCAACTTCTCAAAACTGGGTAGTAAGAAATAGCCCATATTACATTTTACCTTATCTCATAGGCTACGTCTACACTACAAGGTTTTTGCGCAAAAACTGGTGGAGTGTCCACACCTCAAGCACACTTTTGCGTCAGTAAATCGGCAGAAGAGAAGGCTTTTGACGGTACAGTTATTCCTCTCCCCATGAGGAATAACTCCTTTTTGCGCAAGAGTTCTTGCACAAAAAGGCAAGTGTGGATGCTCTGAAAAAGCACAGCTGCTCTGATGGCCATTCTGTGAATGGCCATCAGAGCTTTCGTGTGCAAGGGTGTCCACGCAGTGTGGACACTCTCTGGTGCAAGAGCACATCACTTTTGCGATGCGCTTTGAGGTCTGGACGTGCTTTTGCGCAAGAAGCTTTTGCGGAAGGTCTCTTCCACAAAAGGTTTCTTGCGCAAAAACCCTGCAGTGTAGATGAAGCCATAGTGTAGACATGCTCTTAGTGTGCTAACCAATGAACCCTCTGATGACTCTACTGCATTTCTATAGAAGGATCCAATAGTGTACAAAAAATTCCTTCTCACTCAGGCTGCGTCTACACAGCTTCCCTTTTCCTCAAAAGCTTATGCAAATGAAGTGTGTATAAGTATATTGCTGTGCTTCGTTTGCATAATTAATTAGGAGCCATTTTTGCACAAGAGTTTTTTGCACAAGAGCTATTCTCCCTGAAAAAATGAGGAAGAACGGCTCTTGCGCAAGAGGGGGTTTTGCGCAAAAAGGCACCGTGTAGATGGTGCCTTTTTGCGCAAAAACCTCTTGTGCAAAAATGGATCCTAATTAATTATGCAAATGAAGTGCGGCAATATGCTCATACACACTTCATTTGCATAAGCTTTTGTGGAAGAGGGAAGCTGTGCAGACGTAGCAAGATGTGGGGAAATCCATCTCCCTCTGGAGCGTGGGCTGCTAGGTGTTAAAGGCCTGGGGACTGGATTTGCTCATGTCTTCTCATTGATATGCAGACTCAGGCCCAGACACTGGACAGCACCCAGACTTATGTCTCCTAGCCTGCCCTTGGGTCACGTCTTCACTATTGGTGTGCGCATGGGGTGTGCCGGGTGTGCCCAGGCACACCCTAATGTTTCAAAGGGCCGGCCACCCTGGTGCGCTGGGGAACGGATGCTGCTTTGCCACGCATGCGTGGCTAAAACCGGTGGGTCTTAGGACTCCACGGAAACAGGCAGCAGGGAGCAGAATCGTCACCGCGCCTCCCCGGCAAGTGAGGTAAATTTAAACCCCGGGGAGAGAGCAGCGCGGTGCGGGGTCGGGAGCAGCGCGGCTGGGCCCCCCTCCAGAGCTGCTTCCCGTCCCCCATTCCTCCTAGCTCCCCTCTTCCTCCCTGCCAACCCCATGTTCCTCGACCCCGATCTGCTTCCTGCACCTCCTTCCTCCCGGCCAGCCCTTCGGCCCCTGACACCCGCCAGAAAGCTCCCACTTCACACCTTCCTTAACAAGCCAAATCTCTGTAGATTCTTTTGAATGACTCTGAGATTGAGGGGTGGTCTGCCCTGAAAACAACTTCTGAGACATGTAGCTATGCGGACTTAACCCCCAAATTGGAAGGACTTTTAAGGGGAAAAGGTCTCTGGAAACATCCAAACGAGCCCTAAAATGGCCCAGCCTATTACACATACACTGGCTCCCATTAGCTGAACACACATACAAAAAATCGGAAAAACCAATAAGCATATGAGCTGTTGTGTAACTTGGTCAAAAATTGCATTTGTGGAAAAAGGCCATTTGAAACTTACCCACTTCTTCAGCAGCATGTTTCCTTAAAAAGTACAGAAATAAATGATTATCAGTCGCTCGCTTATTAAACAGTGTGAGAAGCGTCATCCTACAGTGACACAATCCATTAGGAAAGATGTCGGCTTTCTTTGGACATTCAGCAGATCTCCCTGCTGGAGGAAGTTCACCTGGGCCTGGACAGCTGGGTCTGAGTTCATAGAATCCCAGGGCGGGCAGAGACCTCAGGAGGCATCGGGTCCAGCCCCCCGCCCAAGGCAGGATCTACCCCAACTCCATCATCCCAGCCAGGGCTTTGTCAAGCCGGGACTTAAAAATCTCTAGGGATGGAGATTCCACCCCCTCCCTAGGGAACCCATCCCAGTGCTTCACCACCCTCCTAGGGAAATAGTTTTTCCTAATATTCAGCCTAGATCTCCCCCACTGCAACTTGAGACCATTGCTCCTTGTTCTGCCATCTGCCCACAGAACTGAGAACAGCCTCTCTCCATCCTCTTTGGAATCCCCCCTTAAGGAAGTTGAAGGCTGCTATCAAATCCCCCCTCACTCTTCTCTTCTGCAGACTAAACAGACCCAACTCCCTCAGCCTCTCCTCATAGGTCATGTGCTCCAGCCCCCCTCATCATTTTGATTGCCTCCGCTAGACCCTCTCCAATGCATCCACATCCTTTCTGTAGTGGGGGGCCCAGAACTGGACACAATACTCCAGATGTGGCCTTACCAACACCAGATAAGAGTTATGTGAATATAGGGGTTTTTTATAACCTAACTAAGGAACAAATGTGTTTCTTTACCGATTTACCACAGGGGCCTATCTCTAGGGCCTATCTCTGTATTGCTGGGGTGAGCTACACTTTAATAGCAAAAGCCATGTGTAGTACAGATATGAGAGGCCAGGCCTAACCTTAGGACCAGAGACAGACAGTGGTAACCCCTGAGAACTAGCCGGCGCGGGAGAGGAAGGACATTGCAGAAAACAGATGGATTTGCTATGATCAGATTCTCTCGTTCAGTTCTATTTCCCCAGATTCCGCTTTCCTATTCTACCCCCCTCCACACACTCCTGTCTGCCATCCCCCACTGTCAATAAACTCTCCCACTGATACTCACCTTTCATTTTAAACAGATAAATGGCGAGGCCAACACTACAAAACCAAACCACCAGGATCACACTCAGAGCCACCATCCATGAATTCACCCGTGGAAAAAAGGAATCTGAAGAACAAAACACCCAGATGTGCTCACTATGGCCAGAGGTTTTTATTCCATAGAGATTCCTAACTAGCACTCAGCAGGATTTGTGCGAGACAAGAGATAAGAATGGCTGTGCCTGCGCTACACAAAAGACCAAAAACTGATTTTGCAAATGGTTCCTACAGCTTTAACAATGATTTGTCCTCAAAATAAACCTGGCCTGATGTGACTCATTGCTAATCAGAGGACCACAGAGATTGAGACGAATTCCCTGCTCATAAAAGCCCATTGACTTTGATGCATTACACTGGCAAACAATTTGCCTGTCAATGTTTGGCAACATTCAGAAATTATCAG
The DNA here is from genome assembly GCA_019425775.1 of Rafetus swinhoei. Classification (NCBI taxonomy): domain Eukaryota; kingdom Metazoa; phylum Chordata; order Testudines; family Trionychidae; genus Rafetus; species Rafetus swinhoei. The sequence goes on along the minus strand of CM033444.1, from coordinate 13,686,569 downwards.
ATTAATTAGCACAGTTTTGAAAAACCCATGGTTACCCCAAATATTCAAAGAAATCCTGATCACAAATTCTCCAAACATTTGTGCAACAAACTAACTCATCTTCACTTGCTGTTCTTGTACAGAAGGTCACTCAGTCGTCTACCCACGATGCAATTTTCAAATGTGCCTAAAGCCTTTTGCACACATGGTTTGTGCTCTGTGTTAGTGAAACTGGGGAAACCCTCTTAAGGGGTCTGTGACTGGGTGGACTGGGCCCAGATGCTGGAGGCCTTGTGGTCTTGCCACACCCTGCCCCAGAAAAGGCAGTAAGAGGTCCTCCAAGCAGCCTAGAGTAGCTGCAGGGAAAGCAGCCAAATCAGGGGCCTGGGAGGTATTTTTAAAAGGAGCTACAGAGGTGCACAGCGGTTAGTGGCCGTGTAGTGGTCAGGGAGTGAAGGCAGGGCTGGGGGTGACAGCTGAGGGTTGTGAGCTCATGGCAAAAAAGACAGAGTCCTAAGGCAAGGGCACAGATGGCACAGGGCTGAGGGGAAGTGGCCCAGGGAATCAGAGCTGCACTGAAATATACATAGCAGACAGCTGCTATCTAAAGGGTTTCTTGACTCGGGCCTGGAGCAGAAGGTGGGACTGAGATCTCCACAATCCCCTACTAACCACTGGAAGAAGTAGCCGAGGGGTATGTCTACACTACAGCACTATTTCGAATTAAGTTAATTCGAATTAAGCTAATTCGAAATAACGCATCTATACACAAAAACTATTTCGAAATAGTGTGTCCACACTGAGTGGACCCTGAACCGAAGTTAAGGCTGGCCAAAACCAGTGCCGGTAGGGCATCAGGTTAGGACTTAGTGTGTGGGGCTGCTGCCTGAGGCTAACTGAGCTCCGTGCTTAAAGGGACCCCTCCCCCACCCCGGACAGACAGTTCTCAGGGTTCCCCGCTTGCTTGTCTACCTCGATGAGGGACAGGAAAGCAGTCCTGTCTAGGAGTGCCCTGAGTGCCCACACTCGGGACACCACAGCACTCAACCACATGGAGCTAGAGCTGCCCCTGGGCATGCCAGTGCATCTCGTGGGGTCGTTGCCATCAGCCCGGCTGCACTTGCTGCAAGCTGCCATCCAGGGGGGTCCATCGGGGGGCTGTCAGGATCCAGGAGGCCCTGAAGGAGAGCGTCCACCCCGAGGATCCCTCAGAGCCTCCCCGGTCCTCCCCATCGGGGGCTCGTGCCCCATTCCTCCCTCACGTCCTTCCACTTACCCCTCCCTAGCCCCCCTTCCTGATGTCAAACAAAGACACGTATGTTCAAAAATAGAAACTGGGTTTATTGAACAAAACTGGGGATGGACCTCTGGGGAGACTGGGAAAAGGAGGTGGGAGAGGGGAAGAGAGAGGGTGGGAGAGGGAGGGGAAACCTGGGGAGGGAGCTGGAAGGGGAAGCAAGGGGAAGAAGGGGGAGGAGAAGCTCAGGACTCAGGGTTGGGGGGTCTCGCCGGACCAACTTGATTTTCATGCAAACCTGCTCCTGGGTTCGCATGTGGCCTTTGGTGGCCAGGCTGGCAGCTATCCTGCCATAGACAGCCGCATTCCTCCGTCTAGGACTGAGATCATGGACGTTGGGGGCATCCCCCCCAAACCTGAATAAGGTCCATGATCTCCACCCTGGACCAGGAAAGCGCCCGCCTTCTCCAGCCCCTGTCAGGCTCCTGGGAGCTGGCAGACTGCTCCTGGGGAGCGGTGGAGGGCTGGCTGCCAGTGGCTTGCTGGCTCATGTTTTGGGGCCACTGGGTCAGGGGCCCTGTTGGCCACTGCTGGCTCTGGGCTGGCAGGCTTGGAGCTGGCACAGACACTGTGGCTAGGGTCTACCTCTTTAATGGCTCCGGGCTGGGGGAGAGGAGAGTAAGTTTTCCTGATTGTGCCCAGAGTGGCCACCAGGGTTCCCTGGGAAGGGCTGGAGGCCCCCTATTTTGAATTAAGTGTCTACACAGCACTTAATTCGAAATAGCTATTTCGAATTTGGTGTTACTCCTCGTAGAATGAGGTTTATCAAATTCGAAATAAGGGCTCCACTATTTCGAATTTATTTCGAAATAGCGGTTTGCCTGTGTAGACGCTATTAAAGTTAATTTGAAATAACTGCTGTTATTTCCAATTAACTTTATAGTGTAGACATACCCCCAGATACTGATCCCAGAGAGGGGAATTAATGCACAAAACCTTAAATCATAGATCAGATGAATAGTGCCCTAACTCCACTAGCTGCAGGTAGTAAGAAACTGACTGAACTAAATCTACTTAGGGCACTCCAAAAACTTACCAGTGTTTACACAAACAACAAGCATCAATTAACTAAATAGTTAATCAGGGCAAATTGTGTGTGTAGACAAGCTGTAGGGAGCTGGCATGGCCTCCCTCTGACCCATACGGGGAGGAACCACAAGACCACAAAGAAACCACGGTACAAAATTTATCACATTCAAAAGGTGGAGTGAAGGTTGCAAGAACTTATTGCATCAGTGGATTGAGAGAACAGTTCCTCTCAATAATGGGTGAAGATGTGTGTGTGTGTGTGCATCTATATGTGTGCATCTGTATGTATGCGTGTGCACATGCTAAAATATCAGGAAAGTTAGACTCAACATTACATGTACATGAAATCTAAAGTGTCCGCAGCCTGAATCTCATAATTAAAGAATCAAATTATCTAAACTGTGATTCTGTACAAGATACCAGCCTCCCATCTCCTGTGGATTATGAAATCCACAATGCTTTTCTTCCTATGTTTTATTTCTAGTGGTGGTGAGTTCAGTGTGGGATTTGCAGGGTCACTCACCAGCTATATAAACTGCTGATTCCTTTTCCTGATTGAGAAGGGTGTTCCTGATGCAACAGGACACGTTTTGGTTTGCATGTTCTTTTGTAATGAGAGCAGTTTCTGTTTCAAACAGGCCGTTATCCCCTTGGGACGTTGTTTCAGAGAGTGGTGGTAAACGTTGCCCACTGAGATCTCTCCACAGCACCTCAGGGTCTGGGTACCAATTGGCAGATCGACAAACCACCCGGATCCCTCCGTCCTCATGACCCTCCACAGAGAGGAGAGGTGCAGAGCCCAGAGCTAAGGGGAAAACACACAAAGCTGTTAAGTCCATGAATGAATGTATAAAGCATAAGAGATGAGTGACACTCACTCCCTTAGTTGCTTCAGAAAGCACTAGTGCATGCAGCTAGGCAGCAGCAGGGACAAGTGACATTGGAATGCCTGGAATCCCAGTGCCCATAGGCACACAAATAGCTGAACAAATATTTAAAGGTGACCTGAATAGGATCTGAACTTTCTGAGAATCTGGTCATGAGTGCCTCAGAGAAATTTATGTGACATAAAAAAAATTAACTAGCTTCGTAGTTAGTGCCAAAGCATCAGGGGAGAAATAATCAGATGAATGGGCGGCTGCTTTATGAGGCAAGGAGAGGCCTCCCCTAGGTCTTAGTGCTCAACCTCTCCCTTCCTCCTATGACTATTCTGACCATTCCCGAAGGCTCCCACAGCGGCTTGTTGTAGTTTATATACTAGTGACTCTTCCACTCCCCCGCCCCAGTGAATCTGTTAACTTCAAAGTGAAAAGGTTTCCGGGGAGGGGGGGGGGAGCGTGTTTGTCTGTAACTGTAAAAACAAGGAGCAGCTTTCATGCTTTAGGCCCCCAGGAAGGGCAGGTGGGGTGGATGGGGATGGGAGCTGGCCTCCCTCAGCCCAGCCCTTCAGCACCTCCCATGACTTCAGCAGTGATTTCTAGGGCCTGGGGCTCTGTCTGCTGCCATTGCCGTGGTTGCAATAACAGAGAGTCCCAGGACCTTTTAAATTACTGGGCCCTGGGGCAACCATTTCCTTCTCCCCACCCCTGCCCCATTGACAAGCCAGCCTGGAGATACCTCTGGAACAGGAGGTCTCAAAGTGCCCTCTGCGGTCCACTAGTGATCCAGGGCCTCCTTCCAGGTGGTCCAGCTGGAGCTCAGCCCTCTCTCTTCCCTCCCTCTCCCTGCAGCAGTGGGGAGCCTGTGCTGGCACTCCAGCATCACGGTTCCCCTGCAAGCTCGCAGCACCTGCACTGCCCCTTCCTCCTTCTTGCATTTCTAATCTATTTTATACTGTGGGGGCCCCTTCATTCCAGACCAGGTTCCCAGCCCAGTTTGTGGGAAAATACAGGAACCAAAATGCAGTTCAATATCAAGTGACGTACTTACAAGCCCCCTCCTGCTTAATGAGAAACCCCTGAGCCTCTCCACCAGAGCCGGTTTGCCCGGGAGAATGGGAGACACAAACCGCTTCACATGCTGCCACTTCCCTGGGCTGGGGGAACCGCACAAATACACATTAGTCGACATCCCTGCTTAAAACCCATATCGCTCTCGTTAATACATCTGCTTTGCCTAGAGCAGCATGGTCCCCGTGAAATGCTTGGGCACAATGTTAGCTCTGTTAAAGGTTTTCTGCATAGTCCTCTCTGCGTAGAGGGAGGGGCAAATTGGGTAATTGTAATCATCTTTAAGATCAGGCTTTTGACCGGGTAGGGCAGTACAGCTCCATGGTCCTCCAGGGAGGTGGGGGAAGTTTTGGCTGGAACCTCTCTCTGGTTGGTTCATGACTGGCTGGCCAGATCCCTTCATGAACACGCCTGGGCGTGGTCCCTGCCTGTGGATGTTGGTGTGAGTGAAAATGCAGAGGGCTTTGCAGCTTGTCGCACCACAGTGCCAGAGGGAACCCAGACTGGGGAGCTCAGCTGTACCCCAGTTCCAGGTGGCACTATGGGGGTGACCAGTCATACCCACCACCACCATTATACAGTCACAGTGAATAAGAATGGTGCATTCAGTGTTAACTGCACCTCTTCGTAACAGCCAACAGTGGACCAATGAGAAGGCCCAATGAGCACAGCTACACACTAGAAGTGACAGCAGAGCAACTAACTTTAGGCCATATTTGTTCAGAAACCCTTTCCCTCAACTAAGGACCCCTTTGGGGCCAATCAGGTCTGGGCATGAAAGTGCCTTGACCATTCTGAAAACATTTTAGCAGCTTGCTGAGCTCCAGCGTATTTTCTCTACCATGAAAGTGGCTGTGGGCTGAAGGTTAGATACACTGTTGTGTGACTGTAAAATGTGTCCCATGCAGAGAGTCCACAGCTGCTGTAGTGGGGAAGAACAAAGTCTGCAGCGCAGCCCATAGAACACTGACACTGACGCAAGGCACTGACCTCCGACTCGCAGTTCCAGTACAGCTTCTTCATAATCCTTATCATCTTGAACAAAGCAGAGGTATCGTCCTTCATCAGAACGTCTGACACTGAGAATCCGCAAGGCAACATTTCCATCTGTGAGTCCGGCTTTCAAAAGCTCCGTCCTGCCCTGATACTCTGGCATCTGCCCTTCGTACCGATCCATCCCATCACGATACAGGTGCACAGGGGATGCAAAAGCAGAGCGGAACCATCTCACCTCCATGTTGGCAGCACTTGTGCGGGGGGACAGGTGACAGGGTAACATAGCTGCCTGACCCACGACAGCAGTGACAGGGTCATGGGGGCCAATCACTGTGAACTTTGCTGGAAAATGCATCAGGAGAACGATAACAAAATTAGCTCAGAGGAAAGTGGGAATCTGACATGCAGGACACAACCAACAGGTGCCACGTCAAACAAAGTTTCCAAGCAGTTTGGCCAGGGGCAGACACCTGGCATGGACCATTTCAGCCTGAACGTTTAAAAGGGCAGAAGTGCTCATGGGCAGTGGGACTGGGGGGCTGTTCTAAGAACACTCTGCCTCCGATGGCACAGCACCGAGAGGGGGTGTAAAGCCGATAACAGACAAGGTTGGTGCATGGCCCAGGCACAGGGCCCTGGGCAGAGAGGTGAGCTGACAAGAGGGCAACACTGACATGCGGTGAGAAACTGAAGACAGGTGTGTTCCATCCATGGAAGTCACACGCCAGAGAAACTGAGGCAGAGATCTAGGAATGTACATGCTTGGTGCACAGTTGAGACAAACTTACCATTCAAGAGCCCATTTTTCCTAAGTGCTCTCAAACTGACACACTTAGGATGTGTCTACAGAGCAAAGTTATCTTGGAATAACGGCTGTCATTTTAAAATAACTATGCGAGCTTCTACCCAGCAGTAGTGTTATTTCAAAATAATATTGAAATAACGGGTGGCTTATTCCAAAATCTGTAAACCTCATTCTACAAGGAATAGTGCATAGTCCGAAATAGCTATTTTGAAATAGGGGCTGTGTAGACAGGGCAGCTGAAGTTATTTCAAAATAAGGGGCTTCCAGCACTTCCCAGGATGCTCTGCTGGCCGCTATGTCCACACCCAGGAAAACTCTATATTCCCTTCCTCCCCTGGAGCCCTTAAAGCTGCAGCCTCTGGGAAAAGGGCTTGTGGCCCGTAGGAGGCCCTGCCAGCCCTGAGCTGAACAGCAGCTGCCACTGCCGCACTCTTTTTAAAAAATGAGCCAGTCTGCTGCTCCCAGCCAGCCCTCCACTGCTCCCAGGAGCCTGCCCGGGCCTGAAAGAGGCAGGTGCCCCCCTGGTCTGGTGCGGAGATCCTGGACCTTATTGAGGTTTGAGGCGAGGAGGAAAACCTCCAGGATCGCTGCACCAGATGCAGGAATGCGGACATCTATGGCTGGATGGCAGAGAGCCTGGCCAACAAGGGGCACATCCGGACCCAGGAGCAGGTCCAGGTGAAAGTCAAGGAGCTCTGCCAGGCATATTCCAGGGCCAGGGGAGGGCAGCTCCCACTCCGGGGCAGAACCCCACACCTGCCCCTACTTTGAGGACTTGGACAGCGTCCTGGGGGAGGAGCCAGGGCTGGACTGAGGCTTGGGTGAGCTGGGCAGCTGCCCGGGGCGCCAACCGATGGGGGACGCCTGATGGCAGCTGTAAGGGGCGCACGGCATCCCTTACAGCTGCCATCAGGTGCCGCGTGTCCGGCTCCCGCAGCACCGGCCCCACGGCGCCGTCCAGCAGTGCCCTTCCCCCCACTGCCGCGGGGTCCTGCACGGCCTGGCGCACATGCTAGCAGCAGTGGCTGGGCCGGGCTGGGCAGCGCATGCACCGTGCACCCCAGGGGTGGGCCCCGGGCTGTGCGCCAGCGGCCATGGCCAGCCCGCACATGCGCCGTGCACCCCGGAGGCGGGCCTGCGCACCCTGAGGGGGGCGGACCCGCGCCCCACGGGCCGGCCTGCACATGCGCCGTGTGCCCGAGGGTGGCGCCGCGTGCCCGGGCCCGGGGCACCAAAAGGGCTCAGGCTGGCCTTGGGAGGAGCAGTCCCCTTCACACAAACCCCAATAGTGGACTCGGGGCTCAAGATGCCCGTCGTCATCCTCCCGGGGGACAGAGATGAGGAGGAGGAGGAGGAATCATAAAAGGGCAGCACAACAATCCTCCTGACCCTAGAGCCAGTACCCCTCACTGTGGACATGTCCCAGGCCTCATCCGAGGCTGGGGAAGGGCCATCAGGTGAGCGCCACCACGTTCCCTGCACGCAATTTCGAGGACTGTACTTGATTTGGTGATTCGCTTTCCCATTCCAGACACAACCAAACCTTGATCTTGCTTTAAGTGATAAGAGAAAGCTGACTACTGAATTCAACCGTCTTACGATTTAGGAGGAGTTTGTGAACAGACGGACAGACAAACTCTCAAATATAATGAAGAAGTCCTGTGACACCTTAGGGACAAACAGATTTATTAGGGCATCAGCTTTCATGGGTAAAAGCCACTTAACCCATGAAAGTTGATGCCCTAATAAATCTGTTCATCCGTAAGGCGCCACAGGACACCTTGTTGATTTTGCAAATACAGACTAACATGGCTACCTCTCTGAGACTCAAATCTCTAGTAGATCAAATCTGTCTGTCTATCTCAAGCATATAGTGAAGACAGAGGCCTAAATAAACTCTCTAAGAAACAGCAGACCCAGCACAGAGTCCTACCTGATTTCATGTTGTGGACACAACAAGTCAGGAAGAAAACAAGAAAACCAGGCAGAGGAGAGCTGGCTCTGGAGCTGTGGCAGATGGAGGGAACCTTCATCTTCCCCGTAACCTGGTCTAGACAACAGAGTGGGGGGAGGGGAAATTATCGCTATAAGTATTATATCGCCGATTAACATTAAATCATTAAAGTAAAACATTAAAGAGGACACATTAAATAAAGATGCAATAAATACACTCTTGTGTGAACGCTTTCATATTGTAGAATTTGAACAGCCATTGAATTAAGCTGAAAATATTTTTCCTCTGAGTCTGATTTTGTCCCATCCCTACAAAATTCACACTTCAGAAAAGTCAGATGGGGCTAATTCCATCAATGAAAACGACGTTTTGAGGAATAAGCAACTGAGAGGGATTCATGAGTTTTTTTAAATCAATTTCTTATCTTTCAACATATCACAGGAAACAAAATTATTCACTCCCATAACCCAAACTATTAGGTTACAGAAAAAAGATGCTCCACCAGAAAGCTGGATTTGCCCGAGTTCCTAACTTACTTTACAAAATGGACATAGGCAATCTGCCGATTCGTAGCAAACATCACTTTTGGTGCACTGAGAGCAGGGTCAGCCCCAGGTTTCTTGAATAAAATATAGCAGTAAAGAAACAGATTCTGAAATTTTTGAAGTGGCCCTGGGCCACCCCAGAAGGGGCGGGGACTAATATGGAAGGGGCAGGGGCAGGTTGCTTCTGGGCTTCCCCACCCCCAGACCATAATCGGGTTGGGGGACCCCCTTTGCCTCTCTTCCCATTAGGCACCCATGCCCTTGACAGGGTGGGAAGAGGCTTCACACACTCCCCCGTCCCCAGGCCCTGATTGGCCTGGGGTTGGGGGGGAGCATGCAAAACCTCCTCCTGCCCTACCCCCGCTCTGTGAGGAGCACGCGGCCCTTCAAAGTGCCACGTGCTGCTCGCAGGGTGGGAGGAGACATCATGCGCTCCCCGGCCCCCAAGCCCTGATTGACCTGGGGGCGGGGGAGCTGTGTGAAGCTTCCATCACCCTGCTCCTGCCCTGGGCAAGCGTAAGGCACTTTGAAGTGCTGTGCACTCAACACAGGGCGGGGGAGAGGATGGAAGAAACTTTGAACGCTCCTCCCGCCCCCAGGCCACTCAGGGCTTGGGGGCAGGGAAGCAGCAGAGTCTCTGCGGGTTGGATCAACCCATTTGGCGGGCCAGATCTGGCCCAGAGAGGCCCTTTTGCCCACCTCTGCTCTTTCTGGTTTGCCTGCCCCTCTGTGGTCATTCTTCAATATAACTTTGCCTGCTAGCAGTCCCCTCACTTTTCATTTTGTGAGACACAATCCGACTCCAGGCACATCCCTTTGTCCTGGCACCATCAAAACCTGACCTTGTTTGAAGTTATGATGAGAGGAAGCTGTAGACTGAATCTGGCGACCCTAGCTCTTAACCTTGATGTGGAGTTCTTGAACAAACAGACTCGCAGGTGGACGGACAGAAAGACAGACAGACACACAAACTGTCTCAACTACACAGCAGATGTTGCCAAAGAACTGCAGCATTCTGAAGAATTAAATGTATAGGGAGTGATACATCGGTGTGTGTCGATTGGATGAATTCTTGCAGAAAGCTGAAATTTGTTTCTCCCTTCCCAAAGTGGAGCAGCAGCACGGCCAAGCCCTGTCAACAAAAATCAGTGTAAATGGCACCCTAATGTGCTAGGTCTGTGTGGTGTAGTCTGGTCTTGTATTGCCTGCAGTGGCACTGGTACCTTTTCTACATGGGGGTGCTCAAAGCCAGTGAAACTGCCCTCCCATTTTTAACCTTGTCTCTCTTTACCCTTGTCCATGCCCCTACCCCGCTCCCCTCAGAGCTGGGGCTGGGACAAGGGCTGTGTCTCCAAGAGGGGGGGCACAGATAGGAATAAGGAGGCTGAGGTTGGGGCCACAGCTGGTGGTAGCATGGGACCAGTGGATCCCCCACATGTAGGCCAAGAGGGAAGCCCCACAAAAAACCTGGGCATGCTCCAGCAGCACCCCTACTTCCCATGCCTGTGACTGTTTGGTCATGTAGCTTTGATTACCTATAAAGCTGCATGGTAGCTTAAAAATATATGTTCAGTTCCTATTGCTTGCCAGTTGGGTCCTGAGTCCTAAGAGTGCACCCAGATCATAATCTGAAACTTTCCCCTGCAACTATAAAAAACTAGACACTTATTTTTTTACTTTTTGAGAATCTCTAGATTCAAAACTAGAGCACCACAACTTTCAGAAAACTAATGGATATTGTGAATTTTAAAAAGTCACAAATAATCATGAGAGTTGACATCACTGTACCCGGTCAAAAATGCGTAAACAAAAAAGACATTTCACTAGAAAATGGCTTTTAGAATTTTTTTTCAATGGCTTTTTAACCAGGAGAAATGATGTTGCACTCTTCTGATGAAGTGGGTGTTACCAGACAGCTCATGATCCTATATGCTTGTTACTAAGCTGTCAAGGGGCTACTTCCCCCCACCCCGAAGTCCCAGGCAGTGACACTCTTGAGCACAAGATCAGCTTTAGGCACATGCTTGGTTTGCATGGATTGCAGATGGTTCACATTCTATGTCATCAAATGCCAGCAGTGCCCCACTGCAATATATATTGGACAACCTGGACAGTTCTTGCGGGAAAGAATTAATGGACACAAATCAGATATCTGTTAAGGGAACATACAAAAACCTGCTGGGGAACACTTTAATCTTCCTGGGCATGCATGAACAGGTCTTCAAGTAGCTGTTTTGTTACACACCAATTCCATAACCCAAATACACAGGGAAGGACTGGAACTACAATTCATTCACAAGTTCGATGCTCACACCTATGGTTTGAATAAAGATACTGGATAGCTGGGTCATTATCAACCTACCAAACAATGAAGGTGACAAAGGTTCTTTGTCTATGTAGAATCTCATGATAATATATGGAGATATACCACCTCTTAGAGCTGGCAGGGACCTCGAGAGGTCATCTACTCTAGTTCCCTGCCCTCATGGCAGAGCCAAGTACCATCCCTGACAGATTTGCCCCAGATCCCTACATGGCCCCCTAAAGGATTGAACTCACAAGCCTGGGTTTAGCAGGCCAATGCTCAAACCACTGAGCTATCCCTCCCCATGAGCTGAGCTATATGTTTTGTTAGTCTTTAATTGCTACCAGATTATTTGTTGTTTGCTAATTAATGGTTCCTTTGCCTCTTTTGACTATACAGTCTTTAGGTAGTTACAGACTATTTGTTTTTCCTATTATTGTCCAGCTCAGTTTTCCCCTTGATATATTTTTATCCACTGCCTCTTGTTGTTCCTCTCCCTACTCCCATTTTTTCCTCTTCCACCCCCCTCCCTTCTCCCCTATTTATTTTAGTTCTGGACAGCCAACACTCTGGTCATCTGAAGAAGTGGGCTGTTCCCACGAAAACTCATGATCCCATCTCCATGTTTTATTAGCCTTGAAGTGCTACCAGACTATTTTTTGTATGACCATAGCTCGGTCTGAGGAGGTAGGTCCAGCCTGGGGGTCACAGCTAGTTGTGCTGGGGGTGGTGTAAGGCAGAGAGGAGGGAGGAGAGGAAGATGGCCTAAGAGGATCTCTGCATGGCCAGATAGAGAGAGGATCACAAGGAGCGACTGTCTCGAGTTGCAGTTGGGGAGCTCTAGGTGGATATTAGAGAAAATGGTTTCACTGAGGCTGGTGAAACACTGGAACAGGAGGCCTAGGTAAGTGGGGGAATCTCTGTCCTGAGACAATTTTAAGGCCAGACCTGACAAAGCCCTGGCTGGGATGATTGAGTTGGGGTTGGTCCTGCTCTGAGCAGGAACAGGACTAGCTGACTCCTCAGGTCTCTTCCATCCCAGTGATTCTAGGACTCTGAACAGGGACAGAGAGTGAGCTCCCAGGAGAGGTTCCCAGTAGCACAAGGGACATAGGATTGAGGTCTATAAAATAATGACTGGTGTGGAAAAAGCGATTAAGGAAAAGTTATTTACTTAGTCCCGCAATATAAGAACTAGGGGTTACCAAATGAAATTAATAGGTAGCAGGTTTAAAACAAACAAAAGAAAGTTTTTCTTCACTCAGCACACAGTCAACGTGTGGAACTCCTTGTCAGAGGATATGGTGAAGACCAGGACGTTAACAGAGTTCAAAAAAAGAGCTACATAAATTCATGGAGGTGAGGTCCATCCATAGCATTGGTCATTGTCAGAAGACAGGACACTGGACTAGATGGACCTTTGGTCTGACCCAGTCTGGCCGTTCTTATGTTCTCATGGCCCCCGCCAACCCAGCCTGCCCCGGGGAGCAGCTGCCAAATGAACTGTGCAGTCCATTGCCCCTGCGCCAGCTGTGTGTGCCACTCCCTGGCTGAGCCTGGGGAGAAGCCAGCAGGCAGGCTTCATGGCCTCCACTGCCACCAGCCCGGCCCCAGGGAGAAGCCACTGGCCACCTCCACTCCCTGTCCTAACACATTCATCCCCGGCCCCCTTCCCTGAGTCTGCCACGGTCTTCCCTGAGCCATCTTCACCTTACAGCCCCCTGCCCTGATTCCTGTACCCCCCCTACCCGCAGCCCCTTGCTTGGAGTCCTTCTTTAATGGCCTGAGCAACACTAGGTAAATCTGCTAGTTCACAACAATTTATTTCACCAAATCTCCCTTTCAGTGCAGTGAGAGCAGGGGCAGGACCAGTTTTCTTGAATAAACTATAGGAGCACAAAGATAGATTCTGAATCAGATCACAGGAATAGCTTGGTGTTACATGACAACGCAAGGAGAGGAAAAACAGATCAGATTCACTTTGAATTTATAGTTCAACATCCAACTAAAACAAACCTGTCCTGGGATTATTGGATTATTTTCCAGTTGAAAATTCACCCACAGAATAAATGCCTACTAGGCGATACCACAGAGCAATGGCGCTCGCATGCCCGTGACCAGATCTCACCTACCTCATGAGTATTAGAAAGAAGCTTCGGAACTGTTTCGAGATCTCCCAGGTGCTCCCAGGTTTTGTAAAACCCTCGTCCATTCTCCTCTAGCTCACATGGCCGGTGACTTTTTCATCTGCAAAATTCATCCGAAAAGATGGCAGAAACCCAAACCTGACTCCAAGACTTCCCTTCCAGGAGTCAGTGGAAATTGTGTTTATTCCTCATTGGCCTCAGGGTTAAATGGGTCAGAGAGATTTGAATCCCAAATGTGACCTTCCCGCACGTTCTGCTGTAGAGTCCTGGGGAGAGGCAGCGACAACTTCTCGGCCCAGCGTTTCCCCAGCGCTGTGAGGTGTGAGGGGATGAGAGTCACCAACCTGCTCAAGGTACCTCTGATGTCCTGGAGCAGTGGTCTCCAACCTTTTTACACCTAAGATCACTTTTTAAATGACAGACCAAGCCAAGATCTACCGTCCCGTCCCTTCCTTGAAACCCCGCCCCTTCCTTGAAGCCCCACCCCTTCCTTAAAGCCCCGCCCTCTCTATTCTCCTCCTCTCCGTCACTTGCTATCCCCAATCCTTATACTGCTGCTTTTTTTTTTTTTTTTTTTTAATCTTCTGTAGGAAGAGGTTTTTCCAACATTTGGCCTGTCTAGACTGGACCAAATGTCAGAAAAAAACCCCTTCTTTTGGAAGCCCTCTTATTCCTCGTGGAAAGAGGAATACAGGGGTGACCGAAAGAGCATGTTTGCTCTTCCACTAAAAAAAGCGGAAGAACAAACGCAACCCTGGATGCAGAAGAGTTTTTCTGGGATATCTCCGGAATCCTGAAAAACTCCTGCAGTCTAGCCGGACCCTCGCTGGGTTGAGACAGGATGTGTGGGCTCCGGGGTGGAAATGAGGGATTTGGGTGTGGGAAGGGGTGAGAGATGCAAGCTCTGGGAGGAAATCTGGATGCAAGAGGAGGTCGATAAGGGGTCGCTGGCTCAGGAAGGGGGCTCCAGGCCGGGCAGTGTTGGGGTACTAAGCAAGCCACAGGCTTGTGGATGCAAGGGTGCAGGAATTTGGGTTGGGGTATGTGAGGGGCTCAGGGCAGGGGGTTCCAGTGTTTGATAGGCTCAGATCTAGGATCTGGGGAAGGGGGAATGCAGGAGTGGTTGTGGCCAGATGGGGGCTTGGCCCCAATTGGGGTTTTGTTGGCCAGGCTTAATTTTTAAATAAAATACTATGTCAAACACAAAAAGTTTCTGCATTGTCTTTATTTATGAGAATGGCAGGGAACCTGCCTTGAGTCAGGGGTCTCTGACCCATAGAAAAGTCATTCGGGAGCAGGGGACACAGTACTGGGGAGGGGTGCTAGTGGGTTCTGGGGCAGGGAACAGGGTGCCAGTGGGGGCAGGAGAGAGGGGGCAGGGTGCCAGAAGGACAGGGTTCTGCAGAGGGGAGCAGGGGACAGGTTTCTGTAGTGGGGAAGGCAGGGGGACAGGTTTCTGCCGTAGGGGACAGGGTGCCAGAGGAACTGGTTTCTCCAGGGGGGGCAGGGTGCCGGGGGACAGGTTTCTGCAGAGGGGGGCAGGTTTCTGCAGCAGGGCTGGGGGCAAGGGAGAGGGAACAGGGGGCCAGGAGGGCAGGGGACAGGTTTGGGGCAGGGGAGAGGGAACAAGGTTCAGAAGCAGGGAGTCCCCTACACCAGCCAAGGAGGGAAGCCTCCGTCCTGCGCTCCCTCTGGGAATGGTGGGAGCTGGGAGGTCGGGAGGGCTGAAACACCCAGGCCAGCTGGCTGTGGCGTTCAGCTGAAAGAGGCTGCCCCGTGCTCCAGCTGGTCAGGCGGCTTCTCCTCTGCGCCTGCCCACGTGGAGCATGGGGCACCCTGGCTGAGCGCCATGGCCAGCTGGCCGGGCAGCCGCTTCTCTTCGCTCCCGCCCTGCTGCCCTGCGCCCAGCCCAGAGACGCTGCGCCTAGCTCCAGCTGTGCTGGAGCAAGCTTCCCAGGCTGAGCGCAGGGCAGCCGGGCTGCAGCGAAGAGAAGCGGCTGCCCGGCCAGCTGGCCATGGCGCTCAGCCAGGGTGCCCCATGCTCCACGTGGGCAGGCGCAGAGGAGAAGCCACCTGACCAGCTGGAGCACGGGGCAGCCTCTTTCAGCTGAACGCCACAGCCAGCTGGCCTGGGTGTTTCAGCCCTCCCGACCTCCCAGCTCCCACCATTCCGTGAAGCTACTCACCTGTGTTGTTGCTCGGTGCGTAGCTGCTCCTCAAATGAGGAAATCAAATGTAAAAGTACTGCGCAGGTGCGCAGTTCAGAGAGGGCTCAAGAGCGACTCTTAGAGCCCCTGAGATCGACCGGTAGATCGCGATCTACCGGTTGGTGACCACGGGTCTAGATGCACTAATTCGAATTAGCTTATTTCGAATTAACTAATTCGAATTAAGTTAGTTCGAATTAGTGCTGTAGAGTAGACATACCCTAACAGAGTTTAAAGAGAAGTTAGATAATTTCATGGAGGTTAGGTCCATAAAAGACTATTAGCCAGGGGATAGAAATGGTGTCCCTGGCCTTTGTTTGTCAGAGGCTGGAGAAGGATGGCAGGAGACAAATCGCTTCATCATTGTCTTCAGTCCACCCCCTCCAGGGCACCTGGTGCTGGCCACTGTCGGCAGACAGGCTACTGGGCTAGATGGACCTTTGGTTTGACCCAGTACGGCCATTCTTATGTTCTTATGTTCTTAACCGGAGGTTCTGTTCACACCCGGTGGCTAGTATTAAATACTGTCTAAAACGGGACAATTTGGACATGACCCCCTATCCTACCGGTACTTCCGGGCCAGATTGCCCGACTGCTGTGGCCTGTGGGTCGTGATTATGAGACCCTCGATCTAAAGCAGGGGCGGGCAAAGGTGGTTAGCGGCCACTTTAAAGAGCTGGCGGCCAATTGCTCTGGATGCTGAGGAGGGACAGGGAGGCTTTGTGCACTGTCCCTGGCCCCTAGCAAAATTCTGGTTTAATTATAACCCTAAGGGCATTTGTAGACAGTAACACTTTGGGATTTCTTTTTAATGTAACCTTAACCCTTTTCCCAGGGTCAAACTGCTTTTCCCTGGGATAGTTACAATATCCCTGGAATGTATAAACTGTGCTCTCAACTGTATCTAAAAGAAATTTTCCATGAGGAAGTATTTTAAATGTTGTGTTATTTAGCAAACCTGAATTTTATTTCTCTCCCTCTCCCTGCTGGGGATGGCAGCATTTGGGCTTGGTGGTCACTGACCTGACATATAGAAAGTCGAGGCATCCTTTTCTAGGCTGAAGAGGGCACTTCTGATAGAACAGGACACATTCTGGTTGGAGCACTCGGTCACAAGGAGGGAACTTTTTATTTCAAAGAGCCCCTGGGCGTCTCTGGATTTGGTTTCCACCGAGGAAGATAAATGCTGCCCGCTGAGATCTCTCCACAGCACCTCGGGCTCCGGGTACCACCCGGCCAGATGACAGACCATCCGGATCCCTCCGTCCTGGTAACCCTCCACAGAGATCTGAGGCACAGAGCCTGAAGCTAGAGTAAGAAGAATGGGTGTTAAACGAGATAAATATACAGCCTAGTGTAGAAAAACCTGACATTTTCAATACGACTGACTACACCGTCTTTATGGCTGAGATTCATGAAGACAGGAAACTTGACTTAAGCACTTGTAAAGCAATTGTGTAACCATGTTGCAATCCGGGGGCCTCAGAGATGGAAGTGAAAGCCCTCCAGAACAGGGGAGTGTTGTGATCGACAGCTTTGGAGAGGACGTAAATGGGGCAAGGAACCCAAGAGATTTCCCCCTCAATTTCTGTGCTTTATAGGTTTGAGTTCACAGATTCAATCCATTTTTAAGGCCAGAAAGGACCTCCAGGATCATCCAGGCTGCCATCCTGTATCACAGAGGCCATATGCCTGCCAGTACTCTTAACCCACTTAGAACCCTCTCTGTCAGCTTCATCTAGTATGGACACTCCAATTGACTAGTCTTTTCCCATTTTTTTTCTCCTTTCTTTTCCCTCCCCATCCCCTCTCTTTCTCTGCTATTTATCTGGAACCTGGACCCCTTAACTCCAGTCATCTGAAGAAGTGTCTTGTGCCCACGAAAGCTCATGATTCCATTGACATGTTTTGTTGGTCTCTAAGGTGCTGCAAGACTATTCATTGTTTTTAAAGTTTTTTTTAATTAGAGTACATCTACACTACCCCCCTAGTTCGAACTGGGGAGGCTAATGAGGGCGGCCGAAATTGCTAATGAAGCGCGGGATTTAAATATCCCGCACTTGATTAGCATAATCCCAGCCGGTCGCCATTTTGGAAACTGACTATCCTGAAGTAACTTCCCACGTCTACACGTGGCAGAGAAGCAGGATTCCGAGATAAACCCCTTAGTTCAAATTAACTGTTAAACCTCATTCCACGAGAAGTAACAGTTAATTCGAACTAAGGGGTTTATCTCGGAATCCCGCTTCTCTGCCGCATGTAGACGCAGGCAGTTACTTCGGGCTAGTCAGTTTCAAAAATGGCGACTGGCCGGGATTATGCTAATCAAGGGCAGGATATTTAAATCCTGTGCTTCATTAGCAATTTTGGTCGCCCTCATTAGCCTCCCTAGTTCGAACTAGGGGGCTGGTGTAGACGTACCCTTACAGACTAACACAGCCACCCCTCTGAAACAGGGTGAAGGGTGAAGAGTGGCAGGAACTATTTAACCTGAAACTGATTAGCAGGAACAGATAAAGTTAAAGAATATGGCAGAAAAATCTTGCCCCTCCCTCTCTGACTTGCCGCCTACAGGGCTAACCTGCTTGCTTGCCTATAGACTGGGACATTTTTTATTTCCTTATAGTTTTGATTATGTTTATTGTAATAAATAATGGTAGGTTTACATTGGCAGTTTGGATGTAACACAAGAGACTTAGGCTACGTCTACACTGCACATTTATTTCAAAATAAAGTATTCCAGAATAGTTATTCTGAAATAGCTTATTTTGAAATAGCACATCTACACTGGAGGGAAGACTCAAAATGAGTCCGAGGCAGCCTTCCCTAATGTAGTCGTGCCATCTTGATTTAGAGCCCCAGGAGGAATAACTCAGAATGGCCCTGGTGAGGGGCTATTTTGAAACAGCAGAAGTGGAGCGTCTACACAGCCCCTATTCTGAAATAGCTATTTTTTCCTCATGTGCATTACTTTACATTTGTCAACATTCAATTTCATTTGCCATTTTGTTGCCCAAGCACTTAGTTTGGGGAAATCTTTTTGAAGCTCTTCACAGTCTGCTTTGGTCTTAACTGTCTTGAGCAGTTTGGTATCCTCTGCAAATTTTGCCACCTCACTGTTTACCCCTTTCTCCAGATCATTTATAAATAGGCTAAATAGGATGGGTCCCAGGACAGACCCTTGGGAGACCCCACTAGTTACCTCTCTCCATTCTGAAAACATACTGTTTATTCCGACCCTTTGTTTCCTGTCTTCAATCTGTGAGGACCATCCCTCTTTTGTCCGAGACAACTTACGTAAGAGCCTTTGGCAAGGGATCTTGTCAAAGGCTTTCTGGAATTCTAAGTATACTATATCCACTGGATCCCCCTTCTCCACATATATGTTGACACCCCACCCCCCTGGCCAAAGAACTCTAGTAGATTAGTAAGGTATGATTTTCCTTGACAGACACCATGTTGACTTTCTCCCAGGACAGACCCTTGGGGGACCCCACTAGTTACCTCTCTCCACTCGGAAAACTGACTATTTATTCCTACCCTTTGTTTCTTGTCTTTTAACCAGTTATCAATCCACAAAAGGATCTTCCCTCTTATCCCATGACAACTTACTTTATTTAAAAGCCTTTGGTGAGGGACCTTATCAAAGGCTTTCTGGAAATCTAAGTACACTTTATCCACTGGATCCCCCTTGTCCACATGTTTGTTGACCTCCTCAAAGAACTCCATGTTAGCAGTTTTCAAGTACCTAAAAGGGTGTTACAAGGAGGAGGGAGAACAAATTGTTCTACTTGGCCTTTGATGATAGGAGAAGAAGCAATGGGCTTAAACTGCAGCAAGGGAGGTTTAGGTTGGACATTAGGAAAAACTTCCTAACTGCCTGGAATGAATTGACCAGGGAGGTTTCGGAATCTTCATCACTGGAAAGAAAAGAAAGCGATGAAGTGATGCTGGCATCCCACAGGAAAAGTTTTCTTTATACAGAGAGAGATTCCGAGGATCTCATGGGCACTTAACTTTTGGAGTTAAGTGCTTAATGTGTGGAAATAGTACTTGAGTAGTTCTGTGGGTCTGGGTCTATGAGCCAGCTAAAAAAAAGATTACAGACCCACTTTACTGAACCTTCAGTTCCAGTACAGCTTCTTCATAAAAGGCACCATCCTGAACAAAGCAGTGGTACTGTCCTTCATCAGAGGGCCTGACATTCACAATCCTCAGGGCCACGTTCCTATCTGTGATGGTGGCTTTGGAAAGTTCAGTCCTGCCGTCATACTTGGGCACCTGCTGCTCAAACTCTTCCTTCCCCTGCCGGTACAGGTGCACAAAGGAAGCAAACTCTTGTTGGAACCATCTCACCTCCATTTGCTTATCAGTTAATCTTATTGCCTATGCACATTCCCCCACCCCCATGCTGTCTCTGAGTCAGAGGCAATGGGGAGGGGGGGGAGGTGGGAGTCGGTGCCCATGAGGAGCCGGCTTTTAAGCCAACTTCCCCCAGCACCAGATCCACGGAGCCACCTGCCCCTCCCCCCACTGCCTCCCACAGAGGCAGCATCACAGGGAGCAGGTAGGAACTGGGGGGGGGGGCAGCTTAAACTTGAGTACCAGGTAAGTGGAGCTGCCTGTCCCCCCACCCCGCAGGCTGCTGCCTCTGACAGAGAGAGGCAATAGCTCAGAGGGTGACGGGGGTAGGTGGGAGTCGGTACACATGGGAAGCCGATTTTCAAGCCACCTCCCTGAGTATATTGGCTCTCCCGAGCCACTTGCCCCCCCCCTCCCGCCCCATGATCCACAGTCGGAGGTGGCTAGGGATGTTGATCAGTTTATATATTAGGCTGCCAAAAGGCCGCAGTAACTCAAGAAAGAAAAGGGGGGGGGGGGAGCAGGAGCCGATACACGTGAGGAACGTGGGACGCCAGCGCAGCCTCTGACCATGGAGAGCTGGGACTCTCTGCCTACAGGGGGCTGCTGCCATCCCAGCTGCTGCCTCTGTATCAGAGGCAGCAGCACAGGATGGCAGGGGGCTCTCCGGGAGCAGGGCTGGGAGAACTGACTGCCGGCCCGGCCCCAGGGACTATCAAATAGTCTTGTAACCGATACATTTCTGTGTGTGGTTACAGGATTATTAAGTTAATCACTCACATCCCCATTAACTGGTTAAGCGCTATATGCGGCATGAACATTTGTGCTAATTTGAGTTCACTGTTCTACAGAGAGTTAAATAGGGCAATTGCTGAAATCAGAACAAGGGGATACAGTCCCTAAGGAGCAGAAGCTACGGCCATTCCTACCCGATTGCAGCCCGGGGACACACAGCGCTAGGAAGAAAATGATTAAGTCATGAAGTGAGGAGCCGGCTCCGGAGCTGCGGCCGAGGGAGAGAACTTCCATCTCACCGGAACTGGATCCAGACCACAGGGCAGGGGGAGGGATAAGACAAAAACAACAACAAAACTGTCTTGAGTGTAGCTCACTGCCAGTGATTTCACACAGCGCTCACACACAGCCAGTGGGAAATGATGAGCAGGCGCATTAGGGGCCAGACAGAGCGAGGCGCTGCACATGTCTCGGTTTCTGCCTGACTTCCAGTAACTTCCCGAGCGCTGCATCTGATCCAGCCCAAGGGGGATCTCCCGGCGTCGCCCCAAAGCCACCTCCTGCTCCCGGGGACGGACCCCACGCACACACCAAATATTTTAGCCCCAGTTGTGTCCCGCCGCGGGCAAAGGGGGTTTAAAGGGACCTGTCGAAGATGCAACGAGACTCAGCACAACCCACCCAGCAAGTCTGCCAAAGCTCCACGCAGCGGACCCCAATTAGTGACCAGTCTCCCGGGATCAAGGCGGGGCACGGGCGCTGCAGGGCCGGGGAAGGGGAGGGAGCCAGGGAGGAGGCGAAGCAAATTCTCTAGCGTCCTGCTCATTCCCGCCCCGGGCACCCAGCCCAGGGACCAGGCGGGGCCGAGGCGAGCTCCGGGCTGCGCTCGGCTCCCGGGGTCAGCGCAGCCAACTCGCCTTTCCAGCGGCTCCGGGCTGCCCCCGGGCGCGTCTCCAGCCACTGGGCAGGGAAAGCGGCTGCAGCCGGCCGGGACCGTCACGTCCCCCCTCTGCCCCTTGCGCCCTCTTCCTTCTGGGGGCCGGGGCCAAGAGGGGGCCGGTTACCGCCCTGCGGGGTTTGGCGGGAGGGGAAAGTCCCACGCGGCTGTAACTTTCAGTTTCCTTTTCCCTGGTGCTGAAATGCTGCGAGCGGGACCAGCCGCCGTGCCTGGAAGGGAGCGTGCCGCGGTGCCTTTAAGCCAGGGCCGGGAGAAACCAGGGGAACGCGCTGCTGCAGGGAATTGAGCCCCCTACAGCGTCCCTGAGCGGTACAAGTCCCCCGAAGAACATCACACCGCTCAGCGGGACCAAAGAGGTGGGTTAGTTTTGCTTCAAAAATGGCTCCTCGCTCTCAGCCCCTCCCGCCTTGTGTCCTGTTTGTGCCTGGGCAGATGGAGCGGGCTTGTCTAACCCCAGTAAAGCCCCAAATACATTTGTGAGTCTTTACGGTGTCCTGGGCTCCTCCTTGTTCTCCCTGACACGCACTAAGGCGGCTCTGCCCCGATATTTGTCCCCGAGATTCCATCGTCTGGCTGTGACGTTTAGTTTCCTCTCTGTGGAAACGCTCCGTTACGATTTCCCTTCCCAGGCCTGTCCGCTGTTTTCCCTGCCCTTGTATCCTGAGATCGGCAGCGCCTGCAGGGCCGTAGCCATTTGCTTCTTGTGCAATTGTGTTTCACTCCACAGCGGTGGGCTCTGGCCCTGTTCTCAGAGATGTCAGAGGGAACTTGTCACACAATGACTTCTGGTATTTGGAAATCAGAAAGCAATGGGGAGGGGAAGGGAGATGAATCCTGTTGTGCCTGATACTTACAAGGGGGAAGGGGAAAATTATTTCCTCAGTGAATCAAAGCAGAAACTGGCATCTTGCTCTCAAGGGGGTGTCTGCACAGCATCCTTAAATTGGAATAAGCTAAGTAATTTGAGCTTCACAAATTGCATAGTTTATTTCAATCTGATTTCTAAATGAAGTGTTATTCTGAAATGTCCCTTAGCCCTCATGGAATGAAGGTTACCGAGAGGTTGGAATTGTGCGCCCGTTATTTTGAAATAAGAGGCATGTTAAAAAGACATGGAATAGCTCTCTGGGGATACCGGAGGTAACCCAACATAGTGCGGCTGTCTAGAGGTTGCCTTCCTGAAGTGAGGGGGATTCAGCATGCCCCTGGAGCAGGCCTGCCACATCTTAGTCTCCCAAAAAAAGGAAAAGCGGCGAGGAGTCCTGTGGCACCTTATAGACTAACAGAAGTGTTGGAGCATAAGCTTTCGTGGGAAAAATCCCACTTCGTCAGATGCATGTCCAAAAAGAGGAAGTTGCTAAAGGAAAAGGGTGCAACAAGGGGAAGGGGGAGAGACAAAGGAAATGACGTCTAGGAATTTCACCCCTCAAAGGGCTGTTTTCCTTTGGCAATGAGGGTCTAATGAAAACATCCAACACTCAGAGTGGATGAAAATTGGATTTGTTTTTTTAATAAAAACTTTAAACTCAAGTGTTTATTTAACTTGGGCTTTTAAAGCAAGTTATTTTTTTAAAAAATAAGTAATTTCAAAATTTTAAAATCATAACAATCCAAGGTAAATTATAAACATCTATACTCTAATAAAATCATTTGCATTAAATATACATAAATTAATATGCAAACAGTACATGGGTGCTGCAGAAGTTTTACACAAACACAAACCATTGAACTTCTGGTAATCACTAAGCACCTGGAACTGTTACCTGCACACAATTCTGTCATTCACACACTCTGGGGGCACACACTGTTACCCATCTTTGGGGTCAGGCATAACCTTACACTCTATGGGTTTTCAGGGTCTTTTGTCAGGGAAAGCGCCTTACACAGTAATATCCTCCTTAATTGCTATTTATGAACAATCACCCAAAACAGATGGCACATGCTAAGCATACAATGCTCAGCCCTCCCAATAAGGCAGAGGAGCATTTCTCAATGGCCAGTCCGGATCAGGTCCATCTGGGGCACTGCCGAGTCTGCTTTTTATCAAAGCACAGAGTCATGGTCCAGCTGCTATGGGCTTGGAACTGTGTCTTGGGGCTGCTTCCCAAACAGCTTTCTTTTGGAACCCAGTTTATACAGTGAAATTTGAGCCCTGCTTAGCTATACCTGAGCCAGTTATTTTACTGCAATTTTACTAACCAATCACACCAGCTCTCTAACCAATCACACCTCTCTAAAGAGGGTGCAAGTGTAGACATACCCTTACAGACTAACAAAAAGTGTAGATGGTCTCATGAGCTTTCGTGGGCACAACCCGTTTCAGTTCACTACCTACAGATAATAATTCCTCTGTTACACAAATCCATTTTTAAACACAAAACTTGCTTTGATAAGCTTACTATTTTTTTCAATATCCCTCACATTTAAACATGTTTTATTTAACAAATAAAAAATGGTTGTTTGGGGCATTTTATTGTTTTCTTGTTGTTTGTTAGTTTTCATTTGTAATTGAATTCCAGTTTCCATCAGTAATAATCCCTCATCATCTGGTAAATAAGAAATGTCATTCATAATTTTAACACACGTAAAAATTTAAGAAAACATTAATAAATCTGAATAAACAAAACGCAATACAGTAAAGTCTTGGTTAGCCGACCTAATCGGGACCGGAGGATGGTCGGATAACCGGAAATGTCAAATAATAGGGACGGCAGCAGCGGCAGCTGGGGGGGGGGAGCCTCCCAAGCGGGCTCCGCTCTTTGTCTCGGGGGCAGTTGGCACGCACGCTGCCCCCTCCCCGGTGGATTCTGGACGCTGCGTCCTCCCCCTTCCTCTTCCTCCCTCCTCCCCCAGACCTCCCGGACATGCCCAAGACCCCGGCGCTCCTGCCTCTCTTCAGCCCGGTGGCGGCCCCTGATCGGGACATGGGCCCAGCATACCTGAGCGCCGGGCGAGTCAGCAGCATGGGCATGAGTTGCCCCAGGCGTGGGTTGGGGAGGTAGGGTTGCCGAGCCCGCGCTGCGTGCCATTGTGGTATGAAGTGTCCCTGGAGCCCCATGCTGTCACGTGACAGGCGGCATCATCAGATAAAACGGAAGGTCGGATTAGCGAAAGTCGGATAACCGAGACTTTACTGTACATTTGTGTAGATATAGTGCATCCTCCTGCATACCACAGAGAAGTACCAAATTCATGTGATTAGAGGAGGAGGTTTTGGAACAAACTGATAAACTTAACAGTAACCGGTCCCTGGGACCAGATGGCATTCACCCGAGAGTTCTGAACTCATATGGGAAATTGCTGAACTATTAACTGTGGTTTGTAACCTTTCCTTTAAATCAGTGTCTCTACCTAATGACTGGAAGATAGCGAACGTGATGCCAATGTTCACAAAGGGCTCTAGAGGTGATCCTGGCAATTGAAGATCGGTAAGTCTAACATCAGTACTGGGCAAATTAGTGGAAACTATAGTAAAGAATAAAATTGTCAGACACATGGATGAACATAATTTGTTGGGGAAAAGTCAACATGGTTTCTGTAAAGGGAAATCCTGCCTTACTAATCTGCTAGAGTTCTTTGAGGGGGTCAACAAACATGTGAATAAGGGGGATCCAGTAGATATAGTGTACAGTAAAACTCCATTGGTCCGGCATCTGATGGTCTGGCACTCCTGATGGTCCGGCACCATCAGGAACCCAGAAGAGCTCCGGGCAGCCGGACCATTGGAGCTGCTCTGCCCCCGGGTTCCCCGATTCAGCTGCTGCTGAAACTGACCAGCAGCTGAATCAGGGAAGCCGGGGGCAGAGCAGCTGGAGTGCTGCTGGGTGGGTCCTGTAGCACTGCCCCTTGGGGCTGCGGGACCAACCCGGCAGCACCCCAGCTGCTCTGCTGAAGGCGCCCCGATTCAGCTGCTGCTGAAACTGACCAGCAGTGGCTGAATCGGGGACGCCTGGGGCAGAGCCGGACTATCAGAAGGGGGAGCTATGAGGGGTCTGGGGTGGCATCCCCTTCACCCCACCCCAGACCCCTCATAGCCCCCCCTTCCGATAGTCCGGCATATCTGATAATCCGGCACCCCCTGGGTCCTAAAGGTGCCGGATTATCAGAAGTTTACTGTACTTAGATTTCCAGAAAGCCTTTGACAAGGTCCCTCACCAAAGGCTTTTAAGTAAAGTAAGTTGTGATGGGATAGGAGAGGATGTCCTCCCATGGATTGAGAACTGGTTAAGGGACAGGAAACAAAGGGTAGGAATAATTCATTACTGGCTGTGTGAGCAAAGGGGGCTGGGCACTGAGGGACAACTTCAACCCCTTGCACCAGCAGCAGCAAAGGGAGCTGCTGCTCCGTGGTTCAGACTCTAGCCTCTGACTGGCTGGGGGCAAGGAGAGGAAGGGCTGGGGAGCTCTCCTAGGGGCTGCACTGTGCTTGCTGGAGACCCCCTGCTTCTGTCCAGGGGCTCTGGAGGTTTCTCCCTCACAGGGAGCCCTAAACATGCAGGACTCAGCCCTGTCCCTCCCAGCTAGAGCCCCACCACTCATGGCCTGTGGAGTGCCAGGGGACAGGAATTGGGGGGTTGCTGGAGATTCAGGGGGGCACCATGGATCAGGGCCTCAGCCTGGGGGAAGTGCTGAGAATTCAGTGGGGGTGACACCATGAATTGGAAATTCAGTCCCACTGGGGCTGTCAAGGATTGGGGCTTTGGCCACACAGCCTAAAAGGCCTGGCAGCACCTGCTCCCTGGGTAGAGAGAGCCTGCTTTAGGGTGCTTTGAGGCGCTTTTGGGGAGGGTACCCCACATATACCTCATTCACCTCCTCTCCCTGACCCCTCTATCACACACAGGCTGCCTATTCTCCTGCTGACTTTATGTCCTTCTGCCTCTGCACCCTGCCTGAAAGCGCTACCTGTTGGGCACCGCCTGCCCTTATTCACCCACCAGCCACATGCAGGAAGCGGCTACGTCTGTGCTGACACCAACTGGCCAGCAGGGAGAACAAGAGATATGGGACAATTTGCCCATTTTTAAAAAATGGCGGGGCACCTTTAATAAGACTGTCCCGTGAAAACAGGATGGATGGGCACCCTGTTTTGTAGAGGCTAAACAAGTAGTTAACCCCAAAAGTTTTACATGTGAGGATGCTGGTTGATGTACATGTTACTCTGTTCCTATGGCCTACTTATATTGTGCTCCTACAGTGTCTGAACACCTTGCAGTAACTGTGGACTTGATCAACTTTAACTCCGTGTTGTTGGGGTTTTTTTTTCCAGTGAATTATTATTTGTCTTGTTGGGATAAAATCCTTCAGGGTGTCGACATTTTAAGACTCATACAAATCATGGACAGGGATAGGGTTAGATGGGGAGGTGGATTATTGATATGGTGGAAGCTGTGAATGGCACCTTTATCTATAGACAATTGCAGACCTGATTGAAGGGAATGGCTCCTCGTTGACCAGATGCCAGGGGCCCACATACATCCCATTATCCCTGCTGGGTTTCTGAAATTGAGGGTTCTGTCCATTGATTCGAGTAGTCCATGAAAAGCTGGAATTGATCAGATCCACATCCAAAACTTACAGCATTGCACAGAAACAGAGAGATGCCTTGCTCTTGGCCAGTAACGTATCCTGTTAATAATTTTCCATTTTCTCTGTATCCAGGTTGTCTTACATCGTTGACACTGTGTTACATTCAATACATTCTTTTTGGTTTCTCTCTCTGCTCCTGTCATTTGGATCAAGTTCCAATGAAATGAAAGTTCTCTCCATCTACCAGTGCTCCAGAGCCAGCTCCTCTCTGCCTGATTTTATCATTTTCTTCATTACATTTTATGTTCAAAAGCTGGAATCAGGTAGGAATGTCCATGGGTTTGGCTGCTTCTTGCATAATTTATTCATTTGCTTTGATTTATTAAAAACAGTGAGTGGTCCTGTGGCACATTAAGACTAACCAAAATATACAAACTCATGAGCTTTCGTGGGCAAAAATCACTTCATCAGATGAATTGGAGTGGAAATAACAGAAGCCAAGATATTTAATTAACAGCAGAAGTACCCTTCAATTGTAGGACCCATGTTAATGAGGCTAATGAAGTGGACTGGATGTGTCCCATTCATAGCTTTAGATGTGGAAATGAAAATATTAATGGAAGGAGATATTGGCTTTGTAATGTGCCTACCAGTTAATGTCTTTGTTTAGGTCCAGGGTAACGGTGTCAAATCTGAAGATAAATTTCAGTTCTTCAGACTCTGTCTGTAATTGGTTAGTGAAATTCCTTTACAGAAGAATGGCAACTTTTAAATCCATGACTGAGTGCCCAGGCAGGTTACAATGTTCTCCTACAGGTTTCTGTGTGTCACCATTTCTGATGTCTGATTAGTGTCCATTTATCCTGTGGTGCTGAGACTGCCCGGTTTGGCCAGTATACATGGCAGAGGGGCATTGCTGGCACTTGATGGCATACATCACATTAGAGGATGTGCAGGTGTATGAGCCCCTGATATGGTGACTTATATGGTTAGGTCCTGTGATGGTGTCGCTTGTAGAGAGGTGTGAACAGAGTTGACAACAGAGTTTGTTGCAGGGACAGGTTTCTGGGTGAGTGTGTCTGAGGTGTGATGTGTGGCTGCTGGGAAGGATTTGCATCAAGTTGACAAATGATCACTTACATCACTAATCACATCACATTCAGGTTGTTTCTAGTCCCAAGAGACCAGTCACTTACCCAGATCAGTTTGTACCCTAGAATAGATCCTTCACAAAGACAACGCCTGCAGCCAATCCTGCCATAAGCTGTTAGAAGATCTATTAAGTAGGAAAAAGAAATAAGAATTCTTTGGGCGATGTCCCCATGGGTGCTCCACTGTTGGTGATGGATCATCCCCGGAGCTGCAGTTCGGAGCTTTTTCCCTAGCAGTTTACTGTCGGGCCGCGCATGCGCAGGAGGCAGCTCATGCCATTGGCGGTTTGACAACTGTCTTGTGCACAGCCTGACCCTTCCCCATCAGTTCCTCTCTTACCACCCTCAGTCACAGACAGAGCCCCTCAGCTGTCTCTCCTCAGAGACATTCCCTTAGACTAGCACTTGCTCCTTTTAATTTTTACCTCAGAATTTACCCGCTTTTTAGTCCTTCTGATAAAATAGACCAAAAAAAAGAAAGAAGATTTAGATTTTTTTTCTTTTTGGTCCCTTGGGACCGCTTCATAAGGGGCAGTTTTGCTTCTCCTCAGCCAGCTGCCGGTCTCTCTCTCTCCCCACCTCCCCCCACCCCCGCTTACTATCTGTTATTTAATAGAGAGGTAATAGAGATATAGCCATGTTAGTCTGATCTTGCTGAAACAAAAGACAGGACTATGCAGCACTTTAAAGACTAACCTAATAAACCATCTTGTTAGTCTTTAAAGTGCTGCATAGTCCTGTCTTTTGTTACCAGAGAGGGGCACCAGGACAGAAAGAGAAAGGGGGGAGGTGGGGGAGATAAAAGAAATAAGAAGGAGAAGCTGGGTGGGGAACACACACTCCTGCTTATCAGCTGTTAACAGCCAGGAACTAATTACAGCTTTCAGCTGCCTGGCTTTACTGCTGTCTCCTCAGCATGACACCTTTTAAGAAGTGCCAACAATGTAAAGAGCCGATGCCTACTTGGGACAGGCTAGCTCCTGCCTACGCTGCCCAGGAGAGTCACCCTCACGTTAGCAATGTGACCACTGCCACAGCCTGTCAGCCTGAGCCAGAAAGGACCAGGAGCTGCAGCTCCAGATGATACTCTCTGAAAAGGTGCTGCAGCCTTCAGAGAAAGCTCAGTCTACCCTCTCTGCGGGAGATCCTGAGACACAGGTGCTTGTTAGCCCCAGCACAATTCGAGGTAGGAAGCCTTCCCCCTTGAGGTCATTGCCTCCTACACTGTCCCCCAATGACTGCGGTGCCTGCACCCACCACCAGCACAGTGACCGCCACCCTCAGAACAGTGGGGCCAGCACGTTTGCTCTTGGCACCGGAAAAACCACTCTGCCACACAGCAACACCACAGCCGACAATGCTTATAAGCACAGCACTGGGAAGGAGCGGGGAGCTGCCTGCCAAGCGGTCCTGTAAGACTCCGGCACCGCCTGCTGACGGACTGTCATCCTCATGTGGCTCTCGTGCCTCAGAGGCGCTGGCAAGTGGGTGGCCATCAGTGCGCCTGCACTGTACTGACCCAGCCACCAGAACCCCAATTTACCAACATAGGGGACAATGATGTATTGTTACACTGCCTTTCCCCTTTAGTCTATAAAGTGCTACCAGACCATTTGTTGTTTTTTTCTGTAACAGACTAACTCGGCTACCCCCCTGAAGCTCCTTTCCCCTTTGATGGAGCCTTCTCTGGTGCCCCCTTCCCCTCATTTATTCAGGGGCTATGCCAGGTCTCCATCACTGCATGAGGGGCTTCCTTTTTATGACCAGAGGAGTGTTTTCTCTTCACAATCCTCCCCCCAACTGCATCTCAACATTCTTGTCACTACGACAGACCATGCCACACGCCCTGGTATCCCAAATGGCACTACCTGCTCTCCCACTACCCTTCCCATTAGGGTTCATGGGAGCAGTGGGCACCCTGTAGATGGCACATCATAAAACCAGCTACCTCCTCAAAAGGGGTCCCTCCACCCTTACCATCTCACAATATTCCCATCACAATTGACTCTGATGAGGAGAAAGGTCAGATCCTGGGGGATGACATCAATATGCAGGTACCTCATCACTTTCCGAGCAACAATTCATCCTTGGCCCAGAGGATGCTGTAATTACGGAGAATAGGCATGCCTCTGATGATTTAAAATTATTCCAAGAGCTTTTTGAAAGGGTGGCCACCTCTCAGGAGGTCCAGCTCCAAAAATTAAAGGAGAAGCAACTGATGTTTTTAAAAAAACATTTGCCCCTGGGCAGCTGGGTGTATAGCATTGCCAAATGATGAGGTGATCATGGAGGTGTCTGATGACATCTGGCAGATACCTGCTTCCATCCAACCAGCCTGCAAAAAGGCGGACCGCAAATACCTTGTTCCCTCTAAGGGTCTAGAATTTCTCTTTTCTCATCCACAACCAAACTCTCTGGTTGTGGACGCAGCTAATCAAGGCTCTAAAGCCCCTCAGAACAAGGGCACACATTATGATAAAGAGCACAAGAAACTAGACCTATTTGGCAAAAAGATCCACTCTTCAGCCACATTACAGCTTCTCAGTGTTCCTCCTGCTGGTTCTAAGCTCATTCAAGGTGGCTTCATCTTTCTACACCTCAGTGAGGTCTAAGATATTCTGGACTCTCCAGGCTGATGCTCCTCTGCACTCCTGAGAACTGGAGCCCATGGGAGCAGAAGTACTCGCAGTCATTGCAGTGTCCGATGGAACATTGGTGGCCACGTGGAACAGGCCATTCTACTGTTTCTGGGACTTTGCTGAGCTCAATGGGAGAGCAGTAGAGGCGGAAGTTGTGGCCAGAGCGCTCAGAGTGGACAGCTGCGGGAGACTTCTCAGAGGCCAATAGCGTCAAATTTCAAGAAATGCTGCAACTACACCAGCGTCACTTCGACCACGCAAGGTCAGGAATAGCCCCGCTCCTGGTGAAGAGCAGGAGTACAGAAATAGATTTCAGCACACCCTAAGGGTGACACAATTGGCTTCCTAGTGGCTTAAAAATTGACTGTATGGTGCTAAGGCCAATGTAAAGTCCTAATATAGACCAGGCCAAATAGTGCAGCCAAAACCCTGCCCACTCCCACTCACCTGTTAATTTATTCCTCTGTAGTAGGTCAGGACGGAGTTGTAGTAAATCCCAGATTCACTGGTGTGTCATCCTGACAGGTCTCCTGCTCCATCAGTGATGATCAGTGTTCGGCTGCATGCTTTTTCGTAGGCTCCCACATATCATGCCAGTGCTGTGCAGGTAGCTAGTGCAATAGACTTCATGAGAGCTCCCACAGACTGTCACAGGAGAGTACTGTTATACGGTTGATCATGCCGCACACCAGCCATATGATTAATAAGAACATAAGAATGGCCGTACTGGGTCAGACCAAAGGTCCATCTAGCCCAGTAGCCTGTCTGCCGACAGTGGCCAGCACCAGGTGCCCTAGAGGGGGTAGACTGAAGACAATGATGAAGCGATTTGTCTCCTGCCATCCTTCTCCAGCCTCTGACAAACAGAGGCCAGGGACACCATTTCTATCCCCTGGCTAATAGCCTTTTATGGACCTAACCTCCATGAAATTATCTAGCTTCTCTTTAAACTCTGTTATAGTCCTAGCCTTCACAGCCTCCTCTGGCAAGGAGTTCCACAGGTTGACTACGCG
This sequence comes from Rafetus swinhoei, assembly GCA_019425775.1. NCBI lineage: Eukaryota > Metazoa > Chordata > Testudines > Trionychidae > Rafetus > Rafetus swinhoei. The sequence continues at coordinate 13,654,969 of CM033444.1, read as the reverse complement.
CTGTGTGAAGAAGAACTTTCTTTTATTAGTTTTAAACCTGCTACCCATTAACTTCATTTGGTGTCCTCTAGTTCTTCTATTATGGGAACTAATAAATAACTTCTCTTTATTCACCCTCTCCGCACCACTCATGATTTTATATACCTCTATCATATCCCCCCTTAATCTCCTCTTTTCTAAACTGAAAAGTCCCAGTCGCTTTAACCTCTGTTCATATGGGACCCGTTCCAAACTCCTAATCATTTTAGTTGCCCTTTTCTGAACCCTTTCTAAGGCCAAAATATCTTTTTTGAGGTGAGGAGACCACATCTGTACACAGTATTCAAGATGTGGGCATACCATAGTTTTATACAGGGGAGTAAGATATTCTGTGTCTTATTTTCTATCCCTTTCTTAATAATTCCTAACATCCTATTTGCCTTTTTGACCGCCGCTGCACACTGTGTGGAAGTTTTCAGAGAACTATCCACAATAACTCCAAGATCTCTTTCCTGATTTGTCATAGCCAAATTAGCCCCCATCATGCTGTATGTATAGTTGGGGTTATTTTTTCCAACATGTATTACTTTACACTTATCCACATTAAATTTCATTTGCCATTTTGTTGCCCACTCACTCCGTTTTGTGAGATCTTTTTGAAGTTCTTCACAGTCTGCTTCTGTCTTGACTATCTTAAACAGTTTCGTATCATCCGCAAACTTCACCACCTCGCTGCTTACCCCTTTCTCCAGATCATTTATGAATAAGTTGAACAGGATTGGTCCCAGGACTGACCCTTGGGGGACACCACTAGTTACCCCTCTCCATTCTGAAAATTTACCATTTATTCCTACCCTTTGTTTCCTGTCTTTTAACCAGTTCTCAATCCAAGAAAGGACCTTCCCTCTTATCCCATGACAATGTAATTTACACAAGAGCCTTTGGTGAGGGACCTTGTCAAAGGCTTTCTGAAAATCTAAGTATACTATATCTACTGGATCTAATTTCACAGAACAAAAATCCACAGCAGCTCAAATATACCTTTAACAAGTTTTATTGCAGCAATTCAGGAGCAGTTTAAAATATATATATATTATAAAATAATATATTATATATTATATATATTATTATATAATATATATATAATATATATATATTATATATATATATTTATATATTATTATATAATATATATATAATAATAATATTATATATTATATATATATATATATATATTCAGTAATTATCAGTTAAAAGACATTAAAAGGCATGTTAAAAATAATGTTTAAATTGAATAGTTAACAGTCTAAATCTAATCCTTAACCCAATTTAGCAGCCTAATTCTTAATGCAATTTAACACACACGCTCTTATACACACACCCTACTCATCCCCTGGGGCTGGCCAAACCCCAGATAATGTTTGTTAATTTGGTTCAGGTGAAAGTCCGACGTGCACATCACCCCAATATGCCGAATTGATGGACTCCAGCTTGTGTGGCAAAATGGTGTGGTATATAGCTCCTCAGCAGGGTCAATTGGGTGAGATGACATCCACTGGTAGTACACCATCCGGGTGGGGTGATGTCCTTTGGTTGAGTGGGGTGATGCTGTACTCTCCTTCTTGCTAGTATGACCACGACCGATCTTGAGGCGCCCGGTTTGCATCACCCAATTCTGCTTGTCTCATCATGAGTGATAAGCAACAAAGTGTCCTTGGTCAGGTTTCTCCCTTGTTAATTCTTCTTATCTGGGCATATTGCCTCCTCCTGTACAGTTTTGTCTCAGCACACACAGTCTTTTCTTTCACACAATCCTTTTTCTCAAAGTTGTGAACAAGTCCATAATCCTACGGTGCACCAGTTCAAACCTTAGTATAGCCTCTCCTCAGCTCACTTACTGTTAATCCACTCATGCCAACCATTCACACTACCCATGATTTGTGACACCTTGAGCCGTTTGAACCCATTTGATGTCGTGCGCAATCCGGCTCTTCTGTCGCAGACAGAGTGAGCCCTCTCTCCTCAGACAATCTAGTCAGGAAAGGAAAAATTACCTCTATAACTACACTAACAACGTGAATGAAGTATAACTAACTATTAGTTAGTTATAACTCATTCACATTGTTATTGTAGTTATAGAGACGTTAGTAAAATAAATAAATCTCAATAACTCATTCACATTGTTATTGTAGTTATAGAGACGTTAGTAAAATAAATAAATAAATAGAATTCACTTAGTAGCTAGTTGCTAGCCATTATGCTGGGCTCTCCCGGATTTAAGAAGTGTGCCACATGCCATGACGTGATGCCAGCAATGCCGATTGCATTAAGTGCCTTGGTGAGGCACATGTGCCTCAGAAATGTGTAGTGTAGGCACAGCCCCAGAGGCCTTCCTGACCTCAAGGGCTCCACTTCCACTTTCCCGTGTGGCAGAGTCCTTGGAACCCAGCAGGGCTGGGCCCAGGGTTCCTGTGGGACTAAAGCCCCAATCTTTTGGTCATCTATGGTAGGGGCTGAGTTGTCCTCACTCTGGGTGCTGTCTTTGCAGTGGGCACTTCCCTGACTCATTCACTGATCAGTACGTACAGCTCAAAGTAAAGATACGTTATTAAGCAGCAATCCAGTAACAAAAAAATAAGTAAAAAATGGGGAATGTTAAAGGAAATCCCATCAACCTGCCCCTGGCTGTGCCACAGGGATGCCGTAGGTTGGACACTTGCCCTCAGGCTCAAGGTGGCAGGAATCTTCTCTCTGGTATTAGCTCCCACAGCTGGGGTCTCCCTCCTGCCGGTCTGCAAGGCCCATTGGCTGGTGGCATCTCCTTGTGCTGGGTCTCTTCCCAGTAGCTCCAGGGAATACAAACTACAGCAAACAGGACTGGTTTTGTGTGTGCCACTGACTAAATGTGCAAGATCTTCTCCCTGAGCTTTTCTCCCTTCTCTCTTCTTGTATTCCACAGCACAGTTTAAAGTGTTGGGACCTGACCAGCCGGTCACGGCCGTGGTGGGGGAGGAGATCGTGTTACCCTGTCGCCTGTTCCCCAGGATGAGCGCTGAGAACATGAACGTGACTTGGTTCCGGGCCCACCTCTCTCCATTTGTCCATCGCTATAGCAATGGAAAGGACCAGTATGAGCAGCAGATGCCGGAATACCAGGGGAGGACAGAGCTCTTGAAAGATGGTCTGACCAATGGGAATGTTGCCTTGAAAATTTTTCATGTCAGTCTCTCTGACGAGGGGCGGTACAGCTGTTTTGTTCAAGATGGCCTCTTTTATGAAGAAGCGCTACTGGAACTACAGGTGGCAGGTCAGTAGCATGTGTCTGGACGTCTCTCGGGGATGGCACTGTGGGAGTTAAATGATTTGAGTATTTTACCCATGGTCTGTTGCCAAGGTGGCTCACTTACTTGTACCAAATGTGGAGACAAGTGGAGAAGATGCCCCTGGATTATGATGCCTTTTTCCTCAAGAGTCATCTCACTCTTTCACCGAACACTTTCTGAGTGTGGGAAATGGGCCAAACAGAGATACACAACTCGATTTCCCACAGGCACACCGATAAATCTAATGCCCAGGAATGATTTTTTGTTTCCTGAGATAATTGGCCAAATATGCAAATGCCCTTCTGAGGGGGGCGACAGCCCCATGCTGGCTGGGAACGGTTAATGCAGGCTGGAGGGGGCCTGGGCAGAGCCCTGGCCCATTGGGGGAGGCTTTGAAAGAACCGAGCAGGGTGCAGCTTGCTGGGACAGCCCTATAGAGAGAGCTGCCCCGCAGAGAGAGTCAGTGAGGCCCTGGCCAAGGAAGGGGCAGGGCCTGGTTCCCTCAGAGAAGGCACTGTCAGTAGAGCAGGGCTGGGCAGGCCCAGGGGGGCTAGAGAGGGAGGCTCCAGCCTGATCCCTGCCTGGCTGTGGCCTTGCTACAAGGCCAGGAGGTGCAAAGGGCCACAGGGGAGGTGGCCCAGGGAGTGAGAGGCAGTGGAGAGGAGTAGAGGAGCAGTGGAAGGGAGTAGACAAGGTGGCTGTCAGAGGGTCCCTGGGTTGGGACCCAGAGTAGCGGGCGGATCTGAGTCCCCCCCATTCTCCTTGCACCTTGCCGCCGAGGCATGGCCCATACAGACTGTCGTGTGCCCCTGAGGCAGAGGGGCTGGGCTTGGAGGCCACAGTCAGCCACAAGGGCAGTAGAGACTCAGGACTGCTGATAACCCCAGAAGGGGGATGAGACCCCATTGGAGTGGGCACTGCTGGAGAGTAGTGTCCTGCAGAAGGCACCATTTTCCTGGAGTGATGTGAGTCTGGAACATGAGAGTGGACCATAGGCAGGCGAGACACCACCAGAAGGGGGCGCCCTACTGAGAAAGGGCTAATTCCCCAGAGCTACCAGCAGGAGGCGCCACAGTGGTGAGAATAATGCCCTCTGTAGTTGGACAGACCTGTGCAGTCTTCACGTCACTTGCAATTAGTTACACAAGGAGTCACAGTCAGGAATGCCCATTCAATAGCCTCAGGGCGCCAGACACTCCACATCTAAAATAGGGATGTTAACATGCGGTTACTTTCCTAATCGAGTAGTCGGTGGATTGGTTATCAACTACTCGATTAGTCAATGGGGGGAGGCAGTTCCAGTGCGCAGCCTGGCTTGTGCCAGGTCCTGGTGTCACTTTCCCGCTGCCGCTCCCCATCGACAGGGCCAGAGGAGCCGGTGCTCAAAGACACTGGTTCAGTCCCTGCTCCCGCGGGTCTCTGAAGTCTGATCTTTGCGCGCTGGCTCCCCTGGCCCTATCTGTGTGAAGCGGCAGCAGGGAAAGTTATGCAGACCTATCAGAGACCCACAGGAGCGGGGACTGAACCAGTGTCTTTGTGCGCTGGCTCCCCAGTCTCTTAACATTGCAGAGCCCTGGGGGAGGGGGAGACTAGTCGATAGTGCTAACTGGTAAGCTCCTGCTTATTGGTTAGTTAACTAGTTGACTAGTCGCTGGCATCCCTAATCTGAAAAAGAGAACCACACGACTTACTGCCCTGGGGTGCTCAGGAATCACCTTCCGAGGGTCCCTTGCTTTCTGGAGAACACGCCACGCAACTTGGAGGAGGAAGAGTTCATCCCGTGTTGGGCAGTTCTCTACTGATTCTCATCAGTCAGGCAGTTGAAGATTGTGACAGGGGCTGGTAACAGACGACCCATTGGGGGTTCCTCTCAGAGTGTTGACACAGCTACTGCCACTCGCCTTCCCGCTCTCTAGGACTCCTCACTGCCTGGTTCTGCTGGGCCAGTTCTCTAGTCTCCCTGAGCTAAGATCCCTGCCCCCCTCTCCTCTGAGAAGCAGTGCAGACACTGAACCTCTTCAGGTCTCAGGAAAATGCAGTTTAGGGCCCAGCTTCCCAGGATACCCCTCCCCAAATGGGATCAGAACCCCAAAGGAATGATTTGGTGAGCTCCCTTTGGCAATGAAAGGGGGAATGTGCACACCGGTTGCTCGCCCAGGTAACAATCATTTACACTGGCCGTGAGGGCAGGGGCCTAAACTCGATGGCCTCTCGAGGTCCCTTCCAGTTCTAGGATGTCTATGATTCTGTGAAGATTGCTGTGTTATGTGAGATAATTTGTCCAAAGCACCTTTGAGTTAGGCATATCTGTGTCCAAACGTCTATTTTCTAAAGCATGTTGCGGGGGGGGGGGGGAAGAGGGAGTGAGAGAGCCTGTCACAAAGATGATTATGCTCAACTTTTTTCTCCCCTTCTGCTTTAGTTCTGCATTTGCAGGGTCAAGTAGAAGAGCTTCCATAATTGCAGAGGTGACATTTCACCTGAAGGCACATTTGAAATACAAGGATTATTTTACTCTGTTTTTTTTACAAAATCTGTTAGTGCTAAATTCAATGATCGATTAAAGGATTTCCAGTAGTCCCAAAATGGCATGTCTGAGTGGATTTTGGGAGGGAACAATATTGAGGAGAAAGCTTTCCATCCCCTCCATGAAATAATTTGTTTCTTGTTCATCTACTTCCCTGAGTCCATAGGCATTTGAGAAAAAATGGAAAGTTTAATTTCTTATTCTCTAGGTTCAATATGTGCATAAATCAACATGGATTTACGCATTTGTCTCTAGCTTTAGGCTCTGCTCCTCATGTGTCCATTGAGGATTACCAGAATGGAGGGATCCGAGTGGTGTGCCGGTTGGCTGGGTGGTACCCAGAGCCCGAGGTGATGTGGAGAGATCTCAATGGACAGGCCGTTCCTTCAGCCTCTCACACAAATTCCCAAGAAGCCAATGGACTGTATAGAACACAAACTTCTGCCATTATAATGGAAAATTCCAATCGGAACTTGTCCTGTTTGGTCAGGAACACCCGCCTCAGCCAAGAAAAGGAATCAACATTATTTTATATTTCAGGTCAGTGACCATCAAAAACCACACACTACTGAGCAACAACAACAACAAACAGAGAACAACCTCCTGATCAGATTAAATATGGCACGTATTTAAAACAAGCTTATAAACAAAAAACTCCAAGAAACCTAGTTAGGTAATGGCGTGACCTTTTCTTGTGCACATAAATAATTTAAGTCGTGTCTACAGTAAGAAGATTTTGCCAGTACAGCTCAACCATCAAAACACTTCCAGTGTGGGCCAATGTTCTCTCTCTATTTTTTCCGTCTGTGTGCAGAATAAATGTTATGTGCACTGAAGAAATGTGCAGATGTGCACTGCCAGTAGAAACACATTGGCTGCGTCTAGACTGGCATGATTTTGCGCAAATACTTTTAACGGAAAAGTTTTTCTGTTAAAAATATTTGCGCAAGAGAGCGTCTACACTGGCATGGATGCTTTTGCGCAAAAGACATCTTTTGTGCAAAAGCATCCATGCCAGTGTAGACGCTCTCTTGTGCAAGAAAGCTCCGATGGCCATTTTAGCCATCAGGTTTTCTTGCACAAGAAATTAACTTGGCTGTATACACTGGCCCTCTTGTGCAAGAATACTTGCACAAGAAAGCTTATCCCTGAGCGGGAGCGTTGGAGTATTTGCGCAAGAACCACTGATTTTGTACAGTACAAAGTCAGTGTTCTTGCGCAAATACTCATGGCCAGTGTAGACAGGTGGCAAGATTTTGCGCAAAAGCAACTGTTTTTGTGCAAAATCTTGCCAGTCTAGACGCAGCCATTCTGCTGACTGAGGGTGCTCTGTGCACTCTGCTCATGAACTTGGTGGCACCTGAATCTCTCCTGAGTGACTGCCCAAGCACACAACTTACAAGGAACACTGGTGTGCACACAGATATACTGGCTAAAGTGTACTTTTTCTAGTCTATCTTATGCCAGAGTCCCAAACCGACATAACCTAAACGAGCATGTAAGAGCAGGATTTCCAGTATAACTGTGACTGCAGTCGGGCTTTCATCAGAATAACTCTGTTGATAAAACATCACAACCCCAACTCACATGGCTCTGCTGTCAGAGATGTTTTCTATTGGGGTACGTCTACACTTGCTCAAAAAATGAGGAGTAACGTTAGTTCAAACCAAGGGCTTTGGTTTGAACTAATGCATCCCAGTGTGCACTTCCTAGTTCGAATCAGCTGCGATTCGAACTAGCGTGCCAGGCGAGATCTTGCTAATAAAGCGCAGGATATTTAAATCCCCACTTCATTAGCTATTTTGGTACACTACATTTGCATCCCTATCTCAAGATAGGGAGCAAGTGTAGACGTACTCTTGTAGAGTAGACATGAGACACTTTTGAAATTCCCACCTGTACTGTACAGTTATCAGCCCAATCTAGTTACTTTATGTCTCTGCCAGAAATGCCATAAGGGTGTTGACCTGGCTGAAGGATGTGGTACCTTCTACTTGCTTCCTTTGACTGAGGAGATTTTGAATGGCTCACCCAAAACCTTTAACTCTATTGGAGTGAAGAGTAAAGGGAAGGTGCAGGAGACAAACAGCCAAACATTCTTCTGCTCCCGCACAGATGTACGATTGTTAGATATTCTATTGACCATTTATGGGTGAAGGAACAACTCTTCACTCTGTTGCAAGGCTCAGATTCCAGGCAGATCTCTGGCCCACTGAAGTCAATGGCAAAGCTTTGATTGAGTTCAGGGAGACCCAGATTTCAACACCACACGGGTTTTGTTTCTTAAACCCTTGACTGAAAGGGTGATGCTCCCAGCTCACCAGCTGCCTAGACACTCTCAGGTTGCATCATTGCAGAGATGACTTTGGAGGTGAAACCAGAAGGACAAGTTGGTGACTTTATGGGCCTTGGCTGGAGTGTTTCCCACTCTGTGGGGCAGCGTGTGTGAAAGCCCAACACACCTTGTTGCACACGCCTAGTACTGGTAGGGAGGGGGGACTGACGTTGGCACAATCAATTAACTGAACCTGGCACCTGACCTAGTAGTGCTGTGCAGGGTTGGTAGGTGGGGTGGCCTCACCTGGAGGGGTGAAGACAGGAGGTTCCTGTCTGATGCTTTGGGAAAGGGCAGCCAATAGAGGGCTGTAAAGTGGCCAATAATGCACTCTGGGCAGTTAGATGGTGGCCATGATATTTTGCTTTGGTTTCATTGCAGGGAAGGGGAGGCATTGAGGCCAGGGAGGAGGAGGGGGCAGTAGCACAGGAGGAAGTGATGGGATTTAGATTTGAGGTTTAAGTTGGAGAACCAGAAATCATGAATCGCTTCTTCCACAGTGGTTTGGATGAATTGTGATCATGAGTCATTGACAGATTATGGGGGAAATAGTGGATCTACAAGTTGTTGTTTTCAGACAGCCCGGCAGTTTCTGAGTGTTCTGCAACATCGACAGCCTTGTGCTCCCTGGCATAACACCTGGTGATCAGAGACTTTAACGCTGGGCACTCAGACCTGTTACTGGTGCTAGCAGCAGTTACAATGTTAGATGCCTGGTATGAGACAGTAGCCCCACTGTGCTGTGCTCTGCACAAAACTACAGACTGACAGTCAGTGCCTGCTACAAAGAACAAGCGTCTAAATAATCAGAACCCCAGAGAGGCTGGCCAGGAAATGGAGCCACAGAGAGGAAAAGGGCTTGTGCACGTTCCCATGGCAGATCTCACAAGTCCCATCCCATCTCCAAGAGACTAGAGCGTTGTCTCTCATTGCACGCCAAGCCAGGCTCACTTATACACCAATGTGCCAATGTGGTGGCTCTATTGGTTGGTTTGTGGTGTTCGGTGCAGTTCCGATGGGGCCACATTCCCTCCTTTGTGTCAGACCGGTCCCACGGGGGCGACCTTACACACGATGGAGTCATCAGAGAGCTGTCCCTGCTTACTGAGTAATGTGGGTGCCTCTGCGCTTGTGTTTTTCAGATCCCTTTTTCCCTAAGGCGAATCCCTGGATGGTGTCTCTGGGAGTGACCCTGGTGGTTTTGCTGGGGTCCTTTGCCCTGAGTGTTTATCTCTTCAGAATCAAAGGTAAATGTTGGAGCAGGCAATACAGGGACATTCACAAGGGATTTTCTTCAAAGAAGCAAATACAGTGAAAGATTTGACATTTGTCCTGGCTGATGGGGAGCTTAAAACCACACCATCCTCCAGCAGCACAGGGATGGCAATGTGACTAAGGATCCCCTTTTGTCCATGGGCTGATCGTCTGCACCAGCCCCTCTCTCCCTAGGATGGACGTCTCCCTAGGACCTGACGGCAGCGCTGGAGGATGGAGTGAAAAGCTCAGTCCACTGCTCTGGGCCATCCCCACCAGCCTTTGCAGCGGGGCCTATTGTGCCCACTGGGCCTCCCCCACCCAATGCCACAGCAAGGAGCCAGGGAGCCCAGGCCTGGCACTAAGGAGGTTTCATTTCCCTCACTCCTTTGTGTGGGTGAGCTGCACCAGACACAGGCTTGTCTGAAGTGCAGCCGGCCGGGTGGTTTGCACTTATTGACACGCAGGCAGGGATGGGATTGGAAGGAGAAGACAATTAGGCAGTGGGGCCGGACCAGAGAGCCAGATCACAGCAGGTATCTGCATCCTGATCACTCTTCCCTCTCCCCATTCTCCGGGGTCACTCTTGTCTGTCTCTGGTCTCCCTTCCCACATGGTGCTGCCAAGCCTGATTTCTATACTGAAAATTCCTTTTTGTTCATCAAGTGCTGTGCACCCTTGTGCTGCACTAGTGCTGCCTGTGCAATAGTCAATGGGCTAGTAAAGAAATGTGTTCTCCAATGAGGAAAAGCAATCAGAGCCATTTGGGAAGTCTCATTCTCCCTCTTTCCAAAAATGACATTTTTGTACATGCTCATGTCCTTGTAGCAGTGTGTGGGGGAGTGGTGGTGATGGTGATGGTGTTTCCCAGTTCTTTTGGAAGATTTGCTATTCACATTTTTTAAAATAGGGAAGCTTAAGGTCACATCTATTCTTACTAGACACTTGACGCTCTGGAGGTCGATCTTCTGGCATTTGATTTAGCAGGTCTAGTGTAGACCCGTAAATCAAATGCTGAGGGCAGTTCCTGCCAGCACCAGGTGCTCCTCCTTTTGCAAGAACTAAGGGCAACTGATGGGAGCGTTTGCTCCCGTTGGCCTCCCACAGTGTGACCACCACCGAGACTTGGCATAAGCCGACCCTTCAGGTCTAGTGTAGACCAGGCCTACGTGTGAGAAATTGCACATCAGAGAGTAATGACCAAACTTCACCAGCAACAAGGGAAAAGGGAAGTTTGTCTAGAAATGACCTCATAGGACAGATGATGTGCTGGTATAAATCAAAATAACTCTGTTCAAATCCATGGAACTAGATTAATTTCCACAAGCCCAGGCCCACAAAGGGACATCAAGTATCACCCTTTAAATGCCTAGAAAATCACTGGAACAGCCTTGTGACCCACAACACCTGAACTGGGTGTCCGTGGTCCCTCTGCAATGACATGGAGAAATAGACAACTCAGAATGGGCCTGGAGTCAGGCAGGTTAGGCGGTTCTTATGTTGTTATGTGTGTGATCAAAGGAAAGAGGTGCTCATGTGCTTGGTGGGATCCAGTATGCCTCATTTCAGTGGTGTGTTGTGTGGTTGTGTTAGCAGCAGAGCAAGGGGTTTTCTTGCCATGGTGTGTGTGTGGGGGGGGGGAGGGGTCAGCAGTTGGGTGGGGGGAGATGAGAGAGGTCTGAGCAAATGACACTATAATGTCAGTTGTCATGGTGAGCATATGAGTGAAGAGGTTGTAAAAGAGATTGAAGGGCTGGAAAATAGAGCAGTTGTGATGGTCTTTCTGTGGAGTAGATGAGGTGTAGGGCTGGGGTGGGTAGCTCCTGTTCAGTACAGGGAACAGGCAGAGTGTGCTCTGAAAGGGAGCAGAGTTCGGGTTGTGTGTTCAGGCTTGTTCCTTTCCTCTGTATTCCCTGCTCCCCCAGAGCATCACGTCTGCTGAACTCGATGTTCTGGAAGGGCACAAGCTACCACCAGCCCTAACTTTGTGTTAGAGCTTTGGGCCCTGCCTGTCAGCCCTGACTCAGACCCACAGCACAGGCAAGAGAAGGGGAAAATTCAATCTTTTTGTCTTGGTGGGATGCATCAAAGTCTCTGTCATTCTAACCATTCTAGGACCAGTGTGAAGACTCTGCCTGTGACATGCTGGAAGGGACTCTGGCTCACAGCCACTCTGCCTGCACAAGCACCGAGTGGTACAGGGGGTCTTGCATTAGCCCTGCACAAGCCCAGGCCAAATTCAGCCATCGTGTGTTTAACACTTGGCAGTAGGATTTCCAAAGCTGCCTAAGTGATGTAGGGACATCGGGACTCCTGCGCCCTAGTCACTTAGGCAGTGTTGGGAACCCCCCACCCTGCATATAGATCCTGGAAAGAGAAACCCCCCCACTCATCACTGATTCATTTCTCCTTGTTTTCTAGAGAACCAGGCAGCAGAACTCAGTAAGTGTCATTCTCCTTCTTCCTTCATGTAAACCCTGTTGCACTAAGGTGTGTCCTCACCACGGGGCTTTGTTTCCGTAGGGGTTTTTTCTTCTTCTCAGTTTTATAATATAACTTTGTAAAAGTATGGTGGTATCAGAGTAAGTATGAGAATTCTCACTCCAAAAAGTCACCTGAGAGAATATTCTGAGCTACTAAAATGTGCTGCTTTTTTAATAGAAGTTGAGCTGTAACCTTAGTTCTGAAAATGTAATAAAATAAAATGAAGTAACATGATGTGAATCATCTTTTGGTCAAGATATATAAATAGTTGTGGGGAGGCTGGTTCTCTGACTAGTAATCAAAGAAAAAACAAGTGCTCAGAGATTAATGTAAGAAACAACGTTGAATCCTTTGTATGTAGCAGGGGTGGGCAAACTTTTTGGCCTGAGGCCAAAGCACTGTGATGGGTTCCCTAGGGAGGGGATGGAATCTTTGACCCTAGAGGTGTTTAAGTCCCGGCTGGACAAAGCCCTGGCTGGGATGATTTAGTTGGGATTGGTCCTGCTTTGGGCAGGGGGCTGGACTCGATGACCTCCTGAGGTCTCTGCCGGCCCTGGGATTCTATGATGTTCTGGAAGGGCACAAGCTACCATGAACCTTAACTTTCTGTTAGAGCTTTGGGCCCTGCCTGTCAGCCCTGACACAGACCCATGGCACAGGCAAGAGAAGGGGAAATTAAACCTGCATGTAGATCCTGGAAAGAGAAACCCCTCCACCAATCACTGATTCATTTGTCCTTGTTTTCTAGAGCAACAGGCAGCAGAACTCAGTAAGTGTCATTCTCCTTCTCCCTACGTGTAAACCCTGTTTCACTAAAGTGTGTCCGCACCATGGGGCTTGGTTCCTGTAGAGGTTTGTTTTGTTTTGTGTCATTTTTATAATACAATTTTAAAAATTCATTGTGGTCTCAGAGTAAGCATGAGAATTCTCATGGCAGAAGGTCACTTGAGATAATATCTGAGGTACTAAAAAGTACTGCAGTTTTGAATAGAAATAGAAGTTGAGCCTTAACCTTAGTTCTGAAAATGCAATGAAATAAAATGAAGTAATATCTTTTGGTCAAGATAGATGAACAATTCGGGGGGGGGGGGAGCGGGGAGGGTGAGTCTCTGACTGGTAATCAAACAAAAAGCAAGTGCTCAAAGATTAATGTAAGAAACCCTTCCCCCCACATACTTGTTCATCATATATATAGTAGCCCAATGTCTGTGACTCTGTAATGGTGTAACGTTGTCTGTTGCCTCTGGGCAGTGCTGTTGCTTCTGTAATGTCCTTCGCCTCCTCAGTGGCGTTTGGCTGACTTCTGTGCCGCTCAGCCAGGCCGCCAAGTGGGAGCAAGTGGCGCAAATGGCTGTTTGGGCTCCTCGGTCCCCATGCAGTATGGGGGTGCTCCATAGGGACCGCGGAGCCCAAACGGACGTTTGCACTGCTTGCTCCTGCATGGCGGCCCGGCTGAGCGGCGCAGAAGTCAGTCGAGCGCCATGGCAGGAGGCAAAGGGGGGCAGGGTGGTGACATACATGGCCAGGGGTTGGGGCCTGGACGAGCGTGCATCCTCGACGGAGACAGAGAGGAGGTGGAGGAGACAGAGAGGAGGGTGGAGGAGAGCAGAGAGAGAGAGAGAGTGAGAGGCAGGAGGAGGAGGAGGAGAAGAGTAAGAGAGAGCGAGAGGCAGAAGGAGGAGGAGAAGAGTAAGAGAGAGTGAGAGGCAGGAGGGGTAGAAGAGAAAGAGAGAGACAGAGAGAGAGGCAGCGGGCAGAGGAGAGCTGGGGGGGAGGAGGCAGTAGGAGGAGGAGAAGAGAGAGAGATGGAGCGAGAAACCAGAGGCTCAGGAGAGAAGACCGAGATAGAAAGGGAATAGGATGTGGAGGAAAGACCCGAATATGACGGGCTATTGGCTAGTTTTTTAGAATAACCCCTGTAGCCACAGGATTCGTGGCAGGCATCATTGATTTCAATGAGAGCAGGAACTTGCTTTAAATAGGTTTTCTTGGCTCATTTGTAAGTGTAACATGTTTGCAGGTAAAGTTTGATTGTAACTTAGTAGGACTAATTCCACAGGCAGTGGAGATGTTTGAAATACAAAACAACACAACCAAAAGGCTCATGCAGTGTTTGTGTAGCTCTGATTTTTTTCGGATTTATTACAAATTCTACTAGAAATGTAGAACTTCCAACTTCCGCACGGCGTCACTCTGTACAATGTTGAATCCTGCGTATGTAGCAGAGGTGGGCAAACTTTTTTGCCTGAGGCCACATCAGGGTACAGAAATTGTAGGGAGAGTAAGGCAGGGAAGGAAACAGCCAGGCATGGCTCAGGCATTGCCCCATCTGACCCCTTCCCCCCCCACCCACCCCCCCGTTCTCCGACTCTTTATAGCCTCCCTAAGACTGCCCACCCCAATCCAACCCGCAATGCTTCTTGCCCCAGAGGCCCACCCCACCCCCGGACAACCGTCCCCCATTCAACTCCCGCGCCCCATGACTACACCACCCAGAGCACAGGGGTTGGTGGCACCACAGCTGTGCTGCCTGGCCACAGTTGTTGTCACACTGCCAGGAGCCCGGGGCAGGTGGCATGAAGAACGGGGACTGTGGGAGAGGGGAAAGCAGGGAGGGGGGTGAGGGTACAGCTAAGGGCCAGATAGAAGAGCCGGCAGGGCAGGTGGGGCCCACAGGCCGTGGTTTGGTCTCTCTGAGATAGAGCCTGTGCTCCCATCACTGCTCATCTGGGTTTCTCTGCTTGGTTTCAGGCTGGAGAAGATTGGCATTCTCTGCAGAAAAAGGTAACTGACGTTAATGGTTTGTCAGTGTTCAGATGTCACCTTCCATGTGAAAATGCGGCTCCTTTGCCTTCACTGTGGGAGCAGGCTGGGGCCTGAGATTTCAGGGAGTCAGCACCAGCACCTGCAGTTCAAAAATGCCGTAAGGTCGCGACTCTTCTGACCTGTGGTGTTGGCAGCAACCAGGGGCAGGTTCAGTGTCCAGGGTCCCTTTTAATAACACCTCACAGAGCTGGTTTGAGCCCCTCCCCAGTAACCTGGGAAAACGACCCTTCCCCTGCAACCTAGGCCCTGTGAGCCAGTGTGGGCTGGCCCAGGACAGTAGCAGGTTTCTCTGGGCTGGGCTGCTCTGCCCTAGGAGGCAGCACGTCTCCCCCATACCACCCCCCGCATGAGTCCTGGGTCTGAGCATAACAAAAGACACTTCTGAAAAGGGAAGAGGCACCGAGCAGTAACCCAGGGAAACGCCCACAACCCCATTGCGCAGCTGCAGCCCCTCGCACACACCCGACCCCCGGTCCCTGGCCGTGTCCCCGGCCTCAGCCTTGGCAGCACCGACCCAGAGTCGCTGCCCCATGGGCGCCCCTGAGAGGGACAGAGGGCAGTTGGTGATGTGTCTGCTACCGCCTGCCTCTGCCACCCTCCCCCTCCGCTGTCCTCTGCCTCTGCCACTGGCCCCCTGCTGCCATCCTCTGCCTCTTCCACCCGCCCCCTGCTGCCGACCTCTGCCTCTGCAACCTGCCCCCTGCAGCTGCCCTCTGCCTCCGCAATCTGCCCCCTGCCTCTGATCCCCGGGCTTCCTCCTGCTGCTCAGAGCTGCCTCTGCGACACCTTGGCCTGAGATCCCCCCACTGGCCCCAGCCCCTCATGATTTCACTGGGCAGCAGGGACCCTCACTGCTCATGCAGCCTCTGCCTTGTCTCTCACTGCAGCGCGGTGCCCAGGCCGGCTCTGAGGCTTGGCCCCTCGGCCTGCTTGTGAGTGAATCAGCTTTGCTAGCCTGGGAGCAGGAAGGCCGGGCCCCAGGGAATCTAGTCAGCTGAGTGGGAGCCCTGGTGGGAGAAGAGCCAAATGGGGTCAGGCACCGCACAGCCCAGCCCCCACCCACTCCTGTCTCTCCCTGGGATGTGACACCCCTGCCCCCTGCTTAGCAAGGGAGCTTCAGTCCAGGGTGAGCTCACCTCCATCAGGGCCTGCTCCATCCCTCTCTGTGACCCTTCCCCCACAAGGAGCATAAGAACATTGCATGGCCCCCATCACGTGGGCAATGTCGGCACAGCTAGTGTGTAAATGTGCATGATGTGCAGGGTGGGAAACATCTCGGTGTGAGGCTCAGATTAGCCACAGCCACAGAGTTTGTGTTAAACGTCAACGATGCAGGATCAGCAATAACCCAAACTTAGATGATGCCATTCAGATATTGTCATACAAGTATTCAGGTGAGCCCCTCATGCAGCGTTCCCCAGAGGGCTGTGCAAAGCAAACACACCCCTGAGTGGAGAGCGTCCCCCAGTGCCTGAGAGCGGGGGTCAGGTGTCCATTAGAAAACACAGCCTGGGGGGAAGTCCTGGAGTTACTTTCCCGGCTGCGCTTCTCACCGGGCTCACTGAAGTGCCTGGCAACCCAGCCCAGAACTAAGCGCTGGGCCAAGCCGCTGCAGCCCTGGGCATCTAGGCAGAGGAGGGGTCTGTGCCAATATGGTCTGTGCCTGTTCCCTCTGCACGGCGCCTGGGCACCCCCAGGGCAGGACCCGCCTTGTTCAGCCTCTTCCCGCCCAGCCCAGCTGGGGCCGGTCCCTGCCCCTTCCTGCTACCTCTGCGAGGTCTGGGCGCTGAGCTGGAGGCTGAGCAGCCTGGTGTGGGGCAGGTCAGAGCTCGGCGCAGAGTCCCAGTGTGGCGGGAAAGGAGCCGAGCCCAGACGTGCCGTGCGGGGGGAGACGTGTCACAGGGGGAATCACAAACCCTGCCCAAAGGCAGCTGGGACCCAGGGACATTTCAATGGGGAGGGGCCCAGCCGAGGGCAGGGACCTGGATTCAGCCAGCCCTGACCAGGCAGTTTCCATCACGTCCCTCTGGGGTCCCTGGCCCAGAGTCGCTTGTCCCCGGCCCAGGGAGAGGGGGGCAGATTCCCAGTGTCAGGGCCTCTCTGACCCCTTCTCTCTGTCACAGCCCCTCCCTGCTGGGGAGTGAGCTGCCCCTTGGGCTGGGCTGAGACTCAGGGCTGCTCCCCATTCAGAGCTGGGCGCCCCTGGAGGCAGGAGAGTCCCTGAGTCACTGCCCAGCTGGGGCAGATTCTGTCCCTGATGCCATCAACCCTCCCCAGGGCCGAGCTCTGCCCCTCACGCTCTGATTCTCTCCCCCCAGCCAACGTGACTCTGGATCCAGACACGGCGCATCCCTGGCTCGTCCTGTCAGAGGATGGGAAATGTGTGAGACTGGCAGACACACGGCAGACACTGCCCGACACCCCGGAGAGATTTGACTATTGGTTCTGTGTGCTGGGCCGTGAGGACTTCACCTTGGGGAGACATTACTGGGAGGTGGAGGTGGGGGATGGGCGATGGGCTGTAGGGGTGGCCAGAGAGTCTGTGAGCAGGAAGGGAGAGATCAGCCTGAGACCCAACGGTGGGATCTGGGCTGTGGGGCGGTGGGGGGATGATCAGTTCGGGCCTCTCACTGACCCTGTGACCCCCCTGGCCCTGAGCCCCCTCAGCAGGATCCAGGTTTGCCTGGACTGTGACCGGCGGCAGGTGACATTTATTGATGCGGGAACCGAGGCCCCGATCTTCACTTTCCCGCCGGGCTCCCTCCCTGGGGAGAGAATCCGACCCTGGTTCTGGGTGAGGGACAAAAAACCCCAGCTCCGACTGTCTCCCTGACACTAGCCTCTCTAGCCTCACACATCCCAGTCTCTGTGACCCTGGAGGACTCCCCTGTACCCCGCTGCTGGCTGCTCATCTCTATGATCTCTGAAACCTCCTCCCCCTCCATCACAGATCCAGAGAAAGGAGGTGGAAGAAACCTACTGCAGCCCCAGGGAGCAGACAGGCCCCGAAGGACAGAAGTGAGGCAGAGCTGGGGGCTGGGCAGGGACTGAGCTAACAGCCGGGCTGGGGACAGGCGGAGGTGGGGGTGGCAGGACATAGAATTTACCCGTCAGGGTTGGGGAGAAGCTGGAGGCTCTGCAGCAGCAGGCGGCGATTTGCAGAGATCTGGGTCCATTGGCACAGCCAGAGGGGAAGGGATAAAATCAGGACAAACAATGGGACCAAATCAGAGGCCCATCCCCTGCCCCAATCTTGGGGTCCCTGGGCACATTCTTGGGGGAAGGCTCTCTAGGCCCTGCCTGAGGTGGGTATCCCCCTACCCCATGAGCTGACCCTTCAGATTCCCACATGCTGAGGCCCCCCCATCTCCCAGAGCTCCACACCGAGGTGATCTCTCTTCGCACAAGTCCTGCCCCACAATGCTTGGTCACTTCGCCAGACAAAGCACAAGAGAGTTCAGATCAATGACCAACCCAATGGCTCTGCCCCTCACTAGCCCCCCCATCTGCCTTGGGGATTTGGGGGCCAACAGGCCTCAGGAAAGCAGCTGGCCCTCTGGTTCTGAAGCTGCTGTCTGCTGGGAACTTTGCTCTCCCCTGTAGAGCTGGAGACAAGGAATGAGCTCCAGGCAGGGGCTGGGGTATTGCAACGCTGAACGTCGCTGCCTGTAATTGTAGCCACCCGGAAAATCCCTGGCACGACGCTGTGAGCCCCCAAGCCAGAGTTACGGGGGGATGCGAGTGTCTGGGACAAGCCAGCAGGCCTGGCAAGGAACTACCTGAGCTAGTCTATGGGAGGCGCTCACCAGAGAACATCAGAACAGCCAGACTGGGTCAGACCAATGGTCCATCCAGCCCAGTGTCCTGTCTGCCAACAGTGGCCAATGCCAGGTGCCCCAGAGGGAGTGAACAGAACAGGGAACTTCCAGTGAGCATTTACACAGCATTTACACAGCACTGGTACAATGAGGGTTATAGGAATTGGAGTAAGAAGCCCTCCAGCTTGACAGTATTTTCACACTTTCGAAATAACTGCCTGCTGTGTAGACGTGGACTAAGTTATCTGGGAATAAAGTTGCCATGTAGACACAAGTTGACTGTGCACTGTGTCAAGAAAAACTTCCTTTTGTTTGTCTTAAACCTGCTACCTATTAATTTAATTTGGTGACTCCTTGTTCTTAGGTTATGGGAACAAGTAAATAACTTTTCCTTATTCACTTTTTCCACACTAGTCAAGATTTTACAGACCTCTATCCTATCCCCGCTTCGTCTCTTTTCTATGCTGAAAACTCCCAGACTTTTTCATCTCTTTTCTTATGGGACCTCTTCCAAATCCTGAATTATTTTCTGAATATCGCCGTGCCGCATTTGCATACGTAATGAGCTGCCATTGTGCGCAAGGGGCTTTTGCCCAAGAAGGAGCAGTGTAGTGCAAAACCCCTCTCTTGCGCAAGAGGGAAAATAAGCAACAGAATGGCTCTTGCGCAAGCGGGGGTTTTGCGCAAGAAGGAGCAGTATAGACTTTTTTTGTGCAAAAGCCCCTTGAGCAAAAATGGTGGCTCATAAAGTATGCAAAAGTATGCGATATTTATTGCCTTGCTTCATTTGCATATGTTCTTGCTCAAGACTGGGCAGTGTAGATTTTGCCTTGTAGTATAGAAATAGCCTCTGAGACCCTGGAACTTCATTTGCATATCCATGATGTATCACGCAGAGTGACCCGTGTCCCTGGTCCATGAAATGTCACACAAGGCGACGCCAGAGCAGTCCAGAGAGTGTCTGATGGAGACGCACTGATGTCCCTTGTACAACAGGACAAGCCGTACAAACGATACTCCAGGGGACAGACCAGCCCCCTTAGGCATCTCCTAGGCAGGGACAAGCTGCCTAGGGCAGGTCTGTGCACACTGCTATCTTATCCCCTGTCCATGTACCATACCTGGGCTGCTGCAACCTGATAGCAGCTATCTCCGTAGCTTGTCCTGGTCTTCCCCCGGGCGCTCAGTGTCAGGCGCAAATCACCAAGTGGGTGATAGTTCACATCACGGGACCATCGGAGGTCTCCAGATAAGCACTCCATAAGGCCACCTGAGCCTCAGAAGAGGTTTGGGGTCCCCAAGAGGAACAGGAAATAGAGAAAGAATGTGGGTGCAAAAAGGATGGAGACGGATGTTTCTGCCACAACATCCTCTGGCAAGGAGTTCCACAAGTTGACTTTGTGTTATGTGAAGAAATACTTCCTTTGGCTTGTTTTAAATTAGATCCCTGTACATTTCATTTGGTCACCATCTAGTTCTTGTGTCCTGGGGAGAAGTAAATAACTCATCTTCATTACGTTTCTCCACTGATTATATGATTGTAATTTGTTTAGTTGACAGTAATTTCTCCTTTAGTCTTCCACTTAGAGAGAGTTAAAATGTTTCAGCCATGGAAGTGTTTCTACTGAGAAATTGGCTGTAGTAGAAAACATCATATTTCCCCTTGGAAAACTTGATCTGCAACCAGAAAAAAAAATCCAGTTTTTGACAGGAAATTTAGAATGAACAAAACCATTTATTTTCATTTCAAATTGAAATGTTCATTCTGGTTTTACAAAGCAGGACTGTCACTGCTCCCTTAGCTCTAGGGACTGAACTGCCCTGACAGCAGGTCCTGCCATGGGAAAGGGACCCAGGCGAGTCCCCAGACCCGCAGGTGGAGCGACCCCACTGCACAGTGCCAGCAGTGGGTGTATTGTGGAAACAGGTGAATCCTACTTCTCTAGCCATGTGTTTCTGCACCTTTTGTCCTTTGATAGACACCCCTCGGGTCCCTTGTTAGCTGCCTCGTCTCTAAGCTGGGCAGCATGATGCTTTTAGTTGCTCCCCGTACGGACCCCCGCCATGCTCTTGGTCATCCCTGGTCCCTGGCTCTGAATGTTTTCTGTTCCCCCAGGGCCCTTTACTCTAAGTCACCAGCCATTAGATCCTGAAGAACCCATGCTCAGAGGGTCACTAATATGGCCCTTCCTGATTGAGGGGCATGCGTCCAGCCCTAGAATGGGACTCAACAGACCTGGGTCTACCACTTTCCGGTGGGGTGACTTTGGGCAAGACACTGCTCCTTTCCATGCCTTAGTTTCCCCATCTGCAGAATGGGGATAATGAACCTTCTCTCCTTTGCAAAGTAGGTTGAGCGCTGCTGATGAGACAAGCTAGAGGCGCTTTGCAAATGTATCAACTGTCGTTAATGTGGCGGAAGGAAAAAACTACCAGGGAATCGGTCCCACCCGTGTGAAAGAGTTTCTAGCAGGAGCTGATTCCAGCTCAGGACCTGAAGTAAAGTCTAGGAAGAAAAGGGTCCTTTATAGTATCCACGCTAGGGCTTACATCAGTCCCGTTAACAATCCCCACCCAACCGCTTGTTACAGTGGCCTAATGTCTCAGGTGTTGGAGGAAGCGCCACTTTTATTAATCCAGGAATGGGCTTGTCTGGCCTTACACTCTACTAAGGACTGACAAGCTGGGTGGGGCCGAGGGAGCAGCCCCTGGGTCGTTACTGCCCAGCCCGCTTGGCCCCAGACCCAGCTGCCATTCAGTGGGGCTCCAGGGGAATCCCTCAAACATCCAGAGGGGCCGGCCAGGGTCAGGACACCGGCCTTGCAGGGGAAGGGTGAGTGTAGCACTGACATCACAAAGGCCTGTGGCAGGACCTCAGCCTATTGGGGGACAGGGATGACCTCACAGAGAGACCCTGACAACAGCCACTCAGGACAGAGGCGCAAGGCCGGGGCAAACTCGGAGATTCCCGCGGTTTGGCAGCAGCGCGGCCCCTTCCCAGGGTCTCTGCGGGGACCAGATGGAGAATTGGGACCGAGGGGCGAGGGCAAGAGGAGCCTCGTCAGCGTTTTCTACTTCCCTGTGGCCGGTCGTGTCGGACCCGGTGAGACGGTCGGAGCCTCAGAGAGGTATGGAGCCTGCTCAGTTTGGTTCCCCTTTGCCCCCTCCCCTCCCTCTGTCTTGCCTTCTTCTGCGTCTTCCCCCCTTTCCCTGCTCCACCAAGCAGGGTGGGTGGGGGTTGGGGGGTTGGGGCGGGTCGGAGGCCTCACTCAGAGCTGAGCTGGCAGAGCGCTAGGAGCCAGAGGAGACCTGGCCCGTCCTTTTGGACATCTGTTGAGCCCTCTCCCCTCCCCCCGCTGCCTCTGAGCTCCCAGTCTCGCTGCGGATTGGCCGAGTGGGTGGTTACTGACAGGGGAGACTCGCGGCCTTTTGTTCTCTTTAAAACTGTTCTCGGTGAGTCGTTATTAATGGTTCCCAGCCATGCTGGAAGGGCCTAACACGTGGGGCTCTGCAGGGGTCGGTTCTGGGACGGTTCTGTTCAATCTTCATCAGTGATTTAGCTATTGGCATAGAGAGGGCGTTTATTAAGTTTGCAGATGATACGAAGCTGGGAGGGGTGGCAAGTGCTTTGGAGGAAGGGTCAGAATTCAAAGTGATCTGGACAAACTGGAAAAATGGTCTGAGGGAAATAGGATGAAGTTTAATAAAGACAAATGCAAAGTGCTCCACTTCAGAAGGGACAATCCACTTCACGCACACAGAACGGGAAGTGACTCTCTAGGAAGGAGTCCTGCAGAAAGGGATCTAGGGGTCAGAGTGGACCACAAGCTAAACAGGAGTCAAAAGTGTGACACTTGCAAAAAAAAGCAACCATGATTCTGGGAGGCACTAACAGGAGTGTGGTGAGCAAGACATGAGAAGTCATTTTTCCGCTCTACCCTGCACTGATTAGGCCTCAGTTGGAGTCTTGTCTCCAGTTCTGGGCACCATGTTTCAGGAATGAATTGGAGAAATTGGAGAAGGCCTGGAGAAGAGCAGCAAAAATGTGGAACAGTTTAGAAAACATGAGAATGAAAGAACTGGGCTTGTTTAGTCTGGAAAGGAGAAGACTGAGAGGGGACATGAGAGCGGTTTTCACGTACCTAAAAGGGTGTCACAAGGACGAGGGACACAAACTGTTCTTCTTGGCCTCTGAGGACAGGACAAGAAGCAATGGGCTTAAACTGCAGCAAGGGAGGTTTAGGTTGGACATTAGGAAAATGTTTCTGCCTGTCAGAAAAACTTCCTGTCCGGGTGGTGAAACACTGGAACAAATTGCCTGGGGAGGTTACGGAATCTCCATCACCGGAGATATTTCAGAGCAGGTTGCACAGACACCTGTCAGGGATGATCTAGACGGTGCTGGGTCCTGCCGCAAGGGCAGGGAACTGGACTCGATGGCTTCCCGAGGTCCTTTCTCATTCTACTGTTCTGTGATTCTGTGATTCACAGACCAGATGGATCAGTCCCAGACCAGCAGGGTTGGCGGGGAAGGGGGGTGGTCAAGCTGTTTCTCTACCATACCTATCTCTGGGCAGTTCCTGAGTCTCTCTAAGGGCCAGGGCTGCTCACACACTTCCTGCTGGTGCCCATGAGCAGTGGTTGGGCTGTGGCTGGTTTTACAGCCCTGGGCTCTGATTGTCCAAGTGTCCCAAGGGGCTGGCTGGGGGCAGGACACCAGCCATGCGGGGGGAGGGGGCGGAGATGCCACAAAGGCCTGTGTGGGGAAGGAGCGGGGGGGGGGTGGGCTCAGCTAATGGAGATCCCGACATCAGCTGCAAGGCAGGGCAGCCTCAGAAACACCCCCCAGCCCTTTCTGGCTGTGTGGGAGCCCCCCAAAGAGGCGGGGGTGGAATCGGTCTGAGACCGACCCCTCAGGGGGTGACTTGGGCCAGTCTTTGGGACGTCCCCTGAGACCTCTCGGCCACCCCCCTCTCCCAGTCTCACTGCTGATTGGCTGAGCAGGGGGCCATGGACAGGGAGGAGGTTTCCCAGTTTCCCAGCGGTGACCCTGGCTACTCTTCCTTTGCAGGCTCCGCACGGGCGGGGTCTGGCGTTGGGCCGGCCCTGTGGGGGTCCTGCGGGCAGAGCCCCACACGGGCGCTCAGACTGCGGGGAGGTGAGCATGGGTGAGTCGGGGGAGGCTGTTTTCCTTTAGCACTGGGGGTGGGGGCGGGAAAGGGGAGAGTGGGGACCCTTGGGCAGGGCTGTGTTGGGCCCTTCCTCCGTCAGGGACAGGGCTGGGAGATGGAAGTTGAGATCAGGCCTGGCTGGCTCTGGGAACAGGAGCCTCAAATCCCACCCCCCACCCCCACAACTTCCCCCTCCCCCGCCATGGGATCCATCCACATTGTCCTAGTCCGGAGAGACAAGGCCCTTCCTAAGAGCCGTGCCCAATGGATCCGACTCGCTTCCCTGAGCACCAGGGCCCAGCCCCGGGGATGGGGATGGGGGCTCGTTGGCACGGCCTGGGCACGGGTCTATTGACCTGCCCCACCTCTCCCCCGCAGCGCGTCAGCTCCTGCATCGCGCCCAGAGTATCCCAGGGGAGCGCCAAGGCCCCAGGGAGCAGCAGAGCCCGGTTGTAATTGCACCCCCCGCACCCGGCATTGGAGGTGAGTGACCTCTGAGCCGGCCCCCTGGCCCCGGGGTGAGCAGGCGGCTCCCACAGGCCGCAGGGCCGGCAGCGGCAGGGCTGTGGGCTGGGAGTGACCCCTGGGGAGGGCAGAGTCAGAGCTGGGCCTGAGCCAGACTTGGGCCCAGCTCATCTTCTCCTGGCTCAGGGGAGACCCGGGGACGATAAGGACCCATGTTCCAGCCCCGGCTCCAACCAGGTTCCTTTCTGGCCCTGGGCCCCTCCTTGTCCCCTTGGTAGGGTTACCAGATGGGTTTGAAAAACATCCCAGACACACGTGATCTCAGAACGGGAAGGGGGGACCGGCTGGGAGGGGAGTGAGGCGGGCTGGGATGGGGCTGGGGGAACGGGGCTGGCGCGGGGAGATCGGGGCCGGGGGAGACCAGCCAGCAGGAAGCAGGGCCGGCTGGGAGGAGGTCGGGAGGAGCAGGGCTGACAAGAGGAGAACTGGGAGCGGGGAGGGGAGGGGAGGGAAGGGACCAGCCGGCGGGAAGCAGGGGGCTAGCCGGGATGGAGTTGGGGGGAGCGGGGCCGACCAAGGGGGGAGTGGCCAGTGGGGAGTGGGGCTGGCCTGGGCGCACGCAGATCCCGGGGTGCTGCCTGTCCCGGCTACGGTCCCGGTGAAGCACGAGAGAGTCCAGCCCCCAGGATTCCATCTTTCCCTGGACCCACCCCCCTCCTCTCTGCTGTGTAGCTATGTCCTGCCTGGCTGGTACTGTCCAGTCCAAACCCTGCAAAACCAGCTGGGGGTGCAAGTCCCCATGGAGGGCCCTGCCCACCGCCCTTTGCCCCAGGAGCTGGGGGTCTCGTTAGCTCCTCTCCCCGGTGGCTCCAGCAGAGGGACGTGGGAAGGGAGGCGCCTGGCCCAGGGGGGTTGGGAGCTGGGAGCAGGACACTGATGGGGCCCCGTCTCCTTCCTTCATCCCAGCTCAGCACAGCCCCCACTAGGAGCTTGGGTCCCAGCTGGGACTGTCCCTCGGGTGCCCAGCTGAGGACACCGGCCGGCCGGCCAGGGAGGGGCCTGACCCCTCTGCCCACTGCTGCTGCGTCAGAGGTGAGGGACCCCGCAGGGCAATGGGCCCCTAGAGCAGAGACACCGGCAGACGCCAGGCCAGGGGCCCTATGGAAATGCCCCCGCCCAGGCTCCCACCCGGAAATGGGAGTAAGGTTACCAGGTGAGTTAAAAAAAAATATCGGACACACTTGATCTCAGATGAGGTTGGGGGACGGACGGGAGGCAGGCAGGGCTGTCCGGGGGCGGGGTGCTCCAGTGGGAAGCAGGCCTGATGGGGAGGGGGTCAGGTCGGGGGCTGGCCGGGCAGATCGAGGAGGAGGGGGAGAACTGGCCGAGCAAGGCTGGCGGGGGCAGCGGGGCTGGCCGGGAAAGATCAGGAGGAGAAGGGGGGAGAACTGGCTGGCCGGGAGGGGGTTGGGGGGAGCGAATCGGCCGTCGGGGAGTGGGACTTAGCCGGGCATGTGCAGATCCCAGGGCGCTGCCTGTTCCGCGCATGGCCCTGGCGGAGCGCGAGTGAGTTCTGCTGCGGCTCCACAAGGCGCTTGCCCAGCGCTCAGGAGCACAGACGGGGCTTCCCCTCCCCCCAAGGCGTCACACCAACCAGAGGCTCCCAGCGCCGATCGTGCCCCCCTCCCAGCCACGACCCCTCCCCCCGCCAGGCATCCGTCGGGCGCCCAGCCGGAAAACCAGAAAATACCAGACATTGCACATGCCCGGTGTGTTCTGACTGTTCTTACCGGGCAGAGGGCCCCAAAACTGGCCCGTCCGGTAGAACACTGGACACCTGGCAACCCTGAATGGGAGCCCGGTCGCAACACGCCAAAGCCTCTGGGACCGGCCCCACGGGAGAGTGAGTCTGCCTCTCCCCTCCCCTGCCCTGCTCCATGTAGGACCAGCCTCCCCAGGCACCAAGGCGCCCGCTCTTCTGTGGGGCCAGGGATGCGGCCCACTGGGACCCAGCCCCAGCCAGGGCCCTGGGCAGCCGAATCCTGTGGGGGAACAGCTGGCATGGGGGGGTGGGGGCGGAGGGAGGCGGTAGCAGCTTCTGCAATGATAGGCCAGAGGGGTCTGGCCCTGGGGGGCCCTAGAGAGGCGCTGCCCAGGGCCAAACTCCCACTGCCCCCCGGGTCCCAGGGCCCAGCGTCTGACAGGCCCTTGCTGTCTTGGGACAGGAGGAGCCCGGCCACAGGGATGCGCCAGCTCCCACCGAGCCTGGCTCCAGGTGCCCGCAGCTCGGCAGGTCCTGCTCCAGGGCAGGTGTCGCCTGTGGGGAAGGAGCCGCCAGCGGGAGTCGGAGCATCAGTCGGAGCTTTTCCTGCTAACGCCAGGACTGGAGGCACGGACACGACCCGGCCCTGGGCCAGGCACCAGGGTAGAAGGAAGAGCTGCCCTTCCCCCCCCCCCCCGTGGGGGATTGAATCGCGCCCGCTCCTCCCCATCTCCTGTCCCTGGACAGGGACCTGCACAACCCAGTGAGTCAGGGCCAGCTTATGGACTGTAGCCATTGGGCTGCACAACCCTGACTAAAGGGGCAAGGTACTGACTATGGCCATTGGGCCATACTGCCCTTAGAAAAGGGGCAAGGTACTGACACTGGCCATTGGGCCACACTGCCCTAAGAAAAGGGGCAATGTACTGACACTGGCCATTGGGCCATACTGCCCTTAGAAAAGGGGCAAAGTGCTGACTCTGGACATTGGGCCACGCTGCCCTGAAAAAAGGGGCAAGGTACTGAGACTGGCCATTGGGCCATACTGCCCTTAGAAAAGGGGCAATGTCCTGACACTGGCCATTGGGCCACGCTGCCCTGAAAAAAGGGGCAAGGTACTGACACTGGCCATTGGGCCACGCTGCCCTGAAAAAAGGGGCAAGGTACTGACACTGGCCATTGGGCCATACTGCCCTTAGAAAAGGGGCAAAGTGCTGACTCTGGCCATTGGGCCATACTGCCCTTAGAAAAGGGGCAAGGTACTGACACTGGCCATTGAGCCATACTGCCCTTAGAAAAGGGGCAAAGTGCTGACTCTGGCCATTGGGCCATACTGCCCTTAGAAAAGGGGCAAGGTACTGACACTGGCCATTGGGCCATACTGCCCTTAGAAAAGGGGCAAAGTGCTGACTCTGGCCATTGGGCCAAACTGCCCTGAGAAAAGGGGCCTGTTACAGACTCCAGCCACTAGGCCGCCCTGCCCTAAGGCAAGCTCATCCAGAGGGAAGTTCGGAGCCCACAGGCTTTGTGGCGGGAGAAGCTGCCGTCACCTTGGAACCAGGCGCGGGCTGGACCCAGCGACCCGACGGAGACGATTCCAGCCCAGGGACGGGGCGTGTCACGGCACAGACTGAAGACTAAACAACCCGCCCAGCAGCCAGGACCAGGCGAGATCACACACTGGACCAGGGCAGCAGAGGAGGAAACCGGCCGGCCAGGGCAGAGAGGCCAGACGGGGGCTGCACCTCGGGGACCTGCTGAAGCCTGGAACAGACCTAGGGGCCTCCCCGTCGCACCTCTTCCCCCAGACCCGAGCTCGGGCTGCCGGTGCCCTTCAGCCAGGAAGCCAGGCACAGAAGTCACAGCAACCACGGGGCCTCGCAGCCCTGCCCTGGGCACTCGTGGCCTGGCCAGGCCCTTCCCAGAGAGACTCCCATCCAGTGCAGATCCCTATGGCAGGGGTGGGGAACCTCAGGCGCGGAGGCCGGATGCAGCCCCGGCTTGTGGGGATCCGGCCCCTGAAGGTCAGGGCTCCCCCCTGCATTGGGGGCCTATGCTGGGTTGGGGAGGGGGCTGTTTCTCAATTGTGTGCAGCCCCCCATGGATTTCTCTGTGGGTCAGTAGCCCCGACCCAGCAAAGGTTCCCCACCTCTGCTCTGTGGGGGGTAAAGGTCCCTGGGAACCTGACTAGGGCCCCACCCATTTCACTGCCAGGAGATGTGCAACGGGGCGGGGGTGGGGAGTCTGCACTCCCCACGTGGTGAGAGACCTGGGACGCCAGCTGCTCGCCTGTCCCTGCCAGGATGGGACAGGAGTTGTCCTGCCCCAACACAGGCACTCTCGGAGGGGGCAGATCAGAGCCACCCTGAGGCGAAGGGAGAAGTGAGGGTGAAACGGCTCTAGCCCTGCCCCGCAGGCTGCTGGGAAGAGAAATTGGCACTCTTGGGCTGTCCCCCACCCCCACCGCACACAATCCTAGTTTGGGCCAGGACCCGGCCGGTCAGAGAGCCGGGAAATTTCCCACGGAAACCCCCAGGAGTGTGACAGGGAGCAGCGTGGAAATGCCCTGGCTGTGAAATGGGCGAGGTTGCAGGGGGACGCGATGGGGCCCTAGTTCTGGCGTATTCCCTGGAAGTTGTGGGAAAGGGTCTGCCAGAAACTCCTGGCCCTGTTGGTCCCCAGGGTCATTGGGGAATCCCCTAGTGCAGCCTTTCTCCAGCTGGGGCTAACCCAAAAAGGGGGTCCCAGGGCCAGGAGGGGCTCGCGAGCAGGGTCACTGGCCGCCTGGGTTTTCCCAGCCATGACCTCGTCTTTGGGCCTCAAATCTTCCTCTGGGCAGATGTTTGGAAATATTAAAACTGTCGGATTTCTCCTGGCTTTCCCAGCTGAGTGGCTGGAGAGCAGCGGCTACTGTCTGGGCATACGGTTTGGGGGCAGCCCCATTGACAGCAGCAGCACAGGAGGAACGGAGGCCTGGTATGGTATTGCCACCCTTCCTTCTGCACTGCTGCTGGCGGTGGGGCTGCCTTTCGATCTGGGTGGCTGCAGAGCAGTGGCCCCTGGCAGGTCACCCAGCTCAGAAGTCAGCGCTACCACCAGCCGCAGCACAGAGGGAAGGGGGCAGTGCTGCTGGGTGTGGGGCTGCCTTCTGAACTGGGTGGCCGGCGAGCAGTGGCTGCTGGCCAGGGGCCCAGCTCAGACGACGGCGTCCCTGCCAGCAGCAGCACAGAAGCAGGGTGGCTCCGTGTGGTGTATCACTCCTACTTCTGCACCACTGCTGGCGGTGGCCCTGTCTTCCGAGCTGGGCACCCCAGAAGCAGCCACGACTCTCTGGTCACCCGCTCGGCAGTCAGTGCTGATCCCAAGAGCGGTGCAGCAGGAAGTGCAGGGCGGGCGGGATTGCAGCACTTCCTTCGGCACCGTGGCGGGTGTCAGCCCTGCCTCCCAAACTGGGTGACCAGAGAGCGGGTGCTGCTGGCCAGGGGCTACTTCAGAGGGCAGCGCCGATACCAGCAGCAGCACAAACAAGGGATGTCAACGTGTATAGTCGGCTACACGATTAACCGATACGTCTGGGCTTATTGGTTAATCCTGGCAACTCCACACACTCCTCCCCCGGCTGCCTCAGGAACAGAAGCAGCAAGGGGGGGGAAGGTGGGAGCTGGTGTCTGTGGGGAGCCGGCTTTTAAGCTGCCTTCCCATGAGCACCAGATCCCATGGAGCTGCCTGGCCCCCATCATGTGCTGCAGCCTCTCATAGAGATGCAGCAACAGGGAGGCGAGGGGGGCAGGCGGGAGCTGGTGGACACGGGAAGCAGCTTTTAAGACAGTTCCCCACGTGTATCAGCTCCTATGGAACCACGTCTCACCCATCCCCCTCCACTGCTGCCTCTCTATCAGCGCGGGGGCAGGGCAGACATGAGATGAGATGTACGGGGAACTATCTTCTAAGCCGGCTCTCCACACATGCCAGCTCCAGGGAGCCCCCTTTCCTCCCTTGCTGCCTCACATAGAGGCAATGAGGGGGGGGGGGTTGCTCAAGGGGAGCTGACTTAAAATCTAGTTCTCCGGGAGCACCAGTTCTGCGGAGCTGCCTGCTCCTGCCTCTCACGCTCCAGAGGAGGATGCTGCAGAGCAGCCTCTGTCCAGGGCTGGCACAAGCTCTCGTCGCACAGAGGCTGCTGTGTGGGATGCCGGTGCAGCCTCTGTCCGCTGTGTGGGATGCCAGTGCAGCCTCTGTCTGCTGTGTGGGATGCCGGTGCAGCCCCTCATTGCTGACTCAGGCCCCAGGGACTATCGAATAATCGTGGAATTGCTACAGTTTGATGCAGTGACATGATTGTTCAATGACTCCCTGTCTGACATCCCTAGCAAAAAGAGAGGGCGGCCCTGGACGGTGCTCCCCTCGTCCTTCTCTGCCATCGCTGGCGATGGCGCCACCTCTCACGCCGGGCACCTGGACAGTCCGTGCTGTCTCCGGTAACAGTGCAGAAGGCAGGTGGGCTGCTGCAGCTTTGCCTCCCTGCCTTCTGCGCCGCTGCTCCTGGGTAAGGATGTTAAATAACGATTCATGGACGAGTCGAGTAGTCGATAGAATTTCCATTGGCTACTCGACTAGTCGATGGGCACTTTCTGCGCTTTGAAATGTACAAGGGCCCCAGCAGGGCTTTCTGTGCACTTCAAATCGGAACTCCGTGTGCAGCCCGGGGCCAGCAGGAAGTCTCACTGACTCCGGGCTTTAGAGGGTCCTTCCTCTTTGAAAGACACAGGATCCTGGAGGCTCTTGTTCATTTCAGAGTGGAAGCACCTGCACGGAGCCTGGAGTCAGCAGGGGACTCAGACCATTGGCAACCCTGAGGTCCATGCGGCGCTGCTCCTTTGGAGTACCCCCTTTTCACTCCTTTTCCCATGAGTAGGCAGCGCCAGCACCACCAGTAGTGCAGAAGGGAGGGCGGCCTGGTGTGGTGGTGCCTCCCTTCCTTCTGCACTGCTGCTGGTCGTAGCACTGCCTACTAACGGGGAGGCTGGGGGCAGTTATAAGGGGTCAGGTGCCCAACCTGGATGGCAACCCCACCGCCAGCAGCAGCGCAGGAGGGAGGGGAGCTGGTCTGGTATCGCCACCCTCCCTGCTGTGCCGCTGCTGGCCGTGCCTCTCACTTCGCAGCTGGACAGCTAGAGTGCGCAGGCACCATGTGCACAAGGCCGTCTGCCCCCAGCAGAAGCACAGAAGGTCTGCGACTGCCGCCCTGCCTTCAGTGCCACTGCTGGGGGCAGCCCTGCCTGCCACACTGAGGGTTTGTCTAGACTACAGGCTTTTGTCAACAGAAGTTTTGTTGACAAATACTGTCGACAAAGCTTCTGTTGACAAAGCGCGTCTAGACTACATCCAGTTCTGTAGACAAAGCAAGCCGCTTTGTCGACATGACAGTGTAGACGCAAAGGACAGTGTAGATGCAATAATGCCTTCTGTCGACAGAACTCTGTCGACAAAAGGCGTTATTCCTCATAGAATGAGGTTTACAGCCGTCGACAAAACTGCTGAGTTCTCTCGACGTTGTGTCGACAGAATTCAGCGGCAGTGTAGACGAAGGTATAGTTTTGTCGACAAAAGTCCACTTTTGTCAACAGCACCCTGTAGTCTAGACACACCCTGAGTGGCCTGAGAGTGGCCCATGCCGGCAGGACACCCAGCTGCAAAGTCAGCGCCACCGCCAGCAGCAGCACAGGAGGAAGGGAGGCCTGGTCTGGTATCTCAGCCCTTCCTTCTGTCCTGCTGCAGGTGGTGGCGCTGCCTTTGGAGCTGGGCAGCAGCAGAGCAGTGGCTGCTGTTGTGGGGCCCAGTTCGGAGGGGGCCCCACTGAGCAGCAAGTGAGGGGTGGTCACTGACGGGTCACCCAGCTCAGAAGTCAGCGCCACCCCCAGCAGCAGCGCAGAAGGCAGGGTTGTCTGGCATGTTGTTGCCACCTTTCCTTCCGCACTGCTGCTGGCAGGGCTGCCTTCTCCGTTGGGGGACCACAGAGCAGTGGCCACAGGGGAGGTGCCCAGCTCAGAGGGCAGCTCCGCTACCAGCAGCAGCGCAGAAGGAAGGGGGTGTGGCCTGCCATTGCCATCCTTCCCTCTGCACCGCTGCTGGTGGCATCGCTACCTTCCAAGCTGGGTGGCCAGAGTGAGCGGGATCAGGGTCGGCCCGTGAGCCTAGGCAAACTAGGCAGTTGCCTAGGATGCCACCGGCCCGGGTGCCTGATGATGATGTCACAGGGCGCCGGGGCGCCCCGTGATTACGTCACGGCCATTGATGGCCGTGCAGACGGGAGCGCCGATCGCGCCTTCCACCTGGGGTGCCAGCTGCCACAGCCAGCCTCGGGCCGCTCCTGAGCGGGATCCCAGCTGTGAAGTCAGTGCCAGCAGCAGCAGCAGCGCAGGAGGAAGTGGAGGCAGCGATGCCGTTGCCACCCTTCCGTCTGTGCCGCTGCTGGCCAGGTTGGGCGGCAGAGAGCAGCTGCCCCTCCAGCCGCCCAGCTTGGGAGGCCAGGAGAGATCAGGGACATTTCTTCTTATTTCCAAACTCCGCCGGGATGGGGACCTGGGGACTGAACACGAGGCCATGGCTGGGAAAGCCCAAACGTCCGGTGCCCCCGTGAGCGACCCTCCTGCCCTCGCCTTGCTGCCCCCTTCTGGGCAGGGACCCCAAGGGGGAGAAATGCTGCACTAGGGCATTCCTCTACGACCCCGAGGGCCACCATGGCCAGGAGTTACTGGCAGCCCCTTTCCCACCACTTCCATGGAGGAGGTTTTAGGTTCTCAGGGGAGGTTTCCCCAACTCAGAGATCTGCCTGGATGGAGAGTGGAGGAGCAAAGGGAGGGCCTGGCCAGGAACGCCCAGGGCCAGGGCAGGGCGCACACGGCAGCACCCATGGCAGGGAGTGGCCAGAGACTCCTGGGAACAGACGGGTGTGTAAAGAAACCTGCTGCTCAGCCAGGCCAAAACTCTGTGTCTGCCGGCCACTGGGGCCAGCCCAGACGTATCCAGCCTCCCGCTGACTCTGGAGTCCCTGCTGCTTTCTGCTGCATTGCCTGGAAGAGGAGAAGTGATTCGTGGCCTCCGAGAGATGCTCCTTCGACGCCAAAATCTCCACCCACCTCAAGTGTAGCAACAGCAGGAGCCAAATAAAAAAAATTGTGAGATTGGTTTAAAATAAAGAGATTGAAGAGAAATAAACCAATAATTGATTGTATGAGCTTTGATTTCTGGGCCTTAAGCGCACACGCGGGTCGGTCTCAGCCATTCCCTGCAAACCGGAGGACTTGAAACGCTTTTCCCATGACAGCTGAGGGGGAGGCTGCACCCCAGGGCCTGTGGGGACAGAGCGGTGCCAGCAGAGTCCCCTCGCTGGGATGCAGCCCACAGGCACAGAAGGGGTGTTTCTGTTGCCATGACAGCAGCCCCTCCCCAGGCAAAGCCCTCCCAGACTCCTGGCTGGAGCAGTCATGCCTAGGAGTCAGAGCAGGAGCTGTGGGTCAGAGCTGTGGTCAGGAGTCCCAGAGCAGCCCAAAGGCCGGTCTCCTGGGCTCAGACTTGAAGGTCCAAAGGAACCATCATGGTCATGTGGGCTGAGCTCCTGCACCTTGCAGGTCCCAGAACCTCACCCATCCCTCTGGTCCCAGCCCCACTCGCCCTGGCTGAGTTACTGAGACCCTCACGTCATGGCTCAGCGATGGCAAGGGATGGAGAATCCCCCATTGCACAACTTGAACCCAGCCCGGGACTCTGCAGAGGGAGGCAGCCGCACCCACCCAACCCCCACGGGCTCTGCCCATTTGACCCCTTGACAATTCCTTCCCACCCCCACACACGAGGTCAGTCGGAGCAGGAGTGTTCTGGCCGGAGCCCCCAGCCACACGGCGGGGAAAGAATTGTCTGGAGCAGCTCAGCACTGGGGAGCCCACGTTTCCCTCTGCTGAGCGCGGGGCAGCTGGTCCAATTCCTCCCACTCACGTGAGTCCAAGGGCCGCCGACGGGAGCTGGGCAGCACATACGCTCCCATTCCCACCCAGTCGCCTGAGCCCCTGTGTCCCTGGGCCCAAGCCCTGGGCCCTGTTGGCCGTGGAGCAGGGACTCCGACCGCCACACACTGAGCTCCCGAGGGACAATCCCCGCCCTGGGCACCTTCCTACCAGCCCTGGTGTCTCTCCCCTGCGGCCTGTGGGCACGTCCCGTCCGAGGGCCTCCCTGGCCGCGGCTGCTGCTGGAGGCTCCTGCCAGCTCGGCTCCCCTGGGCCCGGCGCTCCCTGCGCATCCGCCTCCTCCTGCAGTCGGACCGGCCTGAGCGGCTCCAGAGGCTTTTATACTCCGCTCCCTCTGGGAGCAGGCCCAGCAGGACTCGGGGGGCTGATTCTTAGGGCAGGTTTGATACACCCCCCAGCCCCGGTCATCTGAAGAAGTGGGCTGTGCCCACCAAAGCTCATGATCCCATCTACATGTTTTATTGGTCTTTAAAGTGCTACCAGGCCATTTGTTGTTTGACCAGAGCGAGGTTTGAGGAGGTCGGTCCAGCCTGGGGCTCACAGCCCGTTGTGCTGGGGGTGGGGTAAGGCAGAGGATGCAGGCAAGGCAGAGGCCTAAGAGGGTCTCTCCATGGCCAGAGAGGGGATCACACGGAGCGACTGTCTCGAGTTGCAGTTGGGGAGCTCTGTGGTGGATATTAGGGGAAACGATTTCACTGAGGCTGGGGAAACACTGGAACGGGAGGCCTGGGGAAGTGGGGGAATCTCTGTCTTGAGAGGATTTTAAGGCCAGACTTGACAAAGCCCTGGCTGGGATGATTGAGTTGGGCTGGGTCCTGCTCTGAGCAGGAACAGGACTAGCTGACTCCTCAGGTCCCCTCCAGCCCAGTGAGTCTAAGACTCTGAACGGGGCAGAGAGTGAGCTCCCAGGAGAGGTTCCCAGTAGCACCAGGCCTAGAGGCTAAAAGAGGGATCTGAGGGGTGCACTGGGCACTGGAACTAGGACGTGGTTTCTCCTGGGCGTGCATGTTACATTTGCTCACACTCAGCTGAACTGCAACATTTCCATCATCATCATCATCATCATCAGACTAGTGAATACAACAGCCCCTACCTGCTCCCGGAGGGGATGCTCACAGGAAGCACCAGAAACCACATCGGCTGGTCCAGCTGCCCCCGAAACACAGGCCAGGGGTGAAGATTTTCTACCCGTTAACTCTGCATCCTGTATCATCAGTGCACACACAGCCCAGCACTGCCTGTGCCAGCCCGTCCAAACCCCACCCCCCATCTCCCGCATCCTAGAAACTTCCCCACCCAGACACCCCCATGAGACCAGCTAGTCTCATATTATCAGTCATCAACCTCCCCCTGTACCTGAAAAACTGCCAGTCTGTGCCCCACACACAGAGCCCCCTCTGCCAGCCCCTGCCCCACATCCCTGACTACCTGCCAGTCTGTGCCCCACAGACAGAGCCCCTCCAGTAGCTCCTCCCCCATGTACCAGACTAACTGCCAGTCTGTGCCCCACAGACAGAGCCCCTCCAGTAGCTCCTCCCCCATGTACCAGACTAACTGCCAGTCTGTGCCCCACAGACAGAGCCCCCCCTCTGTCAACCCATACCCCACATCTCTGATTAACTGCCAGTCTGTCCCTCAAAGACAGAGCCCCGCTCTGCCAGCCCCTCCCCCATGTACCAGACTAACTGCCAATCTGAGCCCCACAGAGCACCCCTCGGCCAGCCCTTGCCCCACATCCCTGCCTAACTGCCAGTCTGTAGCCCAGAGACAGAGCGAGCCTCCCTCTGTCAGTCTCTGCCCCATGTGCCTGACTGCCTGTCTGTCCCCAAATACAGAACCCACCTCTCCCAGCCCCTACCCCACATCCCTAAGTGCCAGTCTCTGCCTCACAGACAGAGCCCCCCTCTGCCAGCCTATTTCCAAATCCCTGACTAACTGCCGGTCTGTGCCCAAAAGACAGAACCCCCCTCAGTCAGCTCTGCAAGCGCCTCCCCACGTATCTGAATCCCAGCCAGCCCCTGCCCTACGTCCCTAACTAACTACCAGTCAGTTTCCACAGAGCCAGCCTCTAACAGCCCCTCACATCCTCAACTAACTGCCAGTCTGTGACCCACAGACAGAGCCCCCTCTGCCAGCCCTTCCCCCATATCCCTGACTATCTGTAAGTTCGTGCCCCACAGACAGAGCCCAGCTCTGCCTGCCTTGGCCCTACATCCCTAGCTAACTGCTAGTCTGTCCCCACAAACAGAGACCCCACTTCCAGCCTGTCCCCCATGTTCCTGACTGCCAGTCTGTGCCCTACAGACAGATAGAGCCGCCTCCCTTTCAGCGCCTCCCCACATCCCTGACGAACTGCCAGTCTGTGCCCCAGAGACAGTCCCCTCTTTCAGGCCCTCCCCCACATTCCTAACTTCCAGTCTGTGCCCCACAGACAGAGCCCCCTCTGCCAGTCCCTCCCCCATATCCCTGACTCTCTGTAAGTTTGTGCCCCACAGACAGAGCCCAGCTCTGCCAGCCTTGGCCCTACATCCCTAGCTAACTGCTAGTCTGTCCCCACAAACAGAGACCCCACTTCCAGCCTGTCCCCCATGTTCCTGACTGCCAGTCTGTGCCCTACAGACAGATAGAGCCGCCCCTCCCCTTTCAGCGCCTCCCCCACATCCCTGACGAACTGCCAGTCTGTGCCCCAGAGACAGTCCCCCTCTTTCAGGCCCTCCCCCACATTCCTAACTTCCAGTCTGTGCCCCACAGACAGAGCCCCCCTCTGCCAGCCCCTCCCCCATATCCCTGACTATCTGTAAGTTTGTGCCCCACCCCACAGAGACCTCCTATGCCAGCCTCGGCCCTACATCCCTAGCTAACTGCTAGTCTGTCCCTCAAAGACAGAGCCCCCTCTGCCAGGCCCCCCCCAATGATCCTAACTGCCACTTGTGCCCCAAAGACAGAACCTCCTTCGGCCATCTCCTACCCCACATCCCTGACTAACTGCCAGTCTGTGCCCTAGAGAGCTCACTGTTCCAGCACCTGTCCCATGTCCCTGACTGCCAGTCTGTGCCCCACATATAGAGCCCCCTTTCTACCTCCTAACCCACATCCCTGACCAACTGCCAGTCTGTGCCCCACAGACAGAGCCCCCCTCTGCCAGACCCGGTGGTACAGGGTGTACGAGGCTCATGGTCAATTTGCCCTCCCACCTGGCTTCTCTCCATGGCTGGTGAGGGGCTCCCCCTGCACCCTCCCACATTGGGCCCGGCACCCAGGGCCAGGCTGCGATAGGCAACGGGGTCGCTGCTCCCTGCTGTGGCCTGTCCCGCCGCAGGCCAAGGGGGAGCGTGCACCCGTCTGGAGTCCTCCCGCCCAGAGCCGGAGCTGAGCCGGGGGGTCAGACGCTCCCTGCAAAACCCAGCACCCAGGAGAACATAGACAGTAAGTGGGGTCGGGGGCCGCGGTCGTGGGGAGCTGCCGCACTCAGGGGAGCTGGGGAATTCACGGTACCTTGACCCCAGCGAAACCTCCCCCGACATTCACAAGAGGAGCGGGCAGGGAGAAATCTCTGCTGTCCTACTCATGGGCATGGAAACCTCAGCCCTGTTCCCCCCCCCCCCCCACACACACACAGCGGGAACCCTGAAATCATCTCTCCCTCCCCTCTCAATGTTCAGTCCCTTCTCCCCCCCAGCCTGAGTTCCTGTCTCCCCTCCTCTGCCAGGCTGTTCGCTGCCTCTTTTTGTCTTTGCAAAATATACTGTGAGGCAGAGAGTTTTTGTGGGGTTTTCCTGCCTCCAGCCACAGTTTGGGGGCCTCTGGATGCCCCTGTCCCTGCCCCTCCCAATGCAGGAAGATTTAGTTCATCCTAATATGTCCTAATATGTCACGGTGTCGGCCTGTTTACTCCATTTTCACCCCTGAGAACTTTCTAGCTCCCCGCTCCCTCCAGGGAACGTGGTTCCCCACCTGGGGCTCTCAGTGCGGATTCTTGCCATGTCCACCTGTGATTGCCTGCAGGGAAGTTGTGACATAGTGAGACCCACGCCCAGACCTGCCCAGGCAGATTCCCCTACTTGTTTTGAACCCAGCCATGGACGGTCTTCTCACACCTGTTGCGCCTCCCCTCCTCCCCCTGCCCCAACCCAGCCCGGGACTGGCCCTGCCGTGGCTGGGGAGGGAGGCCTGTCCTGGGGCCCAGCAGCAGGGGAACCCCCAGACACTGACCCAGCCCTTGTGGCTGCCGACTCTACCTGGGAGCAGGGCCCAAAGGGGACACCAGGCCGTCGTGCCCCGGGGCCATGCACCCGTCAGACAGTGGCCAGCTGGGGCAGGGCTCTGGAGGCTGCTGGTCACCAAACACAGGAAAGGCTCCCCTGCCAGTGCTGGGCCTGGGTGGCCCATTGCTCCCGTTCCGGTCCCCTCCCCCACAGGCGCCCGAATCCCCCCCCCCATCTCCTCCATTGCCTCCCCTCAGAGGGCAGAGGGTGTCTGGACTCTTGGAAACTCCACCCGTGTGAGTCACAGGAAGGACACAGCAGGGCCTGTCCCAGGGGACAGTGCATGTTAAATACAGGCTGGTGCTGCTGACGGGCTCCAAGGGGCTCCCCATGGGGGATGAGAACACACCCCTGGGCTGGGCTCCTCTTCACTGGGATGGCATCTCCCCCTCAGCACCTGCCTGTGGCAGGGGGTGGAGGCGGCGGGGGGCAGGGAGTGAGGCTGGGCTGTGTCTCTCCCTCTGCACTCGTGCGGGGAACGAAATCGTTAACGATTGCTATTTAAATGCCCGTCCCTGGGCCCTGAGCTCACCCTCCCTGAAGGACGGGGCCAGGTCCCACAGCTCCCTGCACCCCTCCCCATGTGGGCACCGCTTTCAGGTTTTCATCACAGACAGGACGGCTGAAGACGCAGGCGAACACCAAGCGAAAGCTGAGACCCCAGAGCGCGGGGCAATCGCAGAGACGGGCCGGCACGGCCTGGCTGTTCCTGGGCCCTGCCAGCGAGCACACAGGCCAGGCCGGGCGTGACCTAACACACAAGCTGCTCTAGCTCCCAAGGCGCAGCACAGGCCTGGATGTGACCTGGGAGTTCTCGGGGCAGAGAAACGCTCAGTGGATGGGGGACTTGGTGCAGAAATTTGGGCCAAACCTTCCTTGTGAGGAGTCCAGGCCCTTCCCTCCCTTCCCTCTGCAGCTCTGGGTAGGGGGCCATCCCCCACCTGTGTGCTCCCCTCTCTCCCTGGTGGGGGCAGGAAATCTCGGCAGCGTCTCATCCCCGGCCTCTTGCTCGCCAGCACAGACGCAGCCCCACACGCGGACACAGAACTTTATTGTGCTTCCAAACTGGGTTGTTCCATCCGCGCTGCCCAAACCCGAGCGTCTTACAGCCCAGCGGGCCCTGAGCTCTGTCGGAGAAGCACAGCCCCGAGGGGTGCGCGTATGCTGTGTAACACACAGACTGCCTCTGCTGGAAGGTCTATCCACATCCCCTGCCCTGTGTCTGGGTGACCACCCGCAGGAGTCAGGGTGGGTGCAGCAGGGCTGCTGGGCAGAGAAGGGCTGAAGGAGGAGAGGGGGACAGGAAACAGCGAGAAATGAGAGCAGGGCACAAGCACCCGCGGTGGGTTTCTGTGCCGCTGACATGCAGGGAGGTGTCATGCGCCAGGTGGTTTCGGTGGGTTTGCAGGGTCTAAGCGAGCTCTGCCCCGATAGCCAGCTGGGGAGGGGGAAGGCTTCAGGCCCAGGCTGTGTTTGCTCACACACCCCCTGCCGTGGTACCACACAGCTGTGCTGTCCGAGGGATCCACCTGAGCTGGCACTGGGTACAAATCAGCGTAGTACTGAGTGCAGGGGGAGTGACAAATTCTTAGCAGGGGTGTTGCTTTACCGGACGGGCAAAGGGCAGCAGAACTGTGCTAAGCTGCCCTGAGAGAGAGGGTCACCCTCCCCTGAACTGCACCCGCAAAGAGGGGGCTGGGATGCCAGAGCCCTGGGATGGTGGCGGGGTGTTACCCAGGGGTTTTTCAACCCAAACATCTCGGTAACTTTTACTCTCTGCAAGGTGGTGTCAGGAAATAATTCTGGGGAGACCCGGTCATCCTACCGATAGAGGGATGGTACAAACAGGACAATACAAGATGCTTTCACTTACAGCTAAACTTTACTTAGTCTTGAGCACTTACACACATCCGCAACAGATTAGTAAAACCCTCGATAGTTAGTGAGGTTGGGTGTGGCTCTCAAGGGACACCGGGCAGGCTTCCAATGGCCAGTCTGCCTTCTGCCGGTGGTGACGGAGACACATCCAGATGTGAAGAGTCCTCAAGTGTCCCCCAAATTGTCCCACTTACTCAAACTTTCCTTCCCTATTTATCCATTAGTATGACAATAACATGTAATTTAAGCACGTGTCTGGCAGGCACTTTTCAAAGGTTAGACAAGAGGTTTTCTTTTGATCATCACTTTCATCAGATGCATTTTTCCTTTTTCAGACACTCCATGCCCGGGGCTCTGACAGGTCTATGTCCTGGGGCATTAGACAAGCTTCCTGTTTTCCTAAATGTCTAGTTCAGTGACTTCACTAGAAATTTGGGTCTCAGGAAGGGCCCGGGGTCAAGCTGCCCTCTCTGTGGCACTCAACCCCCTTTCGTCCCCCTCCCTGACTGTGGCCATGCTGAAGTGGCTGTCTGGGCCTGTTTATGGGCCTGCTAACTTGGTTGCTAAAGTTCCAGCAGTAAGCAATAGTGGTTCAAGCACGTTACTGGATTTGCCGAGATCTCCCCGTACAGTGGGGTGGGGAGAGATGTCCTTGCCGGGCGGCGTGTTCTGAACCCCAGAGACCCAGGCCCGGTGGAACCACATTCCACGGACAGAATGAGGAAAGCTCTACCGGAGTCTCGTTGGGCTCAGAGCTGCCTGGAGCTGCTCTCACTTGTGGGGCTGTGTTTGTGCCCAGGCTGGTTCATCAAGGACCCCCCCCCCACCAAGAGCAACAGTTACTGGGGGCAGGGCAGGGCCTCAGGAGCCCAATCAAAGGAGGTTCCCATACAGGAGCAGGTGACAGCTGGCCGGGGCCAGGGGTGCAGCAGGGGGGTGACCAGGGGTGTGAAATTTAGATGAATTAGCTAATCGACTAGGCGATGGGATTCCCACCGACTCTTCGGTTATTTGATGAGGGTGCCTCTGCCTAGGCACTGCAGGGCGCTTGTGACAGGTCAAAGCGGAAGCCATGCAGGTAGCATGGAGCCAAAGGGGGCGTCCCTCGGGGCTCTCATCCATTTGGTTGATTCCCCCCTGCACCAGCTCCTGCTTTCCCCCTTGAGCCTCTCTCCGACAGAGGCAGCAAGGGAGGAAGCGACTAGTCACATCACTAGTCCACTAGTCACTAAGCTTCTGCTTATCAGCAAGTCGACTAATTGTTTCCATCCCTGGCGGTGACATCGGAGCAGGAGTGTGGACACTGGAGCAAGCTGGGGGCCTTCATCCATCCCCCCCGGCACCTCTGGCCCCCGAGTCCTCGCAGACCGGAGACGCGTGTGGGAGGAGGGGGGCGAGCCAAGGGGGGCGCATAGAAGGGGCTTGTGGCTGTAGAGCCCAAGTGCACGAGGCGGAGGCCCTGACCGCTGGGCTCTGGGAGCACATTGGGCTCCTGGGTTTCTCTGAGAAAGGAGGCGACTCCCCCCTGCCACGGAAAGTCCCGTTTCCACCAGCAGCGCCAGCTCCGTGCGCGCTCGTGGGCTGCAGTGACCCTCAACACAAAGCGGGTCCTCTGCATCCACCGGCCGCGCCTGCTTGGCCCTGCCCCTGCCTGCCCCAGAGCAGCTGTTTAGTGGTGTGCAGGTGTGGCTAAGGGGATAGGGCAGAGTGATGGTGGGACATGCTCAGTGGGGGGGGGAGTAGAAGAGGGGTGGGGCTGGGAAGAGGCAGGGCTGGGGTTTGGCTTTGGGGTGCAGGGTGGGGCCTGGGGCAGAGCTAAGCTTGCACACCCCTGGGGAAAAGAGGAAGCCAGGGTGAGAGCGATTTGCCCAGGTGACTGGGCAGGGACAGGAGCGGGTTCTGTGTTGCATTGTTGAAAGCGAACCCCCCAGATAGTGAACCCCCAGATATTGTTTTCTGCCCATCCCCTGCCCGGCCCCCACCTCTGCCTGTCCCCAGCCCGGCTGTTAGTTCTGCCCCTGCCCATCCCCCACCTCTGCCCTTCAGGGCCTGTCTGCTCCCTGGGGCTGCAGTAGGTTTCTTCCACCTCCCTTCTCTGGAGCTGTGAGGGAGGGGGAGTAGCTTCTGGGGTCATAGAGATGAGGAGCCAGGGGCTGGGTAGAGGGGAGTCCTCCAGGGTCACCCAGACTGGGGTGTGTGAGGCCAGAGGGGCTGGTGTCAGGGGAGACAGTCGGAGCCAGGTGTCTGTGTTCCACCCCAGCCAGAACCAGGGTCGGATTCTCTCCCAAGGGAGGGAGCCCGGTGGGAAAGTGAAGATCGAGGCCTCGGTACCAGCATCAATAAATGTCACCTGCCCCCCATCACAGTCCAGGCAAACCCGGATCCTGCTGGGGGGGCTCAGGGGCAGGGGGGTTGCAGGGTCAGTGAGAGCCCGGAACTCACCTGCGTACCATTCCACAGCCCAGAGCCCCTCTTCAGGGCTCAGGCTAATCCCACCCTTAGGGCTCAGGCTGATCCATCCTTTCCTGCTCACAGACTCTCTGGCCACCCCCACTCGCCAGCATTGCCCACCCCCCACCTCCACCTCCCAGTAATGTCTCCCGGAGGTGAAGCCCTCACGGCCCAGCACACAGAACCTAGTGTCAAATCTCTCCGGAGTGTCGGGCAGTGGCTGCCGTGTCTCTGTCCATCTCACACGTTTCCCATCCTCCGACAGGAGAAGCTGGGGATGCGCCGTGTCTGGATCCAGAGTCACGTTGGCTGGGGGGAGAGAATCAGAGTGTGAGGGGCAGAGCTCGGCCCTGGGGAGAGTTGATGGCGTCAGGGACAGAATCTGCCCCAGCTGGGCAGTGACTCAGGGACTCTCCTTCCCCAAGGGGGTGCCCGGCTCTGAGTGGGGAGCAGCCCTGAGGTCTCGGCCCAGCCCAAGGGGCAGCTCACTCCCCGGCAGGGAGGGGCCATGACAGAGAGAAGGGATCAGAGGGGCCCTGACACTGGGAATCTGCCCCCCTCTCCCTGGGCCGGGGACAAGCGATTCTGGGCTGGGGACCCCAGAGGGACGTGATGGAAACTGTCTGGTCAGGGCTGGCTGAATCCAGGCGCCTGCCCTCGGCTGGGACCCTCCCCATTGAAATGTCTCTGGGTCCCAGCTGCCTCTGGGCTGGGTTTGTGATTCCCCCTGTGACACGTCTCCCCCGCACGGCACGTCTGGGCTCGGCTCCTTTCCCGCCGCACTGGGACTCTGGGCTGAGCTCTGACCTGCCCCACACCAGGCTGCTCAGCCTCTGGCTCAGCGCCCAGACCCCGCAGAGCCAGCAGGGAGGGGCAAGGACCGGCCCCAGCTGGGCTGGGTGGGAAGAGGCTGAACAAGGCGAGTCCTGCACTGGGGGTGCCCAGGCGCCGTGCAGAGGGAACGGGGGTGTCTCTGACCAGCGATGGCAGGAGGCTGACTCAGGGGCTGACAGAAGGAAGAGGGGCCCCAGGGAGCTCAGGGGGGTCACAGCGGGGGCTGGGCAGAGGGAGAGAGAAGCTGAGCTCACACGGGGGGAGAGAGGAAAAGGGGAAAAGGACCAGAGCTCTGCTCTCAGCAGCTCCCCAGCTGCCTGCAATGGGCCCAGGACTGCCCCTGTCTGTGCCCCGTGCCCTGGTGCTCTGGGGTCTGATCCATCCCTTCCCCCGGTCAGAGCAGGGACCCTCCCATGGACTCTTGGGTCCTCTGCCGGGGGCAGGAGAAAGAGCAACGTCCCCGAGTGCCCCAGAGTCCATGGTGGGCACAGCCTGTCAGTCACTGGGGGGGGGAAGACAATCTCCCCTCTTGGACCCCAAATCCCAACCCCAGAGAACAAGAGGATCCCGGGGCCAAGAGCTGCCAGGGAGCCAGGCCAGGCCAAGTGTGCCAAAGAAATAGACACAGCCAGGAGGGAGGGACAAGGGAGCTGTCCTGGAGGGGTGAGGGGTAGAGAGACTTCAGGTGCAGACTGTATTGGCACAGACCCCCCTCCTCTGCCAAGATACCCAGGGATGCAGCGGCTTGGCCCAGCAATCAGTTCTTGACTGAGTAGCCAGGCACTTCAATGAGCCCGGTGAGAAGTGCAGCCGGGAAAGTAACTCCAGGACTCCCCCCTAGGCTGTGTTTTCTAATGGACACCTGCCCCCCACTCTCAGGCACTGGGGGGCGCTCTCCACTCAGGAGTGTGTTTGCTTTGCACAGCCCTCTAGGGAATGTTGCATGAGGGGTGCCCCCGAATACTTGGATGCCAATATCTAAACTGTGCAGCGAGAGTCCCTGCTACCCAGTGAGATCATGAGGGGCTGGGGCAAATGGGGAGATCTCAGGCCAGGATGT
Source organism: Rafetus swinhoei (assembly GCA_019425775.1). Taxonomy (NCBI): domain Eukaryota; kingdom Metazoa; phylum Chordata; order Testudines; family Trionychidae; genus Rafetus; species Rafetus swinhoei. Next base: position 13,610,513 of record CM033444.1, on the reverse strand, counting down.
TGCAGAGGTGGCTCTGAGCAGCAGGAGGAAGCGCGGGGAGCAGAGGCAGAGGACGGCGGCAGGGGGCGGGTGGCAGGGGCAGAGGACTGCGGCAGGGGGCGGGTGGCAGAGGCAGAGGACAGTGGTGGAGGGCAGGTGGCAGAGGACAGAGGCAGGGGGCGGGTGGCAGAGGCAGAGGACAGTGGCAGGGGTTGCGTGGCGGGCCAGAGGATGGCAGCAGGGGGCGGGTGGCAGGGGCAGAGGACAGAGGCAGGGGCAGAGGACAGAGGTAGGGGGCGGGTAGCTGGGGCAGAGGACAGCGGCAGGGGGCGCGTGGCAGGGGCAGAGGACGGCAGCGGGGGGCGGGTGACAGGGGCAGGTGGCAGCAGAGACGTCACCGACTGCCCTTCTCTCCCTCTCAGGGGTGAGGGGGCGCCCATGGGGCAGTGACTCTGGGTCGGTGCTGCCAAGGCTGAGGCCGGGGACACAGCCAGGGACCAGGGGTCGGGTGCATGCGACGGACTGCAGCTATGCAATGGGCTTGTGGCATGTCCCTGGGTTACTGCTCGGTTCCTCTTCCCTTTTCACAAGTGTCTTTTGTTTCACTCAGACCCAGGGCTCGTGCGGGGGACATGCTACCCCCTAGGGCAGAGCAGTCCAGCCCAGAGAAACCCGCTGCTGCCCCGGGCCAGCCCATCCTGGCTCACAGGGCCTAAGCTGCAGTGGGGAGGGGGGGTCATTTTCCCAGGTTACAGGGAGGGGCTCAAACCGGCTCTGTGCTGTGTTGTTAGAAAGGACCCTGGACACTGAACCTGCCCCTGGTTGCTGCTGGCACCACCTGGCTCTATTTGAAACCATGAGAATGTGGGCGGGCAAAGCCCGCCCACGTTCTAAAAGCCCCTCCCCAGCCTTACGAGAGGGACGACTGGACCCATGGCCAACTGATCTCGGGGGACAAATAATGACAAACGGATCAAGGAGTGCGGGTCACAGGTTTAAAATAAGGGAACCAATGGGACACCGAGCAGAGAACCCTGGACAGCGCCCACTGCCCCTCAAAGCTATCAATGGAGCCAGTGGACGCGCCCAGAGGAACTCTGCCCGGATACGTGACACGAGGGAGGAACGGAAGTAGGCCCCGCAGTCGCAGAGAACCCCCTTGTCCAGCATCCTCCTCCTGGTGTCATAGATGGCAGCTGCTAAGGCCAGGAGGAGGTTGACGAGGAGGTCTCGCGACTTTGTGGGGCCACGGATTGGGTGTGCATAGATGAAAAGGTGAGGGGAAAAGTGCAACCAGAACCTCAATAAGAGGTTCTGGAGGAGCCGGAATAGGGGCTGCAACCTGGCGCACTCGAGGTAGGCGTGCGCCAGGTTTTCCCTCACGCCGCAAAAGGGGCAGGTTTCCGGGATGGGGGTGAACCGCACCAGGTACACGCCCGTGCTCACGGCTCCGTGAAGGAGCCGCCAACTAAGAGTCGCGACCTGACGGCATCTTTGAACTGCAGCTTCTGGTGCTGACACCTTGCAATCTCAGGCCCCAGCCTGCTCTCACCGTGATGACAAAGGAGCCGCATTTTCACATGGGAGGTGACATCTGAACACTGACAAACCATTAATGTCGGTTACCTTTTTCTACAGGGAATACGGATCTTCTCCAGCCTGAAACCAAACAGAGAAACCCAGCTGAGAGTGATGGGAGCAGATGCTCTGTCTCAGAGAGAGCAAACCACGGCCCGTCCAGGCCACACCTGCCCTGCCGGCCCTTCTATCCGGCCGTGAGCTGCGCCCTCAGCCCCCTCCCCTATTGCCTCTCCCCCACAGTCCTGCTCTTCACACCACCTGCCCTGGGCTCCCCGCAGTGTGAGGGCAGCTGTGTCCGGGCAGCACAACTGTGGTGCCACCAACCCCAGTGCTCTGGGTGGTGCAGTCATGGGGTGGGGGGGGAGGGGTTGGATAGGGGACAGGAGTCCGGGGGGAGAGGGGTGGTCTGGGACAAGGAGCAGGGAGCGTTGGATTGGGGTGGGGAGTCCTAGGGGGCAGTAAGGAGCCAGAAAACAGGGGGTCAGATGGGGCAAGGCCTGAGCCATGCCTGGCTGTTTCCTTCCCTGCCTGGCCCTCCCTACAATTTCTGTACCCTGATGTGGCGTCTGGCCAAAAAGTTTGCCCACCCCTGCGACGTACACAGGATTTAACATCATACAGAGTAACATCATGCAGAAGTTGGAAGTTACAAATTCTACTAGGCTACCTCTAGACTACCAATGACTTCTGAAAAAGATATGCAAATTAGGTGCACATTTGTGTATCTTCTTCTGATCCCTTTTTCAGAAGTTTTTCCCAAAAAAAAAAAAAAGCAGTCTAGCTGGGGTTTTTCACACGAAAACCCCCTTTTTCGAAAAGAACCCTTATTCCTCAAGAAATGAGGTTTACAGGGTTCTTTCGAAAAAGGGGTTTTCATGTGAAAACCCTCCCATCTAGACTGCTTTTTTTTTTTTTTGCAAAACTCTTCCAAAAAGGGATCAGAAGAAGATATGAAAATTTGTGCCTAATTTGCATATCTTCTTCCGGAAGTCTTGGGTAGTGTAGCCCTAGAAATGTCAAATAAATCAGAAAAAAACAGAGCTACACAAACACTGCATGAGCCTTGCGGCTGAGTTGTTTTGTATTTCAAACATCTCCACTGCCTGTGGAATTAGTCCTACTAAGTTAGGGTATGTCTACACTAGCCCCCTAGTTCGAACTAGGGTGGCTAATGCAGGCATTCGAACTTACTCCTCCTGCAATGAGGTGTATCAGTTAATCCGAACTAAGGACTTAGTTCGGATTAACTTCTGACTGCTGCGTGTAGCCGCGGGCAGTCAGTTTGAACTAAGGGGATTTAAAAATGGCGCCGGCCCGGGAACATGCAAATGAAGCCCGGGATATTTAAATCCCGGGCTTCATTTGCAAGTTCAAATGCCTACATTAGCCACCTAGTTCGAACTAGGGGGCTAGTGTAGACATACCCTTACAATCAAACTTTACCTGCAAACATGTTACACTTACAAATGAGCCAAGAAACCTATTTAAAGCAAGTTCCTGCTCTTGTTGAAATCAATGATGCCTGCCACGAATCCTGTGGCTACAGCGGTTTTTCTAAAAAATGTACAAGAATAAGGGGGAAGGGTTTCTTACTAGTCATAAAACCACACCCCTACTACTGTTCATCTATCTTGACCAAAAGATGATTCACATCATGTTACTTCATTTTCTTTCATTGTATTTTCAGAACTAAGGTTAAGGCTCAACTTCTATTCAAATATCAGTACTTTTTAGTAGCTCGGCATCCTCTCTCAAGTGACCTTTTGGCGTGAGAATTCTCATGCTTACTCTGCTTACATTCATTTTTAAAGTTGTATTATAAACATGACTAATAAAGTTGTATTATAAACATGCCTTCTGGCAGCAGGCACTGCTCCACCCCTGCTCTGAACCCTCCCCCCGTGGTACTAGGAAACGGTTATGCTCTTCTTTATACAGGAGATAAGCAATCACCCCCTACACCGGAGGAGGAGAAGCCCCTACCCCAAGGCTGGGAGGTCTGCTGCCACCACTGTGAATAGGAAACGAGGGTAGGGGTGGTTGGAGACTCTCTTCTGAGGGGACGGAGGCGCCCATCTGTCGCCCTGACATTTCATCTCGGGAGGTATGCTGTCTGCCGGGGCCCATCCGAGATGTTACGGAGGCATTGTCGAGGATTATCCGGCCCTCTGACTACTACCCCATGCTACTCATCCATGTGGGCACTAATGATACTGTGAGGTGTGACACTGAGCGGATCAAGAGTGACTACAGGGCTCTGGGGGTACGGGTGAAGGAGTTTGGAGCGCAGGTGGTATTCTCTTCGATCCTTCCTGTTGAAGGTAGGGGCCCGGCAGAGACAGGTGCATCCTGGAGGTGAATGCCTGGCTGCGAAGGATGGTGTCGCCAGGAGGGCTTTGGCTTGACCATGGGATGCTATTCCAGAAAGGACTGCTAAGCAGGGATGGCGTCCACCTTACGAGGAGGGGGAAGACCCTATTTGGATACAGAATGGCTAACCTAGTGAGGAGGGCTTTAAACTAGGTTCGACGGGGACAGGTGAGCAAAGCCCACAGGTAAGTGGAGAACATGGAGACCTGGGAGATGGGTTGGAAATGGGAGGGAGCATGGGCTACAATGGCAGAGAGAAAGGAGGGTCAGGCAAAACTGGGAGGCAAGGTCAAATCAGGATCTTAGATGCCTATATACAAATGCGAAGTATGGGAAATAAGCAGGAAGAACTGGAAGTGCTAATAAATAAGTACAATTATGACATTGTTGGCATCACAGAAACTTGGTGGGATAATACACATGATTGGAATGTTTGTATGGAAGGGTACAGCTTGATCAGGAAGGATAGACAGGGAAAAAGGGAGGAGGTGTTGCCTGTATACATTAAAAATGAACACACTTGGAGTGAGGTGGAGATGGACATAGGAGACGGAAGTGTTGAGAGTCTCTGGGTTAGGTTAAAAGGATTAAAAACAAAGGTGATGTCATGCTAGGAGTCTACTACAGGCCACCTACCCAGGTGGAAGAAGTGGATGAGGCTTTTTCAAACAACTAACAAAATCATCCAAAGTCCAAGATTTGGTGGTGATGGGGGACTTCAACTATCCAGATATATGTTGGGAAAATAACACTGCAGGGCACAGACTATCCAATAAGTTCTTGGACTGCATTGAGACAACTTTTATTTCAGAAGGTTGAAAAGCTACCAGGGGAAGCTGTTCTAGATTTGATCCTAACAAATAGGAGGAACTGGTTGAGAATTTGAAAGTGGAAGGCAGCTTGGGTGAAAGTGATCATGAAATCATAGAGTTCACAATTCTAAGGAAGGGTAGAAGGGAGAACAGCAAAATAGAGACAATGGATTTCAGGAAGGCGGATTTTGCTAAGCTCAGAGAGCTGATAGGTAAGGTCCCATGGGAATCGAGACTGAGGGGAAAAACAACTGAGGAGAGTTGGCAGTTTTTCAAAGGGACATTGTTAAGGGCCCAAAAGCAAGCTATTCCGATGTGTCAGAAAGATAGAAAATACGGCAAAAGACCACCTTGGTTTAACCACGAGATCTTGCATGATCTAAAAATAAAAAAGGAGTCATATAAAAAATGGAAAGTAGGACAAATTACAAAGGATGAATATAGGCAAACAGCACAGGAATGCAGGGGCAAGATTAGAAAGGCAAAGGCACAGAATGAGCTCAAACTAGCTACGGGAATAAAGGGAAACAAGAAGACTTTTTATAAATACATTAGAAGCAAGAGGAAGACCAAGGAGAGGGTAGGCCCACTGGTCAGTGAGGAGGAGAAACAGTAACAGGAAACTTGGAAATGGCAGAGATGCTCAATGACTTCTTTGTTTCCTTCACCGAGAAGTCTGTAGGAATGCCTAACATAGTGAATGCTAGTGGGAAGGGGGTAGTTTTAGAAGGTAAAATAAAAAAGAACAAGTCAAAAATCACCTAGAAAAGTTAGATGCCTGCAAGTCACCAGGGCCTGATGAAATGCATCCTAGAATACTCAAGGAGCTGATAGAGGAGGTATCTGAGCCTCTAGCTATCATCTTTGGAAAATCATGGGAGACAGGAGAGATTCCAGAAGACTGGAAAAGGGCAAATATAGTGCCCATTTATAAAAAGGGAAATAAGAACAACCCAGGAAACTACAGACCAGTTAGTTTAACTTCTGTGCCAGGGAAGATAATGGAGCAAGTAATTAAGGAAATCATCTGTAAACACTTGGAATGTGGCAAGGTGATAGGGAACAGCCAGCATGGATTTGTAAAGAACAAATCATGTCAAAGCAATCTGATAGCTTTCTTTAATAGGATAACGAGTCTTATGGATAAGGGAGAAGCGGTGGATGTGGTATACCTAGACTTTAGTAAGGCGTTTGATACGGTCTCACATGATATTCTTATCAATAAACTAGGTAAATACAACTTAGATGTGGCTACTATAAGGTGGGTGCATAACTGGCTGGATAACCGTACTCAGAGAGTAGTTATTAATGGTTCACAATCCTGCTGGAAAGGCATAACAAGTGGGGTTCCGCAGGGGTGTGTTTTGGGACCGGCTCTGTTCAATATCTTCATCAACGATTTAGATATTGGTATAGAAAGTACGCTTATTAAGTTTGCAGATGATACCAAGCTGGGTGGGGTTGTGATTAATCTGGAGGATAGGGTAATAATTCAAAATGACCTGGACAAATTGGAGAAATGGTCTGAGGTAAATAGGATGAAGTTTAATAAAGACAAATGCAAAGTGCTCCACTTAGGAAGGAACAATCAGTTTCAGACATACAGAATGGGAAGCGACTGTCTGGGAAGGAGTATGGCAGAAAGGGATCTAGGGTTATAGTGGACCACAAGTTGAATATGGGTCAGCAGTGATGCTGTTGCAAAGAAAGCAAACATGATTCTGGGATGCATTAACAGGTGTGTTGTGAGCAAGAGACGAGAAGTCATTCTTCCGCTCTACTCTGCGCTGGTTAGGCCTCAGTTGGAGTATTGTGTCCAGTTCTGGGCACCGCATTTCAAGAAAGATGTGGAGAAATTGGAGAGGGTCCAGAGAAGAGCAACGAGAATGATGAAAGGTCTAGAGAACATGACCTATGAGGGAAGACTGAAGGAATTGGGTTTGTTTAGTTTAGAAAGAGAAGATTGAGGGGGACATGATAGCAGTTTTCAGATATCTAAAAGGGTGTCATAAGGAGGAGGAGAAACTTGTTCATCTTGGCCTCTGAGGATAGAACAAGAAGCAATGGGCTTAAACTGCAGCAAGGGAGGTTTAGGTTGGACATTAGGAAAAAGTTCCTAACAGTCAGGGTAGTCAGACACTGGAATAAATTGCCCAGGGAGGTTGTGGAATCTCCATCTCTGGAGATATTTAAGAGTAGGTTAGATAAATGTCTATCAGGGATGGTCTAGACTCTAGACAGTATTTGGTCCTGCCATGAGGGCAGGGGACTGGACTCGATGACCTCTCGAGGTCCCTTTCAGTCCTAGTGTTCTATGATTCTATGATTCTATGACACAAAACAAAACAACCCACTACAGGAACAAAGCCCCATGGTGAGGACACACATTAGTACAACAGGGTTTACATGTAGGGAGAAGGAGAATGACACTTACTGAGTTCTGCTGCCTGTTTTTCTAGAAAACAAGGAGAAATGAATCAATGATTAGTGGAGGGGTTTCTCTTTCCAGGATCTACATGCGGGGGAGAGAGGGAGTGGGGGGGTGGGAGGGGGAGGTTCCAACACTGCCTAAGTGACTAGGGCACAGGAGTCCCCCTGTCACCTACATCACTTAGGCAGCTTTGGAAATCCCACTTGCCAAGGATTATACACATGATGGCTGAAATTGGCCTGTGCTGTGCAGGGCTAATGCAAAACCCTCTGTACCACTCGGCGCCTGCGCAGGCAGAGTGGCTGTGAGCCAGAGCCCCCGCGCCCCCTCCAGCACATCACAGGCAGAGTCTTTACGTTGGCTCTAGAATGTTTAGAATGACGGAGACTTTGATGCGTCCCAGAAAGGCAAAAAGGTTCAATTTCCCCTTCTCTTGCCTGCGCCATGGGTCGGTGTCAGGGCTGACAGGCAGGGCCCAAAGCTCTAACACAAAGTGAAGGCTGGTGGTAGCTTGTGCCCTTCCAGAACATGGAGTTCAGAAGATGTGACACTCTGGAGGAGCAGGGAATACAGAGGAAAGGAACAAGCCTGAACACGCTGCATTAAGAAAGGGTTTGTCAGTCAGTTTAAACTCTTCTCTGTCACCTCTTCTCCCCTCACTGCAGCTCCAAACCACTTCCCTTTATTACCCCTACTCCTCTGCTCCCTAATTCTCCCCAATGGGCATTTACACATGGAATTTACTTTATTTTAAAAAATACTGGAGCAACATCTGATTTTTCTGCTGTGCTCAGATTACACGTTTCCCCCAAAAAACACCACTTTTTACACTAAGTGCTTTCCATTTTCTACCCAGGGTTGGACTGAAACTCCCAGGGCCTGGGTAAGTTTTCAGATTGCTAGAGCCAAAACAGCTGATGTTGAGCCACACAACCTCGGAGTCAGAGCTCACTTTCAGCCCTCTGGGGCTGTCTCTCTACAGCGCTCAGTATAAGCCAAACCTGGTGCTGGTGGGGGCTGCCCTCAGCATTTGATTTATGGGTCTGTACTAGACCTGCTAAAACAAACACCAGAAGATCAACATCCAGAGCATCAAGTGTCTGGTAAGCACAGATGTGAACTTAAGCTCCCCCTATTTTAAAAAATGTGACTAGCAAATCTTCCAAAACAACCGGGAAACACGATCACCCCCACACTGCTCCAAGGACATGAGCATGTACAAAAATGTCACGTATGGAAAGAGACACTTACCGAGTTCTGCTGCTGCCTGTTGCTCTAGAAAACAAGGAGAAACAAATCAATGATTAGTGGAGGGGTTTCGCTTTCCAGGATCTACATTCAGGGTGGGGTTTCCAACACTGTCTAAGTGACTAGGGCGCAGGAGTCCCGATGTCCGCTACATCACTTAGGCAGCTTTGGAAATCCTACTCGCCAAGGGTTAGACACATGAGGCTGAAATTGGCCTGTGCTGTGCAGGGCAAATGCGAAACCCTCTGTACCACTCGGTGCCTGCGCAGGCAGAGTGGCTGTGAGCCAGAGCCCCTGCGCCCCCTCCAGCACGTCACAGGCAGAGTCTTTACACTGGCCCTAGAATGGTTAGAATGACAGAGACTTTGATGAGTCCCACAAAGGCAAAAAGGTTCAATTTCCCCTTCTCTTGCCTGCGCCGTGGGTCTGTCTCAGGGCTGACAGGCAGGGCCCAAAGCTCTAACACAAAGTGAAGGCTGGAGGTAGCTTGTGCCCTTCCAGAACATCCAGTTCAGCAGACGTGACTCTCTGGAGGAGCAGAGAATACAGAGGAAAGGAACAAGCCTGAACACGCTGCATTAAGAAAGGGTTTGTCAGTCAGTTTAAACTCCTCTCTGTCACCTCTTCTCCCCTCACTGAAGCTCCAAACCACTTCCCTTTATTACCCCTACTCCTCTGCTCCCTAATTCCCTAGTACCTCCAAATGGGCATTTAGACATGGAATTTACTGTCTTTTGAAAAATACCTGAGCAACATCTGAATTTTCTGCTGTGCTCAGTACATTTCCCCCCAAAAAACACCACTTTTTACACTAAGTGCTTTCCATTTCCTACTGAAACTTCCAGGGTCTGGGTGAGGTCTCAGACTGTTAGAGCCAAAACAGCTGATGTAGAGCCACACAACCTCAGAGTCAGAGCTCGCTTTCAGCCCTTTGGGGCTGTCTCTCTCCAGTTCTCAGTATAAGCCATGCCTGGTGCTGGCGGGGGCTGCCCTCAGCATTCGATTTACAGGTCTATATTAGACTTGCTAAATCAAACGCCAGAAGATCAACCTCCACCAGTGGTTCCCAAACTATTCGGCACCACGCCCCCTTTTTGATTTTTGAGAAACCCTCTCCCTTCCCCCCGCCCCATAGCAGCAAAACTTGTTGAGCAAAAACAAACAAAAAAGGGAACTAACCAGGGCAGAAAAACAAAAATAGCAGCAAAACTTAGGGGGAAGGATTGACGGGGGGAAGAAGGGGCACAAAGCACTCCCCCCCCATAATTTCTTCACGCCCCCCAAGGGGGCACGCCCCAGTTTGGGAACCCATGCTCCAGAGCATCAAGTGTCTGGTAAGCACAGATGTGACCTTAAGCTTCTCCTATTTTATAAAGTGTTAATAGCAAATCTTCCAAAAGAAGCGGGAAACACGATCACCCCCATGCTGCTACAAGGACATGACCATGTACAAAAATGTCACGTATGGAAAGAGGCACTTACCGAGTTCTACTGCCTGTTTATCTAGAAAACAAGGAGAAACGAATCAATGATTAGTGGGGGGGGGTTTCTCTTTTCAGGATCTACATGCAGGGTGGGGTTCCCAACACTGCCTAAGTGATTAGGGCGCAGGAGTCCCAATGTCCCCTACATCACTTAGGCAGCTTTGGAAATCCTACTTGCCAAGGATTATACACATGATGGCTGAAATTGGCCTGTGCTGTGCAGGGCTAATGTGAGACCCTCTGTACCACTCGGTGCCTGCGCAGGCAGAGTGGCTGTGAGCCAGAGCCCCCGCGCACCCTTTTTACAGTAAGTGCTTCCCATTTTCTACCCAGGGTTGGACTGAAACTCCCAGGGCCTGGGTAAGTTCTCAGACAGTTAGAGCCAAAACAGCTGATGTTGAGCCACACAAAATTGGAGTCAGGGATCGCTTTCAGCCCTCTGGGGCTGTCTCTCTACAGCGCTCATTATAAACCAAACCTGGCGCTGGTGGGGGCTGCCCTCAGCATTTGATTTACGGGTCTGTACTAGACCTGCTAAATCAAACACCAGAAGATCGACCTCCAGAGCATCAAGTGTCTGGTAAGCACAGATGTGAATTTAAGCTCCCCCTATTTTAAAAACTGTGAATAGCAAATCTTCCAAAACAACCGGGAAACATGATCACCCCCACACTGCTCCAAGGACATGAGCATGTACAAAAATGTCACGTATGGAAAGAGACACTTACCGAGTTCTGCTGCATGTTTCTCTAGAAAACAAGGACAAATGAATCAATGATTAGTGGGGGGGTTTCTCTTTCCAGGATCTACATGTGTGTGTGTGTGGGGGGGGGGGTCCAACACTGCCTAAGTGACTAGGGCGCAGGAGTCCCAATGTCCCCTACATCACTTAGGCAGCTTTGGAAATCCCACTTGCCAAGGGTTAGACACATGAGGCTGAAATTGGCCTGTGCTGTGCAGGGCTAATGCGAAACCCTCTGTACCACATGGTGCCTGTGCAGGCAGAGTGGCTGTGAGCCAGGGCCCCTGCGCCCCCTCCAGCATGTCACAGGCAGAGTCTTCACACTGGACCTAGAATGTTTAGAATGACGGAGACTTTGATGCATCCCACAATGGCAAAAAGGTTTAATTTCCCCCTTCTCTTGCCTGCGCCGTGGGTCTGTGTCAGGGCTGACAGGCAGGGCCCAAAGCTCTAACACAAAGTGAAGGCTGGTGGTAGCTTGTGCCCTTCCAGAACATGGAGTTCAGTAGACGTGATGCTCTGGAGGAGCAGGGAATAGGAAAGGAACAAGCCTGAACATACAACCCGAACGCTGCTCCCTTTCAGCGGTACTTCAGTACACCCAAAATACACACACTCCACCTGTTCCCAGTACTGAACAGGAGCTAACCCCATCAGCCCTACACCTCATCTACTCCACAGAAAGACCATCACGACTGCTCGGTTTTACAGCCCTTCAACCTCTTTTACAACCCTTCACCCACAGGCTCACCATGCCAACTGACATTACAGTTGGTGGCGTCCACACTGCGGGAGGCCAACAGGAGCAAACACTCCCATCAGTTTCCCTTAGTTCTCGCCAAAGGAGGAGCACCTGGTGCTGGCGGGGGCTGCCCTCAGCATTTGATTTATGGGTCTATATTAGACCGACAAAATCAAACACCAGAAGATTGACCTCCAGAGTGTCAAGTGACTGGTAAGCACAGATCTGACCTTAAGCTTCCCCCATTTTAAAAAATGTGAATAGCAAATCTTCCAAAAGAACCAGAAACACTATCACCACCCCCACCCCCACATTGCTCCAAGGACATGATCATGTACAAAAATGTCATGTTTGGAAAGAGGGAGAATGAGACTTCCCAAATGGCTCTGATTGTGTTTTCTCATCAGAGAACACATTTATTTACTAGCCCATTGGCTGTTCCTTGGGGAGCACTAGTGCAGCATGAGGGTGCATGGCACTTGATTAGCAAAAAGGGATTTTCAGTATGGAAATCAGGCTTGGCAGCGCCATGTGGGAAGGGAGACCAGAGACAGACAGGAGTGATCCCAGAGAATGGGGAGAGGGAAGACGGAGCAGGATGCAGATATCTGCTGTGATCTGGCTCTCTGGTTCGGCCCCGTTGCCTAATTGTCTTCTCCTTCCAATCCCATCCCTCCCTGCGTGTCCGTAAGTGCCAACCACCCGGCCGGCTGCACTTAGGACAAGTCTGTGTCTGGCACAACTCACCCACACAAGGGAGTGAGGGGGAATGAAACCTCCGTAGTCCCAGGCCTGGGCTCCCTGGCTCCTTGCTGTGGCATTGGGTGGGGGAGGCCCAGCTAGCGCAATAGGCCCCACTGCAAAGGTGGGTGGGGATGGCCCAGAGCAGTGGACTGAGCTTTTCACTCCACCCTCCAGCGCTGCCGTCAGGTCCTGGGGAGTCGTCCCCTGAGCCTGCAGACGATCAGCCCACAGACAAAGGGGAACCTCAGTGGCATTTCCATCCCTGTGTTACTGGGGGTGGGGCAGTTATAAGCTCCCATCATGCCAGGCCAAGTGTCAAATCTGTCCCTGTGCACGCTGCTTTGAAGGAAATCCCTTGTGAATGTCCCTGCATTTCCTGGTCCAACATTTACCTTTGATTTTGAAGAGATAAATACTAAGGGCAAAGGAACTCAGCAAAACCACCAGGATCATCACACGCAGAGACACCAACCAGGGATTCACCTTCAGGAAAAAGGGATCTGAAAAACACAAGCCCAGAGGCACCCACATTACTCAGTAAGCAGGGACCCAGCTCTGATGACTCCATTGTGTGTACGGCCAGCCCCCGTGGGACCGGTCTGACACAAAGGAGGGAATGTGGCCCCATTGGCACTGCACCGACACCACAAACCAACCAAGACAGCTATCACATTGGCACATTGGTATATGAGTGAGCCTGTCTTGGCGTGCAATGAGAGACAATGCTTGCTCTCCAGTCCCTGGGGACAGCGGGATGGGACTTGTGAGATCTGCCATGGGAACGTGGACAAGCCCTTTCCCCTCTCTGCAGGGCCGGCTCAAGCTACGGTCTGACCGGGCCCTAGCCCGGGGTGCCCGATTGTAAGGGGCACAGCGCGGTGCTGCCAGGACGGGCGGGGGCGGGGCCACGCATGCATATGACTCCGGCGGTTGCTGGGCTCGGGTGTGGTGGGAGCGGCTGCCCAGGCCCTCAAGTGCCCCTTCCCCCGGGCAAGAGCGTTCCACTCCTCCCCCCTCACAACCCGGCACGTGCCTCGCATGCAGCTGGGACCGGCTTCCCACCTGCTGAGCAGCAGCTGCCGCACGCAGTTCAGATAATGAAGAATAAGGGCGCAATTATAATGTCTGCCCGGGGCGCAATAATGTCTCGGGCCGGCACTGTCTCTCTGTGGCTCCATTTCCTGGCCAGCCTTGCTGGGGTCCTGATTATTTAGACTCTTGTTCTTTGTAGCAGGCACTGACTGTCAGTCTGTGGTGTTGTGAAGAGCACAGCACAGCGGAGCTACTGTCTCATATGAACTATCTAACATAGTAACTGCTGCTAGTAACAGTAACAGGTCCGAGTGCTCAGCGTTAAAGTCTCTGATCACCGGGTGTTATGCCAGGGAGCACAAGGCCGTCACTGTTACAGAACACTCAGAAACTGCCGGATTGTCTGAAAACAACAGCTTGTAGATCCACTACTTCCCCCATAATCTGTCAATGAATCATAATCACAATTCATCCAAACGACTGTGCGGGAAGTGATTCATGATTTGTGGTTCTCCTCCTTAAGTCTCAGGTGTAAATCCCACCACTTTTTCCTGTGCAACGTCTCCCAGGTCAGACCTTTTCTCTCTGCCCACGCTGCCAAATTCTGGAACACCCCACATCTTCACTTCTGTCCCCTCCTCCTTGCTGACCTCAACACTTCCCCTTCCCTGCCATGAAACCAAAGCAAAATACCATGGCTGCCATCTCACTGCCTAGACTGCATTATTGGCCACTTTACAGGCCTCTATTGGCTTCCCTTTTCCAAAGCATCAGACATGAACCTTTTGCAGTCAAGGATTTAAAAAACCATAGACAGTGGTGCTGAAATCTGGGTCCTGCTGAACTCAATCAAACTCAAACAATTGACTTCAAGGGGGTCAAGGATCTGCCTGGAGTTATTCCCTCAGGGTATGTCTACACTAGCTCGTTAGTTCGAGCTAGGTAGGCAAATGAGGGCACCGAGTTGTAAATGAAGCCCGATTTAAATATCCCGGCTTCATTTATAGCTGGCGCCGCCATTTTAAATCTTAGTCCGACTACTGGCCAGACGCAGTTAACGTTACTGAACTAACTCCTTAGTTCGAATTAACTGTTGCTCCTAATGGAGTAACAGTTAATTCAACCAAGGAGTTAGTTCGACTAACGCTTAACTGCCGCCTAGCCGCGGGCAGTTAGTTCGACAAAGGGGATTTAAAAATGGCGGCGCTGAACATGAATGAAGCCCGGGATATTTAAATCCCGGGCTTCATTTGCCACCCCGGTTGCCCTCATTTGCCTACCTAGCTCGAACTAACGAGCTAGTGTAGACATACCCTCACTCCTAAACAGCCAATAGAATATCTAAAAATTGTACATCTGTGCAGGAGCAGAAGGATGTTTGGCTGTTTGTCTCCTGCACCTTCCCTTTACTGTTCACTCAAATACAGTTACAGGTTTTGGGTGAGACATTCAAAATCTCCTCAGTCAAAGGAAGCAAGTAGAACGTACCACACTCTTCAGTCAGGTCAGTGCCCTTAAGGTATTTCTGGCAGAGACATACAATAACTAGACCGGCCTGATTCTCTACACAGTATGGGCGGGAATTTCAAAAGTGCCTAATGTCTACTCTACAAGAGAAAACATTTCTGACAGCAGAGACATGTGAGTTGCAGTTGTGATATTTTATCAACAGAGTTATTCTGACAAAAGCCCAACTATAGATATAGTTATACTGGAAATCCTGCACTTACACGCCCATATAGGTTATGTCGATTTGTGACTCTGGCGTAAGATAGACGAGCAAAAGTACAGCTTAGCACCTTAGCCAGTACAGCTGGTCCCCGAGTTCTGACCAGGTTACAGACCAAACACTTGGCCGTAACTCGGAGTGGTCGTAACTCAGAGCCCATTGAGTTACACTGCGACCGCGCTGTTTGTAAGCATGGGTCGTGTTTGTAACTCAGAGCCCGCATTTACGACCGCTTTGGTCGTAAGTGCGGATGGTCGTAAGTCGAGGTGGCCATAAGTTGGGGACCGGCTGTATAGCAGTGTCCACACCAGTGTTCCCAGTAAGTTGTGCGCTTGGGCAGCCACTCAGGAGAGATTCAGATGCCACCAAACTGATTAGCACAGTGCACAGAGCACCCTCAGCCAGCAGGATGTGTTTCTACTGGTGGTGCACATCTGCACATTCCATCAGTGCACATAAGAACATTTATTCTGCACACAGACCAAAAAAAAATGAGAGAGAACACCGGCTCACACTAGAAGTGTTTTGCTGGTAGAGATCTACTGGCAAAATCTTCTCAGTGTAGACAAGCCCTAAATTATTTATGTGCCCAAAAAAGGTGACACCATTAGCTAACTAGGTTTCTTGGAGATTTCTGTTTGTAAGTTTGTTTTAAATAGACGCTGTATTTAATCTGATCAGGAGGTTGTTGTCTTTTTGTTGTTGTTGTTGTTGCTGCTCAGTGTGTGGTTTTTGATGGTCACTGTCCTGATATATAAAATAACGATTCCTTTTCTTGGCTGAGGCAGGTGTTCCTGACCACACAGGACAAGTTCCGATTGGAATTTTTCATTATAATGACAGAAGTTTGTGTTCCATACAGTCCATTGGCTTCTTGCGAATTTGTTTGAGAGGCTGAAGGAAAGGCCTGTCCATTGAGATCTCTCCACATCACCTCGGGCTCCGGGTACCATCCAGCCGAATGGCACACCACTCGGATCCCTCCATCCTGGTAATCCTCAATCGACACATGAGGAGCAGAGCCTGAAGCTAGAGACAAATGCGTAAATCCATGTTGATTTATGCACATACTGAGCCTAGAGAGTAAGAAATGAAACTTCCCTTTTATTCTCAAATGCCCATGGACTCAGGGAAATAGATGAACAAGAAACAAATTATTTCCTGGAGGGGATGGAAAGCTTTCTCCTCAGTATTGTTCCCTCCCAAGATCCACACAGACATACCATTTTGGGGCTATAGAAAACCCTTTAACTGATCGTTGAATTTAGCACTAACAGATTCTGTAAAAAAAATGGAGACAAATAATCTTGGTATTTCAAATGTTCCTTCAGGTAAAATGTCACCTCTTCAATTATGGAAGCTGTTACACACACATACACACACACACACCCGGGGCTTTGCAATGGTAAGAGACTGGGGAGCCAGCGTACAAAGACACTGGCTCAGTCCCTGCTCCTGTGGGTCAGTCTGCATCACTTTCCCCGCTGCCGCTTTGCACAGATAGGGCCTGGGGAGCCAATGCGTGAAGATCAGACTTCAGAGACCTGCGAGAGCAGGGACTGAGCCCAGCGTCTTTGCAGATCGGCTTCCCTGGCCCTTTCAATGCAGAGCAGCAGCGGAGAAAGTCAGACCGCACGCTGGAACTGCCTACCCCCATCGACTAATTGAGTAATCGATAACCAATCCACCGACTACTCGATTAGGAAAGTAAATACATGTTAAATCCATATTTTAGATGTGGAGTGTCAGATGCCCATAGGTTATTGAATGGGCATTCCTGACCGGCCTGGCTGTGCCTCCTTGTGTAACTAATTGCAAGTGAGGTGAAGGCTGCACAGGTCTGTCCCACTCCAAAGGGCATTATTCTCACCACTGTGGCGCCTCCTGCGGGTAGCTGGAATTAGTCCTTTCTCAGAAGGGCACCCCCTCCTGGCGGTGTCTCACCCGTTTATGGTCCACGCTCATGTTCCAGACCCGCATTGCTCCAGGAATGTGGCACCCTCTGCAGGACACGGTCCTCCAGCAGTGCCTGCTCCAATGGGCTCTCATCCCCCTCCTGGGGTTATCGGTGGTGCTGAGTCTCTACTGCCCTTGTGGCCAACTGTGGCCTCCAAGCCCAGCCCTTCTGCCTCAAGGACACACGACAGTCTGTATGGGCCATGCCTCAGTGGCGAGGTGGAAGAAGAGTGGGGGGGACTCGGGTCCGCCCACTACTCTGTGTCCCGACCCAGGGACTCTCTGGCAGCCGCCTTGTCCTGCCCTCTGCTCCCCTCCACTGCCTCTAGCTCCCTGGGCCACCTCCCCTCTGGCCCTTTGCACCTCCTGGCCTTGTAGCAAGGCCACAGCCGGGCCTGCCCAGCCCTGCTCTACTGACGGTGCCTTCTCTGAGGGAACCAGGTCCTGCCCCTTCCTTGGCCAGGGCCTCACTGACTCTCTCTGCGGGGCAGCTCTCTCTCTACAGGGCTGTCCCAGCAAGCTGCACCCTGCTCGGCTCTTTCAAAGCCTCCCCCCAGTGGGCCAGGGCTCTGCCCAGGCCCCCTCCAGCCTGCACTGACCCTTCCCAGCCAGTGCGGGGCCGTTGCCCCGCCACAGAAGGGCATTTGCATATTGGCCAATTATCTCAGGAAACGAAAAGTCATTCCTGGGCCTTAGATTTAACCATGTGACTAAGGGAAATCGGGTTTTGTGTCTCTGTTTGGGTCCATTCCCACACCTGGAAAGTGTTAAGTGAAAGGGTGAGATGACTCTTGAGGAAGGCGGTATCATAATCCAGGGGCACCTTCTCCACTTGTCTCCACATTTGGTACAAGTAAGTAAGTCACCTCAGGAACAGACTGTGGGTAATATGCTCAAATCATTCAACTCCCACAGCGCCATCCCCGAGGGACATACAGACACACACTACTGACCTGCCACCTTTAGTTCCAGGACGGCTTCTTCATAAAAGGTGCCATCTTGAACAAAACAGCTGTACCGCCCTTCGTCAGAGAGTCTGATGCTGAAAATTTTCAAGGTAACATTCCCAAGGGTCAGACCATCTTTCAAGAGCTCTGTCCTCCCCTGGTATTCCGGCATCTGCTGCTCATACTGGTCCTTTCCATCACTATAGCGATGGACAAATGGGGAGAGCTGGGACCGGAACCAAGTCACCTCCATGTTCTCAGCACTCATCCTGGGGGACAGGTGACAGGGTAACACGATCTCCTCCCCCACCACGGCTGTGACAGGCCGGTCAGGTCCAACCACTGTGAATTGTGCTGTGGAATGTCCCAGGAGAGAAGGGAGAAAAGCTCAGAGAGAAGATCTTGTACATTTAGTCAGTGGCACACACACAAATGGTCCTGTTTGCTGTATTTTGTATTCCCTGGAGCTACTGGGAAGAGACCCGGCACAAGGAGATGCCACCAGGCCTTGCAGGCTGGGCTGGAGGGAAACCCCAGCTGAGGGAGCTAATACCAGAGAGAAGATTCCTGCCACCTGGAGCCTGAGGGCATGTGGCCACCACCAGAGCAAGTGTCCGACCCACGGCATCCCTGTGGCACAGCCAGGAGCAGGGTGACGGGATTTCCTTTAACATTCCCCATTTTTTTTACTTATCCTTTTGTTAGTGGATTGCTGCTTAATAACGTCTCTTTGCTCTGAGCTGTACGCACGGCTCAGTGAGTCAGGGAAGTGCCCAGTGCAGAGACAGCACCCGGAGTGAGGACAACTCAGCCCCTCCCTGAGATTTAGTCCTGCAGGAACCCTGGGCCCAGCCTTGCTGGGTTCCAAGGACTCTGCCACACAGGAAAGTAGAAGTGGAGCCCTCGAGGTCAGGGAGGCCGCTGGGGCTGTGTCTGCACTGCCAGGTGATTTCCAAATAATAATTAATTCCCCAGATAACTATTTTGAAATAAGTCCTTTCCTCTTCCCAAGCAGGCGTTGTTATTTCGAAATAACAGGCTTGGTCATGTGGATGTTCACCTCGTTATTTCAAAATAAGGGGAGTTGTTTTGCAATAACTCCCCAGTGTAGACATGCCCTGGGTAAAGACGTGGGAGTGAGGACTCGGATCCTGTCTCTAGCCCATTTCACTGGGGTAGTACAGAAGCCAGGAGAGTTCCCCACAGTAGCAGGACCATCCCCCCACTTACACTGAGCTTGCTGTGTTATGTTTGCATGCTGTGGGTATGTCTGCACTGCATGCTTATTTTGAAATAGCATGTCTACACTGCAGAGAAGCCTCAAAACTAGTCCGAGGCAGGCTCACAGACATGCAAACTCGATTTAGAGCCCCAGGAGGTACTGGGGAGGAATAACTTAGAACGGACCAGGGGAGAGGCTATTTCAAAATAGCAGCAGTGGAGAGTCTACACACACCTTATTCCGAAACAGCTATTTCAGAAAAGGCGTTATTCCTCATAGAATGAGGTTTACAAGTTTCAGGATAAGCTGCCCATTTTTTGGAAACTATTTCAAAATAAAGGAATGGCTGTGTAGACATCCGCATTTTTATTTTGAAATAACGGTGCAGTGCAGACACACCCTGTGAGAAGTTCCACTGACTCTGAGTTGTGCATGTTGTTAAGACACTTCCAGGACTTAAATAAATCCCCCAAGAAACAGCAGACCCAGCGCAGAGTCCTACCTGATTCCCTGCTGTGGACATAACAAGTCAGGAAGAAAACAAGAAACCCAGGCAGAGGGGAGCTGGCTCTGGCGCTGTGGCCAATGGAGGGAACCTTCATCTTCCCTGAAACTTCATCTGGACAACAGGAAGGAGAAAACAAAAACTTACCACAATGAGCAGGACACTCACTAGCATTAAGGCCAAGTCTACACTGGCAACTTGCTGTGCAGTAAATCAGCCCCCAGCGCTGTGACGTTCAAGGTGTCCACACAGGCAAGGCACTTAGCCCTGATCTGCACTAGGGCTGTATGTCAAAATAACCCCCCTTAGGTTGAATTTATAAGTGGAGAAGCAACCACCCTAACAAATCCCTTATTTCAAAATAACGGGCTGCTTATTTCGAAATCTGGACTCCTGTTTTCCTTGGGGAATAGCGTTAATTTTGAACTAGCTATTTCGCAATAGCATTTGTGTGGATACTCCAGTGCTGCTATTTAAAAATAACTGCTCCCCAGAGTCATTCGAACTAATTACTCCCCAGGGCTTCCTGGGGCTCTAAGTCGAGGTAGCACGTCCTCATTAATGGAGCCTGCCTCGGACTATTTTTGAGGCTTCCCTGTACAGGGCATTCTCACTATACATCTCCCCAGTATACGTTGGTTCCACACTAATGTCGTTGACCCTTCAAGGAACTGGTGCATTATACGTCCTCCCATTCCCCGCTCTTATGTCGTGCAGAAAAAAAGAGACCAATTCGTTTAAACGGAAGTCAGCTGAGGGGAAAAATTCCCCGCATTACGTCATTTCGCTCTACATCCCCGTGTTTTGGAACGTACCTTGGGTTTATAGCAGGGATGCCCTGCAGTGGGAACACGCTATTATGATGTTGTAAAATCGGGAGTTATTAAGTCGAATTTAGTGATGTTGAAATCGTTTCTTAGTGTAGACACGGTCTCTGGGTGCGCTGGCTTTGCAGTTGCTGCACTCTGCCACACGCAGCAGCCTCCTTCCCCTTCCCACCAGCAGGGTCAGCATCCAGTGGCGCTCAGAACCTTCCTCTCCACCTTCCCTCCCTCCACCCACTGGACTGCCTTTGCAGTGTGGGGTCTTGGTCTGGCGGTACCACCTCCTTCTCCTCCGGGCCTCCTCGAGAGCTGGGGCACTGTGGGGCAGGGCACACTCAGGCTCGGCAGGTGCTGGGACTGCAGCAGAGGCCACCAGCTGGAGTCAAGTGGCAGCTACATGATGCGCATTCCAACTGGGTCAACCTCACTGGAATGGGTCTCGTGCAACTGCCATTTGGCTCCTGCTGGAGCCGGGCAATCCATGGGGACTGAGACTGAAGTACTAGAAATAGCACCGCAGGTGGCCTCTGCTCCAGTCTCAGTGCGCAGTCCCACACCAAGAGCAGCTGGGATGGAGACTGCGGTAATAGCATCGCAGTCTGGCTCCAGCCCCAGAAAGTGAGAGAAGGGTAGGGGGAGGACTATAGTGAAGGGGGTGGGGAGAGGAAGGGGCTTGTGCTGAGGGGAGGGGGCAAGGCAGGAGAAGAAAGGGGCAGGCATCAAGAGGCAGGGTGGAGGAGAGACAAATGCCAAGGGAGCAAGAGGAGACAATGAGGAAAAGGGCAGGGGGGAAGGGAAAGGAGGGAAGGTGTCAGTGGGTGTGGGAGAAGGGAGGGGACAGCATGATGCTAAGAGGGGAGAGGGGAGGAACAATGGGGACAAGAGGGAGGAAGAGTAGTGAGTGCCCAGAGGGGAGGGATTGAAAGAAGGGGTGGGCATGAGGAAGTCAGGGGATGGAGCAAGTCATGTGTGAGGGCGCAGAGGGGCGTGAGGAGAACTGGGGCAGAGGATGGTGAGGGGGTGAGCACCAGGGAAAAAGGGGCAAGGAGGGCAGGGGCAGTGAGGGAAGGAGGCAACAGGAAGGTGCAGGGTAAGGGAAGGTGGAGGTACCAGGGGGATTGTGGGGGTGAAGTAGAAGGACACTGGAGGGGAGGGATAGCCATCAGAGAAGACAGGCAGGGCAGGTGGGCAGAGGGAGAGTTAGGAGAGGGGATGGGGAGGGGCAGCTACAACTGATCAGAGTAGGGCTAGAGGAGGAGTGGGCACAGGGGGAAGAGAAAGGCTGGTGCAGCAGAGGGGGCAGGTCCCCAAAGGGCTGAGGGGAGTGGGAAGGGCAGGCACCAGGACAGCAGAGGGGGGTGAGGGAAATGGGGGGCAGCAGCAGGCAATATGGTCACCATAGGTATAGTCTGGTCTTGTATTGTCTGCAGGGGCACTTGGACCTTTTCTACAGTAGGGTGCTCAAAGCCAGTGAAATTGCCCCCAAACTTTTACCTCACCCCTCTTTGTCCCTGTCCATGCCCCCAAACCACATTGCGCTTGTAAAATTCGTCAATACTGATTTTTCAATGAAATCGAAACTAAATGGAAAAAAAATAATTTATTCATATTGAGAAGGCCTCCTCAAGAGGAATACAAATATTTATTCACCTCATCCTCTCTCTCAAAGGAGAAAAGGGAGCAAAATGAAAACTGAAAGAAAGAAAAACTAAAAAGTTTCCTGTTCAATAATACATGATTCAAACCAAACCATAACATGCAATTTCCCAGCCAGTGCTACCATTTTTGAAGAGCTCTCCTCCTCCCATAGGTTTCCCCAGGATACTGCAACTCTAGTAGCTTGTCCCACAGGAGGAAACGATCCGTTACACAATGTCTAATACATTTCCCTGTGTCGGTGCAGCCCGGAGTCCCCCCTCAGTGCCAGCCTTGAGCACAAGATCAGCTTTAGGCACATGCAGAAAGAACCAGCTGCAGTTTGCTGCCCTGGCTGGTCCCCAGCAGGACTCGATGCTTTACAAACGCAAGAGGATTCACCCCACGGGCGAGAGGCGGAAAAGCGCAGCGAGAGCGGGCGGGAAACCAGACTTCGTGCAGCAAGTCGCCTGGCTCCGAAATCTGGGGCGGGATTTGTCGCAGGTCGCCCCGGAGAACAGGAGCGGGCGCCCTGCTCTGAACAACACGCAAGAGGCAGAATTCCCCAACCCAGCCGGCGGGCAGAGGGACACCCCGGGACACCCTGCGGGAGTGGGAGCGGAGATCTCTGCGAACGGGGCACCCCGGGCCGGTCCCGCACGGAGCGGGGCCAGTGGTCGCGGGGCGGCTCCCGCCGGGTGTTTCCAACCATCTGCCCGCTCCAAGGCTCGACCAGCCCCTCCCGGGAGCAGCACGGACCTGGCTGGAGCCCCTGGGCGCGGGACGCTCTGCCGGGCGCGGCCGGACTCCCCTTGGCCTCGGGCCGGGGCCGCTACATGCCGCTGGGCTGGGCCCGGGTCCCGCTGCTCGGCTCCCGCCGGGGCGATCCCTGGCCCGCCGGGCTGTCTCGTGGCGTCGGCTGAAGTCGCGGCCTTTGGTCCGGGGACACCGGGGCGTTCGCTTGGTGGAAAGTGAAAGTGACAGTGACAATGGAACGTTCGAACCCGGTCACGTGGGAAGGCTGGACCCTCTCTCTCTCTCCCGCCGGGGGGCGTAGCCCCAGCTTCCTCCCCGCTCCCCCCCCCCACCAGCCACGACCCAGGGGCGTTGGGCGCGCCTGGTGGAAAGTGAAAGTAGCCACGCAGTAGTAGTCTGTCACTCGGGGAGCCTGGAGTCTCCACTTGAAAGACGCGGGGCGGAGCTGCTGCACCCCACCACCCCTGTCTGCACCCAGGGGCAGCCCTAGACTCATAGAATCATAGAACCATAGAGCTGGAAGAGACCTCAGAAGGTCATCAAGTCCAGCCCCCTGCTCTAGGCAGGACCAATCCCAACTCAATCAACCCAGCCAGGGCTTTGTCAAGCTGAGACTTAAACACCTCTAGGGATGGAGACTCCACTACCTCCCTAGGGAACCCATTCCAGTGCTTCACCACCCTCCTAGTGAAATAGTTTTTCCTAATATCCAACCTAGACCTCTCCCACCACAAGTTGAGACCATTGCTCCTTGTTCTGCCATCTGTCACTACTGAGAACAGCCTCTCTCCATCCTCTTTGGAAGCTCCCTTCAGGAAGTTGAAGGCTGCTATCAAATCCCCTCACTCTTCGCTTCTGCAGACTAAACAGACCCAAGTCCTCAGCCTCTCTCATAAGTCATATGCTCCAGCCCCTAATCATTTTGGTTGCCCTCCGCTGGACCCTCTCCAATGCGTCCACATCCTTTTTGTAGTGGGGGCCCAAAACTGGACACACATACTCCAGATGTGGCCTCACCAAAGCCGAATAAAGGGAATGATGACATCTCTGGATCTGCTGGCAATGCTCCTCTTAATGCAACCTAATATGCCATTAGCCTTCTTGGCTACAAGGGCACACTGTTGACTCATATCTAGCTTCTCATCCACTGTAACCCCAGGTCCTTTTCTGCAGAAGTACTACTTAGCTGGTTGGTCCCCAGCTTGTAACTGTGCTTGGGATTCTTCCGTCCCAAGTGCAGGACTCTACACTTGTCCTTGTTGAACCTCATCAGATTTCTTGTGGCCCAATCCTCCAATTTGTCTAAGTCATTCTGGACCCTATCTCTGCCCTTAAGCGTATCTACCTCTCCCCCCAGTTTAGTGTCATCCGCAAACTTGCTGAGGATGCAATCCATCCCCTCATCCAGATCATTAATAAAGATATTGAACAAAACCGGTCCTAAAACCGAACCTTGGGGCACTCCGCTAGAAACCGACCGCCATCCTGACATCGAGCCATTGATCACTACCCGCTGGGCCCAGCCTTCTAGCCATCTTTCTATCCATCTTACCGTCCATTTATCCAATCCACAATCCCTTAACTTGCTGGCAAGAATATTGTGGGAGACCGTATCAAAAGCCGTGCTAAAGTCAAGGTATATAACATCCACTGACTTCCCCATGTCCACCGAGCCAGTTACCTCATCATAGAAGCTAATCAGATTGGTCAGGCACGACTTGCCCTTTGTGAATCCATGCTGACTATTCCTAATCACTTTCCTCTCTTCCAAGTGCCTCAAAATGGATTCCTTAAGGATCCCTTCCATGATTTTTCCAGGAACCGAGGTAAGACTGATCAGCCTATAGTTCCCTGGATCATCCTTCTTCCCTTTTTTGAAGATGGGCACTACATTTGCCTTTTTCCAATCATCCGGGATTTCTCCCGATCTCCACGACTTTTCAAAGATAATAGCCAAAGGCTCCACAATGACATTTGCCAACTCCTCAGTACCCTCGGATGCACTAAGTCCGGACCCATGGATTTATGTACGCTTAGCTTTTCTAAATAGTTCCTAACCTGTTCTTTACCCACCACGGGCTGTCCATCTTCATCCCATCTTGCGTCACTTGGGCAGAAGTCCAGGAGCCGACCTTGTCCGTGAATACAGAGGCAAAGAAAGCATTGAGTACTTCAGCTTTCCCACATCATCTGTCACTAGGTTACCTCCTTCATCCAGTAGGGCCGCACACCCTCTCTGATCACCTTCTTCTTGTTAACATGCCTGTAGAAACCTTTCTTGTTATCCTTCACATCCTTAGCCAGTCGCAATTCCATTTGCGCTTTCGCCTTCCTGATAACCCCGGCATTCTCGAGCTATACCTTTAAACTCCTCCTGGTCATTTGTCCAAGTTTCCACTTTTGTAAGCTTCCTTTTGTGCTTAAGTTCACCAAGGATTTCCCTGTAAGCCAATCTGGTCTCCTACCATGTTTGCTCTTGCTACGCGCAGGATGGTTTCTTTCTGTGCCTTCAATAAGGCTTCTTTAAAATACTGCCAGCTGTCCTGGACTCCTTTCCCTTCATGTTAACATCCCAGGGATTCTGCCCATCAGATCTCTGAGGAGTCAAAATCTGCTTTTTGAAGTCCAAGGTGTGTATTTTACTACTCTCTTTTCTTCCTTTGGTCAGGATCCTGAAATCTACCATCTCATGATCACTGCTTCCCAGGTTGTCACCTACCTCCACTTCCCCTATTAGTTCCTCCCTGTTTGAGAGCAGAAGGTCAAGCTGCGCACGGCCCCTGGTCGGATCCTTCAGCACCTGTGTCAAGAAGTTATCCCCAACATTCTCCAAAAACTTCCTGGATTGCCTGTGTACTGCCGTATTGGTTTCCCAACAGATGTCAGGGTGATTAAAGTCCCCCACGAGAACCAGGGCCTGTGATCTGGAAGCTTCGCTCAGCTGTCCGAAGAAAGCCTCATCTACCTCATCCACCTGATTCGGTGGCCTGTAGCAGACACCAACCACAACATCACTGCTGTTGTTTGCTCCTTTAAACTTAACCCATAGACTCTCAGCAGGTTTTTCTCCCTCTTTATACTGGAGTTCAGAGCAATCGTAGTGCTCTCTTACATATAGTGCAACTCCTTCTCCTTTTCTCCCCTGCCTGTTGTTCCTGAACAGTCTATACCCTTCCATGACAGTGCTCCAGTCAAGCGAGTCATCCCACCAAGTCTCTGTTATCCCAATTAAATCATATTTCTTGGTCTGGGCCAGGGCCTCCAGTTCTTCCTGTTTGTTGCCCAGGCTTCTCGCATTAGTGTACAAACAATCACTGTCACTCTCCCTAGGCGAACTGTGCAGTCTGTGCCCCCAGCTCCAAACACCTCAATGATTTGGTGCCCCATTTAACTTGGTGCCCTAGGCGACCGCCTAGTTCGCCTATATGGATGGACCGCCTCTGGCTGCACCCACATGTGCTCAGGTGTCCCGTGTGCCAGAATCCAGGCAGGATTTCCGAGGGAATCTTCTCCCTGCATTTATGGAATATAATACACTGAATGGCAAACCAACCCCCCCCCCCCCCAACAACAACAAAGCAGCCCTTCCCTTTCGTTCCAAAAATCCATTTTCTACCGAGCTCTCAGAAGGAGAACACACCAGACAGCCAAGTGATGGGAACAAAGTGAAGAGAGGAAGTTACTCTCCTGGGTCAATAACCACAGTTCTTTCAGAGGTGTGTCCCTGGGGGTGCTCCACTGTTCTGTCCCGTCGTCCTGGCGCTGCAGATCAGAGATTTCATTATCAATAGTTGGCCAGACCAAGCATGCACAGTGGGCGCCTCGTGCCATTTGTGCCCTTCTGCTCACGCGTGCGGCCCAGGTCCTGCCAGTTGCTTCAGTCTCCCAAGCATCTGAAAAACACAGTTAAAGAGGAAGACTCCAAAGCAGGGAAAAGGGCGGGTAGTGGAGCACCCACAGGAGCACATATCTCAAAGAACCATCATTACTGCACCAGATGAGTAACTTCTTCTAACGATGTCCCCATCGGTGCTTCACTGATGATGGCTTCATAGCAGTACCCCAGAGCACCTGGAAAGTGAGTCTCAGAGTCATGGCTTAACAGCTATTGAGAGTACTGCTGAGACTAGTACAGTATTATTAGTTAATTGCTGAGAAAGTGCACAGTGCTTCATAAAAGTATTATTGGGAGACCATGTGGCCGCACAGCAAATGTCCCTGAGGGGAACCCCTTGGAGAAAAGCTGTGGATGCTGCTACAGCTCTTGTGGAATGAACTCTAGGTGTTCCCAAAAGTGGCTTATTTTGGATGGTGTAACACTTAGTAATGCATGAAACTCTGAGTGGGGAGATGTGTTGAGACAACCCTTGGATGGGTCAGCTAGGGAAGCTAGCAAGCATTCGGACTTGTGGAAAGGTTGAGTTCTGTCTACGTAGAAGGTGAGAGCTCTACACACGTCAAGGGAATGAAAAGTAGCCTCCCTATCTCTGCAGCCAGGCACTGCCACACCTAGACCTGGGCGACTAGGGTGGCTGCCCAGGGCGATGTGTTGAGGGAGGTGCATATGAACAGTCTTGTGTGCCCTTACCAGACTGTGCTGGAAGAGGCTTGGGGTGGGCGGCTGTTTGGTGGGGATTGAAGAAGTGTGTGTGTAGGGGCGGGGCTTCCCTCTGCAAGCTAGCTGGCTGGAATTTGGAGCAACCCTGCTATCTGGGTGTGTGTTAGTGTGGAGCAGATCTGGGTCCACCCTCCCTCCCCCGCTTTTCTTCTCCTTTCCTCCTAAGAACCTCAGAGGGGAACTGAAGAGGAGGGCAGGGATACCAGCAGGGGAGGGGGCAATGACACTTGAGTTGTTGGAGGGAGGGCACAATTTAAAGGTTCCCCCTGCCATCAGCAGTTGGTCCTGTCCTACTTCTTCCTGGCTGGCTCAGAAGTTTTGCTCACTTTTTGGGGGGGCTGTTGCTGCTTCCCCAATGTGAGGCAGGTAGGTATGTGCAGAGGAGATGAGTGTTACTGAAATTAGCTCTCCCATGTGGCCCCTCCAGAAATGAGTCTGGCTGGATGATTGAAACATATTTACCAGGGCCAGCCCTACCATGAGGTGAACTGAGGTGGCTGCCTCAGGTGCCAGAGTGGGGGGGGGAGGGAGGCGCCACTAGGACTCAGAGTATAAAAAATTGTGTCTGCTGCTGGTGCAGATGTATTCTCTCTCCTCTAGCTGCACAGAGATGGTGGAGTGCTGTGCTGGGGGAAGGAGGGCACAACAGACCTTTCAAAGTTTTGCCCCATCCCTCCATCCCCTCTGCAATGCTTCACCCCTGCTGTTCTAGCTTATAAAAAGGCTTGGTGGAAGGCACTTTGTGGCTGCGTCTAGACTGGCAAGTTTTTCTGCAAAAGCAGATGCTTTTGCGCAAAAACTTGCCAGCTGTCTACACTGGCCGCTTGATTTTGCGCAAAAGCACTGACGTTCTACTGTCCAAAATCAGTGCTTCTTGTGCAAATGCTTTGACGTTCCCGTTTGGGCAAAAGCCCTTTTCCGGAAATGTTTTTGTGCAAGAGGGCCAGTGTAGACAGCTAAAAACTGTTTTGCACAAAAAGGCCCCGATGGCGAAAATGGCGATCTGGGCTTTCTTGCTCAAAACCGTGTCTAGATTGGCACAGATGCTTTTCCGCAAAAAGTACTTTTGTGGAAAAGCGTCTGTGCCAATCTAGACGCTCTTTTCCGCAAATGCTTTTAACGGAAAACTTTTCCGTTAAAAGCATTTGCGGAAAATCACGCCAGTCTAGACGTAGCCTGTATGTTTTATAACTGTGTAATGTATGTTTAAAACTTTTAGTCTTTTTATAATTTTCGCAGTTATTGGGAAATTATGGGGGGAGGCCTGATAACTTTTTAATGACAGACGAAGTGGAGATGCAAAGAGTCAAGATTTAAAGCTGTTAAAACACAAATGGATAGATAAAGTGGGTGAGGTAAATTTATTTATTTTTTTTGGAATAGCTTTGGTTGGTGAGACATTAGCTCTTTTGAGCTTCACAGACCGGGAGAAGATCTCAGAGGAGTTCCAGAGCTTGTCTGTCAGCCACCATTTTTTATCCAGTTAAAGATATTACTTCACTCACCTTGTGGCTCTCATCCAGGCACCAATGGGTATGTCTAGACTACATGGCTCCGTCGACGGAGCCATGTAGATGAGTTTACTAGACATAGGAGGCATTTTACAAGGCATAACGGAACGGTCAAGAAGGGCTTCCCTTGTTGACCGCGGAGTGTCCAGATTACCGCACTGTGCCGCCAAACAGCTGATCGGTACAGCGCGGCAGCCATTTTGATGTAAATGAAGCGGCGATTATTTAAATCGCCGCTTCATTTTCCTATGTCTAGTAAACTCATCTACATGGCTCCGTCAATGGAGCCATGTAGTCTAGACATACCCAATATGATTACAACAAAACAGCAAAATCCACTATATTGCATGTCAAGATATGCAAAATATTATCCTAATACCAGACAAGATTTGTTGATTTAACTATTCACTCACTCCTCCATTTGTAACAAGCCCAATTCAAAAATTTATATAATTGAATTTTAACTCTAACAAGTTCTCAAGCAGCATTTTTCTTACTTTTCCTAGCTGTAAATAATGTAATTATTACCAATGGAAATATTTCAGGATTTCGGTGTCCCGTGAAATCAGCTAATTTCTAAGGGTACGGCTACACAGCTTTTTTTTTGTTTTGGGAGAAGTATGTAAATAGTGCTCTGCATTTGCATAATTCCTCTGTTTTTTTTGTTTTTAAAGACTACTTATTCCTCATTAATTGAGGTTTACCGGGTCTTTTGAAATAGGGTGTTTCTTTTATTCAAGTAACTTTTTTGGGTACTTTTTCCACCACCATATGCCGGCAAAATGTCTGTCATGGGCTCGTGACAGGTGTCATACTTGTTGAAGTCCAGGGGAGCCTGGCATTGTGGAGAATCTTCTCTGTGTCTTCTTAACTTTTCTGTCTTTCTTAACTACGGTGCACAAACAGCTGAAAACAAGCGGCTTTTTTTCAAACAGCACAACTCCCACATTCTACTCCCACTAGAACTATTTAACTGACACAACTAGAAAAACTACTTACGTAGAAACTAACAACTATATTCCTATCTCTGACTAGAAAAATCCCAAGGAGAAGAGCTCACTGTGCGACTGATGGCAGTGAAGAAGGATCTGGCGACAGGCAGACAGTGCAAGTGAGCAGAACGGCATGAATGGTGCGAAGCGCCCACTTTACATGTACGGTCCGGCCGACTACTGCTAATGAAAACTCCCATCTGCGGCGCTGGGATGATCCGACATCACAGTGGAGCACCCTCGGTGACATCACTCAAAAAACATTTATTAAAGGGAATATTTCAAATAAGGTTCCGGGTGCACAGCTGACAAAGGAAGGCTCCGTACATCTGCAGTTACACTTGAGTTTTGGGAAGTTCCTAGGATCAATTTAAACAGTTTGCAACATACGCAGTAACAGTAACCAGCATTATCCCAAACTGAGATATGAGAGGGGCCTGGATTCCTCATACAATTCCCCTCCGGTGAGCGCCTCCCACAGACTAGCTTAGGCAGCTCCCTGACGGGCCTGCTGGCTTGTCCCAGACACTCACATCCCCCCGTCACTCAGGCTTGGGGGCTCACAGTGTCGTGCCAGGGATTTTCTGGGCCGCTACAATTCCAGGCAGCGACGTTCAGCGTTGCAATACCCCAGCCCCTGCCTGGAGCTCGGTCCTTGTCTCCAGCTCTACAGGGGAGAGCAACGTTCCCAGCAGGCAGCAGCTTCAGGAGCTGTGGGCCGCCTGCTTTCCTGAGCCCAGCTGGCCCCTAGAACACCCAAGGCGGGGTGGGTAGTGAGGGGCAGAGCTGTTGGGTTGGTTGTTTTGTGCAACTGGATCTGAACTCTCTTGTGCTTTGTCTGATGAACTGTCAGAGCAATGCCAGGCGGGACTTGTGCAAATGTCTCTGTGCCTGTGCCTGTGTCTCCGGACAGAGACCACCTCGGCGTGGAGCTCTGGGAGATGGGGGGTTTCAGCATGTGGGACTCTGAAAGGTGAGCTCGGCACCAAGGGGCGAGGCAGGGGGTGACACACCTCAGGCAGGGCCTAGAGAGCCTCCCCCCAAAAAATGTGCCCACGGACCCCAAGACTGGGGCAGGGGATGGGCCTCTGATTTGGTCCCATTCTTTGTCCTGATTTTATCCCTTCCCCTCTGGCTGTCCCAATGGACCCAGATCTCTGCAAATCGCCTCCTGCTGATGCAGAGCTTCCAGCTTCCCCCCAACACTAATGGGTTAACTCTGTCCCCTGCCCAGCCCCCAGCTCTGCTCCTCCTGCTGCTCCAGGGAGGGGGAGGAGATTTCAGGGATCATAGAAATGAGCAGACAGGGGCTGAGTAGAGGTGAGTCCTCCAGGGTCACAGAGACTGGGGTATGTGAGGCTAGAGGGGCTGATGTCAGGGAGACAGTCGGAGCTCGGTGTCTGTGCCCCACCCCACCTGGAGCCAGGTGCCCCCCAGCCAGATCCAGGATTGGATTCCCTCTCCAGGGAGGGAGCCTGGTGGGAAAGTGAAGATCGGGGCCTTGGCCGCAGCATCGATAAATGTCACCTGCCCCCGGTCACAGTCCAGACAAACCAGGATCCTGTTCGGGGGGCACAGGGTCATGGGGGTGACAGGGACAGAGAGAGCCTGGAACCGATCCCCCCACCAACCCACAGCCCAGATCCCATCCTTGGGGCTCAGGCTGATCCGTCCCTTCCTGCTCGCAGACTCTCTGGCCATCCCCACCTCCCAGTAATGTCTCCCCAAGGTGAAGCCCTCACAGCCCAGCACACAGTGTCAAATCTTGCCGGGGTGTCGGGCCGTGGCTGTTCTGTGTCTGCCCTTCTCACACGTTTCCCGTCCTCCGACAGGACAAGCCAGGGATGCGCTGTGTCTGGATCCAGCGTCACGTTGGCTGGGGGAGAATCAGAGCGTGCGGGGCAGAGCTCGGCCCTGGGGAGGGTCGATGGCGTCAGGGACAGAATCTGCCCCAGCTGGGCAGTGACTCAGGGACTCTCCTGCCTCCAGGGGCGCCCGGCTCTGAGTGGGGAGCAGCCCTGAGGTCTCGGCCCAGTGCAGGGAAGAGTCACACCCAGGCTGAGCTGAGCCAGCCAGGAAGCAAGGACGTCACTTGAGCCAGGTTCCCATCTCCAACCCGCCTTCCCGGGCTAGAGAGACTGTCACTGTGGGGAGAGACCAGGTGCCCCCATCCCTGCGCCTGGCCTGAGTGAGAGCAAGGGCCACGCGGGGGAGAAGGAGCAGGAGGCTGGAGGGAGAGCCAGGAGAGGGGCAGGGAGGGCGGATCCCCGACAACCCGCATTGGAGGAGGAGATGGGGAGGGGGTGGCCCAGGGCAGCAGCAAAAGAAAGCTCAAGGGAGTTGCTGCGTGAGACTGAAACCAGCAATTCAACTGCTAGTTGCTTCCCGCCAGCCCATCACCAGCCCTCCAGCCCGTCCACCTGCCCCCACACCGATTGCCTCCCCACTGGCCCCATTCCGCTCCTGCCTGCTGCTCTCCCCGCCCTCCCATTCCTACCAGGCACTGCCAGCCCTCCAAATGCTGCCCCTTCCCTCAGTCTGCTGGCCCCTTCCCCATCCTGACGTGCCTCCCTCTGTGCACTCCCCTGACTTTCCCACTGGACGGGGGCGGGAGGAAGTGAGCAGGAACAGCCGGGGAGCTGGTGGGGAGGAGGAGCGCTCTCTTGGCCCTGTGCGGCCAGGCTGGGCGTGTGCCCAGGAAGCTCTGCCGGTCGCACGGCCCAGGAGGCAGGGGAGGGACGGTGCCGTGGCTGCACAACCTGCCTTCAGCCCCTGCTGTGAAATCTGCCTGTGAGCTCTGCCCTGAGCAAGGAAGTCCCCTCCTCCAGTCACAGTCAGCAGCAAATTGTTCTGGCTGCAGTTGGCATTGGGACACTGACAGACCCTGAACTTTCCTACCTTCTAGTACAGGCGGCGCAGCGCTTCCCAGCCCTGAAAGCAACACGGGATCAGAGGTGAGAGCTCCTCTGAGCAAGGGCAATAGCAGAGGTCAGGGCGGTGCAGAGGGAGGCCGCTCGCCGGGATTCAAACGGAGGGATCGTTGTTGAGAGCTGCGTCTGCTCCCCGGCACTGGGTCAGAACCGGACGTGACTGTGCCCAGTGCTGGACGGGGGACATGGCCTTGTCCTCTCGGGGACTGGACTCGATGACCTGTCAAGGTCCCTTCCAGCACATTAAAGAATGAAAGGAATAGGGATGGGATATTCATTAGGGTGTTAGACTGGATGAATTCTTGCAGAAAGCTGAAATTAGTTTGTCCCTTTCCAAAGTGGAGCAGCAGCACGGCCAAGCCCTGCCTACAAAACTCAGTGTAAACAGCACCCTAATGTGCTAGGTCTGTGCGGTATAGTTACACTAACTATATGTCTTGATTTTTCCAGGACTGTCCTGGTGCCACATCAAGTACTGAAATGTCCCGGAAAGCCCTGCCACACATTTCACTACTTAATGGGGACAACGGCTTGCAGGAAGAAGCGCCACACGCAACAGCCTCCTTCTCCTCCCTCCCAGCAGGGCACATAGGGCAGTCGGGCCAGCTTCTGGTGGAATGCGGCCCTCCATCTCCTCATCCTTCCCCCACAAGACCACCTCTGCCGTGTGGGTTTCTGGTCTAGCAGCACCACCTCCTTCTCCTCCAGGCCACCTTGGAGCCCCGGCAGGAGCTGCAAGGAGCCCAGCTGGGGCGCCGTGGGGCGGGGCATGCTCGGGCTCGGCAGGTGCCGGGACTGTGGTGCTATTTTTAATACCACAGTCCAGGTCTCCACGAGTGACCTCGGCTCCACCTGGAGTCAAGCAGCACCTGCATGACACACGTTCCAGCTGGTGCAGCCTCACTGGAATGGGCCTCACGCGGCTGCTACTTGAGTCCAGCTGGAGCTCGGCAGCCTGCAGGCGGCCTCTGCTCCAGCCTCAGCACGCAGTCCCGCACCAGGAGCAGTTGGGACCAGGACCGCGGTAAAAGCATCACAGCCTGGGTTCAGCCCCACAAACTGCTTTCCACATGGAAGGCAGAAGGTGAGAGAAGGGGCAGGGGGAGGAAGGGGCTTGTGCTGAGGGGAGGGGGTCAGGGCAAGAGAAAAAAGGGAAAGGCACCAAGGGGCAGGGTGGAGAAGAGACAAATGCCAGGGGGCCAAGAGCAGACAATGAGGAAAAGGGCAGGGGAGAAGGGGAGGTGTCAGTGGGGGTGGGAGAGGGAGAGGACAGGGTGATGCTGGGAGAGGAGAGGAGGGACAATGGGGGCAAGAGGGAGGAAGAGGAGAGAGGAGGGATGGGTACAGGGAGAAGATGGGTTGAAAGGAGGGGTGGGCATGAGGAAGGCAGGGGATGGAGCAAGTCATGTGTGAGGGCGCAGAGGGGCGTGAGGAGAACTGGGGCAGAGGGCGGTGAGAGAGTGGGCACTAGGGAGGAAGCAGGCAAGGAGGGCGGGGCAGTGAGGGAAAGGGAAGGCACCAGGAAGGGGCAGGAGTAAGGGAAGGTGCAGGTGCCAGGGGATTGTGCTACAGAGGATCAGAGTGGGGCCAGAGGAGGAGTGGGCACAGGGGGAAAAGAAGGGGAGGAGGGCACGTGTCAGGAGGGCTGAGGAAGGGCAGGAGCCAGGACAGCAGAGGAGGGTGAGGAGTGGGGGGCAGCAGGCACCAGGGGAGCAGACGGGGCGAGGGGAGGGTGGGAGACAGGGCAGCAGAGGGAAAAGGGGAAGGTTTATAAGATATTTATTAATAACTTGGGTGCCACAGTGGCACATCCCAACAAGTGCACATGGACTCAATACTGGTGCAGGAGACAAAGCTCACGCCGCTCATGGGAGGAAAATCTGAGAAGGAACACTGCCCCGGCCTCTCCCCTGAGTTAACGCAACGCAGCGAGAGCGGGCGGGAAACCAGACTTCGTGCAGCAAGTCGCCTGGCTCCGAAATCTGGGGCGGGATTTGTCGCAGATCGCCCCGGAGAACAGGAGCGGGCGCCCTGCTCTGAACAACACGCAAGAGGCAGAAATTCCCAACCCAGCCGGCGGGCAGAGGGACACCCCGGGACACGGATCCTGAGATCTCTGCGAACGGGGCATCCCGGGCCGTTCCCGCACGGAGCGGGGCCAATGATCGCGCCGGGTGTTTCCAGCCAGCGCCCCGCGCGCGCTCCGAGGCTCGACCAGCCCCTCCCGGGAGCAGCACGTACCGGGCTGGAGCCTCTGGGCGCGGGACGCTCTGCCGGGCGCGGCCGGACTCCCCTTGGCCTCGGGCCGCTACTTGCCGCTGGGCTGGGCCCGGATCCCGCTACTCGGCTCCAGCCGGGGCGCTCCCAGACCCGCAGGGTCCCCGCGCAGCCCGCGGCGCTTGGTCCCGGGGACAATGGAACGTTCGAACCCCGTCACGTGGGCAAGCGGGAACCTGCGGGCCAGGGACCACGCGGCGGGGGTCTCGCCCTGTCCTGGCAGGCGGACGGAGCATCAGCCAGGCCGCTGTAACACGCGGCGCGAGGGGCAGAGCAGGAGGCGGGGCTGCGCACACGAGCGCTGCCAGCGAAGCCAGGCCGCCGGGCGGTGCGGGTCCCTGACGGTGCAGGGCCCAGGGCGAGGGCAGGAGGCTACGCCGGGGCGCTTCTGCAAGGGCACCTGCCCCTGGTTTAGCACTGAACCTGACGTGGCTAAGCGGGACCTAACCCCTTCCCCCCCTGCTGTGCACCAGGCCTTATGGAGGCGCCTAGAACTGCCCAGCCCTGTTCTCGTTTGCAAAGTTGCTGTCTGGTCCCAGGTATAACTCCTGGGGTGGGGGGGGGAGGATGGAGGGTCTAGCGCCCCCTCCCCAACAGCCTGGCCGAGAGGTGGAAGGGGCGGGGCCAGAGCCCCTAAGCCCCTCCCACCAGCAGCTGCCACGGAAAGCAGCTGGTGGCTGTGATGACCGACACGCCCGGCCCGGCCCCCCTAGCACAGGGGCCTGTACGCGGCTCGGATGCGGGAGGGGAATGTCATCCCGCCTCCTCTCCAGCCGAGATCGCCCCGAAGTGGCACGGAACTGCGGGCGGGACAGAAGCAGGGGGCGGGTTGTGCGGGAGGGACATATTACGTGGGGCCCTGCACAGCGTTTCAATGACGCATCAGACCATATAAGGGACGAGGAAAGCCCCCCCCCTTCGCCAGCGCCCCCCTCAGCGGGACCAGAGCCCCTGGAGCGAGCGACAAACAGCCATCACCTGCCTGCACAGCGGCCTCCCACATGCACACAGGGACCCGCCTGCAAGGAGGCAGCCGGCCGCCCACAGGCACCGTGGGAGCAGAGACCCCGGCTCCGCGCAAGGGCCCTGCCTCCTGCAGCCCCTCAGGGGAAACGGCCGGGGAGCCCCTGGCTGAACCGTCCCTCCAGCCAGTGAGAGCGAGGAGCCAGGGCAGCAACGTGGCTGCTCCACACCCCAGGCCCGGACCCAACTCTGGGGGCTGCGGGACCCTGGATAAATCCCCTCCCTGCAGGCCCAGCCCTGCCTCTTCCCACCCCTGTTCTGCCCCCTGCACCCCTTCCCCTAAGCCCTGCCCTGCTCTGCCCTGCTGCTCACATGCCCCTTCCCACCCCCATTCACCCCTTCCCATAAGCCCTGCCCTGCTCCACCCTGCCCCTCACATGCCCCTCCCACCCCCATTTACCCCTTCCCATAAGCCCTGCCCTGCCCCTCACATGCCCCTCCCACCCCCATTCACCCCTTCCCATAAGCCCTGCCCTGCCCCTCACATGCCCCTCCCACCCCCATTCACCCCTTCCCCTAAGCCCTGCCCTGCTCCACCCTGCCCCTCACATGCATCCTCCAACCCCATTCACCCCTCCCCACCAGCCCTGTGAGTGGTTAGCGGGCGGGGGGGACGGGACGACTGGTGCTGGTAGCAGGGAGCGGAGCGACCCGGCCTGGCTCCCCCTTGCTGGTGCCAGGCCCCCCTGATAATCTCCCAGGTTTCCCTGGGCCTCATGGCCTGCCCCATAGCGCGGGGTCCAGGGTGGCTGCCCTGAACGCCCATGGATGGGACGGCTCGGCCCAGAGCCAGGCAGGAGCCAGACCCACACTCCGCTCTCCTCCGCCTGCCCAGGCTCTCCTGGGGGCTCCCTCCACAGCAGCTCAGGGCCTGGCGCCAGGGCAGCCCCTTGATCTGCACAAGGTGGAGCTGTGATGTGGCTGGAGATTTGGGAGGTCCAGGGGACACTTGCTCTGGGGGAAAAGACACCGGTAACTGCGGCTGGGCAGGAGCCACCCTGGTTCCCTTCTCCTTTGGCAGCCTGTGAGTCATTCACCCCGCACAGCAAGGCGCTCCTTCCCAGACAGCCCCGCTCTGGGCAGCACCCCGGGCTGCCCCTCAAGCCAGGGAGCCGGCAGGGGCTGGTGGGAGAAGCAGCCTTTGCAACCAGCACAAAAACTTCCTGAGGTGCCGTCTGCCCAGCAGCGTTATTCCGGAATAACGGACATTACTCCGAGATCACACGGCCTGCGTCTACACACAAGCCGTTATTGCAAGAAAAGGTCGAAATCCTGTTGAGCTGGAGGATGCTCACTCCGACTCCTGGAACCCTCCTCACACGCGGCGTAAGGGAAGTCGGGGCAGAGGGCTCCGTCTCCGAATAAGTGCAGTGTAGACGCTCCCAAATTCAAAATCAGCTATTTCGACTTCAGCTATGCAATTAGCAGAGGGCAGGTTGTGCAGTGTTGTTCCAGCTTAACCCTGCTGTGTAGACGCATCCTAACCGAGCAGGGGCCAGCCCGGGGAGAGGGCAGAGGGTGTCTGCGCTCTTGGAAGCTCCACCCGTGTGAGTCACTGAAAGGAGGCAGCAGGGCGTGTAGCAGGAGACGGTGCATGTTGGGAACAGGCTGGTGTTGCTGACGGGCTCCCCATGGGGGATGAGAACACGCCCCTGGGCTCTCTAGGCCTGGCTCCTCTTCACTGGAGAGACAATGTGGGCCGGCATCGCCCCCCCGCCCCAGCACCCGCCTGTGGCAGGGGGCAGAGGTGGCACGGGCAGGGAGTGGGGCAGGGCTGTGTCTCTCCCTCTCTGCATTCACACAGGGAACAGAATAATTAACGATTGCTATTTAAATGCTCATCCCTGGGCCCTGTAGGGTTGCCAGGTGTCCGGTATTTGTGGCTTCCATCTGGTAAAAAAAAAAAAAAAACACACACACACAGAAAATGTCCTGTTTTTCTCACACGGAAGGCCACTTGGGATGTTCTTCCCCTGCCGCACTTGCCGATAGAGGGATGGTACAGACAGGACAACACAAGAGCGCTTTCACTTACAGCTAAACTTTACTTAAGTCTTAAGCACTTACACACGTCCGCAACAAGTGAGTAAAACACCCCCACCCTCAACAGTTACCGAAGTTGAGTGTGGCTCTCAAGGGACACCGGGAAAGCTTCTGATGGCCAGTCTGCAGTCTGGGACGGATATGCATCCAGATGCGAAGAGTCCTCCAGGAGTCCTCGAGGTGTCACAAGAGGGCGCTGCTGCTGCTCGGGTGATCAAGCCAAGCAAACAGAGCTCCTGACCGTGTATTATAATCGGCTCACCGAACAAGAGATCCACAGTAGACAGATTGTACTCTTGACAAGTTTATTGCAAGCAATTCAGGAGGAAATTTTAAAAGCACTATATGTATATGCATATTTAGTACTAAAACAATTAAAACAAACCATGAAAGACATTAAAAGGCATTGCAAGCATAAAAAGTCATTAAAAGCAATAATTAAATGGAATACTTAATTTAAATCTAATTCTTAACCCAATTTAACACACACACACACACACACACACACACACCCCCATCTGGGGCTGGCCAGACCCCAGTAATGTTGGTTAATTTGGTTGAGGCAGAAGTCCAATGTGCACGTCACCCCAATACACTGAATCGATAAGACTCCAACTCGTGGGGGGAAATGGTGTGGTATATATCCCCTCGGTAGGGGCCAGGCTGGTACGATGTCATCCATTGGTTGCACACAGTCCAAGTGGGGTGATGTCCATTAGTGACGCCCCCTTCTTCTTACTGGTGTGTCCACGACCGATCCAGAAATATTGGTTTTTTCACCGCTTGCCTCAGCACGAGTGAGAAACAATGATCTGTCCTTGGTTAGATTCTTCCCTTGTTACTTTTTCTTATCTGGCAATGCTGGAAACACTGCCTCAGCCACATACACAGTTCTTTTATTGCACACAGTCCTTTCTCTTAAAGTTGTAAACAAGCCATAATCCTCCGGGGTTCTTGCCTGGGCCTCAACATAGCCTCTCCTCAGCTCACTTACTGATGATTCACCCATGCTAACCATTCACACTACCCATGATTCGTGACAGAGGTGTCCCTCATTGTCCCACTAACCCAAACTTTTCTCCCTTAGTCATCCATTAGTATTACAATAATATGTCATTCAAACATGTCAGGCAAGCACTTTTTAAAGGTTAGGCAAGAGGTTTTCATCTAATCATCACTTTCAGCAGATGCGTTTTTTCTTTTTCAGAGACTCTATGCCCAGGGCCCTGACAGGTCTATGTCCTAGGGCATTTAGACAAGCTTCCTGTTTTTCTAAATTTATACCTCAGGAATTTCACTAGAGATCTACTGGTAGATCTTGGAGCCTCTGACAGGTGATCCTGACTAGTTTGGCCAAGAGGCTATCAAGTGCCAGCACTTCAGATGCCCCTTCCCTACACTGCTGCTCATCTCCTGCCCTTTGCCTTGGAGCTGCCCTTCCCGCTGGGGAGCCTCCTGCTTTCTGTGCAGGGCAGGGGAGAGAGAGGATGGGTGCTGACGTCAAGGTGCCCCCTCCAATTCTGTATCCTTTCTCCACAGAGCAGAGAGGGGGCACAGCAGGACGTGGGATGGAGTTTGCTGGCTGCTTTAGGGAGTGGTTCAGGCACAGGGAAGGAGTGAGCCCACCTTAGTCCCACCGCACCACCACCCAGAAGCCACCAGCAGTGCCCAGCTGGAGCCCACATCCCAAACTCCTACCTCAGTCATGAACCCCCCTTCTGCCCCCCAAGTCCCTGCCCTAGCCCCAAGCACCCCTGCATCCAAACGCCATCCCAGAGCCTGCACCTAGAACCTCCTTCGGCACCCCAACTGCCTGCCTCAAGAGCAGCTCAGAGCCCGTCTTACACTTCAGATCCCTTCATCCAAGACCAGATTCTGCACCCCAACCCTCTGCCCCAGCCTGATGAAAGTAAGTGAGGATGGGCAAGAGAGGGAGGAGGGAGTGAGTAGGGGCAGGGCCTTGAAGAAGGGGCGGGAAAGAGGCGGGGGCCAGGGTATTTACATTTGAGGTAGATCTTGGATTGCACTTAAATTCAAAAAGTGATCTCATGCTCAAAAAGGTTGGAGACCCCTGCACTAGAGATTTGGGCCTCAGGAAGGACGTGGGGTCAAGCTGCCCTCTCTGTGGCACTCAACCCCCCCTTTCTTCCCCCTCCCTGACTGTGGTCATGCTGACGTGGCTGGCTAGGTGTATTTATGGGCCTGCGAGCTTGGTTGCTAAAATTTAAGCAGTAAGCAATAGTGGTTCAGGCTCGTTACTTGATGTGCCAAAATCTCCCCATACAGGGGAGTGGGGGGGGGGAGATGTCGCTGCTGGGCGGCGTGTACTGGACCCCAGAGACCCAGGCCCGGTGGAACCACAGTCCATGGACAGAATGAAGAAAGCTTCACAGGAGTCTCATTGGGCTCAGAGCTGCCTGGAGCTGCTCTCACTTGTGGGGTCATGTTTCTGCCCAGGCTGCTTCAGCAAGGACCCTCCCCAACCCCCAGCAAGAGCAACAGTCACTGGGGCAAGTCAGGGCCTCAAGAGCCCGATCAAAGGAAGTTCCCATGGAGGAGCAGGCGACAGCTGCCCGGGGCCGGGGGTGCAGCAAGGGGGTAACTAGGGGTGGGAAATTTTGATGTATTAGCTAATGGACTAGGCGCTGGGATTTCCACCGACTCTTCGGTGAGTTGATGAGGGCACCTCCTCCTGGGCACTGCCGGGCGCTTGTGACGGGTCAAAGCGGAAGCCATGCAGGGAGAGCGGGGCCAGCGGGGGCGTCCGGCTGGGGCTTTTGTCCATTTCAAAAGTAGAAAGGCAGCCCAAGTGGCGCGGGCAGAGACGGCTCCAGTCTCCACTCGTGACATTCCCTGCTGCGCCTCTACCTCCCCTATGGAGACAGTGCTGGGGGGAACCGGCTTTGGCTGACTCCCCCCAGCACCAGCTCCTACTCCCCCACCTGGCTACCGCTCTCCAATAGAGGCAGCGAGGGGGGGGAGCGACTAGTCACATCACTAGTCCACTATCCACTAAGCTTCTGCTTATCAGAGAGTCGACTAGTCGCTTCCATCCCTGGTGGTGACACCGGAGCAAGAGTGTGGACACTGGAGCAAGCTGGGGGCCTTTGTCCATCCCCCCGGCACCTCTGGCCCCCGAGTCCTCGCCAACCGGAGATGCATGGGAGGGGGGGCAAGCTGAGGGGGGCGTGGAAGGGGCGTGGGGCTGTAGAACCCGAGGGTGCGAGGCGGAGGCCCTGACCGCTGGGCTCTGGGAGCGCGTTGGGTTCCCGGGTTTTTCTCTGGGAAAGGAGGCGACTCCCCCCTGCCACGGAAAGTCCCGTTTCCACCAGCAGCGCCAGCTCCACGCGCACTCCCGGGCTGCAGGGACCTGCCACACAGAGCAGGTGTGCCGCACCCACCGGCCGCGCCCCACTCGGCCCCGCCCCCTGCCTGCACGTACCTGCCGCAGGTATGGCTGAGGGAAGGGGGCCGAGTGAGGGTGGGACATGCTGAGTGGAGGGGAGTGAGAAGAGGGGTGGGGCTGGGAAGAGGCGGGGTTGGGGGTTGGCTTTGGGGTGCAGGGTGGGGTCTGGGGCAGAGCTAAGGCTGCACACCTCTGGGGAAAGGAGGAAGCCAGGGTGGGGTACCATTTGCCCAGGTGATTGGGTGGGGACAGGAGCCGGTTTTGTGTTGCATTGTTGAAAGGGAACCCCTAGATATTGAATCTGGCCCCTCTTGCTGCCCCTCCCCCCGCCAGGCGGGTGACAGGCGCACAGCGAGCAGCCTGTTCTGTCAGTGTGCGGAGACTCCCAGTGTCGGCCCAAAGGTGTGTGTGGCCGGGGGCTGGGGGACGGAGATTTCAGTAACCATAGAGATGAGGAGCCAGGGGCTGGGTACAGGGGAGTCCTCCAGGGTCATAGAGACTGGGGGGTGTGACACTAGAGGGTCCGATTTCAGGGGTGCAGTTTGAATGGGAATACTGCCCACCCCACCATGAGCCAGGGGCGGATTCTCTCCCCAGGGAGGGAGCCCGGCGGGAAAGTGAAGATCGGGGCCTCGGCTGTAGCATCGATAAATGTCACCTGCCCCCGGTCACAGTCCAGACAAACCCGGATCCTGCTGGGTGCAGTCAGGTGTAGGGGGGTCTCACGGTCAGTGAGAGCCAGGAACCGCTCGTTATAGCGCCACACAGCCCAGATCCCACCCTGGGGACTCCGGCTGAACTCTCCCCTCCTGTTCATCGACTCTTTGGCCACGCCCCAGTGTTCCCCATTCCTCAGCTCCACCTCCCAGCAATGTCTCCCCGAGGTGAAGCCCTCGCGGCCCAGCACACAGAACCAAGAGTCGAATCTCTCCGGGGTGTCGGGCAGAGGCTGCTCTGCGTGTTCCCATTTCACAGATTTCCCATCGTCCCACAAGACGAGGTTGGGATGCGCCGTGTCTGGATCCAGAGTCACGTTGGCTGGAGAAAGAGAAGCAGAGCGTGAGGGGCAGAGCTCGGCCCTGGGGGGGTGGGGGGGGTGGCGTCAGGGACAGAATCTGCCCCAGCTGGGCAGTGACTCAGGGACTCTCCTGCCTCCAGGGGCGCCCGGCTCTGAGTGGGGAGCAGCCCTGAGGTCTCAGCCCAGCCCAAGGGGCAGCTCACTCCCCGGTAGGGAGGGGCCATGGCACATGTAATGGGGCAATGCAATGTTCTTATGTGCCTTGTGGGGGGAAGGGCTGCACAGCGGGACGGAGCAGGCCCTGATGGCGGAAGCGGCTCGGGGTTGGTGCTGCCAAGGCTGAGGCCAGGGGCGGGCGGGTGCGAGGGGCTGCAGCTGCACAATGGGGTTGTGGCATGTCCCTAGGTTACTGCTCGGTGCCTCTTCCCTTTTCCCAAGTGTCTTTTGTTACGCTCAGACCCAGGGCTCCAGGCTGGAGGGAGGCCGAGGGTGTTGGGTACCGGAGGGGGCTGCACACTGAGGCAGGGAGTTGGGGTGCTGGAGGGGCTCTGGGGTAGCCCTGGGGATGAGGGTTTTGGGACACAGAAGGAGGCTCCAGTTTGGGGAAGGGACTCTGCGCTGGGGGGTTGGGCTCTGGGCGGGGGCGGTGGGATGAGGAACTGGGTGCAGGAGGTGGCCCCTGGACTGGAGGAAACTCAGAGTTTGGGGAGGGGGGTAGTTTGGCTGGGGCCTGGCCAGTGGTGCTAGGCAGCCTGCCCGGTGCCTGCCTGTCCTGGGGCACCACACTGCGCCTGGCAGTGGCCAGCAGGCCTGGCTCCGAGGGGGGCATGAGGCTCTGAGGCAGCTCACCTGGGCTGTACTCTCTTTGTGCCGCCAGTGCAGCCGGCAGAGTGGCTGGAGGGGGAAGGATAAAAGAGGTGAGATTTCAGGTTTGCACAGCGAAATCCCTTCCCCCACTCTCCCCAACCCTGCCCCAGCCCCATCTCCATCCCCAGCCCTCTCAGGGACACGCCTCTGTCCCTCCACTTGCAACTGTGGGGGCGGCACTGCCCTGGGGCACCCGCCCTGCAGCCCTCTGGCTGGGAGAGACGCAGGAGCCCAAACAAAGGAATTTTGGTAAATCTGAGCCTGAGCGTTGTGACCTTCGGTACGTCGGGAATTGATTTGAGCCGCCCTGACGCCTGGGCCCTGCCCCTTCTCCGCTGCGTCTCTGCTTGGCACTAGCTAGTCCGGGACGTGCTGAGAACTGGCACCAGTTTCTTCATTCGTAACTCTAGAGAAGACTGAGCATTGACATTGAGTGTCTGGGCTTGGGCCTGGCGAGCCGTGTGCTGGCCCTACGGGAAATGTTTCCTACAGTAACTTTGTGTTTCAAGTGCCGTGTTCCTGAGTGGCTCTGCAGATGTTTGCCCACACAAGGCGCTTGCAGACAGACACCCAAAGTGACCTGCCCAGGAGCAGTTAGCGAAGTCCAGAGCCCCCTGTGGAGAAGTGACCCATGCGCATCGGCCTGTGCTGGGCGGTGATGAGTGAATCAGAAAAGAGAATAACCTGAAAATTGCTGGCACAGCAAAAGCCCCGACAATGACAAGTCCCTGTGCGTGCGGCGTGGGAGTCACACAAGGCACTTACCGTTTCTAATACAACGGTGACTGGAGCAGAACTAATCCAGTACAGTCTGGCCATGCATGTGTGTTGTTGTGGGGATTCTAGTAACTCCTGACCTCACAGTATCCAATCTGCTTTACAGCTACGCTCTTTGCTTTGTTGTTCTCTATGGGATTCCTACTGCCTGTGCCCTTCTGTGGCAACTCTGTGGGTGCCTCGGTTTCCCTGGGCCCTGCAACACTGTCTGGGGGGAGGGATGGCTGGCTGAAGAAGTGTATACAGCTTCTCATACCCTACGGCCAGACAACAGGGGTGTGTCGAAACTACATCCCT
Organism: Rafetus swinhoei; assembly: GCA_019425775.1. Classification (NCBI taxonomy): domain Eukaryota; kingdom Metazoa; phylum Chordata; order Testudines; family Trionychidae; genus Rafetus; species Rafetus swinhoei. The sequence goes on along the minus strand of CM033444.1, from coordinate 13,566,015 downwards.
TTTTCAAGAATTGCAAATGAAGCCGGGATTTAAATATCCCGCGCTTCATTTTCATAATTCCTCAAAAAATGAGGTTTACAGGATCTTGCAAAAAAGGGTTTAATGTTCAAAAGATCTGTCTACACTGGCATTTTTTCCTGAAAAAGCCCCGTTTTAGAAAAAAAAAAGCAGTAGCCGCCATTATGCAAATGAAGCACTTTCTTGAAAAAGGGATGTAGTTTTGACGTACCCTAGGAGATAACGTCAGCCCCAGAAGGGAAACAAAGGGTAGGCAGGGCCGACTGTAAGATGGGGAGTAGGGCAGCCATGGCCAACCCAAGGCTTGTGAGCCACATCCGTCACTCCCCTCCCCACCATGGCTTGAAATCCACCCCCACCTCCCCCAAAATGGCCTTCTCCTCCCAGCTCCCTGTGCTGATCTGGGCAGGAGAGCCATCCGGTCTCTGTCCCTTTTTCACAAGGCATAACGGATCTGACGACAAAGGGTTCTGGGGTCAGCTGATTCCCAACTAGACTACCGCGCTGTGCCGACAATCAGCTGATCGGCACAGCGCGGCGGCCATTTTTATGTAAATGAAGCGGCGATTATTTAAATTGCCACTTCATTTTGCTATGTCTAGTAAACTCATCTAGGATATGTCTACACTAGCTCATTAATTCGAGCTAGGTAGAGTAATGAGGGCAACCGGAGTTGCAAATGAAGCCTGGGATTTAATTTAATTGTGGAATGAGGAGTAACAGTTAATCCAAACTAAGGACTTAGTTCGGATTAACTTTAAACTGCGTCTAGGTGCGGGCAGTTAGTTTGGACCAAGGGGGATTTAAAAATGGTGGCGCCCGGGAACATGCAAATGAAGCCTGGGATATTTAAATCCCGGGCTTCATTTGCAACTCCAGTTGCCCTCATTACCCTACCTAGCTCGAATTAACGAGCTAGTGTAGACATACCCCTACATGGCTCCGTCGACCTGAATGTCCTGCACCCCCAGTCTGTGCCATGCACCCTGTTCGGTCCCTTCTAGCTACCTCTGAACGCCCTCAGACTCTTCGACAGCACAGCAGTTTGCTGGGAGAAATCCCGGACTCGCTCCTCCATTTCAGGAGCCATCTCCTCTGGCTGCTGGGCCTGCTCCGCCTCACGCCTGGGGAGACACAACATCCCACGGTGACCCTGCACTGAGTGACTCAGTTCTCACCCTCTGGCCAGCCAGTCGCTGCCCTGATGGGGCTGGAGTTAGAATTTCTCTAGTTCTCCCAGCCTGAGAGCAGGGGCAGCGCAGCCCTCGGCCGGGCGACCTTCCCCCAGGGACTCAGGAATGTTCCCCACGTCCGGCCCGGGGAGACCAGCTCTGGGGACAAAGGGGAACTGAGTCTCCACGGCCAATTCACTCCTGGGCCTCCAGGTGCTGAGGGACGGGAGGTTCCCAGTGGAAGGGCTGTAGAATCTGCCCACTAGGGACTAGACCAGTGATCACCAAGCAGCAGATCGGGATCTACTGGTAGATCTTGGAACCTCTGACAGGGGATCCTGACGGGTTTGGCCAAGAGGCTGTCAAGTGCCCGCCCCCCCACTGCTGGGCATCTCCTGCCCCTTGCCTTAGAGCTGTTTCCCCAAGGGGGGGTCCTGCTTTCTGTGCTGGGCAGGGCAGGGCGAGGAGGGCGCTGATGTTAAGGTGCCTCCCTCCCACCCTGTATCCTGTCTCCACAGAGCAGAGAGGGGGCACAACAGGGCCAGAGAGAGCAAGTTTGCTGGCTGCTTTTGGGAGTGGTGCAGGGCCAGGTAGGGGTGGACTTGCCTTAGCCCCACTGTCCCACCACCCAGGAGACACCTGAGGTGAGCAGGGCCCAGTCGGAGCCCGTATCCTGAAACCCTACCCCAGTCATGTACCCCCTCCTCCACCCCAAACCCCTGCCCTAGCTCTGAGCCCCCCTGCATCCCAAACACCCTCCCAGAGCCTGCAGCTAGACCCCCCCCCCCTCTGGCACCCCAATGGTCTGCCCCAAGCTCAGCTCAGAGCCCCTCTCACACTCCACATCCCTTAGTTCAAGACCAGAACCTGCACCCCAACCCTCTGCCCCTGCCGGGTGAAAGTGAGTGATGATGGGGGAGGGATGGAGTGAGAAGGGGCGGGGCTTGAGAGAGAGAGGTGGAGCAAGTAACACAGAGGAGGCGGGGCCAGGGTATTTGAGTTTGAGGTCGATCCTGGATTGCACTTCAATTCAAAAAGTGATCTCGTGCTTTAAAAAGGTCGGAGACCTCTGGACTAGACTGAGACACCAGCTCCCGCCTGTCCGGCTCATCCCACACAGGTCTCCAAACAGCCCTCGGGTGGGACAGTCCCTGGGTCCCTGTTGCCCTGGGCTGGATGGTGCCCAGCGCCCAGCAGGGACAGGCCCATGTCCCACCCCTCAGGACTGGGGCAGCCAGTCCCCAGGGAGGTGGCAGCTCCAGGAAACACTTGAGGTCACTGAATGGAGAATTCCAGCATCTTTGCACAATGGGAGACCTTCAAACTGAAGTTTATCAGAGAAATTTGTGTCCAGCCTGTGAGCTTCCCCAACCCCCTCCATTTGGCTGTGGAGCCCTGGGGAAACGTGGTGCTAACATCATTTCCTAGCTCGCCCCCTCACGTCCCCTCACACCGCACAGGGCTGGGAGAGCGAGAGCCACGTACCTGCTCAAGGTGCTTCTGATATCCTGGAGGAGAGAGAGAAAAAAGCGTCAGCCCCACACAACACAGGAAATAACCCATCAGACAGACAAAGGGGGCCCCAGAGAAGGGGTTTAGACGTAGCTCTGTGCCTGGGACTCTGCAAAGCCCAACAGTCGCTCACGTGTCAGCAAAGCACCCGCCAAGTTACACCCAGACCTGACGGCTGGACCCCAGCGCTTGTGATTCAGGAGCCTCCCTTCCCTGGGTGGGGGGCTGGGCTGTTTCCCCTTAGTCTCACCTGCTGGAATTCACTCGCTGGCTTCTCACACTTCCCCTCCAGCTCCCCGATCCGCTCGCTGAGACGGGAAATCTGCTCCGAGAGTTTCCTGCCCTTCTCCGTCTGGTGCTTCACAAGCTCCTCATCCAGATTCTGCAGCTGGGCCAGCAGGAGTCGCTCTTGTTCCTCCAGGAAGTGGCGCTGCTGCTGAAACTCGGCCACAACCTTCTGCCACTCGGCTCGTGTCTGTTTCTGTGTGAAAACGGGGAAAGGGCTGGTCAGGGGCAGGGGTGGAGCCCGGGGCCCTTTCATGGGGAGCTGAGTGTGCAGCAGGGAGACTCTCAGATTTGTGACATTTGTCGGGGCCCTGTGGGCTCTAGGCGGAGGGGCTCTCCCAGCTTCCCCTGTGGCCCTCTGCAAGGGACGGTTCCAGGCCTGCCCTGGGCAGCAGGTTCTGTTATTCATGGGCTCAGGGGATTCAGACCCAGAGCAGCAGGAGGCGGGACTCAGCCCCACCCTGACAGAGACTGGGGAGGCGGGGGGACAGAAACAAACATGAAATGACCAGACCCAGCAGACAACCCTTCATGGGGACATTTCATTCACTGGGGGAAGGTTTCCGGGGAGAACACAAGAGCTAGACAGTAACACAGAAGCACAGAACACTAGAACTGGAAGGGACCTGGAGAGGGCATCGAGTCCAGCCCCCTGCCCTCATGGTGGACCAACCACCATCTAACCTGCTCTTAAATATCTCTGGTGATGCAGAGTCCATACCCTCCCTAGGCAATTTATTCCAGTGTTTCACCACCCTGACTGCCAGGAAGTTTTTCCTAATGTCCAACCTCAACCTTCCTTGCTGCAGTTTAAGCCCATTGTTGCTTGTCCTGTCCTCAGAGGCTGAGAACAATTTTTCTCCCTCCTCCTTGTGACACCCATTTAGGAAACCACTATCATGGCCCCTCTCGGTCTTCTCTTTTCCAAACTAAACAAGCCCAATTTGTTCAGCCTTCCCTGACGGCTCATGTTCTCTAGACCTTTCATCATTCTTGCTGCTCTTCTCTGGACCTTTTCCAATTTCTCCACATTTCTCTTGAAATGTGGGGCCCAGAACTGGACACAATACTCCCAGGTTTAACCAGCACAGAGCAGAGTGGAAGAACGACTTCTCGTGTCTTGCTCATAACACTCTTGTTCATGCAGCCCAGAATCATGTTTACTTTATTTGTCACTGTGTCACACTGTTGACTCATATTTACCTTGTGATCCACTATGATCCCTAGTTCCCTTTCTGCATGACTCCTTTCCATTCTGTATGCGTGAAATGGAGTGTTCCTTCTTAAGTGAAGTAGTTTGCGTTTGTCCGTATTGAACGTCATCCTATTGACCTCAGACCATTTCTCCAGTTTGTGCAGATCAGTTTGAATTCTGACCTTTCCTCCAAAGCACTTGCCACCCCTCCCAGCTTGGGACCATCTGCAAACTTAATAAGTGTCCTCTCTATGCCATCACCTGAATCCTGATGACGATATTGAACAGAACCGGTTCCAAACAGACCCTCTGTACAATGTCCATACCAATGGAAATGGAAGCTCAGGGCCTGTCTACACATGGATCTAACCCAGCAATCTAGGGTCATGAAGCAACCCTAACCCATCCCACCTTCCCCAAGGCCACACAGGAGTCTGCCCCCAAACACCCTCCCTCCCCTTGCCTGTCCCTTCCGGTTCATAACCGCAGGCACCTACCAGATACTCCTGGCTTTTCTCCTCTCCCGTCGCTTTCCATCCCAGCAGCTTTTCTCTCTCTTCCCTCAGCATCTTCACATGGGCCTCAAACTGTTCCTGAAGAAACAGAAATGAGCTGGGAGGTTTCCTTGGGAGGGCGGAGGGGGTGCGGAACGGGGCGTTTTGCCACCCAAACCCAAGTGACTGGTGGTCCCACTCACTGTGTGAATTCGGGCCCCCAAGGAGAGGACAGTGTATTATTGACATAGACTGGGTGTGTGTCGTACTCTAACTTGTTCCCAATTCAGGCTGAGTCTTTTTAGTCATTAGAGACAGATCTCAGTTACCACCAAGCTTGATTGGTTCTTGTGAATGAATTAGCGGTACAGCATGTAACAGAGCGAATCGATACATTTGTGTTTGAGAAGATTGAACTAACAAACTGATAGAAATTCCAGAAGCCCCCAGGGTTTAAAAATGGGCTGGAATTTCAGCTGTGAAGCCTTTGGGATTGCCCTGGTCGGACTGGGCTGGGCTCAGAGACGTCAGGGAGGCCGTTTGTCTGGCTATAAAGCCGCGCAGTCCCAGTTTAGTGGTGCTCTGTCCCTGTGCAGTCGATACTCGGGACTGGAGGAGGCTTTGTCCAGTGACAAAGAAACAGGAGGAGACTGGTGACGCAGCGAGGGCAGGGGCAGAAGTGAACGTGGCACGTCCGTGCTTTGGGTGTGTAGGGTGGGGCCTGGGACAAAGGTAAGGTTGGGCAGCCCTGGGGAAAGGAGAAGCCAGCGCCTGTTTTTACACTCGGGCTCTGTGCTTGCGAGAGGTGCCCAGGGTGGGTGCGATGTGCCCAGGTGACTGGGTGGGGACGGGAGCCGGTTCTGTGTTGCATTGCTGAAAGGGAGCCCCCAGATACTGAACCCACCCCCGCCAGGCGGGTGACAGGTGCACAGCGAGCAGCCGGCTCTGTTCTTGCTGTCAGAGACTCCCAGTGTCGACCCAAAGGAGTCTGGATCTTTCCCCATGGTCCCCGGAGCTCACCCCTCGGACACCAGCCCCTTCACGGAGCTGCCTCCCTTGGAGCAGCCACCTGGGAACAGCTGGCCCGGCCTTGGGCAGGGATAAACCTGGGGCCCTTAAGGGTTTCATGAGGCACAAGCAACAGCATCCCCTACCTGGTCCTCCTGGGCCGCCTCCTCCATGGGCACCACCCTGTGGGACTTGTGGTCCCGGGATTTCTCGCACACCAAGCAGACAGTGGCTCCATAGTCCTCATAGAAGAGTTTGAGTCGTTTCTGGTGTCTCTCGCAAAGGCCCTCCCCTTGCCCGGGCCCCAGCTGCTGCAGCTTCTGCAGGATGTTGTTCAGCTGGGTGTTGGGCTTGAACTGCCCTTTCTGGAAGGGGGCCCGGCACTGGGGACAGGTCAGGCCCCCCGCTCCCCGTTCCTCGCAGTGCCGGGTGAGGCAGGCTTGGCAGAAGTTGTGCCCACAGGCTATAGTCACCGGCTCCGTCAGATACCCCAGGCAGAGGGAGCAAGTGGCTTCCTCTTGCAATTCCCCAGGCGTGGCTCTGGAGGCCATGGCAGTCGGGGTGTGTGTCTGCTCTCTGATCCTTGCTCGGCCAGGCCCGGGCTTGTGCTGACAGGCAGGGAGAAGAAGAAAAAGGAGGAGACAGGAAGGGGAGGGATGAAACCACAAAGTGAAACTAAACAGAGGGCAGAGGGAAAGGACAGAACAGGGATGGAGGGAGGGAGGAACAGGGGAAATGGAGAGAGGGGGGATGAAAAGGATCACTCTGATCTGTGCTGCTGCAAGTCTGGAAAGGACGGCACGTCCCCTGCCCCGCAGGCAGCTCTGCGTGGGCAACCCACTGATGTGGGACCCGACCGCACTGAGCCCTGCAGCTGGAGGTAACTAGTCAATCTGGTTCAGGGTACGTCTAGACTGCAGAATTTTTCCGGGATATCCTGGAAAAGCTCTACCGTGTCCAAGGAACGTGTCTGCTTTCCCAAACTTTTTTTTTTTTTTTTGGAAAAACAGGCATATTTTCAACATCTCTGTAAACCTCGTGGTATGAGGAAGAACGGATGTTCCAAAAGAGGGTTTTTTCCCGACATTTGTCTATGTGTAGACTGGCCAACTGTTGGAAAAGCCTCGTTCAGAAGAAAAGCAGGAAAGGATACACAAATTGCAAACTGCAATTTTTTTTATCATTTTCTGAATGTTCTTTGTGGTGTAGACACAGCCCCTGAGGGGAGCCTAGTTTGCCTGTAACTAGAAACTCTTCAGAAACAATGGCCAGTCCTGCAGCACCTTAGAGACTGACCACACATGAGGCAGGGGTGACGAGCTCTCGTGGAAGAAGCGGGCTGTGCCCATGAGAGCTCATCGTACCATCGACGTGTGTTGTTAGCCCTGCCGCACCTGAGGGACTGCCAGCCTGTGAAGGTCAGAGCCACCCAAACGCTGTGGGTCAGGCCTAAAGGGGTTGGCAACGCCCATGCCCGGAGGTGACTGGCGCACCGAGGGGACCTTTCATGGTGCTCCAACACTGCCCCCTGTCGGAGCTGGGCCTGCCGCACCCCAGAATTTTCACCCCACTCCTCCAGGCGAGCTTCTCAGGCTTGGGGGCAGGCTCCACTCTGGCACACAACACCTGGGTGCTCCCTGTGGGGGGCGTGTGCACTAGCTCCAGGCCTATGTTTTGGCAGGGAAAGTTTCCCCTGGGCCTGTGTCGCTGCCTCCGGCCATGTGGGGGCTGCTCCCCTCCCCCGGTCCCCACACCGCTCTCCGGTCTGCACCCAGAGCTAGTCACAAGCCAGGGGCAGGTGAGTGGCTGGCAGCCGGCTGAGCTGTGCCCCTCAGGCAGGGGTGCACCCCACGGGGCCTTTGCCTCTAACCTGCAGCCGGGTGCTCTGGGACCTCACATGGGAATGGGGTGACCCCCAGTTCCAATCACCCTGGTGCACGAGGGGCAGAGGGGATGTGACCTGGGACCCACCACCTGTTAGGGGAGAGCCTGACCCAGAGGGGCCACTGCAGATTTTGGTGGGGGGAGGGAAGGAGAGCAGCTTTAACCATGATTCCAAGTGTGGGCAGGGGCCGAAGCGTCCACTTGGAGAGGCAGTAGCATCCCTGCCCAAGCCCTACTCCCTGCCCAGACCCCACCCCCTTCCACTATCTCCCTCTTCTGTCCCCTCCCCTAATTGCCCCAGCCCAGAGCACTGCTCACTTGTGGGGACACTCTGAAGGGCTCTGGCCCAGGTGCTCAGGGATCTGTTCCTCCTGGACATTTCCCACCTGCCTGTCTGGCCAATTGCTCCAGCACCACATGCAGGAGGAAGTTCCTCCCATAAACTCCCCGGCTGAAATTCTCTGGCAACCCAGACCCCGGGGAGGCCGGCACATACAGTGACTATCCTTTTTTAAAAAAAAATCAGCAGAAAAACTCCCCTGGAGACCGAGCCTTCCACGATGGGTCCAGTGTCCCACCAGCCATCTGTGACAGGGAGACCATTGAGAAAACCCCTCATCTTCCCATGTCTAGCAGAGGGGAGCAAAGGCCGCTGGGTGCACTGGGGGGGTAAGCTCCCTGAAACCCCAGTACAGCACCTCAGCTGCACCTGACCCCCCCTCCTGCTCCAGTGCTTCCTTATTTGGAAGGTGCTGGGGGCAGTGGGACTGAGGGAAACTCACGATTTATAACAGTAATAGAGATGTAGCCGTGTTAGTCTGCTCTTGCTGAAACAAATAGTCCTGTCTCATGATTTATAACAGTGTTTCTTAAACTGTGTTCCGCGATATACCGGTGTGCCGCAAGGCAGTCGGAGGTGTGCCACGGAGAACAACTGAGTTCAAAATAGCTGCCCTTAAAAGGGCAGGCAATTTTTTTTTCCTCAGTAACCCCCTCTGCCCCAGACCTTTCCCCTCCTCCCCCCAACAAAAAAATCCTTAGTGTTTCCTCATAAAAAAAATTGTTTGGTTTTCCTTGGTCTTAAAAAGTTTAAGAAACACTGATTTATAAGAATCCAACCTCTTCTCCAGGCTGCTCAACACACCAAATGACAGGACGCTGCAGGCTCCCCGTCCCAGCAGCTGCGTCCGTGTCTGGTGCCCGCCCAGAGTTCAACTGAGACTCCAACTAGGTCACTAAATCTCCCTGCGAGCTGGGCCGGCAGGTTTGCAGACACTTTGGGGGTGCCCAGAATGCCCCACATCTACGCCCCTTCCCCAGCCTGACTCCCCTCCCCCCCCACAACTGCTGACGGCGCTGGGAGGGGGAGTTTGTTTAGCAGGCTTCCTTCTTCGATGCACTTTGAAAGAAATATTGCCATTGCTTTTAGAGTTTTGGGCCAGCTGCTCTTCCAAGCGTTTGTCCGCTCTCCTGAGTATATTTTTATATTTCATTTGCCAGAGTTTAGGCTCCTTTCGATTTTCCTTACTAGGAGTACGGCTACACTGTGTGTTTTTTTTCAAAGACGGTATGCAAATTGTGCTGGCATTTGTATATTCTTCCGTTTTCTTTTTGCAGGAGGATTTTCTGATATTTGGCCCGTCTACATGGGGTCAAATTTCAGGGGAAAAAAACCCCTCTTTTGGAAGCCTCCCATACACCTCGTTTTACAAGCGTAAGCGGGGGAAATGGTCCCGCTATTGTGGGGAACTTTCCTGGCTTCTATACTACCCCAGTGAAATGGGCCAGCAATAGGATCCGAGTCCCCGCTCCTACTCCTTTTACCCAAAGGCCTCCCTGGCCCTGAGGGCTCCCCTTCCACTCTCCTGAGTAGCAGAGTCCTCGAAATCCCAACAAGACTGGGCCCAGGTTTCCTGGGGCTTAATTCCCAACCTTGTAGTTACTTAGGGCAGGGGCTAGGGTGTCCCCATGTGGCAGCCCCTCCCGCCTGAGTCCAGAAAACAGTTCAAGGCTGGCCCTTTAAGTCAAGGCCAAGGCCCTCCGGCCTGAGTCCAGAAAACAGTTTGGGGTTGTAGCAGGGACACACACCAGGTAGGGGGACCCGGGCCCACCCTACTCCACCAGATCCTGGCCCAGGGCCCTGTGAGTGACCGGGTAGCGGGTCACCCCCTTAGCGGGGCAATCCGGCCGAAACACGCCAAGGATCGCGGGGCCGGAGAGGCGGCTCCCGCTTCTGCCCTGGGCCACTTCCTACCTGGTTCCCTGTGGGTTGCTTCCACTATACCCGTCCAGCCTGTGGCGGCATCCGGGCCGGTGTATCCTCGGCCGGCAGTCCCTAGGTTTCACCAGCTCGCCTCCGCGTCCCCTCCGGCCTCCCCTGGAGTCTCCGGCAACAGCAGTGCAGGAGCCCTCTTTACAGGTCCTTCTCCTCCGGCTGTCTCCCCTGAGTGAGTCCTTCCCCAGACTTTTATAGTTGAGCTACAGCCCGGGCATGCTCGGTAGGGCTGTGGGGAAGGGGCCTCTGTAGCCAGGTAACCCTGGCTGGGCCCTGTAGGTTCAGTGCGGGGCTGCCTCGCCCCGTCACACCCCACTACGGGGTGCTCTCTTCACACTGCATGCATCCTTGGCCCACTGATCGTTACATACAATTCAAAGCAAATACAATTTATTAAACAGCAACTGAATAAAAAGAAAAGAAGGGAAAAATGAGAAAGGTTAAAAGAGATCACAGAGCCCCGCTCTGTAGCACGGGGACATGCTGCTGCCTTTTCCAAAAGACTAGCCACCCTCCCCAAGTGAACTGAAACTGTGTTTTACCTACCAGGAGTCCTAGTTGATGTCCTTTGGGGTTTGGACTGCTCCTGAAGCACTTGATGGTCCTCATGACCTCTCCAGTGAATTTAGGCTCTGCACACCCTGTACTGTGTCAGTCATCATTGTGACTGGGGTAAATAGGAAGACTGAACTGAGGTATTGAAAGTCAGAGACAGAGGGGCTATTTGTATGCAGAGATGAGCCTAAGCAATAACTTTCATAGCTGGATTTTGAGCACTCGGTGCTCTAGACCAGTGTGTTTCTCAACCTTTTTTTATAAAGTACCCCCGTTAAAAAAAATTATAAGTACCCCCAGTACCTACAGTTTTCAGACACACATATTTTTTTTCTGCCGTTGCAACACATTTGTTTAAACAACTGCCATCTGCAGCGTAAGGACAGTTCACAGTCTGTTCCCAGGGCTCTCAGGCCTTGGCTGCACTGCAGGGGGGGGGGGCTGCAGGTTGGACACGCTTGCTCTGGCAGTGACCACAGGGCCTCAGGCTCTAAGTGGCAGGTCCTCTCTCCCAGTTGGAGTTACAATCCCTCTCCAAGTCTGGCCTGCAGGGCCTCTTGGCTGGTGGCATCTCCCTGCCCAGAGCCTCTCTTCCCCCCTTTGCTGATCCCAGCTGCTCACCACACCCAGCTCCAGACTATGCTGCTTTGCCAGCCTCCAGCTGCTTGTGTTGCTCCTCTGACTCCTTTGGCTCTCTGGTCACTGCAGGTCTGCTCCTCAGCACAGAGTCTGCGCAGAGGCGTAGCGAAGGAGGGGTGGGGGGGCAGTTGCCTCCGGGAGCCATGCTAGGGGGGCACTGGGCTGGGGTGGGAGCGGAGCGCAAGCTGCTCTGGCCCATGTGACACTTTTGAACAGAGACCCAGGAGCTGGCTAAGTGCTCCCAGCTCTACACGCTGCGAGCTGAGGTAGCAGGGCCGGGTGGCATCGGCGGCCACTTTAAAGGTTAGATTTCCTTACCTGGCCCTCAGATTCCTCTGGTGCCTGGCTCTGAGGGGGGGAAGAGAGGGAGGATTTGATGGGGGGGCACTCCCGGTGCTGGGGGGACCTGGTTCAGGGGAAGGGGTGAGTGCATTCGGATGGGGTGACACTGGGGAGGGGCCGGCTCTGGGGGAGAGGTGGGTGCATTGGGGTTACTTACAATTTTTTTTTTAATAAAAGATACTTTATAACAAAAGGAAAAACTTTTAAAAAATCATGGTCTGGATACATTTTAAGACTAACAAACATGTAGACCAGGCATGTCAAACTTGAAGCCCACTAAGGGCCACACAAATGAAAACTGATAGCTTTCAGGAACACCAAAGAAAATGTACAGGCAGTCCCCGGGTTACATGGATCCGACTTACATCGGATCCCTACTTACAAACGGGGTGAGGCAACCCCGCACTAGCTGCTTCCCCCCAGCAAACCAGGGAGACGCGGAGCGGCTTTTCTCAGCAGACACCTCAGCTTGAGAATAAAGGACTGACGGAACTGAGGTGTGGGAGAATAAAACTGAGCTCTGGAGAAATGTTTGGCTAGAGTTTCCCCTACAATATGTACCAGTTCCGACTTACATACAAATTCAACTTAAGAACAAACCTACAGTCCCTATCTTGTACGTAACCCGGGGACTGCCTGTACTTCTATTGGAAAGTTGTAACTAGTTATTATTATAGATTATGTTTTAGGTATATTTTATAATATTTTTTCAGGTCTTGTTTTAACATAATACAATAATTTGATGTGTAAAATTGTTATTTACTCATAAAATAATTTTTAATTTAAATATAAATTTAAGGTACTTTTAAATTTTTTATATGATACATAACTTGTTTTGTTGAAATGAAAACAAGTATAGACCATGGTCAATCACATAGAACAGGCTTCTGTGAAAATTTCAGATACTTTGTAAGTTTGAGATTTTGCATAAACACATAATTATTTGTTCAATTGCAAAAAATTGACATATATTTGATATAAAATTAATATACATTTTGTGATTTTATTTGGAAATCATATATATAGTAGCCCAATGTCCCTGAGTCTGTAACGCTGAAATGCTGGCTGTTCTCTCTGGGCGGCGCTGTTGCCTGAAATGCTGGCTGTTCCCTCTGGGCGGCCCTGTCATGGCTCCTTCCCCACTCTGGCATGATAAATGCAGAAGTGGGGGCCAGCAAGTGTACCCCAAAGCCTTATCTACCAGGCTTTGGTATAAAACTTCCCCCAAAAGCCAAACATCTCTTAAGCAGTGCCAGATATCAGATCCCATACCCAACCCTTAAAACAATAAAGCCTAACGAAACTACCTAAACTTTACCCTACTTACAAAAAGTGAAGAATTGTTTCTTGGAGAGAGAGAGACATGCTTGTCCCGCCCTGTAGCTGCAGAGGACTCACCCAGAGAGACAAAGGAGGGCAAAAGCCCAAATTCCTTTGTCCCAGTTTGAAAGTCCTACCTACATTCCTATTAGCCACTCCACCTGGCTAGGTGTAGTTAACCCCTTAATCCCCAGGCTGCTGGTTAACCCTCATAATCATGACAGGTCCGTGCTGCATGGGGAGTGCGGGGCCCAAACAGCCGCTTAAGCCACTTGCCCCGCCGCGGCAGCCCGGCTGAGCGGCGCAGAAGTCAGCCGAGCGCTATGGCGGGAGAGGAAGGGGGGCGGGGCGGTGACGTGCAGCATGACAGCGGCTCCAGGCCCCGCCCCCTGGCCATGAACGTCACTGTCCCGCCCCCCTTCGCCTCCCACCGTGGCACTCGGCTGACTTCTGCACCGCTCAGCCGGGCCGTCGCGTGGGAGCAAGTGGCGCAAGCAACCGTTTGGGCTCCGTGCTCCCCCGAGTGAGAGGCAGGAGGAGGAGAAGAGAGAGAGACAGAGAGAGAGGCAGGAGGCAGAGGAGAGCTGAGAGAGAGAGAGGGGGAGGCAGTAGGAGGAGGGGAGAGAGAGAGAGAGAGACGGAGCGAGAGACTGGAGGCTCAGGAGAGAAGACCGACGTGGAGGAGAGACCTGAAAATCCCGTCCTATGACGGGCTAATTGGCTAGTAAATAAATAAAAACCAAAACATTAACAAAATATCCCCCTCCACTGCCCCAGAGCCAGGCACTCATATCCCGTTCCCAAAGTGCCCTCCCCAGTCTAACCCGGTGCCTCCTCCTTCCCCCACACCCAGGCACTCCCAGCCCTTCCCCCACCATACCTAATGCCTGGGTCCCGGAGCCAGTGTCATTTCTTCCTCAGGCGCTGGGGAGGTGTGAGCACAGCAGCCAGCTGTGAGCAGGCACTTGATGCCTGTGCAGGGCAGCCCGGCCAGCCGTGATCTGCACTTGGCCATGTGCTTCGAGTGGCCAGCAGGCCGCACTTTATTCTTTTATAAAGTGTAGTGGCAAACCACAAAAAATTTCAATTGGGCCACATGCAGCCCACCAGAAGCCTGTTTGACATGCCTGATGTAGATGGGATCATGAGCTCTTGTGGGCACAACCCACTTCCCCCCTGATGAAAGCTCATGATCCCATCTACATAAGGGGTGGGCAATAATTTTTGCTAGGGGCCACTTCAAAAATTTTTGAAGTAGCTCTGGGTCACTGCGGTAGGGGCGGGGCCTAAACAGGAAGGGGCAGGGCTACCCAAACCATGATTGGTCTGGGGTGGGGGAGCCCCTTTGCCCCCTCCTTCCCACTAGGCACCCATGTCTCTGATAGGGCAGGAGGAGGCTTTGGGCTCTTCCCCCACTCCCAGGCCAATCAGGACTTGAGGGTGGGGAAGGGGAAGGGAGTGCGGGAAGCCTCCTCCTGCCTTGCAAGGAGTATGTGGCCTGCTCGGAGGCTGGGGGCAGAGCAGAGAAAGCTTCACGTGCTCCCCCGCCCCTAAGTCCTAATTGGCTAGGGGTGGGGGAGCAACAAGGCCTCCGTGGACCAGATCCGACCCACGGAGGCCCTTTTGCCTACCCTGATCTACATGTTAGTCTTTAAGTACTACCAGACTGTTTTGTTGTTTTTTAAGTTTTTCCTGTTACAGACTAACTCAGCTACCCCTCTGAAGCTTATAGAAAACAGTTCTTTACTATACCGTTGCTTTTTGCCTACCTGTTTCCTTTCTCCTTTGGCGAGCTGGGCAGGCAGGAGTTTTGATAAAAATGTATCAGATGTGCCCACAGTGCCCGCTCTACCTAAGCTGGTGCTGGATAATCAGAGCCTCAATTCTAAAGGAGTAGGCATTACTGATGTGATAGATCACCCCACGTTTTGTTGCAGATTTTCCATCTCCCAGTCATAGCAGAGATTTGGGATTAACATGGCTTTCTCAACTAAAAGTCTTATACATGTTCGATGTTGTGATTGTGAACACCTGGAGAGGCAGTCTGCTCAAGGCAAAGTTGGCTTTGACTCTTGATATCTATGGCTTCTGTTGAATGGCTTGTGTGAAATTTGGAAGAGCAGCTCAGAGAGACCTCTCTCCTATACTTAAGGATAGAATCTCATGGCAGCCTGAAGGAAAAAAGTCCTCATGGCAGACAGAAAGCCACGCTTGCAGGGTATCCTCAGCCTTAGGCTACTTATTGCTTCAAGTGCCTTCAAGAAAATGAGGGTGATTCTTGTGTTGTGTGTTAGTTTTATTTAAAATTTTTTTCAGAGTGTTATTTTAACAGGTAAGTTAATCTCTTACATTGATAACTCTCATGTAGTTTTTTGCTGTGCGATAATGTGAAAAACAATTAGGTTAACTAGGTAAGTAAATGGGCACTTAGGAAGCATTACAGATTGCTTATAATAAATGTAGTAGGTATTTTGTTAGTCTTTAAAGTGCTACATAACTTTTTCCTTTTTGTTTTACCAAGATTAGACTAACACAGCTACCTCTCTATTACAATACATTTTATATGCTCAAAATCTTTTTTACTTTTTATTCATTAAAGCAATGTGTTACTCATTGCTATAACAGTGGTTTTAAATGCTTGAATGAAATATAGTGATGAAATTCATATTTAGGTTGTATAACATTAACTTCTCTCATGTTTTATAAAACTTAGGGTACATCTACACTAGCCCCCTAGATCGATCAAGGGAGGCTAATGAGGGCGACGGAAATTGCAAATCAAGCCCGGGATTTAAATATCCCGCGCTTGATTTGCATGTTCCTGGCCGGTCACCATTTTAGTAATTGACTAGCCTGAAGTAACTGCCTGCGCCTACACGTGGCAGTGAAATGAGATTCCAATGTCAAGCCCTAACTCAAATTAGCTGGTATTCCTCCTGCAATGAGGTTTGTGGGGTGGGAGGGGGGGGGCAGTTTTGCCTTCGCCCCGGGCGCATAACACCCTTGCTACGCCTCTGGGCCGAGATGACACAGAGTGGCTACAGTGAAGGTGACATGAATGGGTTACCTAGGGAAGTAGTGGAGTCTCCATCCCAAGAGATTTTTAAGTCTCGGCTTGACAAAGCCCTGGCTGGGTTGATTTAGTTGAGATTGGTCCTGCCTAGAGCAGGGGGCTGGACTCGATGACATTCTGAGGTCTCTTCCAGCTCTATGGTTCCATGATTCTATGACTCTGGCAGCAAGAGCGATCCCATAGAAGCCGGTTGTCGAGATAGGGGAAGACCTGGGTTCACTGCCGACACAGGAAAGCTGCTACCACTGCCACGGACTGGGTAAAAAAGACCTGAGGTAGTAGTCAGGCCAAAGGGAAGGGCAGTAACCTTGAAATGGCAGTTGCCCACCAGAAAACGGAGGTAGCACTTATGGAAATTGGTGCCTTTCTGAACGAGGGAGGTACCCATCTCTCAGATCCAGGAAGGGGATGATGGCGCTCAGCCACCATCTGTAACTTGTTCACCACCATCCTCAGGTGCAACCTCAAAAGGCCTGCTTGGGCCAGGTGGAGGACTTGGACTGGCTGTGGTTGTTATCGGACCACAGGCTGGACGGCTTGCGACAAGAATAGTAGGATCGTTGATGCGAGAAATCAGCTCTGTGTCTGGGCGGGAAAGGCCTTTGTGGGAGTTGAGGTTTGAAGGCCTTTCTGAGTGGCTGGAGTGTGCATCCCCAAGGAATTCATATTGCAGGAGTCCTTGAGGCTGTGGAGGCAGAAGTTGGTTTAGTACGTAAAGAGGCCCACCCTGTCCTGGATAGTTCACTGCAGCTCTGGGGAAAGACCCTATCAACTCACAGGGGCATGGCCAAACAGGATTATGGATTCGCTTCAAGACAGAGTCGATTAGGGATAGTTGCTTTTATTAATCTCACGGTGACAGGCTTAGTACCAAATGATTATACAGCCACTGCAAAGTGAACCATCAATAAGCGCAGGCAGAGCAATGCATAAAAGAGCGTAATAGGCAGGGCTCGACAAATAATACAATCTAGTCGCCCGTGGCGAGTAGATTGTAACCCGGAAGAGCCGGGTTCGGGCGATCTGCGCGTGTGCAGAACGATCGGCGCATGCGCAGATCGCCGGACAGCGCGGCTGGCGAGCGGGGCTTGCTGCGGTTCGGCGAGCCCTGGTAATAGGGACTTAGAAATGCTTATGCCCCTTCAATCTGAGGGGAGTCCCGTTCCTGTCACCTCGCACCAGGCTGCAGCGGACGTGGCTCCAGCTGGGGGAATCCAGGGGCACCCTCCGAGGTCTCGGTCCCTGGCGAGACTCACCGGGCATGGGACTCCCTACACTAGTTATTCTACAGTTGTTTACCGACTGTCCGCGAGCTGGCCCAGCGCCACTCTCAGTGTTCCCATGGGGCTGGGAACCGAGGTCAAACTTGTTTTCCGCTCAGTAGTTTCCCAGCTCAAAGCATGGGTTAAAGATGATAAAGCCCAGCTGCTGTTTGCGTTTGCAGGGTTCCAGCCTATGCCAACGTGTATACTCCAGGGATGGAAACTTCCATCCTAGCCTGCTGAGCTGCAGGCCCCACATATGACTTTTTATGTGACATTTCCGAAGGTTGGAGTCATGCCATCTCCCTCAGGGCAGAACTGAAAACTAAGACCCATGCCAATGATTGAAATGAAGCATGGACATTTTTATATATAAAAAAAAAATTAATGGAGTTAAGGACCCGACCGACGCCAGGTAAATCTTCTAGTAGACAGTAAATCAGCTTCCCTCAGGGACGCGTTTATTTTTTGAACCTTAAGTTCTCATGTGACTGGTTCCTCCCAGCCAGTGCCCCCTCTAGATACCCCAGCCCTGAGCAGAATGAATTTTTTTCTGAGCACCAGCATAGCAGTGATGTGACACACGGAGGTGATGGGAGACAAATCACCTTCCTATTCATGCACATAAGATTCATATAGGTGGGGCCATGGGGTTCTCAGTGTGGAAGGGGGCTCAGGTCTGGGGCAGAGGGTTGGGATGCAGGGGTGTGAGGGCTCCAGCTGGGGATACAGGCTATGGGATGGGGCCACGTACAGGAGAGGTTTGGGGTGCAGGAGGAAGCTCTGGCTACTGCAAGGAGAGGACCCCCCCAGCTCTCTCCTCCCCCAGCTCTCTCACTGCTACGGCAGCTCTAGGGTCAGACCTCCACAACCACAGTCAGGCCACCCTGCCCTACCCATAAAAGGGTCTGTGCTGGGGCCAGGTGCTGCACAGACACACAGCGAGAGACAGTCCCTGCCCCCAGGAGTTCACAGTCTAAACAGAACAGGCAAAGGGTAGGACAGGAAACTGAGGCATGGAAAGGGCCAGTGACTTTTCAGAAGTCACATGACCAGTCAGAGGCAGGAATATCCCAGAATTCTAGCAGCTCTGTGGCCCACCAGCCATAAACACACTCAGTATAACAGACCCCTTTACTGTCTGTGTGATGATGATAGTTCCTGGCTCTGATCTGGCGCTTTCAAGCAGGAGATCTTGAAATGCTGCAGCCAGGTCAGTTTGATTATCCCCATTTCACAGATGGGAAAATTGAGGCACAGAGAAGGAAAATGTCTTAGTCACCCAGCAGGTGTTTAGCATCCTATCCAGCTGCCTAGTGACAGGAGTTAACAATCAGTTAGGGCAGGATGAGCAGAGGGGCATCAAGTCACAGGCTTGATGGTAGCAATGGAGGGGCCGGGGAACAGAGCTGAGAGTGGGACATGACAGAGGTGCCAGGAAATTAAAAGGGGTGAAATAGAGGGGAAAACCCAGATCCCCAGCCGGTGTGAATGGAGCTGCAGTTACCCAGGAGTCACTGGCCCAGATGCTCAGCTGGGACACACTGGATCTGGGCTGATTTACGTGAGCTGGGTATCTGGGGCAGACTCTTCTCTCTCACTACTGGGTGGCAGGGGTTAGGGTTAAATGTCCCCAGGGCTGAGCAGAACCTGACACCCCACAGCCCAGCCCTGCCGGAACAGAAAAACCGGAGCTTGGACTCGCTTCTACAGGCTGAGGTAGGGCTGGGAGCTAGGACTCCTAGATTCCATTTCCCACTTTGTCACCAATTCTCGGTGTGATCTTGGGCAGGTGAGTGTCTGTGACTCGGTTTCCCCAGGTGTGACACTGGGATAACGGAGCCGCACTCTGAGGTCTCCTCCGTACCCTGTTCAGAGGGAGACGGCGTCTCGCTGGCAAATCCACTGGTGTGCAGAGCTGCAGCCTTGTGAATGAATCTGATTCCCTTTCATCATCCCACAGCTGTTCCCCTCAGTTGGGCCTGACACCGGGAGCCTGTGGGACAAAGGAGAGGGCCCCTGTCAGCACCTGTGGGTCCATCACACTCACTCGACAGCGGCTCTTCCCTGTGCTAACGGGATCCGCAGCTGCCCTGTCCTCTCCTCCAGCTCTGCCCTGGGGCCTGCCCCTCCCCACCACTGCCAGGGCCTGGCCAGGGGCTCTAAAGGCCTCTCCCTGCCCCAAGCCCAGCTCCAGCCCCCTCCTCCCTGCTGCGCTAACCCTACCCATCTCTCTCCTGCCCCATGGCTCCTCCTTGCCAGGCTGTGCTGACGCTGCCCTTCCTGGTCCCCTCCTGCCTCTGGCTGGTCCATGTCTGCCCCTCTCCCGCCCCCCTCTCTGGGGATCCCCAAGGCTTTGGCCTCACCCCTTCGCTCTGCTCCCTCCACAGACTGTCAATGGACAACCTCGTCATCACCTCACCCTGAACATCCCTGTTCCTCCTCTGTCCTCCCCTGTCCCTGTCCCCAGCCCCTTCTGCCCACACAGGGAAGGGAAAATGACTCAATAAATCACTCACCGGGTCTGATCCAGCCAGGATCCATCCAGCCAGGTCCAGGCCTTCTCCGGGAAGGGGCGGGACAGTCCCACCCAGAGCTTAGATGGGCCTTGTGTCAGGTTCTGGAGGGTCTCCTGCAGGAAGGGGGTGATGTGCAGCTGGTGACCAGAATGTTCTCTCATGTCCAAGTCGTCATCAAGTCCAGCACCAGAATTATGGGGCTGTGTGCCTGGCAATCCCCATATAGGCCCTCCATCCATCCCTCCCTCTACATCAGGGCTACTCAATTTTGGAAGCCCTGGGGGCCACAGTGGTGCTTCTAGCACATGCTGAGGGCCACAACTTAAGTTGTGAATACTAAAACTACACAACATGCAGGCCCCATTTAAGTCAGTTCTGCTGATATGAATAAAATGCAATAGTTACCAGATTTCCACCCCTATGACAGCACTTTTACTGAGCAATGACAGTCCAGGAATTTAACTCCTAAAATGCATAGCAACAGAACACCATTATATTGACGACTTTTTTGTTTTGGCTCTCACCTGTGGGCCACATGTTGAGCCCTGCGTAAACCCAAACTGCACCATGGGCCTCAAACAAACAGGCCGCAGGCCACATATGGCCTACGGGACGTGTGTTGAGTAGTCCTGATCTACATCTTTCTCTCCCGCTCCCTGTCCCTCTCCCAGGCCACCCCTCCCAATATGCAAGCTACCCAGCCATATGGGGCACCATGAAACCTGCAGCACCAAATTGCCCCTGATTTCATGGTGCTCTAGGCAGCTGCGTGGTGCGTATGTGGTAGCCCCAGCTCCAGCAGCCAACCCCATCCCCCAGCCAGCTCCCTACAGGCTGCACCCAGCAGGGCCGTCCTTGGGGGATGCTGAGTTCCCTGCCATCTGGGCCCCATTTCCCCACCCCTTCCTGCCCATTTCACCACTTTCCCCCAAGTGACATGACCTGGGGGCTTAGCGGCGCTGGCTCGGGCAGCAGGAGTCAAACCTGCCCCCTTAGTCACCGACAGCAGTGGGAAGTGGAGCGACCCCCTCCCCAGACCACAAGGCTCCACTGGTTCCCAGCTGCTTTCCAGTACCAGTGAACGTGGGGGCGGCTCTGCCCTTTCCCCAAGTCCCTCTTCTAGGAGCCTGGTAAGCAGAGCGGGCTGGGGCCCCTGCTACCTGCCTGCCCTGCTCCTGCCCCCCCCCCGGCTCTGGCCCCCACAGCTCTTGAGCACAGCCCCTGCCCCAAGAGAGGGGAGGTGTAGGTAGGGAGGCACTGGTAGGGACGGCCCTGTCTGTCTCAGGGTATGTCTACACTGCAGAGTTTTTTCAGAAAAATGGCTGTTTTTCTGAAAAAATTTCACTTACGTCCACATTGCAGTTATGTTCTTTCAAAAAAAAAAAAAATCAAAAGAACAGAAGGGTTTTTCTGACATTAGAAAATCTCTTTCTACGAGGAAGAAGCCCTTTCCGAAAGAGCTCTTTTGCAAAAAGGCGTGTGTGGGCGGGAAGAGGAGTTCTTTCGGAAGAGGAAAGAGGAAAAAGCACAGGTGCCCTGGTGACCACTCCCATAGCAATCCCAGCTTGCATATGAGAGAGCGTCCATTCAGTGCGGACAGTATCTTTTCACTGACCACACAGCTATCTTTGCTGTGTAGACGCTCTCTTTCGGAAGATGTTATCCAGAAGATCTCGTCCAGAAAAGTTTCTTCTGAAAGAAGCCTGCAGTCTAGACACAGCCCCACTCGCACTCCCAGCTGAGCTGGGTTCAGCACACGCAGACAGGGGAGGCTAACAATGGCTTAAAGCTGCCTCTGTCACCTACCCTGATCCTGATGCTAGTGATTTCTGCGGGGATTGTCAAAGCTGCCTCAGGAGTTTGGACCCCCGTTAGTAACAATTAATGGGAACAGGGACGTCCAAACCAAACCGTTGGGCAGCTGTGAAACTCCCAGTCCTCAAGTGCATCTAACCAGGCTCTGTACCCAGGCCCAGCCCAGCAGGGGCAGCTCCAGCAGGGTGTTACCGGCCCCTTTACCAGCTCCTCCCGGTCCTGGATCATCAGCAGCTGGGAGCCCCTCGCAGCGCAGTCGCTGCGACTCTTGTTCCAGGTTTTATTTTCTGTGGAGACCCAGTAGCACTTGTCCCCACACAGCCGCCAATCCGTGGGGCAGAGTTTGCACCCAGAGCCCCCTGCAGAGAAATGGGTGCCATTAGTGCTCTGAGGCTCATTCCCAGCTACTCCCTTCCTGTGACGGGCAAGGATGGGGATAAAGTAGGTTTGAGTTAGAGATGTTCAATATCAGTTAATTGAACAGTCGACTAACTGCATGAATTCTTATCACTTACTCAACTATTCTATAGTCCCCTGGGGGTGGGGCCAGCAGCCAGTGTGCTCTGGACCCACTCCTGAGGAGCCCTTTGCCAACCCACGCTGCTGCCTCTGTATCAGAGGCAGCAGCAGAGGTGCCAGGCGGGAGCAGGTCTGCAAGGGGAACCAGTTTAAAAACAAGCTCTCCTCTTGGGACAGCAGCAGCCCCTGTCCAGGGGTTGGGGGCATGGCAGGAGTCTGAGCTCCTGGATCTGGTGCAAGCTGCCTGCACACCCAGCTTCTAATACTCTTTAAATGCAGAATCGCAATGAGGATAGGTCCTGGACCTGGCATGAACCAGGACGGAGCCAGGCTGCTGGGCATCCTGCTAAAAGATGTACTGGCAGAGGGAAGGGGGGAAATGCATGTAGTCTAGAGCACTAACTTATAAGCTTTTGCTTATTGGTTGATTGACTACACTCTTACATGTCCAGTACGTGCTTTTCCCCTGAATCCCCTTTGTGCTCCCTGAAATCTGGGGCTGGGCCCTGTCTGGCTCCAGTGGGGTAGTTAGAGGAGCCTTGGGTTTGCTCTGCCTAATCCATTGCTCCCATATGAGCCCTGGGCAGCAGAGAATTCCCATGGTGCACTGCGCTCTAGCCACACACCCTGATCTGCCCCTACTTTGGGGGCTGAGAAGAGGCTGTTGCGCAGGGTTCCTTGTAAGCTGAACCTTTGGGTGAGCACCCAGGAGACATTTAAATGCCGCCCAGCTGATTAGCAGAGCGCACACAGACAGCAGCATGTGTTTCTATTGGTGGTGCACATCCACACATGCCTCAGTGCACAGGGCATTCTGCACACTGCTGGAAAACATTAGAGGGAACATTGGTGAGGGACCCTTGCTCCAGCTCCCCACCAGCAGGACTGGTCTATCCGGGACAGGGGAGATACCCAGGAGCCTAAGTACCCACATTAACACCCTTTTCACAGCCAGAGTGGCCTAGAAGGACTTGGAGTAACTGTGGGGTAAACTCAGACTAGCAGGGAAGGCTGGGACCAAGGGGTGATGTGAAATGGGAGGGGACATGGGCCCAGATGCCAAGGAATGGGGGGGAGGGGTGGAATCATGAGCCAGTATCTCTAATAATGAGTTTCGACCCCACATCCCACTGAAAAAAAAACCAGGATCACTTTGTATTAGTTATTTAAATCTTCCCGGGCATTACCCTACAAATGGCCACTAGGTGTCACTGCCTCCAGCCAGGCCCAGCTGAGGTAGCAGGTACATTCCTAGCCTAGCACTGAGCGGGGCTGGGGACTAGATCGGTACAGCCAGCAGGGGGCAGCGTGTCCCTGCCCTGCAGGATCCCCATGGCCTGGCCCAGTAGCTGGGTTCCCACTGGCAGTGCCCGGGGAAGGGCGGCTCAGACACACACGAGCTGGGGTTACCTGCTGGGCCGGGCTGGGCTGGGGGGCACAGCTGGGATCGGACATGCTTCAGGTGGGCGCTGTAGGCTGCTGTGCTGGGGTCCTCACTCCCAGGGGGTGTCGCTGTATCTCTGCTCCCAGCTCCGTCACTCCCAGGGGCTGCCGGGGTCTGTCCCTTCTCGGATGCCAAGTGGGAAACTGCAGAGCAGCATGGGGTGGGGGAGAATGATGGTGACTGGTCAGTGTTACAGGAGGTTGTTAGACAGGAGGACTGACAGAGCCCTGTGGAGACCCAGGGCCTGGCCCAAAGTCTGTTCAGCCCCAGCTTGAGAGGTACCTAAATCCCTTGGGCCTTTTTGCAAACCCAGCCTGTGTTTGCAGCTCTCTCAGTTACTCACCGCTCACCTCCACAGTGTCAGGGCACCTCAGAGTCTGACCAGATTTAGCCTCCCAACCCCATGTGAGACACAGCACAGGCCAGTTACCACCACTGTACCGCTGGAGAAACTCAGCACAGAGGGCCTGGAGGTGGGGAGGACCAGTCTGGATCCCAGGCTGGGGACAGACCATGTGATCTGGCCCTCTGGGGCTGCATGTTCAATACAGTGTAGCCCTCCTCACCCTGTGTGGTGCCTCAGAGGAGGGGCCGGGAGACATGTGGGCTGGGGTGTGAGATCGCACAGGAAGCCAAGGGGCTGGGCTGCAGCCGTGAGGGTGTCGGGCTGGTGGTCAGAGTGTCTGGGGCTCTCTGCTGCTACAGTCACAGACTTCCTCCCAGGTGGGGATGGGTGCCCCTCCCCCTCTAATGCTCCCACCCCAATACCAAGGTGAGGGGCACAGCCTGCTTACATAGGACCTTATCTGGCATCTGGCATTTCCCCTCTGTGCCCCTTGCCCACATTCCCTGTGATGCAGGGAGGATCATGGGATTATACAGGGGTTTTAGGCACCTAAAGCTGCAGAGAGGCCTAAGGGAGGTTTTCAGAAGCACCTCGGTCCAGCTCCTCAACAGTACGCAGGTGCCTAAATCCCTTGGGTGCTGGGCAGCTCAATATGTTTGGGAACCTAGGCCTTAAGGGCCCAATTCCCATTTATTTCAATAGGCATTAGATGCCTAAAACAACCCACTAGGGTTATGTTTATACAGCAGCGTTATTTCTACACTTCAAGCAGTTATTTCGATATAATGCCGAAATAACGTGCAACCGGAAGACTGCTTACTACTCCGACTCCTGTAACCCTCATTTCACAAGGAGTAAGAGTACGTCTACACTGTGTAGCTATTTTGGGACACTGGACGTATCCCAAAATAGCTACCCCACGTTGTAACGAGCTGCCCATTATTTCGAAATATTTTTCAAAATAACAGGCATGCTATTTCGGCATCCCAGTAACCCTTGTTCCATGAGGGTTAAGGGATGTCTCAAAATAGCATGTTATTTTGAAATATGGTGCTGTGTAGACGCAACAAATTTCAAAATAGCCTATTTTGAAATTCAATCAAAATAAGATATGCAATTTGCATAGCACAGATTGCATATCATATTTCGAGTTTAGGATGTTGTGTAGACGCACCCTAAGGGAAGTTGGAGGAAGAGTGCTCTTTCTTGGACTTCCTGCCGCGTAGACAGCGCCAAAAGCCAAAATAAGCTATTTCAACTTCAATTAGCGTAGCTCGAGTTGTGCAGCTAATTTCGGATTTAGTCCTCCTGTGTAGACGTGGCCTAGGTGACTTGCTGTGGTGTTAAGCACCTAAACCCTGTGGAATTCCAGCCTTAAGGGATCAGCCCAGGGTCACATGGGGAATCAGTGGCAGAACCTGGAACTGGTCCTAGAGCTCCTGAGTCCAGATTAGCACCAAAACCACTGAGCCAGCCTCCTTGTCAGAGCACTTATGAGCTCCTGCCCAGTCCTGCCATCCTGCTGCGATCAGCCAGCTTCCTCTGACATGTCGGCCTGGAGAGGGAAACACGACATTCAGGGGGAAACATACCCAGCTGGCTTTTGGTGATGTCCTTTCTCCATTTATCCACTATTATGCAAAGACCCACAGCGAGAGATAGTCCCTGCCCCAGCTGAGATCAGGGCCCCGTCGGGCTAGGCCCTGCACAGACAAAACAAGAGGCAGTTTCTGCCCCAGCTGAGATCAGGGCCCCGTTGTGCTGGGCGCTGTGCAGACACACAGTGAGAGACAGGCCCTGCCCCAAAGAAGTTACAAACTGTACAGAGAAAGGAGGCATGATCTCCATTTTACATTTGGGGAAACTAAGGCTCAGGGTAATTCAGTGACTTGCCCCCAGCCACAGAAGGAGTCTGTGGTAGAGATTAGAAAGGATTCCCAAGCCCCAGAGCTAAGCACTGACAGCCTAAGGGGGGATATTCAACCTCAGTATGAACATGGTGTTTCTGGGGCTTCATAAAATCTCCCCTGAAATAAACAGGGTGAAAACATTGGTTTGGGGAAGAAATAGAAGCATAAGGCAAAAGACGTTTGGAAGGTCACGCCACAGATCTGGGAGCAGAACTCTGGTCTCTTAGGGTTCGTCTACACAGCAGCCACTACAACGGCCGTTATTCCAAAATAACAATGCGAGTGTCTACACAGCAATTCTGTTATTTCTAAATACATTCAAAATAACGGATGGCTTCTTCTGACTTCTGTAAACTTCATTCCACGAAGAACAATGCTTATTCCGAAACAGCTATTTCGGAATAGCGGTAGTGTGGACGCTCCACTGCTGCTAATTCGAAATAGCCCCTCCCTAGGGCCATTCAAAGTAATTACTCCCCAGTGCCTCCTGGGGCTCTAAATCGAGATAGTGCATCCGCATTAGGGGAGCCTGCCTCGGACTAATTTTGAGGCTTTCCCATAGTGTAGACACGCTATTTCAAAATAGATATTTTGGAATATCTCTTCCGGAATAGCTTATTCCGAAATAAGTGTGCAGTGTAGACGCAGCCTTAAGGACAAAATTCTCTTTTCACAGAGTCTCTCACTAGGTCTCCCTTGGTGCATCTCCCTCTCTCTCCCGCAGCTGTGCGACTTTGATAGGAAAAATAAAGAAACTGGTAATTCCAATATTTCAACATTTGGTTTTGCCCCAAATTGGGCAAACTCTGAAATGTTCGTAACTCTGATCAAAACTTGTCAGTGCCCTAAACCCCTGTCCTGAATCCCCGCTCAGAGCCAGTATCTCTTGCCCTCCTGCATCCTAAACCCCCTCCTGTACTTCAAGCACCTGCCCTAGCCCTGAACTGCCTCCCAGAGCCAGCACCCTTCATCCCCTCCTGCATCCCAACCCCCTGTGCCAGCCCAGTGAAAGGGAGGAAGGGAGGATGGAATCCCACTTCTTTTCAACCAGCTCCAGTGTGTGCCAGTATCTATCTAGTTATCCCTCCATCCCCATGCACACCCACCTACCTGGGTATCTGATTGTCTCTCTGTGTGACAGCCCAGTGCTTTGCAGTATGAGGGTCACCAGCTAGTGGGAGGGACGGGACAGTCCAGGCTAGTCACTGAGGGTATGTCTACACAGCCACCCTAGTTCGAACTAGGGTGGCTAATGTAGGCTTTCGAACTTGCAAATGAAGCCCGGGATTTAAATATCCCAGGCTTCATTTACATGTTCCCTGGTGGGCGCCATTTTTAAATGTCCCGTAGTTCGAACTCCTGTTACACGCTGCACGGACGAGGTAGTTGATTAAAGCTCTAATTCAAACTACCATTATTCCTCCTGCAAGGAGGTTTAACGGTAGTTTGAATTAGGAGCTTTAATTTGAACAACCTAGTCCGTGCCGCGTGTAGCCGCGGGCAGGGAGTTCGAACTGCGGGCATTTAAACATGGCGCCCGCCCGGGAACATGCAAACGAAGCCTGGGATATTTAAATCCTGGGCTTCATTTGCAAGTTTGAATGCCTACATTAGCCACCCTAGTTCGAACTAGGGTGGCAGTGCAGACATACCCTGACGGACCCGCATTGACAAACCTGGTGCGGCAGCTACTCACCCCACATCCCCAGCGCTATCACAGTGACCAGCAGCACCGCGCTCCCAGCCCATCCGCCCCACAGCACCGTGTGGTGCCACCGGGGACGCTGGGCACCTGCAGGAACCAGCGTCTAGTAAGAGACAATCGGGATGGAGTGAATGCAATATTGTTTCAGGGTTGCACTTTGCAACCTGGGGGGAGGGGGGAGGCTTCAAAACTCAGAGCCTCTGTCCTGCCTCCCACTACCACGTGCTGCTTCCCTTCAGCTTGCAAGTACCATGGACGCTGCTGCCCCTCCCCTGTCCTATGCGGGTGGGCTCAAGGCCAGGGGAGTTGGGGGGGAAACACATGCTGGTCCCACCAAAAATTCTGAGCCACACGCCCAGGCCGTTAACAGCCGCTCTGCGCACGTCCCCCAGTGCCTGGCAGGAAAAGGGGCAGGTGCATTGGGGTGGAGCATAACCTTTTTTCAACCACGATCCCCAGGGCAGGGCTGGGCTCGGCTGTTGGCAGTCGCGTGGTGACCCCCCCAGAAAGACATCTGCGACCCCCTTGGCAGTCGTGACCCATGGGTTGCGCACCACTGGAGTAGAGCATGGGGGGCTGAGGGAGGGGCACTGGGTTACAGCAGTGCTGGGGTGGGGGGTCCCTGGCTCCTGAGGAGGAGCTGGTACATTGGGTTAGAGCAGGTGGCCTGGGGGGTACCTGGCTCTGAGGAAAGGGTGGATGCATTGGGTTAGGGCAGGGAACTGGGTGTTAGAACTACTAGTTTCTCTCCTTTCCCACAGGCAGGCAGTGGGGTCTAGTGGCTAGATCTGGGAATTTGGGCTTGCGGGTTCCAGTCTCAGCTCTGTGAGGACTGTGGGAGCTGGTGCTGGGTGGGACAGGCAAGGGAGAGGAAGGGATTCTGGGAAGCAGGATTTCTGGGTTCCTCTCCGAGCCATGCCCCTGACTTTCCTCTTGTCCACAGGCCAGTCACTCCCCCAGCTGGGCCTAAATTTGCCTATTGCCTCCACCTTGGAGATCCTGGGACACAAAGCTCCTGTTTGCCTTCTCTGTTGTGTGCGTAGATACTGAAGGATCAAACCCCGAATCCTTCACTGCTGTCAATCCATATGGTGTCAATCCATATGTCCAACTCAGACTAACCCCAGCCCCTGCCATGCTGTGAGCCTTGTAGAAACCATTTCATATTTAGCTAAAAGCCATCTTGTATAACAGAAACCATTTCAGCTTTTCTCTTTGGCACATAGACCAGAGTAAACTTTCTGTCACCCCGTGAGAAGAGGCCTACAGAATGAGCTATTGGTATGTGTTAATTGGGCTGGTTGGAACAGGAGAGGTACTTCCTCGTACCTGTCCATCATCTTGCTAATAAGGCTTTGTTTTTCCTAGTTTAATTGATGATTTCTGTAATTGGATGCCCTGACGTCAGACTGTTTATACCCTTAGCCAAAGATACTAGGATTGATTGTATTAGCCAGCCTTACTGGGTCCGACTCTGCTGGGACCACGTTTGGCTCACTTTGCTTTACTGATCAATAAAGCTGTCTGTTTAGCCGCCTAAACTGAGTGAGGCCTTTGCTTCGACAGCCCTCCCTGGGGTGGCAGCCCCAGCCCTCACCCTGCTGCTAGGATGTGGAGCCTGCAGGCAGGGAGCAGGGTTTGCAATCAGTGCCTTGGATCCTGGCAGGCAATGGGACAGCCGAGCTGCCCCTCTTGGGCTTTAGGCTCAGCACCATGTACCCTCCTCGTCCTCCATCAGCTCGGGTATTGTCACCCAAAGAGCGGAGGCAGTGACAGTGCAGCTGGCAAGCTTTCCGAGCTGCATGGTGAGGGGGTGTGAGACTGCACAGGAAATTGAGCCATGGTCTGTCACTGGGTGAGTGACAGGTTGATGGACAGAATCTGCAGCCTGAGGGGGCTGTTTGCCGCTGCAGAAAGTGCCTTGTGTAGCTGCAACAATTTTTAGTAGTTACACGGACACTAAAATGATCCCCTCGCCCTCCAGGGCTATGTCTACACTGGCACGATCTTGCACCAGAAATATGCAAATGAGGCTAAGTGTGGAATATCGCCGAGCCTCATTTGCATATCGAATGAGCCGCCATTTTGTGGAAGAGGCTCTTGTGCCAGAAGGAGCTGTCTACACTGCCCCTTCTGGCGCAAGAAAAACCCTCTTTGCGCAATGCCGTTATTCCTGAAACTAATCAGCGTAGCGGCATTGCGCAAGAGGGTTTTTCTTGCACAAGAAGGGGCAGTGTAGACAGCTCCTTCTGGCACAAGAGCCGCTTCCGCAAAAATGGTGGCTCATTAGATATGCAAATGAGGCTTGGCGATATTCCACGCTTAGCCTCATTTGCATATTTCTGGTGCAAGATCACGCCAGTGTAGACATTGCCCAGGAGTGGAGCCTGCAGCCAGTTGATACAGAGGCAGCAGCATGCGGGGTGGCAGGTGGGAGCCGGTTCATCAGTTAAGCAGTTATCTGACCAGCTGCTAACAACCCTAATATAAGGAGTCATCCCCAACTGCAACAGGGATACCCTGCAGGTGCCCTGATACCAGAGTGAGGAGCACACCAATTCATGCAGATGCTTTTGCCTGCCCCAGTCAGGCAAAAGTCACTGTAGCCTCCGCTTGCCAATGCGGAAGCTGTCATGTTTTGATAAACAAGGTGTGTGCCTCAAAAGGATTCTGTTTCTCTTTGGGACAGTCACTGAGACAGTGAACCTGTCTGGATCCATAGCGCTGCAGTGTCGAAAACGATCCGTGTTTGGATGGAGAGTCAGCAATTATGTCTTAACGACTGGCAGCCCAAGCAGCCAGACCGACAGGAGTCACCAGGGATATTGGCTCCAGGAAATACAAACTGGGCTGCCCAGCACAGAGAAAGCTGAAGCTCCAGCAGCTTTGAGGCAGGTGATTTTTGCCAGCATGGACACAGAGCTCAGCTCTGCTTTCCCAGACTAACCTAATGGCCCTCAAAGGCTGTGTCCCAGCTGGCTAATCGACATCAGCTTGGTTTGGAAAGGTGGCAGCATCGCTTCCTACAGGGGTGAAGTGTTTACCAGGCATCTGAACTTATTAGACACACTGGGAAGCCAGGGTGTGAACAAGGGGGTTTCTAGATCCCAAAGGCCCGGTGTTGGAGTCCCAGGGCCATGAGCCTCACCTATGGGAAAGTGAAGCCCCATAAAGGGGGCACTGCCAGATACTGTGGGAAAACTTGCAGGCAGAGCACAGCCTGTAAATCCCTGAATACCTCCCAGATGGTAACAATGAAGGAAGGATCTGCAGCCCAACGTGGTGAAACTGAGGCGTAGAATGTAGAAGAGACTCACCCAAGGCCATGTCAGAAGTCAGCAGCAGAGACAGGTCTCAAGGACCAGTCCACAAGGCCGACCTCTTTTTCCTAGAATCACCTGCAGTAATGCTCCCGGCAGATCAACACCCTGTTGCACAGGAAGCCTACAGCTACGACAGTCACTGCTCTGGGTGGGATGTTTTATAGCCACCACACAGTAGAATTGCCCCTCTCTCTCAGATCTCTCCCTCTGTGCACAAGCCAGGCACTAGATGGAGTTTTCACTTCCTTTTATTTATCTGCACTCTACTGCATGGATGGGCAAGAGGCAGCTAGCGGGCTAGATCCGGCCCGTGGCTGCCTTCCTGGCAACCTCACTACACTGCAAATGCAGCTGCTTTAAACAGCAGACTGCTAATTGCTCTGCAAGCTGGGCACTGAGGAGAAAGTT
Organism: Rafetus swinhoei; assembly: GCA_019425775.1. NCBI lineage: Eukaryota > Metazoa > Chordata > Testudines > Trionychidae > Rafetus > Rafetus swinhoei. The sequence goes on along the minus strand of CM033444.1, from coordinate 13,534,992 downwards.
TTGTGCACTGTCCCTGCCCCCTAGCAAAATTCCCCAGCTCCCATTGGCCAGTTTCCAGCCAATAGGAGCTGAGAAATTTTGCTGACAGCAGGGACAGCGAATGAAGCCTCCTCATTCCCTCCCTCCCCTTCCTATAACCTTCCCCCAGGCCAGAATCCTTTCCTATACCCATAACCCCTCCCAGATCCTGCACCCCATTCCCCTGCCCCATGTCACCACTCAAACCCTCTGCACCCCCTACCCTCCTTCTCCAAGGACACTATTCCCTACCAGACCTTGTACCCCCTCTTACACCCTTCCCCCAGACCAGAATCCTTTCCTGCACCCATAAGCCCTCCTGGACCCTGCACAGATCATAACCCCCTCCTTCACCCAAACTCCCTCTCAGATCCCATACTCCCTCCTGCACCCCAGTCCTCTATCCCAAGCTCCCTTCTAAACCTCACCCACTGTCCGAGACCCTGCATCGCTCCATAGAAGTGCAGCCTTTGACCACCTACCAAAATCTTGGAGTGCCTACCCATTACAAATTATTGCCCACCCCTGATGTAGACTCTCTGACTTGACCACATCTCCCAGGCTACCCTGCAGATGTGGGAATCCCAAGATGCACTGCAGTCATGAGGACCCCCCCCCCCAGGATGCCCTGCAGGCACGGGACTCCCAAGATGCTCTGCAGCAAGGGAAGACTTTTGTACAGCAGAACCTCAGAGTTACAAATACTTTGATCACGATTGGCAGGTACCCTACATGCCCTAGCCCCACACCACCGGCCACTCCTGGGAGCTGGCAGCATGGTCCCCTGGTCCAATGCGTGTGTGGAGGGGAAGCCAGAGGGGGGCAGGTGTCTTGGTCAACTGCTCCAGCTGCAAGCACCACCCCCTCAGCTCCCATTGGCTGGGAATGGGGAACTGAGGCCAATGGGAACTGAGGGGACGGTGCTGGCAGAGAGGAGCAGCATGCAGAGGCACGTGCCCTCCCATCCCTGGAGCCACAGGAGCACACTGGCCCCTTGTGAGGGCAGCACGGGGCCAGGGCAGGGAGGAAACCTGCCTCAGTCTTGCTGTGCCACCTACCTAGAGTTGCCCGTGGTAAGTGCTGCCAGGCGGGAGGCCCACACTAACTCCCAGGATCCTCCTGTAGCCAACATCCCATGTCCACACTCCTGCACTCCAGTCCACTGCAGAGCCAGAACCCTGCACCCCTCTTGCACCTCTGCCCCAGCTCTGCCCCTCTTCCCAGAGCCAGCACCCCATTCCTCTTCTAGCCCCCTGCCTCCCTGCCCCAGCCCAGTAAATGTTTGGGAGGGAGACAGGGGGATAGAGTGGGTGGAGTGGTGTTTTGGGGAAGGGACAGGGTAGATTTTGGGTTGCCCTTAAATAAAAAAAGTGATCTTGGGTATAAAAAGGTTGGAGAACACTGCCTGACCTTGTCAAAAAAATAACCTTCCCTTTTTTTTTAGTAGTTTATATTTGTATGTGTTTGCTTTTTTAATCTGTGCTGCTGCCTGATTGTCTACTTCCAGTTCCAAATGAAATGTGTGGTTGGCCATTCAATTTGTGAGAGAGAGAATGTAAATTTTCTAATTTGAAAATGTTAATATAACTTTCAAGTTTGAAAAAAATAGAAAAAAGTTAAAACGTTCACTTAACTCTCCCCACATCCTTCCATTTTTCGGCCAGCTGTGGAGCTTTTCACATTCTGAACTTCATAATTTAGGGAATATTTACAAATTTGAAAAGAAGGCGACAAGTTTTTTTCTAATATAGCCATAAATGTCCCCTTTATTTATAACCAGTTCCTGTTTGCGCCTTGTTATCCCTCTATCCCCATGTGTGCGCACCCATCTCTCTGCCTATCTAATTGTCTCTCTCTTAGAGCCAAGCACTTTGCAGTATCATGATGTTCACCAGCTAGTGGAAGGGACTCCACAATGGAATTCTGGAGAGATGGGACAGTCCGGGCTATTCACTGATGGATCCGCACAAATAAACATGTGCCAGTAGCTACTCACCCCACATCCCCAGCACTATCACAGCGATCACTAGGACAATGTTTCCAATCCATCCGACCCACAGCGCTGTGCGGTGCCACCGGGGACTCTGGGCACCTGTAAGAACCAACTTCAGGTGAGAGACAATCAGGATCTTGTGTATGAAATATTGATTCAAAGAAAAATACGGCCCCAAACTCACAGTTTGGGTAGAATCGTATGCCCATATGGAGTTTGTTAAATAATTGGGGCCTATCCATTCACCTGCTCATCTTGTTTTCCTCTGTAGACCAGTCTGGTATGGCTGGAGAGCTGCCCGTTTTTTTAAAGGCAACAGGGATGACATTTTGGCCACTTTCTTGAATATTGGCACTTTCTCAAATTTTTTTACATTTCCCACATTTTAAAATGAAACCTTTCTCCCTCTTTTTTTTTAATCCCTCACCACATTTGTTTGTTTTACAGAGTCTCTTTCTGTTTGAACACGTTGTTCTTAACATTGCCTTGTGTTCAGTGTATGTAACATCAATTTGCATGCCCTGGCAGTCACACACAAGTCAGCTGAATATCCAGGAGAAAATAGTTACAAATTGCATGTACCAGTTTAAACAGAATTTGGCCATTGCAAATCTACAGGTTAGAGTCCAAACTATGAACATTCAACTCAAGTGTTATTTCCACCTTCCTGTCCACCAAAAGTCTACATACGTTGGAAAGCAAAGCCCTTAGAACACTACTGGACATTAAATGGAATGAATTTGTAACAAATGCCGGGATGGGTCAAAGTCCCACAACACCTGATTTAAAGTTATCTAGAACAGAATCTGGTAAGTCCCAGGATGCATGTTAAGAATGAAACAGAACATTGGCCCTGGGCATCTAGAGAAACATGCAAAAGAGCCTAGCAAAGACTCCCTCCAACGAACAGTCCTGAGAGAGAGAAAACTTACAGAGTGTGACAACCCACAAGACGTACAAAGGGAGGCCCAAGTTAGCCAGAGCTGGTGGAGGCTGGGTCATGCCATGAGCAACGGGGAAGGATTCGGCATCACTAGTGTTATTTTTGCTTTCCCAGTTGATTTTCCTAAAGGTTTACCATTTGCAACATTAGTGTCTGGAAACTTTTTCCCATTTGTAAACACCTTTGGTTTTGTGCTTGCTGTTTCCATTGTCAAAGTTTAAGTGTGATGGTGCACAGCTGAGTTTTACTGGTCAGCTTAGTCATATGGCATTCTATTATTTGTAATTGACCTTCTTTCAGTATTGAAGTCACAGACTCACAGAAGTGTAGGGCTGGAAGGGACCTCGAGAACTCATCTAGTCCATCTTCCCCTCCCTCACCCCGCACTGAGCCAGGAACAAGTTTGCCTTGGCCTTTATTGAACTGGTCTTTATTTTACCTAGTCTTGAAATCCTCCAGTGACTGAGAGTCTACAACCTCTCTAGTTGACCTGTTTCAATGCATAACTCTCTTCACATTTAGAAAGTTTTCCCTAAACTCTCACCTAAATCTGCCCTGCTGCAATTTAAGTAGGTTACTGTTTATCCCTCCTCCAGAGCCACAGAGAGCATTTGTTCAACACTTCCTTAGTAACAACCTTTTCCATACTGGAAAACTGGTATCATGCCCCCCTGCCCTGGCCATCTCTTCTTTAGCCGGAACGCATCCAGTTCTTTCAACGTATCCTTACACGTCATGTTTTCAAAGCCTCTTCTAGACTGTTTTCTATCTTGAGAACAAGACAGTTCCCTCTTTCAAAAAGATCTCACTAACCCTAAGTTCATACAGTGTCTCCAGGGAGGTGTCTGGGCAGGTTTTCATTCTTGTCAGGACTCCAGGAGCCTGAGTCCATCCTGCAACCATCTACGACTCCACAAGCCACCAGCCAGAGTTCGGTGGGATGTTGTTGGAGAAGGGCCGTCTGATGCACCCTCCCAACTGGTGAACGGTGCTTGGACTTCCCTCTCTCCAGGCTCCTGCACCAACAGAGCCCCACACTGCAGTGAGCTGTGACTGAAAACTGATCCAAAGTATCCCAGCTACTCCCCAGAGGCCAGAGGGTCTCCCTGGCACAGTGCCGCTCTGGGTCAGGCATTGAGAGCAACAGGCTGCCAAGCAAAATCCACCCTGGGGTTTAACATGAATCCCCCAGGAAATAAAAGCCACTTACCGAAGGGCTGAGCTGAAAGGGGAGCCCTGGAGCCAGGAAAGCTGGAGGGGAGGTTCAGATCCGCATAGACGATCTCCCCTGCCATGGTGCAAGCAGCTGAGAATCGCTCACAAACCTGGCTGTGTTCGCAGGACAGACTGCAGCGCGTAGGTGCATGAGATTGACCTCACTCCCACACCAGGAAGTGTCACCTCTCAGAGAGCGGAATTCTACCCCTCACATGTGACTGCAAAGGGTCCCTTCAGAGCGCAGATTAAGTCGTGCAGCCCTAAACCCATGTCACTGGCCTTAAAATGCTGAGACTGGTGCAGTCTTGGGCCAGGGCTTTCAGATGCACCGTAACTATTTTAAACTCTAGTCACGGGGGCTAAACTGGCCTGGGAATGAAAAAACCTGGTTTTTAATCTCTGTTCTGACCTGCTGTGTGAATTTCCACAGGTCACTTCTTTTCTCTTCATGTTTCCCTTTCTGCTACATTTCTATTTGGATTGTGAACTATTTGTGATACAGACTCCTTGTGTGTCTGTGCCATATCCAGCACAATGGGGCCCTGATCTCAGCTGGGGCAGGGACTGTCTCTTGCTGTGTGTCTGTGCAGCACCTGGCACAATGGGGCCCTGATCTCAGCTGGGGCAGGGACTGTCTCTCGCTGTGTGTCTGTGCAGCACCTGGCACAATGGGGCCCTGATCTCAGCTGTGAATCATCTCCATTTCATAGAATCACAGAATCCTAGGGCTGGAAGAGACCTCAGGAGGGATTGAGTCCAGCTCCCTGCCCAAAGCAGGACCAATCCCAACTAAATCAACCCAGCCAGGGCTTTGTCAAGCCAGGACTTAAACACCTCTAGGGATGGAGATTCCACCCCTTCCCTACGGAACCCATCCGAGTGCTTCCCCACACTCCTAGGGAAATAGTTTTTCCTAATATCCAACCTCAACCTCCCACACTGCAACTTGAGACCATTGCTCCTTGTTCTGCCATCTGTCACTACTGAGAACAGCCTCTCTCCATCCTCTTTGGAACCTCCCTTCACGAAGTTGAAGGCTGCTATCAAATCCCCCCTCACTCTTCTCGTCTGTAGACTAAATAAGCCCAAATCCCTCAGCCACTCCTCGTAGGTCAAGTGCTCCAGCCCCCTAATCATTTTGGTTGCTCTCAGCTGGACCCTTTCCAGTGTGTCCACATCCTTTCTACAGCAGGGGCCCCAGAACCGGATGCAATACTCCAGATGTGGCCTCACTAGTGGCAAATAAAGGGATAATCACTTCTTTAACAGTTTGTAATTGGGTTCCTAAATACCTCCGAAGGTCTGGCCCTAAGTGACTTGCCGAGGTCACACACTAAGTTAGAGACAGAACTTTGTAACCCAGATCTCCCAGGTCTCAGTACAGAGTGTTACCAGAAACCATCTTCAGTCTCATTATCACACCACGTGAGGGCATTCGTTCCACCAGGGAATTATTTGCCTGGAGCTGCTGTTGTGCCCGGCGTGTTGCTGAGGAAAGCGTTACTGCGATGTAGGACTGGAATGGATCCAAGAGTTCATCTGAGGAGCTGATGGAGGAACCAACTAGCCAGACTAGTTACTGACTGACGTCTTGGATGATCTGTTTTGCAACCAGGACCTGAGCTCGCATCAGAAAATGTCACTATCAAACCACAATGAACTAGGTGAGAAGGCCGCCTTGTGACAGTGGTTAACAAGCATTCAGAAGGTGGTAGGGCCTGATGCCCAGCTGCTGTGAATTGGCCCTGTTTACGGTTGCATCAAAGGGGCTGCAGCCCTAGCTTGTGCAAAGCAGAAACAAAAGACAGAACTATGTAGCACTTTAAAGACAAACAAGATGGTTTATTAGGTGATGAGCTTTCGTGATCCAGACCCACTTCCTCAGATCAAAGCAGTTTGTCTTCTAATGTGCAAAGTGATGCGCACTGGGAAAAGCACCCCAGCTACACAGACGCAATGATGGGGTCGGCACTGGCTTCTGCCACCCCAGAGTGAGATTTTGGCATCTCCAGGGATTGTTCTCTGAAAATGTCCACTCAATGCCCAGCAGCCGTCCCAGAGGTTAACGGAGGGTGAGGCGCTGTGGGAGTTTCCTGGAATCCAGTTCCTTACCAGGCCTCGTACTTAACAAGCAACTTGGCTGTAGGCAGGCGAAAAGAGTCTGCCTTGAAGCACTGAATGGTTCCTCGAGCCCCTGGGTTGATGAGTTTGGGATCCACAGGGATTTGATAGCAGCCGTCAATTTCCTGAAGGGAGGTTCCAAAGAGAATGGAGAGAGGCTGTTCTCAGTAGTGATGGATGGCAGAACAAGGAGCAATGGTCTCAAGTTACAGTGCAGGAGGTCGAGGTTGGATATTAGGAAAAACGATTTTCCCTAGGAGGGTGGGGAAGCACTGGGATGGATTCCCTAGGGAGGGGGTGGAATCTACATCCCTATAGGTTTTTAAGTCCCAGCTTGACGAAACCCTGGCTAGGATGATCTAGCTGGGGTTGGTCCTGCTTTGGACAGGGAGCTGGATTCAATGACCTCCTGAAGTCTCTTCCAGCCCTGTGATTTTATGATTCTATAGTGGCTCCAGGACTGCTGCAACTCTGTGTTTTGTAGAAGAAGAGGTGGTATTAAATTGGGAACAGGAGGGGATCCTGGGACCCAGCAGTGAGAGGAAATGAGAGGGGTGATGGGAGCCTGTTATGGGGCAAGGGGGATGGAAACAGAACATAGATATTGAAGAATAGGACAATCTGTGTAATGAGATGTGGACCCCCCCACACACACACATACACACACACAGACAAAAAATGGACAGCTTTGTATTACATTCTTATGAAAATCTTCAAGGCTCGTTATTACCCTGAATAGCCCGTAAATGTCACTGCCCCACAGACTCATCAAAGGCCCCACTCCCAGATCTAGCACTGAGCAGGACTGGGGGCTAGATCGGTGCAGCCAGCAGGGGGCGGCATGTCCCTGCCCTGCAGGATCCCCATGGCCTGGCCCAGCAGCTGGGTTCCCACTGGCAGTGCCCAGGGAAGGGCGGCTCAGACACACAAGAGCTGGGGATTACCTGCTGGGCCAGGCTGGGCCGGGGGGCACAGCTGGGATCGGTCACACTCCAGGCGGGCGCTGCTGTGCTGGGGTCCCCGCTCCCAGAGGCTGTCACCGTATCTCTGCTCCCAGCTTGGCTGCTCCCAGGGGCTGCTGGGGTCTGTCCTTTCTCAGACGCCAAGTGGGAAACAGCAAAGCAGCGTGGGTGGGAGTGAGGGGACCGGTCAGTGTGACAGGAGGTTGTTAGGTGGAAGGACGGGCAAAGAGTCCCATGGAAACACAGAGCCTGATCCAAAGCCTGGTCAGCCCCCTCTCCTCTCGCTCCAATGGGCTTCGGAGCAGCCCCAAAGGGCCTGGGTCCAAAAAACTGGCAGGGATTGAAAATCAGTGGGAGTTTGTGGCTCAATCACAGGGACCCCTTTGGAAACCCAGCCAGTGTTGGCATCTGTGACCCAGCCCCCATCGCCAGAGCAAGACAGGGCAGGGCTGTTCTCCCCAATAGACAGGTGAGGAAACTGAGGCACACTGCCCCCATTGCCAGAGCAAGCCAGGGCAGGGCTGTGCTCCCCAATAGACAGGTGAGGAAACTGAGGCACACTGCCCCCATTGCCAGAGCAAGACAGGGCAGGGCTGTTCTCCCCAATGGGCAGGTGGGGAAACTGAGGCACACTGCCCCCATTGCCAGAGCAAGCCAGGGCAGGGCTGTGCTCCCCAATAGACAGGTGGGGAAACTGAGGCACGCAGCCCCATCACCAGAGCAAGTCAGGGCAGGGCTGTTCTCCCCAATGGGCAGGTGGGGAAACTGAGGCACGCAGCCCCATCACCAGAGCAAGTCAGGGCAGGGCTGTGCTCCGCAATATAAGAACATAACATAAGAACATAAGAACGGCCGTACCGGGTCAGACCAAAGGTCCATCTAGCCCAGTATCCTGTCTGCCGACAGTGGCCAGCACCAGGTGCCCCAGAGGGGGTGGACCGAAGACAATGATCAAGCGCTTTGTCTCCTGCCATCCCTCTCCAGCCTCTGTCAAACAGAGGCCAAGGACACCATTTTATCCCTGGCTAATAGCCTTTTATGGACCTAACCTCCATGAAATTATCTAGCTTCTCTTTAAACTCTGTTATAGTCCTAGCCTTCACAGCCTCCTCTGGCAAGGAGTTCCACATGCTGACTACACTGTGTGAAGAAGAACTTTCTTTTATTAGTTTTAAACCTGCTACCCATTAATTTCATTTGGTGTCCTCTAGTTCTTCTATTTAGGGAACTAATAAATAACTTTTCTTTATCGGCCCTCTCCACACCACTCATGATTTTATACACCTCTATCATATCCCCTCAGTCTCCTCTTTTCTAAACTGAAAAGTCCCAGTCGCTTTAACCTCTCCTCATATGGGACCGTTCCAAACCCCTAATCATTTTAGTTGCCCTTTTCTGAACCCTTTCCAAGGCCAAAATATCTTTTTGAGGTGAGGAGACCACATCTGTACACAGTATTCAAGATGTGGGCGTACTCATAGTTTTATACAGGGGCAGTAAGATATTCCGGTCTTATTTTCTATCCCTTTCTTAATAATACCTAGCATCCTATTTGCCTTTTGACCGCCGCTGCACACTGTGTGGAAGTTTTCAGAGAACTGTCCACGATAACTCCAAGATCTCTTTCCTGATTTGTCGTAGTTAAATTAGCCCCCCCATCATACTGTACGTATAGTTGGGGTTATTTTTCCCAATGTGCATTACTTTACACTTATCCACATTAAATTTCATTTGCCATTTTGTTGCCCAATCACTCAGTTTGGTGAGATCTTCTTGGAGTCCCTTACAGTCTGCTTCTGGACAGGTGGGGAAACTGAGGCACGCAGCACCTCAAGGCGGCCGGGGACAGCCTCAGTTCCAGGCTGGAGATGGGGGGCCGCACGCGAGCTGCGAGAGGCTCGGGCCGGGGGTGGGGCCGGGGCCAGTCCCAGTCCCAGTCCGGCTGGTGCGGGGCTGGGGGGAGGGCGGGAGACCGGAGAGGCCCATGACGCGGTGACAGTGCGGGCAGGAGCCAAAGCCCCGCCCCCACCACGCGCCGAGGCTACGCCGGCACCTGCCCTGGGGGGGGGCCGCGTCCCACCCGACCCGCCGCCTCCTTCTCGCGCTTTTTCCGCCCGGCACTAGGGCGCGTGCGCAGAGCGGCCGTTAACGGCTCCCGGCGCCCGTTCGGTGCGACCGGCACGTGCGCCAGACCTCCCACTTCTTCCCGCCCCCTGCTGCTGTTGCGCCGCCTCGCGCTCCGGCCCAGCTCCCACGTGCTGGGAGGGGCTGTGACCTGCGTCACTCTGGGAGGGCCCTCAAGGGGTAAGTGGGGGGCGTCAGGGTGTGTGGGTCTCTCCCCCCCTTCCCCTCGCACCCTGTGCTACAATGTCAGCGCCTCGCGACGCACGGCGGGAGGGAGCGGGTCTGCCCGCCAGGCGGGGGCAATGCGCACTGGAGGGGGGGTGCGGCCGGGGCGGGATGGAATCGAATCCCCGGGGCCGGACTCAGCCGGGCGCCCCACCGGGACCGTGCACAGAGCGGGCAGCCCCTCGGGATCTGCGTGCGCTCGGGACAGCCCTGCCCCCCCCCCGCCTCCCGGCCAGTCCTCCCCAAACCCCGGCCAGCCCTGCCCCCAACCGCCTCCTGGCTAGTCCTGCCCCCGCCAGCCGGTTCCCCGCCGACCAGCCCTGGCCCCCAACCACCTCCCGGCCCGCCCGCCCCTGCCAGCCCTGCCCCCAACCGCCTCCCGGCCAGCCCCGCTCCGCTAACCCCTTCCCGGCCAGTCCTGTCCGTCGCCGTCGCCCGCCCCAACCCTCCCCAGGCCAGCCCCGCTCCCCAACCCCTGGCCAGCCCTGTCCCCGCCAGCCAGCCCCTCCCGGCCAGCCCGCCCCGGCCGGTTCCTCCCGGCCAGCCCGCCCCGCGCCGGCAGTTCCCCCGGCCAGCCCCGCTCCCCCAGCCCCCGCCGGCCGGTTCCCCCGGCCAGCCAGCCTGCCCCCGCCGGCCGGTTCCCTCGGCCAGCGCGCCCGGCCAGCCCTGCCCCCGCCGGCCGGTTCCCCGGCCAGCGCGCCGGCCAGCCCTGCCCCCGCCGGCCGGTTCCCCGGCCAGCCCCCGGCCAGCCCTGCCCCGCCGGTCGGTTCCCCCGGCCAGCCCCGGCCAGCCCTGCCCCCGCCGGCCGGTTCCCCCGGCCAGCCCCGGCCAGCCCTGCCCCCGCCGGCCGGTTCCCCCGGCCAGCCCCCGGCCAGCCCTGCCCCGCCGGCCGGTTCCCCAGCCAGCCCCCGGCCAGCCCTGCCCCCGCCGGCCGGTTCCCCCGGCCAGCCAGCCCCGGCCAGCCCTGCCCCCGCCGGCCGGTTCCCCCAGCCAGCCCTGTGGCCCCCAACCCTCTCGGCCAGTCCTGCCCCGCGGCCAGCTCGCCCCGGCCAGCCCCGCTCCCCCCAACGCCCTCCCGGCCAGCCACACTCCCCTTCTGGCGGATCTCCCTCAGATCTGAATTCAAGTGTGTCCGGTATTTTTTTCAAACCATACCATTGCATCCACTTCTTTCTCCCTCCCTCCCCGCCACCCCCCCAATGTGTATGCACCTGCCTCAGGTGGGCTTGGGGCCTCAGATGAGTCTGTGGGGCAGCGACACCTAGTGGCTATAAAATGTTGTTAGCCTTATAGGAAGCTGTGTGAATTTTTCCTTGGGGGTGGGCGCACTCTCGTTACACCCCTTCCTGTTCCTCAACATCTGTGTCTGTGTCTGGGCTGGGAGGGGGCATGCAAAGGGCGCTGGGACTTGGGGCTGCACCAGACAGAGCAGCCGCTTGCAGGGTACAGGGGCTGGCAGGGGCGGGGGCCACAGTCTGGCTGCCCGGCCTCGGTTCACCTGCCCCCGGGAGGTCTGGCTCTGAGCTCAGCAGCCCAGCCACTGGGAGCTTCGCCCCCTGCAGCCCGGCACAAGCAGGGGGCACCGGGCCCGGCAGGCGGGGTGCTGCGGGATGGGTCCTGCCCTCGGAGCGAGAGAGGGGCCGGTACCACAGGGCTGGTGGGGGGGCAGAAGCCCCTGGCCCGGGGCTGGGTCTGAGTGCCCCAGGGCTGGAGGCGGGGCAGGAGCCGGAGCAGCGGGCAGTGCAGGGGAGGGGCAGAGCAGGCGGGACGAGGCCAAACCCTGGGCAGGTCCCGGATGAGCCGCATGGAGAGAGCTCAGTAGTTTGGTATTTGCAGCAGAGGTGGGGGACAGGACTCCTGGGTTCTTTGCCCGACTTTGGGAGAGAAGTGGGGTGTAGTGGTTAGTGTGTGTGTGGGGAAGGGGAGCCAGGGACATCTGGAATCTCTCCTAGCTGTGGGGTATAGTGGTTAGAGCAGGAGGTGGGGGGCAGGACTCCTGAGCTCCATCCTGAGCTCTGAGAGAAGAGTGGGGGCTAGTGGTTAGAGCAGAAAGGGACTGTACTCCAGGACTCCTGGCTTCTCTCTCCAGCTACGGGAGGAGAGTGGCAGGTAGTGGTTACAGTTGGGGGGGCCCTGGGAGGTAGGACTCTTGGATTCTTTCTCAGCTGTGGGAGGGGAGTAGTGGTTAGAATTAGTATTAGGGGTGTGGACTAGGAGCCAGGACTTTGGGGATCTCTCCCAGCTCTGGGAGGGTAGTGGAGGCTAGTGGTTGGAGCAGGGAGTGGGGGTGGAGTCAGGACTCCTGGAATTTCTCCCGGCTCGGGAGGGGACTGGGGTGCAGTGGTTAGGACCAGGCAAGGATTGAATGTTTGGATGACGGATAGAGGAGGTAGAATCACACCTGCTGCGGGGGGAGGAGAGACCAGAGCGCATTCAGGAACAGACCCAAATGCAGGCCGGGAATCCAGTCAATCAAGCGCCAAATGCAACAGTTGACCCCTCCCCTGGCTGGTGACCCCCGCCGGACTCTTTGTGCCTTGCCCTGTCCCTCCTGCCAGCTGGGATTGGCACAGCCGAGGGGCTGGTGGGGATTTATGCTGGTGCAGCAGAGCAAGTTTGGATCATGCCCCTCAGCCAGGATCTGCCCTGGGAGGGGCCCCCCAGCTGGGATCAGCCCCATGTCCATGCGGGAGCCACGCTGCCAGCAGTGACAGGAACTTAAAATGTCTGACAGATCCTGTCCTGTTGCACCTCGGGGCCCTGCCAGCTGTGTAAATAGCTCCCTGCTGGTTTTTGTTGCAGCTCAGCCCGCAGAACGAGGGAGGGGCTGGAGAACCTGCCCGAGCCCAGCAGGGAGATGGAGCTGTCGGGTTTCCCATTCTGTGATTTCTCTGCAGGAGTTTCCATATGGCCCTGTCAGGGCAATGGACACATCCACCCCTAGGGAACTCCCGCTCTGCTCCTAGCCAGAGAGCTGGGCCTGGGAATGTTAAACTCTTGTATAACAGCGAGGTCAAATATATTTATAGTGCAAAAGATTAGAAACTTACCAGGAACTCTTGCTTTCACCATAAACACCCTGGTTATGTCTACACTGCAGGCTTTTTATCTACACTACACGCGTGTTCTTGCACAAGTAAATTTACAGTAAAGTGTCGGAACAGAGGGATTCTTGCGCAAGAGTTATTCCTCTCCCCATGAGGAATAAGCCCTATTGCATAAGGAGGCAGTGTAGAAGGGCAACAGGAGTTTCTTGCACAAGAAACCCCTATGGCTAAAATGGCCATCAGAGCTTTCTTGCCAAGAGAGCGTCCACACTGCCATGGATACTCTTGTGCAAAATCACATGGCAGTGTGGACACGCTCTTGCGCAAGCATTTTTGCACAAAACTCTTGCACAAAACAGTTATTGCGCAAGAAGCCAGGAGTATAGACGTAGCCACAAAGTGGTGAAAACCACACTGATATCTCTAATAGCAGACACACATAGCTAGGCAAAGGCAGCAAAGCAGCACTTGAGAACTGATTTGTGCTTGGCTAAGACTAAAATTGCAACAGGATATGGGTAGTTAGAGATGTAACTTTTGGGCACCAGCTGACACATTTCCTGTTCCCGCATTGTCTGCCCTTCTGAATTTCCCATTCCTGTGGAAATGTAAATAAGTAGAATTAACTAGACATGTTCAAACTCCCACCCTTTTTGCACAACTGTAAACATTTAAAAGATGAAAAAGGAAAAAAAATTCTTAAAATGAACATTGATCTGATCCTTCAAAATGATTAAAAAAATGTAATTAAATTCTGCCCAAACTAAATACACTTCAGTGGTTTCTACAGCGTTTCCTGTTTTAATACTAGAAGATCTTTGTTAATATCACTGCAACAGGGAAACTTCTCTAGCGTAAATAACTCCTGCATGAGCCAAAGCCATGTTACACAGACTGTGCACTGGGGATTTGTGTAGTTATGCTGGGCTGATTTGTTAGGGTATGTCTACACTAGTCCCCTAGTTTGAACTAGGGAGGCTAATGTAGGCATTCGAAGTTGCAAATGAAGCCCGGGATTTAAATATCCCAGGCTTTATTTGCATCTTCCCGTCCGGGCGCCATTTTAAAATCCCCTTAGTCCGAACTAACTGCCCGCGGCTACACGCGGCAGTCAAACGTTAACTCGAACTAAGTTCTTAGTTTGAGTTAACTGTTATTCCTCGTTACCGCCACAGGGGAGCAAGCGGCCATTTGGGCCCCATACTCTCCATGCAGCACGGGCCACCCAGAGGGAACAGCCAGCATTTCAGGCAATAGCGCCGCCCAGAGGGAACAGCCAGCATTTCAGCGTTACAGATTCTCAGACATTGGACTACTATATATATGACTAGCCAATTAGCCCGTCATAAGACGGGATTTTCAGGTCTTCTCTCCTGAGCGCTCTCTCTCTCTCTTTCTCCTCCTACTGCCTCCCCCCCTCTCTGTCAGCTCTAACCTACTCTTAAATATCTCCAGAGATGGAGATTCCACAACCTCCCTGGGCAATTTATTCCAGTGTCTTGATTCATCCCGGGATGGGTGTCATAAGGAGGAGGGAGAAAACTTGTTCATCTTGGCCTCTGAGGATAGAACAAGAAGCAATGGGCTTAAACTGCAGCAAGGGAGGTTTAGGTTGGACATTAGGAAAAAGTTCCTAACTGTCAGGGTAGTCAGACACTGGAATAAATTGCCCAATAAGGTTGTGGAATCTCCATCTCTGGAGATATTTAAGAGTAGGTTAGATAAATGTCTATCAGGGATGGTCTAGACAGTATTTGGTCCTGCCATGAGGGCAGGGGACTGGACTCGATGACCTCTCGAGGTCCCTTCCAGTCCTAGTATTCTATGATTCTATGAGGTCCTATGAGGCCAATATAAGTTATGGAGGCCCCAAGAATTTTTTTGTGACAGGATGAGCAAATATGGAGAAACCATCCAGAGAGGTGCAGAAAAGGGGACCCTTAGAGAAGAGAGTTGCTGCCTGAAGCGCTGGGGAAGCATGAGCACAGAGGCCAGCTGTGAGTGCCTACTGGAGCGCCCAGTGCAGAGCACCCAGCTGCCCATGAGCACGTGCACAGAGTGGCCTGGCTGGCCATGAGCAGTTGCTACAACGTTGTGAGCAGGTAGGGTTGCCAGATGGTTTCAACGAAAATACCGGACACACTTGACATGACGTCACAATCTACATTCCATCTTATTTAGAAAATACCGGACATTTCTTTTTTCTCAATTTCTTTTCTGAACAGAAACCTCAAATACTGGACTGTCTGGTTCAAAGCCGGACACCTGGCAACCTAGGTTTTTTAGTTTGGAAAAGAGAAGACTGAGAGGGGACATGATGGTGGTTTTCAAGTATCTAAAAGGGTGTCACAAGGAGGAGGGACAAAATTGTTCTCCTTGGCCTCTGAGGACAGGACAAGAAACAATGGGCTTAAATTTCAGCAAGGGAGATTTAGGTTGGACATTAAGAGAAACTTCCTAACTGTCAGGGTGGTGAAATACTGGAATAAGTTGCCTAGAGAGGTTGTGGACTCTCCATTGCTGGAGATATTTAAGGGCAGGTTAGACAGACATCTATCAGGGATGGTCTAGACAGTGCTGGGTCCTGCCGTGAGGGGACTGGACTTGATGGCCTCTCAAGGTCCCTTCCAGTTCTAGTGTTCTATGATTCTGTTATTTCAAAATAGTGTCTGTTGTTTAAGTCTGTTATTGGACCATCATATATATAGTAGCTCAATGTCTGCGAGTCTATAACGCTGAAATGCTGGCTGTTCCCTCTGGGTGGCCCGTGCTGCATGGAGAGTGCGGGGCCCAAATGGCCACTTGTTCCCCTGCGGTGGCCCGGCTGAATGACGCAGAAGTCAGCCGAGCGCCATGGCAGGAGAGGAAGGGGGGCGGGGCGGTGATATGTGGTGTGACAGCGGCTCTGGGCCCCGCCCCCTGGCCATGAACATCACTGCCCCGCCCCCCTTCGCCTCCTGCCATGGCGCTCAGCTGACTTCTGAGCCTCTCAGCCAGGCCGCCACGTGGGAGCAAGTGGCGCAAGCGACCATTTGGGCTCCCTGCTACCCATGCAGTACGGGGAGCACGGAGCCCAAAAGTCCATTTGGGTTCCACGGTTCCCCGGGTGAGAGGCAAGGAGGGGGAGGAGAAGAGACAGAGAGAGAGGCAGGGGGCTCAGGAGAGAAGACTGACATGGAGGAGAGACCTGAAAATCCCGTCTTATGACGGGCTAATTGGCTAGTTGTTTAAGATTTTTTTAAGTTACAGACTAACACGGCTCCCTCTCTGCCACTAGTACAGTAGAATATTAGTTAAACTAAAAGATAAGTGAATCCAGATGATTAGTAAGCATCATTAAAGGTGGAGTGAATGACACATAGACAGAGAAAAATTAGGTCTTTATAATGCCACAGGGCAACACAATATGTCGCTCTGACCCTATTGAAACATTTCCTGAGTTATTGGGTGTCCAATGGCATCATAAATCTGGTAAATGTTAATTTATGTTCTCATTTTAACATTCACATGAAAACTATTTAGAAATTAAACACAAGGCCAGAATGCCTATTATTATCTAACATTATTTCAAGGAGAACGGAAAGGAATGTATATGTTAAATGGGATTTGTTAACATTCACAGCCAGATGTTCAGAAATCAGGGCTTTACTATTACTTTAACTGTAACAGTCCACACTAAATACACAATCTTCATCTTACAAGTGCCTGTCATTCTCCTTTTACAGTCTCTTCGAAACCTCTTACCAGACGTTTCACGTCCAACACGCACAAAGTCTTCACGGGCCCAGAGTCTTCAGAATCACAGCAGGTAATAGGGCAGAACAGCTGTTCTGAGTTGCTGACCTGCCTTCACTAAGGTAATTTAGCTCCTGAACCACTGAGCTCTGAGTATCACTGGTATGAACAGACACAACCAATCAATCAGAGCTGGGGGATCTGACCCCAGAGGGCGCTGGCTCATTTCACCAGCTGGGCTTGGGGATTTCAGTGGAGCTGCCCCAAGTCACACTAGCCCGGGGCCTGGCCCCACTCTCTGTCTATGGAACTAGCCCATCTAGCACATGCCTCCCTGTGTCGGTCAGGGGCTTTGGGAGCCTTACGCCGACAGTGGCTGCAGAGAGACCAGGGCAGCCCCAGCTCTGTTGGCTCCACCTGCCCCGGCTGTGCAGGGCTGGGGCTGGGCAGATAAATCAGCGACACCAGCCAGCCCGAGTGACCCGGAAATGCTCTCCGCAGGAACCTGCCAACTCAGCCCTCACCGGGTGCCAGGGAAGAGACTCGGAGCCAGGATCCTTCAGCACCTGAGGCTGGTTTGCTAAGCGCTTGCTGAGGCCGGGCTGGCCGTGGGGATAGAAGCAGCACCCAGGAGAGTTTTGGAACAACTCTCTGGACCACTGTCAGCCGGTGGTCAGGGCAGTGAGTGGTGTGTGTGTATTATACACCCGAGACTTCAACTGCTAGGACACAAGGTCCCGTCGCAGCGGGCAGCCTAGGGAAGACTGAGAGATGCCCCACGGATCTGTCCCCTGGAGGCAACACGATCCAAATGCCCAGCTCTCCCTGTATCTGTCCCTTATGACCAGCTGGAGTTATTTTGTTTGTGTTCGGTTCAGGTACAGCAGCACGGGTTCAAGTCAGAAACTTGACATGCACTTGCTTATTTGTAGGAGAAAGAAAAAGAAAGAAAAGAAAAGAAAACTTGGTTCAATATATAAAGTGAATGAGGGCACAAACTTATTTTTACTATAATTTAGGCAGCGGTCCGAAAGCAAACGCATGCGATTTGATTGACAGGAAAATGATTTCGGGGCTTTAAAAATGGCGCCCAATTTATGAATGAAACAAAATGGCTGCTGCACCTTTGATTGACAAGCTAATGATTTTTCTGCGGTCTGATTGGATAATTGCTGACCGCAGGTCTCCAATGAAACAAAATGGCCACTCAGAGTGTTTCAATTATGGAGAAAGTTTCTTAAGTGTGACTGACAGCCTAACAAGATACCGGAGTTTACATAGAAGGGAACGGCAGTTCTAATAGAAGTGTTTATTGCAGTTTACAGGTAGATACAAAGACTCCCTGCGGTTTGATTGACAAGTTAATTGGGTTCCGCAGTTTATAGCTAAATCACATTACCAAAGGCAGTTTTACAATAGAAATGAAACAGTTTGACTTTAGTTACTCTATTACAGTTTCTTAACTTATAACATAGTAGCAATTAAAGTGTACACATAAGAAACACATTGCAGGTATAATTCTCACCCCTGTGTTCCAGACTTGGCGTGGCCAGCGTCTTTCTCTCAATCCCTCGGGAAGAAGTAGGGCGAGGTTGGGCGTCCCACAGACCTCGGGAGACAATACCTGCCAGCAGGTGTAGGTGATTGGCGCTCAAATGGGGTGGGCTACTAAACCCATCTTTATACCCCTTGGGTCACGTAGGCTTCTTCCTGGTCTCAAGTGGCCAATTAGGAAAAATGGCTTTGAATGCCAAGTTTCCCACGAAGGGTGCAAAGCATAATTCACACCTGGAAAAATGCAGACAATGGGCACTTCTACTATGTGATGGGCGAAGATTCCTCTCCTGGGACAGTGCAGGCGTGTCAATTACTGGTACTAGCCATCAGGGCGACGGGAGGCCCCCAGTCGTCAGCTAGCCCATTTATTGTCTAGTTTGTGTTTATGGTAGAGTCAGGGACAGGCAGCACACCTGCGTTCCCAGGGCATCAAAGGCTGACTGCCTTTCTCTTGCTCTCTGGGGGAGGGGGAAAGCAAGATGGGGTTCATGTCTGGCTACAACCAGGGCTCAGACCCAGCCTGGCTGGTCGGGGGATTCAGGCCAAACTCACCATCAAACTCTATTTGAAAGAGGGGTTCCCTGATCACCACACGTAGCCAAACCGCGCCTGCGCTGTAATCGAGGGAGCTGCTTTGAAATTACCCTTAGGAAGGGCTCTGCCGGCCCAGCCTGACCCAGTGGGAACAGGCCGCAGCTACCGCTGGCTGCAGAATGGAGGTTCAGGTGAGCATGTGTCCACTTTTGAAGCCCACACGTCTGTCAGAGAGAGCAGAGGTGGGAAATGGGTCATGTGCTGCTGATGGATGGATGGAGCCAGAAGCTTCTGTGAGCATCCCTCCAACGGGGGAAGAGAGCAGCACGATCTGTCCTATAGGTACCGTGACCTCTCTGGGGCCTTCTGACAACGTCCCCTTCCCATGGCCTCAAGAGACCACTAGGTCAGACTGCTGCAGTCTGTGGCCTTAGATCTGAGATGTAAACCGCTCTTTAATGTGTTAGCTGCTTAAACAGGGGCAGGCATGGCGCAATGGGCCAGCCAGGCTGGAGTGCTGTGCCCAGAGTGTTGCAGTGTGGGTGGGTGGGGAACTGCTCCCACGGACACAGCCGCTTCACTCTAACCAGTAAACACTCCCCAGGTCTCCGGTTACGCATTTATACACAGGGGGAGTGGTGTGAACACCAGCTTCTGCCTGCACCCCTCCGCCCCATGCTGCTGCCTCTGATCTAGAAGCAGCAGACCTGGAAGGACAGCGCTGCATGTAACTGTGAAGGTTAACCGTGTCCACATTCACACTTTCATATCCCTACTGATAACGTTCTCACGGAAGGGGGGAAATGTCTGAAACTCTCAAACAGAAAACCGTGTCCCTGGGGATTTTCCCTCAAAAAGCTGAAATGCCTTTTTCCTCCCATTGGGAATCAAAATCAGTGTTCCCTATAAGGTGTGTGCCTGTGCAGCTGTGCACCATGAATTTGCCTCCTACCCACCGCCTCATTCACATCCCTGTTTTGAATGGGAATTTAACAGCTGGGATTTGTTTTATATTGTTTGATTTTGTGTGTGTGTGTGTGTGTATACACACACACTTGCAGGCTGAGTTGGTTTTTGTTTTTAAACTACCCAGCTGGTGGCCTTTCTTGATCATTTCAATAATCATTTTATTTTATAAGTTGCTTTTATTATTGTTGAAGGGATTTAGGGTTCTTCTTCGAGTGATGTCCCCGTGGGTGCACCACCGTTGGTGATGGGTTGCCCGGAGACACAGATCGGACCCTTGCAAAGGAGTTTCCCCTGTTGAGTAGCATCTCAGACATCTGAATATGTCGGGTTCCTCAGGCTTTAAAAAATGTGAGGAGTACCGGGAGCCTATGCCAGTATCGGATGGCCACCCTGGTTGTTGGGTCACATGGCCTCAGCTACTTACGTGGTCCATCGCACCCATCTGCACTTCCGGATAGCAACTGTGTACATCCCATCCCATCCCTCTTGAAACAAGAGAGTTACCATATCCCCGGATGTTCTCGCATATCTATGGATGAACTTAAAAACAACAAATGGTCTGGTGGCACTTTATAGACTAACAAAACATGTAGGTGGGATCATGAGCTGTCGTGGGCACAGCCCACTTTGGACAATCTCCTGGCGGGGGTGCCACTCCACCAAACCAAGCCCATGTTACAAATTACTACAGACGCATCTCTCCTATGCTGACATGAACGACCACGGGGTCCAAGGCAAATGTTCTCTGCATGAGACATCATTGCACTTCAACCTACTGGAGCTGAAGGCAGTAAGAAATGCATGAGCACATTTTGTGCCCAGAATTCTCAATCATACAGTTCGAATCCTTACACACAAAATTTCCATGATGTTTCATATAAACAGACAAGGCGGCACCCGCTCCCTATGTGCAGAGGCCATCTGCTTATAGAATTGGTGCATCCGCAACTAGGTTACACTCATAGCACCATACCTACCTGTGGCCAGCAACACCTAGGTGAACTCCCTGAGCTGCAACTTCACCATAGACCACAAATGGGAATTACATCCAGAGGTCACCAACTCAGTATTTTACCAATGGGGGTGGCCAGCAATAGACCTCTTCGCTTCTCCCCAGAATACCAAATGCCCCTGATTCTGCTCCCGAACAGGACTCGGCAAACACTCCCTGGGGGATGCATTTCTGATCCAGTGCACAGATTCTGTGTCTTATGCTTTCTCCCCAGTACCTCCTATTCCCAGAGCCCATAAGATCTGCATGGACGGGGCTCATGTCATCCTGATAGTATCGTCAGACCTGGTATCCATACCTGCACTGGCTAGCAGTTCAACCTCTCTACCCATTGCCCATGCAGATGGGACCTTCTCTCTTAGAACCACGGGAAGATGTTGCACCCACAGCCACAAACTCTTTGTCTCCAGGCGTGGCTTCTCTCTGGTTCACGGAAGTAGAAGACCGATGTTCTCAGCAAGTGAAGGAGTTTTCTGGCATAGCAGGATTCTGTCTACACAAAAGACTTACCTGCAAAAATGGGCACAGTTCTCTCAGTGGTGTCAGAGAGCCGAGGGAGACCCTCAGATGTCCCCACTGAATTCCATCCTGGACTACATGCTAGACGTTAAGAGGTTGGGACTTTCACACTCGTCTCCAAGGGTGTGCCTAGACTACAGTGTTTTGTCGACAAAAGTGGACTTTTGTCAACAAAACTATACCTGCATCTACACTACCGCCGAGTTCTGTCAACATAAGGTCGACATAACTCAGCAGTTTTGTCGATGGCGGTAAACCTCATTCTACGAGGAATAACGCCTGTTGTCGACAGAGTTCTGTTGACAGAAGGTGTTAGTGCATCTACACTGTCTTTTGTGTCTATACTGTCATGTCGACAAAGTGGCTTGCTTCGTTAACAGAACTGGCTGGAGTCAGGGAACTTGGGGCCCTCATGGCAGAACCCGCATACATGGTTTTCACAAAAGACAGAGTCGCATTGAGACCTCATCTGGCATTCTTACCAAAAGTCTTTACAGCATTCCACGTGAATGAGTCCATTGTGTTACCTACCTTTTTCCCAAAGCCCCACGTCTCACCACAAGCGCGAGCCTACACACCTAGATATCCGACAAGCATTGGCTTTCTTTTTGGATAGAACATGACCATTTTGTAAATCTCAAAGACTTTTTATTTCCATGCCTGAACGCTCAAGAGGTACTTTGGGATGAAATAGATGTATCTCAAAGTGTATATTGACATGCATAGTTAGGTTTCATACCCTGGCCAACAGGCCTTTACAACATCCACTACAAGTACATCGAGCTGCCACATAGTCATCAAACCACACTTTGGTTAAACACTATGCCATCTTACCACAAGTCGCTTCCGATTCCACGGTGACTACCGCAGTTTAGTCCACCACTGCTAAACAATGACTCTGACTCCCTCCATCAAGGTCGAATACTGCTCTGTAGTAGAGATGTAATAGTGCAGTCGATTGACCAATAAGCAAAAGCTTATAGGTTAATGTTCTAGACTACATGTATTTCCCTCCCCCACCTCCACCAGCAAATTTTTTAGCAGGCTGGTGAGCAGCCCAGCTTAGTTCTGTAGTGGCCAACAGTGGAGCATCCACGGGGACATCACTCGAAGAAGAAAAGGGAGTTACTCGCTTTGTGCAGTAACGACTGTTCTAACGCCCTTTTTGTATTTTGTGTTTCTCTTTATGTTAACTTATTTTATGTTTAATATTAATCACTTAGGGTGCATCTTCACAGCAGGGCTTAACTCGAAATGAGGTTCGCCACTTGAGCTACGTCAATTGGGTAGCTTATTTCGAAATTGGGAGTGCCTGCACAGTACTTATTTCAAAACAGAGCACTCTTCCTCCAACTTCCCTTACTCCTTGTACGATGAGGATTACAGGAGTCGGAGTAAGAAGTCCTTCAGCTTGGCAGTATTTTCACACACTTTCAAAATAACTGCCTGCTGTGTAGATGCAACTAAGTTATTTTGAAATAACACTAGTTATTTGAAAATGATGTAGCTGTATAAACTAAGGATGTTAAGGACTAGTCGACTAGTGACCCCCCCGCTACCTCTATCAGAGGCAGCAAAGGGGGAGGAATAAGGGGTACTTCAAAGCGGCAGTGCCGTATCAGCTGTGCAGCGCTGCCCCTTTGAAACATCACCACAGAGTTTGAAAGCGATAGCGTCACATGGAGCCCGGGGTCAGCTGGGGACTCCCTTGCTGACCCCGAACTCTGTGCAGCATTTCTGCAGAACCCAGAGTCAGCTGAGTCCCCAGCTAATCCCGGGCTCTAGTGACATTTGTTTCTCTCCTGAATCATGGCAAAATGCAAACTTCCCACTGTGTGTGGGTGTCATTTCTTGGTGCAGAATTCCCAGCCCCTGGACCCCCTGCTCAGTGCCCTGGGTAGGTTGCAGAGAACCCAGAGAGGCAGCTGTCTAACGTACAGTGGCTTTTATGTTTTGAACAAAGGATTTCCTGGGGCGCAGTAAAGGAATCTTTGACCACTGGATCGGGCTCCACAGGAAACCAGGCCAGACCTGGAAATTG
Organism: Rafetus swinhoei; assembly: GCA_019425775.1. Lineage (NCBI taxonomy): Eukaryota > Metazoa > Chordata > Testudines > Trionychidae > Rafetus > Rafetus swinhoei. Next base: position 13,511,974 of record CM033444.1, on the reverse strand, counting down.
TCCAATGGCGCCGACTTCAACAACTGGTGAGTCCCCTCTTCTTCTATTAACTCAGTAAATGTTGCAGCTTGTATTTAAAACAAGAGACTGGCCTTGTGGTTAAAACCCAGGCCTGTGATTTAGGCAATGGGGGTTCAGTGCCAGACTCTACCCTACATTTGTAGTGTGACCTGCGGTGACTTGCTCAAGGCTGGATTTTCACTGCAGGGGAAGCTGCTCCGGCAGCCGTGGAGGGTTCTTCATGGTTTGTTGCTGTTGCAGGTTTCCAATCGCAGGCAGCGAACAATGCGCTTTTCTGAGCCGCAGTGAGGTTGCCAATTCAGGCTGCTGGAACAATGAACGCTGGATCTGCAGCAAACCAGCCCAGAAAGTGAAATGAAGTCACCGTTGCCTGAAAGAGGCGGCCTGGTCCTGTCAGTGGGGCTGTCCCAAGCCGCCTCAGCGTGTGCAGCACTCGATGTGCTGGCGAAGAGGGGCAGCTCCAGCAGCAAGGAAGACAGACGCTCGTTGAAGGACAGCACAGAGCTCCCCCGGGAGTCTCTGCCCCCGGGAGTCTCTGCCACCTCAGCTCCCACCATTGTTACCCTGTGGGTTTTCCAGTCCCAAGCCATCTGCCAGTACAGGCAGCCTGGTGGGACAGGTGGCAGCAGGGCCTGCTGAGTGTGGACACAGGGGATAGAAGCCCAAGCTCTGACCTATGGCACAGGGAAGGGAGGGGAAGCTTTTGACTTGGAAACTAGCAGGGAGCAGCTGAGCCTGCAGTGTCCTTCCCAATCAGAGACCCGGGGTGGGAGCCGCAGGGCTGGGCCAGACACCAGTGATGTACTACTGGGCTGGCTGGAGATGCGTTATCCCTGCAGCCGTGGAGCGAAGTGACTGGGTGAGTCCTGCAGCCTGCGGGAAGGACTCGAACTCCTGCAGCTGGTTTGGATGCCCTCCTGAGAGAGCTGGGGGAGTATGGAAAGAAGCCCTGGGCATGAGGAGAGCACTGGACCGTGCGAGGACAGACGGGTGTGTATGTACATAGCGTGTTTATATTTGTATAGCACTTGTAATTATGAACGTGTATAGTAGAAAACATGTAAAGTTTTCTAAAGATATATTTTTATATATAATAAAAGCATCCCTGAGGGAAGCTGATTTAATTTTGTAAACCTTAAGTCCTTATATTGAATTCCAGTGGAAACGGGGTAGGTTTAGACAGGAAATAGTTAAAATAGGAAAACAAGAAATTAAAAATCACTTAGAAACGTTAGATGTCTGCAGGTCACTAGGGCCTGAAGAAATGCATCCTAGACCAGTGTTACGAGTACCCTGAGGGGTACACGAGAGAAGTCTGGGGGTACATCAGCAGAAGTGAAATTTGGCAAAAAATGTCTGGGATTTTGCCCTGAAAAGTTGATCAGGGAGGGGGCAGCAGCACGTGCCTGTCCAAATGAACAGGAGCGGTGCAGCTGGACACTAACAGCCTCTCTGCGCATGCACCCCAGTGCCTGGTGGAAAAGCACGTGGGTCTCACCAGAGCTACCACCACTGCAGCCAGGGCAGTTCCAAGCTGAGAGGCCGGGTTTCGGTGGGGAGAAAAAAAAATCAGTTCCACGGCTGCCTCCCCTCATTCGGTTCCTCTCTGGCAGCCTCCCCAGGGTGCTCTAGAAGCGAGGGCGGCTGAACCTGGAGATGCGCGTTACCCCTACTCCCACCCCCGCCAGCAGCTCAGTACAACGCATCCCCCTGGCTCCTTCTTCGGGGGCGCTGTGGAGAGGAGCTCAAAGACGGTGACGCTGCACAGTAAGCTTTGTTCCACATCAGTGGCATATGTAGTAAGTTGAGGGTCAGTAACATGGAGTCAACAGGCCTAAATAGAGGCCTGTAACATGAAAACAGCAACAGGCCTGCAATCTAGTGAGCAAGACTTTGGTTCAGTAACAGGAGCCAAGAAAGAGGCCCTACTGATAACTGTGTAATTGTGTAAGTTAGGTAGAGCATGGAAGGACACAGGGAGGCACTGGGTACAAACTGTAAGTCAAAAGGGAGTAACGGAACATCTTAAGAAATGTCTTGGTACAAAGACTCCCTAAAAATTAATGCACATACCGACCTAGGTTCAGGACCAGGTCAGAATTGACAGCATGAAGGATAGTAAGTAAGCCCCCCTTCCATAAGGTGAGGGGTGGTATCTAAGCAACAGAGGGTGGTAACCTGGTACGTAAAGAAGTGATGTAAGTTGTTTGTACCTGTCTATAAAAGGACACAGCAAAAGGTGCTCTCCGGCCGACCTTGGGGGGGGCGCACTAGGCGCCTGAATGGCAGGCGTCATTGCCTGAACTTATAGAATGCACAGTAGCTTAACTTTGACTAACTGCTGTTAATATCTGTTATATGGCAATAGGCCTGCCCGGTGTTGGTACCTTGTCAACGCGGGCCATAGTGCCCAGTGGTGTAACATTGTACTGATCTCTGTTACCAACTGGTAGAGCTCGCATTTGACAATAAACCTGCTCGATTGATTTCAAACCTTGCCTGCCTCTGTCGTTTCCGGGGCCTCTCAGAGATCTCCTGTGTTGACCCAAGTGCACGGGGTCTAACACTCTAGATAAAGGGAGCACCGATTGTTACGCACGCAGCCGAAAGTTTATCATCACCGACGGAGTAGAGGTCCTGTCAGGAGCGCGCCAGGATGCCCCTGACCAGACGATGCTGACACTGACAGTCCAGACCACCGAAGGTACCGAGGTACGAAAACACCGAGGTACGACAGCATAGAAAGAGAGAAGGGTGGGCAGTTGCCCCCAGGCACCACGCTAGAGGGGCACTGGGCTGGGGTGGGAACATTCAGCCCCACGTGGCGAGCCCAGCACTGGCAGGCCACTTCCTCCTTGCAGACAAGCCACGGAGGCAGGGCTGGGCAGCAGGAGCAGGCGCTTCAAAGGTGACTGGCTCTGGGGCAGGGGAGGGTATTGGGTTAGAGCAGGGGCTGGAGGTGCCTGGTTCTGGAGGAGGGTGGGTGCATTGGGTCAGAGCGGGAGGGAGGGGCTGGGGCACTTTTTTTTTTTGAAAGTGATACTTTATTTAAAAAAAGGTTGAGAAACACTGGGGTAGAATTCTCGCGGAGCTGATCGAGGAGCTAGCTGAGCCCTTAGCTCTCATCTTTGAAAAGTCAGGGGAGTGGGGAGAGATTCCGGAAGCCTGGAGAAGGGCAAATCTAGTGCCCACCTCTAAAAAGGGAAATGAGAATGGGTAGCAGCCCTGTTATTTGTGACCTTCCTTCCTTCTTGCGTTTGCTGGCTTCCAGTGAAGAGCCCTGGACGGTTCCCCCACCCCCGTTCTTGGCACACGCCGCGCCACTGGCATCTGTAGCAGTTTGTCTCGCTGCCAGGCCTGGCCCCAAGCCCCAGCCCGGAGGGGGTTGGTCGGTGGAAGGGGCAGCAACGCCTCCTGATTCTCAAACCATCTCCCAGCCACAGAAACTGCATCGCCCACCCAGCGCAGCAGCTGCGGCATCGGGTGCAGTGATGGCGGGTTTGCAGTGACACGGAGTTTCTCATCCGCCTTTCCACTGCCAGGACTCAGGCTGGGCCTGGAGGATCTGTCCGCCCTGCCGAGGCTGGTGAGCGCAGGTTGGGGGGGCAGTGGGAGCAGGACCCTGGGCTGCGGGATGCTGTCGGGGGTAGGGGAACTGGGGCTGGAAGACGCGCAGCGCTGGGAGCTGGATCATTCGGGGAGGGCGCGTTGTTGGGTGGGGAGGAAGGGGACTCACCCCATGGGGGGTTCACGCAGAGCCCAGGATAATGGGGAGAATTTGCTTCTAGGTGGGGCTGGGACCGAGCTCCGCTTGGGGCGGGCGTGACCTGGCGGGGACAGCCCCACAGCAGCGAGGGGGGTGAGACATACACGGAACCTGGGGCTGTATGGGGAGGGGGGGGTCGCGGGGCACTCGGCCCGGCGCCAGCTGCCTCCCCCAAGGGCGGGGTGAGCGCCACTCGAAGCTGGGTCTGTGAGAGTGGCGATCTAATGCGAATGGGCTGCTATCGTTGCACTGTTCCGAGCCAGGGGAGCCGGAGCACGAATGGAAAGAGAAACGTGCTGCGGTCTGAGGTCCCTGTCTCTTAGTCAGTGTGCTGGGGTCAGGGAACAGGAGCTGCTCGGGGTGACAGGCGGGTGCACAGATCTCCGCTCCCTGCCCACCCCTCTGGCTGCAGCCTCTTCCCGCCCTGCCTGGCTGAGCCACTGGACCCCCCAGCTCAGCAGCTTCGGAGGGGTAGCCCAGTTAGTCTGTACAGCATAAAATTAAAAAAAACAGCAAATAGTCTGGCGCTCAGATCAGCACCAGAGATAAACCGTAATCCGGGCACCCCCTTTCCCTCCCCCAGCATAGGGGGAGGCAGCCAACTGGACTAGAGGCAGGAGCCCATACAAATGTGTGTTACAGGCTTCCCCCTGCCCCCTCCACAGAGGGTCTGAGTTGTGCCCCTCTGGGGTGTTAATTTTAAACCTTTGGAAATGAGTCAGGACTCTGAAGCTGATTTAAAAATATTTCCCCCTCTTCAGTTTCTGGTTTCTGTGCCATGTCATAAGAACACAAGAATGGCCATGTTGGGTCAGACAAATGGTCGTCTAGCTCAGTATCCTGTCTCTTGACAGTGGCCAATGCCAGATGCCCCAGAGAGAGGGATCACAAGAGGTAATTCTCAGGTGATCCTTCCCCTGTTGCCCACAAGGAGCTGGACTTTGGAAAACACCAACTATCCGGAAATCAGAGTTGTCAACAGGCAGTGCGACTTTCCCAGCAGTCTAGGGGATTAAGAAACATCATGATCTCTATTGAAACGGTACCTAGGGGACCTATCTGACATTACAGCCCTGTGGAGCCCTCATCTTCCTTTTAATTTGAACCAAAGCTGTGTCCAAACAGTCCAAATCTCAGTGGAACAGCTCCCCCCCCAGCAAGATGTTTGGAGGAGGAGGGGAGGCTCTCCCAACCCACCATTCCTTCTTGATGTTTTTTTCTTAGTGCAAATACAACCTCACTCAACCTCCTTTCACCTCCACCCCGTCCAGCATTTACTTCTGTGGAGAGGGGAATCACTTTGTAATATCATTTCCCTTGGGATGATGTGGGGAAGATAAATGGGAGGGGCCACTATGTTCCTCTTGCCCAGGTGAAGGGAAGAAGAATCCATGCAGCTCTGGAGAGCAAATAAACAACTGATCATGTCCAGTGGTAGTTGCTGGTCTAGTTGTTGCTGGTCTGCATGTTCTGGTGGGCGAGTTACTGTTCCACTTTGTGACTAAAAGAAGGATGGTCCCAGGAGCACACCTCATAAACCCAGCTCTGAGAGAAAAATGTGTAGCTGTTAAACCATAGATGCCTGTTCCTACACCTGCCGCTGAACTGTGGGAATGGGGCAGCTGTTGGGTATCCTCTGCCTCTGCCTTAATTCCATCCTCTCTGTGATTAGTGTGAACAAGTTCACCCGTAGAGTTCTGTGGAGATCAGGTTCTGTGCAAGTGCAAAGACTTGATAGTCCATTAGGGTTTGCAAAGTCCTTGGAATTACATAATTTTAAACTCAAAACTCTGGTCATCTGAAGAAGTGGGCTGTGCCCACAAAGTTCATGATCCCATCTACATGTTTAGATGGGATCACAAGTTGAATATGAGTCAGCAGTGTGATGCTGTTGCAAAGAAAGCAAACATGATTCTGGGATGCATTAACAGGTGTGTTGTGAGCAAGACACGAGAAGTCATTCTTCCGCTCTACTCTGCGCTGGTTAGGCCTCAGTTGGAGTATTGTGTCCAGTTCTGGGCACCGCATTTCAAGAAAGATGTGGAGAAATTGGAGAGGGTCCAGAGAAGAGCAACGAGAATGATTAAAGGTTCTAGAGAACATGACCTATGAGGGAAGACTGAAGGAACTGGGTTTGTTTAGTTTAGAAAAGAGAAGATTGAGGGGGGACGTGATAGCAGTTTTTAGATATCTAAAAGGGTGTCATAAGGAGGAGAGAGAAAACTTGTACATCTTGGCCTCTGAGGATAGAACAAGAAGCAATGGGCTTAAACTGCAGCAAGGGAGGTTCAGGTTGGACATTAGGAAAAAGTTCCTAACTGTCAGGGTAGTCAGACACTGGAATAAATTGCCCAGGGAAGTTGTGGAATCTCCATCTCTGGAGATATTTAAGAGTAGGTTAGATAAATGTCTATCAGGGATGGTCTAGACAGTATTTGGTCCTGCCATGAGGGCAGGCGACTGGACTCGATGACCTCTCGAGATCCCTTCCAGTCCTAGTATTCTATGATTCTATGTTTAGTTAGTCTATAAAGTGCTACCAGACCATTTCTTGTCTTTTAAGTCATTAAAATCACGTTCCTTCACCAAGACCCATCCTCTCTGTTCCCCTCTTCTCCTCACTTGCTATCCCCAGCCATTATACCCTCTCACTGGGTTGAGACAGGAGGTGCGGGCTCTGGGGTGGGAACGAGGGATTTGGGTGTGGGAAGGGGTGAGAAGTGCAAGCTCTGGGAGGAAATTTGGATGCAGGAGAAGGGGACGTTGGCTCGGGGATGGGGCTCCAGGCTGGGGAGTGTTGGGCTCAGGTGGAAGGTTGGGGTGCTGAGAGCAAGCCACAGGCTTGTGGATGTAAGGGTGCAGGAGTTTGGGCTGAGGTGCATGAGGGGCTCAGGGGCAGGTACGCTGGGAGTATGATGGGCTCAGGACACACATTTTCCATGTGTGGATGGTGCAGGAATGTTATGGCAGAAGGCTGAGGATGTGGGGTTGCAGGAGTTTGGGGATGTAAGAGGCTCAGGACAGGAGGTTCCAGTGTATGATAGGCTCAGATTTGGGGTCAGGTGGTGCAGGAGTGTTATGATGCTGCAGTGAGATGGGGATTTGGCCCCAATTGGGGGGTATATTGGCCATGCTTCATTTTTAAATAAAATATTATGTCAAACTCAAAAGGTTTTAACATTGTCTTTATATATGAGAGGGGCAGGGAACCTGTTTTGAGTCAGGGGTCACTGACCCACAGAAAAGTCAGTTGGGGCCACACAAGTGAGATGCGAAAAAAAAAAATACCAAAAAAACCCCAAGCCTCAGTAATGCGGTCCCAAGGATGCTGGCACAGCTGGCAGGGTACTGGAGCCAGGGACAGAGTGGTGCTGGGTGCTGCAGTAGGTGGCAGGGTGCTGGGTCCAGGGACAGGGTGGTGCTGGGTGCTATGGTGGGTGGCAGGGAGCTAGGTCCGGGGACAGGGTGGCGCTGGGTGCCACGGTGGGTGGCAGGGTGCTGGGGACAGGGACAGGGTGGTGCTGGGTTCTGGTGACAGTGTTGGTGGGGGGGCAGGGTACTTGTGGTGGGTCTGGGCAGGGGACAGAGGCAGCTGGGACCAGTTCCTGGCAATCCTGCAGCACCTCTGGGAAATGTGCAACTGCACTCCCGCTCCCCAGACAGCTGGCATGCGAGCTGCCTGAGCAGCAGGGGCTGTTGCACCCCAGCAACTTACCTCCGCGATGCCGTCCTGTGGGGTGGGGGGAGGGCACAGGGAGTCCCGGAAAAGCGAAGCTCTGTCCCCCTGGGAGGAGTCGTCAGCACAGCATTGTCACCCTTGTAAGCCCCATAATCTCTTCCAGCTCCCTCCTGAGTTCTGCACCCTTTACCTCCTGCCCTGACTCCTGCTCCCCCCACCTCCCTACCCTGAGCCTCCCCATCAGACCATGTGCCCTGAATTCACCCCTCCTGCCCTCACTCTATCACCCTCTGCCCTGAGCTGCCCCCACAAACCTTCTAGCCCCCTCCCCATGTTGTGCTTAAAAGAAGCACCCGGGATCTTTTTCAGAGGGATAAGGCAACACGCCACATTTATTGAACATACAATGATTAATCAATATTTAACATATGCATATGACACATCACACTCATGCACTCTCTTACATACACACAAGCACACTCCATCTTCTTGTTACCAAAAGTTGCTCCCCCTAACTGCACTGGCCAGGTGAGTTAGATGGGGAAGGGGTGGAGCCAGGCTTCTGCAGACAAGAGGAAAACCCGGGGTCCCTCTGCAAGTCATCTCCTATTTACCCCCTCATGCAGCCAATTAGTCATCACCTCGCCTTTCTTAATGCTGCTTCAGAGAGAGCTCTTCCACGGGCAGGCACTTGCTGCTGGACTCCCAAGGCCTCTGTATGTCCAGTCCTCTTAATGAGCTCACTTTACAGGTATTGTCTTGGGTCTGGCTCCCAGACCTTCTCCACCCTTGCAACTGCTGCTGGAGGTGCTCCCCTTTCATTCTCCATTCACACCTCATTCATTTCAACAGGGCAATCAAGGAAAGGGGAGAGCTCAAAAGACATTTTTTTCTTAAAACGGAAAGTTTCTCTTAACACAAAGTTATAGGAGAAATGTTACAGAGATTCTATAAGAGCACTTAGAGATATATCTAAAAGGACAAAATCTTAATAAAAAGTTATATGAGTGATAATATTACAGGGATTTATCTACACCCACACATCTTAACCCCTACCCCTTTCCAAGAGTCCCCATATCTCTGCCCTGACTCCAGCCTTGCAACCTTATACTCTCTCCACTCTCCTCTCACCGCCCCCACCTGCGCTCACCAGCCCCTCGGCAGGGCGGACCCTCCGGGCCCAGCCTGAGTCCTGGCAGTGGAAAGGCGGATGAGAAATTCCGTGTCACTGCAAACCCGCCATCACTGCACCCGATGCCGCAGCTGCTGCTGCGCTGGGTGGGGCGATGCAGTTTCTGTGGCTGGGAAATGGTTTGAGAATCAGGGGGCGTTGCCCCTTCCACCGACCAACCCCCACCGGGCTGGGGCTTGGGGCCAGGTCTGGCAGTGAGACAAACTGCTACAGACGCCAGTGGCGGGGCATGTGCCAAGAAGGGAGGGTGGGGGAAAACTGTCCAGGGCTCTTCACTGGAAGCCAGCAAACGCAAGAAGGAAGGAAGGTCACAAATAACATGGCTGCTACCCATTCTCATTTTCCTTTTTAGAGATGGGCACTAGATTTGCCCTTCTCCAGGCTTCTGGAATCTCTCCCCACTCCCCTGACTTTTCAAAGATGAGAGCTAAGGGCTCAGCTAGCTCCTCGATCAGCTCCGCGAGAATTCTACGCCAGTGCTTCTCAACCTTTTTTTAAATAAAGTATCACTTTTTCAAAAAAAAAAAAAAAAAGTGCCCCCAGCCCCTCCCTCCCGCTCTGACCCAATGCACCCACCCCTCCTCCAGAACCAGGCACCTCCAGCCCCCCTGCTCTAACCCAATACCCCTCCCTTCCCCCAGAGCCAGTCACCTTTGAAGCGCCTGCTCCTGCTGCCCAGCCCTGCCTCCGTGGCTTGTCTGCAAGGAGGAAGTGGCCTGCCAGTGCCGGGCTCGCTGCATGGAGCTGAATGTTCCCACCCCAGCCCGGTGCCCCTCTAGCGTGGTGCCTGGGGGCAACTGCCCACCCTACCCTCTTTCTATGCCACTGATGTGGAACAAAGCTTATTGTGCAGCGTCACCGTCTTTGCGCTCCTCTCCACAGTGCCCCGAAGAAGGGGCCAGAGGGATGTGTTGTACTAAGCTGCTGGTGGGGGTGGGAGTAGGGGTAACGTGCATCTCCAGGTTCAGCCGCCCTCACTTCTAGAGCACGCTGGGGAGGCTGCCAGAGAGGAACCGAACGAGGGGAGGCAGCTGTGGAAGTAATTTTTTTTTCTCCCCACCGACACCCGGCCTCTCAGCTTGGAACTGCCCTGGCTGCAGTGGTGGTAGCTCTGGTAAGACCCATGTGCTTTTTCCACCAGGCACTGGGGTGCATGCACAGAGAGGCTGTTAGTGTCCAGCTGCACCGCTCCTGTTAATTTGGACAGGCACGTGCTGCCGCCCCTTCCCTGATCAACTTTTCAGGACAAAATCCCAGACATTTTTTGCCAAATTTCACTTCTGTTGTACATAATTACAAGTTCTATACAAATATAATCACGCTATGCACATACACACCCGTCTGTCCTCGCACGGTCCAGTGCTCTCCTCATGCCCACGGCTTCTTTCCATGCTCCCCCAGCCCTCTCAGCAGGGCCTCCAAACCAGCTGCAGGAGTTTGAGTCCTTCCCGCAGGCTGCAGGACTCACCCGGTTACTTCGCTCCACGGCTGCAGGGACAGCACATCTCCAGCCAGCCCAGCAGGACATCTGGGTGTCTAGCCCAGCCCTGCGGCTCCCACCCTGGGTCTCTGACTGGGAAGGACACTGCAGGCTCCGCTTCTCCCTGCCAGTTTCCAAGTCAAAAGCTTCCTCTCCCTTCCCTGTGCCATAGGCCAGAGCTTGGGCTTTTATCCCCTGCGTCCACTCCCAGCAGGCCTTGCTGGCACCTGTCCCACCAGGCTGCCTGCACTGGCTGATGGCTTTGGGACTGGAATACCCACACGGTAAAAATGATGGGTGCTGAGAAGAGGTGAAAGAATGCGGGCACCCCAAACGGGCCAATGGGTGGCAGAGACTCCCGGGGGGAGCTCTGTGCCGTCCTTCAGCGAGCGTCTCTCTTCCTTGCTGCTGGGGTTGCCCCTCTTCGCCAGCACATCGAGTGCCGCTGCGCTGCGCTGAGGCGGCTTGCCACTGATAGGACCAGGCCGCCTCATCCAGGCCATGGTCACTTCATTTTGCCTTCTGGTTTCTGGGCATGTTTGCCGCAGATCCAGCGTTCACTGTTCCGGCAGCTTGAACTGGCAACCCCACTGTGGCTCAGAAAAGCGCATTGTTCATCTCCCGTAACTGGAAACCTGCAATGGCAACAAACCATGAAGAACCCTCCACGGCTGCTGGAGCAGCTTCCCCAGCAGTGAAAATCCAGCCCCAAGCAAGTCACCACAGGTCACACTGCAAATGTAGGGACAGCAGACCACTGGACCCCCATTGCCCAAATCATGGGCCCAGGCTGTAACCACAAGGCCAGTCTCTTGTTTTAAATACAAGCCGCAACATTTACTGAGTTAATAGAAGAAAAGGGGACTCACCAGTTGTTGAAGTCGGTGCCATTGGCCCATTTCCAGGTCTGGCCTGGTTCTCTGTGGAGCCCGATCCAGTAGTCAAAGATTCCTTTACTGCGCCCCAGGAAATCCTTTATTCAAAACATAAAAGCCAATGTACATTAGACAGCTGCCTCTCTGGGTTCTCCGCAACCTACCCAGGGCACTGAGCAGGGGCCCAGGGGCTGGGAATTCTGCACCAAGAAATGACACCCACACACAGTGGGAAGTTTGCATTTTGCCCCAATTCAGAAGAGAAACAAATGTCAAATGATCGGAATTTCCCAGCTGATGCAATTTCCGATTTTCAACCAGCTCCGTTATTTAACGGCTCAGATTCTTAGCTGCATCCAGATCCTGAGCACACCGGTGTTGGCAAACTCACCCCTGCACTGTGTGATTTGTCCCCACCCACCACGTGGAAGGTCTTACAGTCTCTAAATAATGAATGGGTGTGGTTGCAGCAGGTACAAGATCAATCCCATTCAAATTGTTTAACTATAAAAAATGTACTTAAGATCAGATAGCTGAAATAATGAAAGAAAAGATGGAATTTAACATTGCTAGAAGAAAGCAGTTATGAAAGCTCAGGCCAAAAGAGATCTCAGCTGGAAAAAAAACCCGTCTTGGGCAAATCTAAAATATAAAAAGGAACAGCAGTTTAGAAATGTAAGCAACTTAGATGAGGCATTTGTTCTTAACTTGCAATTTACACACATGCCCCCCCAAAACTCCTTGAAAGTCTAAAATGAAAAAAAGTTCAAAACTTCAGATAGCAAATGGGAAGCCAAGAGGGTTTAAAATATTTAGTCTTTCATAATAACCATAATACCATAATTTTTAAGAAATATTTAAAAATTATAGATATCAAATAAATCAGCTTCTTAGAAATTCCTCTAAAATCCATTCAAATATTCAAGGTTGCAAAACTGAGAGCTACTCTTGCAGTGAGCATCTACTGACAGCCTTAACTTTGTCAGTTAACTCTTCAAGTATCCTGATGCTTTCACAAAGTTTGATTTTTTTTTTTTTACATTTAGGAATGCGTCTACACTAAGCATGATAAATACCGGTTAATTTACTAGTTGAGAAGTCGATGGAATATCCATCGACTACTTGACTAGTCGATACACTTCCGCATTCCTTCCCAGTGCGGGCTCTTGTGCATTTCAAAGTGGAAGCGCTCCTTAGAATCCCCCGCTGGCCCAGGCTCCATGCCGTGCTACTGCTTTGAAATGTCGCGCCACATGGAGCCGGGGTCAGCTGGGGACTGATCCTGGGCTCTGCGTGGCATCTCCACAGAACCCAGAGTCAGCGGGGGACTTCCCACCGCTGACCCCAGGGCTTTGCGTGCTTTGAAATGCGCGGCGGAGCCCGGAATCAGCTGGGGACTCAGCTGACTCCGGGTTCATGAAATACTGCACAGAGTTGGGGTCAGTTAGGAGTCCCCAGCTGACCCCGGGCTCCATGTGGCGCTACCGCTTTGAAACACTGTGGTGATGGTTCAAAGGGGCAGCGCCACAGCTGATACCGGGCTCCATGCGGCACTGCCACTTTGAAGTACCCCTTATTCCTCCCCCTTTGCTGCCTCTGATAGAGGTAGCGGAGGACGGGGGGAGGGACGAGTCGACTAGTCCTGAACATCCTTAGTTTATACAGCAACATTATTTTCAAATAACTACTGTTATTTTGAAATAACTTAGTTGCGTCTACACAGCAGGCAATTATTTTGAAAGTGTGTCAAAATACTGCCAAGCTGAAGGACTTTTTACTCCGACTCCTGTAATCCTCATTGTACAAGGAGTAAGGGAAGTCGGAGGAAGAGTTCTGTGTTTGAAATAAGTGATGTAGACGCTCCCAATTTCAAAATAAGCTACCCAATTGACGTAGCTCAAGTGGCGTAGCTCATTTCAGTTAAGCCCTGCTGTGTAGATGCACCTAAGTGATTAATATTAAATATAAAATAAGTTAAAATAAAGAGAAACACAAAATACGAAAAGGGCGTTAGAACAGTCGATACTGCACAAAGTGAATACCTCCCTTTTCTTCTTGAGTGATGTCCCGTGGATGCTCCACTGTTGGCCACTACAGAACTGAGCTGGGCTGCTCACCAGCCTGCTAAAAAATTTGCTGGTGGAGGTGGGGAAGGGAAATGCATGTAGTCTATAAGATTAACCTATAAGCTTTTGCTTGTTTGTCAATCGACTGCACTATTACATCCCTACTACAGAGCAGTATGCGACCTGGATGGAGGGAGTCAGAGTCATTGTTTGGCAGTGATGGACTAAACTGCGGTAGTCACCGTGGAATCGGAAGCGACTTGTGGTAAGATGGCCTAGTGTTTAGCCAAAGTGTGGTTTGATGACCATAAGCAACTCGATAAATGTCTCTTAAGGGAATGTTGTTCAAAAGGCTGTGGAAGCTTCTGTAGCCCGACTAGAATCTGCTCATAGTGGATGCTGTAAAGGCCTGTTGGCCAGGGTATGACATCTAACTGTGCATATCTACTTTGAGATATGTTGGGATGAAGTAGATGTACCTCTTGAGCGTTCAGCCATAGAAATAAAAAGTCTTTGAGATTTACAAAATGCTCATGTTCTGTCCAAAAAGAAAGCCAATGCTCATTGGATATCTAGAGGGTATAGGCTCGTGCTCGTGGTCAGGCATGGGGCTTTGGAAAAAGGTAGGTAATGCAATGGACTCATTCACGTGGAATGCTGTAAAGACTTTTGGTAAGAATGCCGGATGAGGTTTCAGGTTTGTGACTCTGTCTTTTGTGAAAACCGTGTATGGGGTTCTGCCATAAGGGCCCCAAGTTCCCTGACTCTCCTCACTGAAGTGATGGCCAGCAAAGAAGACCGTTGTCAAGAGGAAGAGGAGTGCCAAGGTGGCAAATGGTTCAAAGGGGGACCTGGTCAAACAATCCAAAACAAGGTTCAAGTCCCATAAGGGGGGTGAGGTCCTATGAGGCCAGTATATGTTATGGAGGCCCCTGAGAATCTTTTTGTGACAGGATGAGCAAATATGGAGAAACCATCCAGAGAGGTGGGAAAAACTGTTAGTTGTAAGTGGACCCTTAGGGTAGGTCTAGGGTAGGTCTAGACTACAGGCTTTTGTTGACAGAGGCTTTGTCGACAGATACTGTTGACAAAGCTTCTGTCGACAAAGACCGCAAATCTAGACTACAGCCAGTTCTGTCGACAAAGCAAGCCGCTTTGTCGACATGACAGTGTAGACGCAAAGGACAGTGTAGATGCAATAACATTTTCTGTCGGCAGAACTCTGTCGACAAAAGGCGTTATTCCTCGTAGAGTGAGGTTTATTGCCGTCGACAAAACTGCCGAGTTCTGTCGAAGTTATGTCAACAGAACTCGGCGGTAGTGTAGACGCAGGTATAGTTTTGTCGACAAAAGTCCACCTTTGTCAACAAAACCCTGTAGTCTAGACACACCCTTGGAGAAGAGAGTGAAAGCCCCAACGTCTTAAGATCTAGCATGTAGTCCAGGATGGAGTTCAGTGGGGACATCTGAGGGTCTCTCTCGGCTCTCTGACACCATTGAGAGAACTGTGCCCATTTTTGCAGGTAAGTCTTTCGTGTAGACAGAATCCTGCTATGCCAGAAAACTCCTTCATCTGGTGAGAACATCTGGCTTGTACTTCCGTGAACCAGAGAGAAGCCATGCCTGGAGACGAAGAGTTGGTGGTTGTGGGTGCAACATCTTCCCATGGTTCTAAGAGAGAAGGTCCCATCGGCGTGGCAATGGGTTGGGAGGTTGAACTGCTAGCCAGTGCAGGTATGGATACCAGGTCTGACGTAACTACGACGGAGCTATCAGGATGACATGAGCTCCGTCCATGCAGATCTTGTGGGCTCTGGGAATAATAGGTACAGGGGGGAAAGCATAATACGCAGGAGCTGTCCATTGGATCAGAAATGCATCCCCCAAGTAGTGTTTTGAGTCCTGTTTGGGAGGTGAATCAGGGCATTTGGGATTCTGTGGAGAAGCGAAGAGGTCTACTGATGGCCACCCCCATTGGTAGAATATGGAGTTGGTGACCTCTGGATGTAATTCCCATTCGTGGTCTACGTTGGACGTTTCAGCTCAGAGTCCATGCCTTGGAGTTGCTGGCCACAGGTAGGTATGGTGCTATGAGTGTAACCTAGTTGCGGACGCACCAATTCTATAGGCAGATGGCCTTTGCACATAGGGAACGGGAGCGGGTGCCGCCTTGTCGGTTTATATGAAACATCATGGAGATGTTGTCTGTAAGGGTTCAAACTGTACGACTGAGAATTCTGGGCACAAAATGTGTATATGCATTTCTTACTGCCCACAGCTCCAGTAGGTTGATGTGCAATGTCGTCTCACCAAACAGTCTGACATTATGGACTCCCATTGTGATAAGAAGGGACGCAAACAGTGGGTAAAAAGATGGCCATGTTGCATCGTCATTGGATCGTAAGGGAGGTCTTGCAGACCCTTGACCACACCCTCAAATATGCTGCTTTGCGACTTGGTCTCCGTGCCTGGTATCTTCATAGGGTCTCTGTGGTAACTGATTATATTGTCCATACCTGTTGCGGTTATAGGGGCTGTATCCTTTCCGCCTGTAGGACGGAGTGTACATGCCCAAAGTGCAGAGCAAGGTTCTGGAATTTTTACTATTGTGCGGAACCTCGTCTGTTGTAGCTGTGAACAACTTCAATTTATCAAATGGAAGATCTTCCACTTTGAACTGAAGTTTCCGGGGAACACCAGAGGCCCGTAACCAAGATGTCCTGCACATTATCACTGCTGTAGCTGTCGCAGTATCGGCAACATCCAGCACCGTGCATAGGGCCGTGCAGGCGCTCGTATGGCCCTCATGGACTATTGCTTTGAAGTTAGATCTTTTCAATGCAGGGAAGTGTTCCATGAGATTCCCCTATTCTGAATAGTTATCAAAATCATGGTTTGCCAAAAGAGCAGAGTAATTTGCAATTCTCACTTGCAGTGTGGAAGAAGAGCAGATCTTTCTGCCAAAGAAATCTAATTTTTTATGATCCTTGTCTTGATTACCAGACCTATACTGTGGCAGTTTGGATGTCTGCTGAGCTGATTCCACAACCAAGGAGTTCACTTGCGCGGGGGAGGTTTGAACAGAAATTCCATGTATTTTAGGGAACAAATTACTTTCTGTCCGCCCTTTCGGTGGGAAGCTGAATAGATGCAAGTGTTTCCACAGCTCATCTGATGTTTCCATATTTGCCTTACTTATAGACAAGGCAATCTTCCCGTGTAACGTAGGGGTGTACGATGTAACAAGCGGTGCTGTTTTCCTGCACTTCTTGGAGGAGACTTGTTAAATAACTCTTGAAATTGCTTAAGATTGTCGTGTCATCTGGTAGCGATGGAGAATTATCTGCGGGGAACGTGTTAAGCGCATGAGAGTCTGGATCTTTGTCAGATTTTTGAACCTCCTCCTCCTCTGAGTCCTCTGTAGGAGGAAGGGACCAGATTGAGGGCAAGTTTCTTCTTGCTGAAGTAGAGTAAATTGAGGACCAGTGTCTATACGAGTCCGTGTTCAAGGCGCCCACTGCGGTGGTTAAGGTCTTGGAGGGGAGGAGGACAAGAGTAAACCCAGTGTGGGTAAGCGGGGTTCTGATGTGATTTGAATCTGTAAGGGTATGAGCATGACCCTGTCGGTGAGGCATGCTGGGAAGAGAATGCTCTCACCTGGTTGTCATGAGGTAAAAGACTGTGGTCAGACAACAGCGGAGATTTCAGTATGTGAAGAGAACCCTGGGCTGAAGAAGTTGCGGGTGATAGATCTCCAGAGGGAGGGCATGAATGCTGATGTATGCTCTGGTTATCAGTGGTTGATTGTGGTGTCTCAGATGCTGCCCGGCTGAGCTGTGGGTCCATGTGCACTGTCGGCACGGGTGTAGGAGCACACAACACTATAGGCACTGGTGTCGCTTTAACTGAGCAAGCTGCTTTTCCTTGCGGCGTCGCGGCTTTTTGTGGTGCCGGTTTTTCACGTGGTGCCGCAGGTGTGGGGCGCTCTTGGGCTTCTGCCGTCACCAAGAAAGCACCCGGATGGGTGCGCGCTAGCACTGAGACTCTCCCTGCCGCTTTGGTAGCAGGAGTTCCCCAGGTGCCCTGTGGCTCTCCCCTGCTACTTCTTAGGGAGGAGGAAGGGGGAAAAGAGTGTTATGGTGAGGCTCTCTTCTTAGCTGTCCTGGGAAGCAGCTCTTTTTTGAGCCAAGATTTCCTGTGGTCGGGAGGCCTTCTGTGGCTCAGCAGGCTGTAAAGCCTTGTCAAATAATATCATCCTGAGGCAGAGCTCTCTGTCCTTTCTGGCTCTCGCCGTGACAGAGGAACAATGGTCACATTTCTGTGGCGCGTGGGTTGCCCCCAAGCACGGTATGCATAGCGAGTGGCCGTCCGATACTGGCATAGGCTCCCGGCACTCCTCGCATTTTTTAAAGGCTGAGGAACCCGACATATTCAGTTCTCTGAGATGCTGCTTATTTCCTTTTTTTTTCCTCAGAAAGGGGAGGATCCGGTAAAAGCGCGGTACTCGGTGCCACTCAGCAGCAAAGCCACTTTCAAATCCCCTGAAGGATTTTTTATTTATATTTTTAAGTACAATAACTGAGGGAAACTATCCATAGAACTGTTCAAGAGAACTATCTAACGGTAACTGTGAAATACTAAGTGAGGTAACAGGCTGACAGGGAGATGCTGAAGTTCTGCCCACTGACAAGGGCGGTTGAAGAGTAACTAATAGGGGATGGGCTGCATGACTAGCACGCTCGGGTGGGAGTGTTGCGCGACAGCTCGTGCGCACGTGCGGCTCAACAAGGGAAACTCCTTTGCAAGGCTCTGATCTGCGGCCCCGAATGATCCGTCACCAACAGTGGAGCACCCACGGGGACATCACTCGAAGAAGAATGCTAAATCCCTTCATTCATAATAAAAGCAACTTCTACAATAAAATTATCATTGAAATAAAAATTTGAAAATCATTATAGGTATTCCTATAAAATACAAAATATATATATATATATCACCCAACACAAGAACTGGAAGAAACATCAAGAGGTCATCGAGTCCAGTCCCCTGCCTTCCCAGGGCTCAAGAAAGGCCACCAGCTGGGTGATTTAAAAAAAAAACAAAACCAAAACAAAACCTCAGCCAATGCATACGCATACACAGACACACACACACACACACACACAATCAATCAATATAAAATGAAGCCCAACTGTTAAATTCCCATTCAAAACAGGGATGTGAATGGTTCACACACCCTTACTGGGTGATGCTGCCTACCACGTATGTAGGGTCAGTGGGCTGCTCCCGGTCTGTGGGGCCTGGCGTGCCACAGGCAGGGATGCTTCAGCTTGACAAAATCAGCCTCCACCCCGGCTGGAACCACGGGAGCAGCCACCACCCGACATGTGGCTCGGGCTCTGGCCCCAGCCACCCGAGCAGTAGTCGCCCACCACGCGGCCCGCAGTCTATTAACTGATAAGCAAAAGCTTATAGGTTAATGCTGTAGACAACAGACATTTCCCCTGCTCCCCGCTCCGCCAGTAAATTTTGTCGCAGGCTGGCCCGCAGCCCGGCTCACTGCTGGCTTGCGACGAGTCGGTGACCTACCCCTGATGCGGCTCTGCATTTTTAAAGTGTATTACACACTAGGTGGACAGGCAGCCCGGCTCAGTTCTGGCTTGCACCAAGTCCGGAAGCTCAGACCTGCCCCCCCTCTGGACAGGAGCTGCTGCCATCCCATGCTGCGCTGCTGCCTTTGTATCAGAGACAGCAGCACAAGGCAGAAGGCAGCTGGTCCACGAGGGGAGCGGGTTTTTAAGCTGGCTCCTCTCACGGATCAGCCCCCGCCTGGCACCCCAGGGGCAGCAGCACGGGATGTCAGGGAGCTCCTTGTGAGTGGGGCCAAGAGCACACAGGCTGCCGGCCCCACCCCCGGGGACTATAGAAAAGTCGATTAACCGATAAGAATTCATGTAGTTAATCGACTAGACAATTAACCAACATCTAACACCCCTAGTGGGGCAGCTGCCTGCCATGGGACCCTGCCCCAGAGCAGCTAAGCAGCCGCTGCATGGCTCTACTGAGGAGGTGGGTGGGAGGCAAATTCTTGGTGCCCACCCGCGCAAGCGCACGCCTTAGAAGGAACACTGATTTTGATTCCCAATGGGAGGAAAAAGGCATTTCAGCTTTTTGAGGGAAAATCCCCAGGGACGCTGGTTTCTGTTTGAGAGTTTCAGAGATTTCCCCCCTTCCATGAGAACATTATCAGTAGGGATATGAAAGTGTGAACGTGAACATGGTTAACCTTCAGTTACATGGTGCAGGCAGAAGCTGGTGTTCGCAGGCAGCCACCACTCCCCCTGCATATAAATGTGTAACCGGAGACCTGGGGGGTGGTTACTGGTTATAGTGAAGCGGCAGTGTCGGTGGAAGCAGTTCCCCACCCACCCACACTGCAACGCTCTGGGCATGGCCTGGCCAGAGCAGCCCACAGCACTCCAGCCTGGCTGGCCCATTGCACCATGCCTGTCCCTGTTTAAGCAGTTATCTCATTGAAGAGGGGTTTACATCTCAGATCTAAGGCCACAGACTGCAGCAGTCTGACTTAATGGTCTTTTGAGGCCTTGAGAAGGGGATGTTGTAAGAAGGCCCCAGAGAGGTCACAGCACCTACAGGACGGATCGTGCTGCTCTCTTCACCGGTTGGAGGGATTCTCACAGAAGCTTCTGGCTCCATCCTTCCACCAGCAGCAGATGACACATTTCTCATCTCTGCTGTCTCTGACAGACGCGTGGGCTCCAAAAGTGGAGACATGTTCACTTGAACCTCCATTCTGCAGCCAGCGGTAGCTACAGCCTGTTCCCACTGGGTCTGGCAGGGCCGGCAGAGCCCTTCCTAAGGGCAATTTCAAAGCAGCTCCCTTGATTACAGCTCAGGGGCGATTTGGCTACGTGGGGTGATCAGGGAACCCCTCTTTCAAATATAGCTTGATAGTAATTTTGGCCCGAATACCCCAACCAGCCAGGCTAGGTCTGAGCCCTGGTCCAAAGAGCTATTCCAAAGCTCTCCTAGGTGCTGCTTTTATCCCCAGGACCAGCCCGGCCTTGGCAAGCGCTGAGCAAACCCGCCTCAGGTGCTGAAGGATCCTGGTTCCGTGTCTCTTCCCTGGTGCCTGGCAAGGGTTGAGCTGGCAGGTTCCTGTGGAGAAAATTGCCGGGTCACTCGGGCTGGCTGGTGTTGCTGGTTTATCTGCGAGCCCCAGCCCTGCACAGCCGAGGCTATGGAGCCGACAGAGCTGGGGCTGCCCTGGTCGCTCTGCAGCCACTGTCGGCTGAAGGCTCAAAAGGCCCCTGACCGACACAGGGAGGTGCCTGCTGGTTGGGCC
This sequence comes from Rafetus swinhoei, assembly GCA_019425775.1. Classification (NCBI taxonomy): domain Eukaryota; kingdom Metazoa; phylum Chordata; order Testudines; family Trionychidae; genus Rafetus; species Rafetus swinhoei. Next base: position 13,491,529 of record CM033444.1, on the reverse strand, counting down.
AGTTCCATGGACAGAGAGTGGAGCCAGGCTCCGGGCTTGTGTGACTTGGGGCATCTCCACTGAAATCCCCGAGCCCAGCCCCCCAGCTGGTGAAATGAGCCAGCGCCCCTCTAGGGTCAGATCCCCAGCTCTGATTTATTGGTTGTGTCTGTTCATACCAGTGATACTCAGAGCTCAGTGGTTCAGGAGCTAAATTAGCTCAGTGAAGGCGGGTCAGCAACTCAGAACAGCTGTTCTGCCCTATTACCAGACGTTTCACGTCCAACACACACAAACTCTTCACGGGCCCAGAGTCTTCAGAATCACAGCAGGTAAGAGGTTTCGATGCGACTGTAAAAGGAGAATGACAGGCACTTCTAAGATGAAGATTGTGTATTTAGTGTGGACTGTTACAGTTAAAGTAAATCAGAAAGCCTGATTTCTGAACATCTGGCTGTGAATGTTAACAAATCCCATTTAACATATACATTCCTTTCCGTTCTCCTTGAAATAATGTTAGACAATAATAGACATTGTGGCCTTGTGTTTAATTTCTAAATAGTTTTTATGTGAATGTTAAAATGAGAAAATAAATTAACATTTACCAGATTTATGATGCCATTGGACACCCAATAACTCAGGAAATGTTTCAATAGGGTGAGAGCGACATATTGTGTTGTCCTGTGGCATTATAAAGGCCTAATTTTTCTTTCTGTGTGTCATTCACTCCACCTTTAATGATGCTTACTAATCATCTGGATTCAGTTATCTTTTAGTGTAACTAATATTCTACTTTACTAGTGGCAGAGAGGGAGCCGTGCTAGTCTGTAACTTAAAAAAATCTTAAACAATGGTCCAACAACAGACTAAACAACAGACAGTATTCCGAAATAACAAAATCATAAACTCATACAACTCTAGAACTGGAAGGGACCTTGAGAGGTCATCAAGTCCAGTCCCCTCACGGCAGGACCCAGCACCGTCTAGACCATCCCTGATAGATGTCTATCTAACATGCCCTTAAATATCTCCAGCAATGGAGAGTCCACAACCTCTCTAGGCAACTTATTCCAGTATTTCACCACCCTGACAGTTAGGAAGTTTTTCTTAATGTCCAACCTAAATCTCCCTAGCTGAAATTTAAGCCCATTGTTTCTTGTCCTATCCTCAGAGGCCAAGGAGAACAATTTTTCTCCCTCTTTCTTGTGACACCTTTTTAGATACTTGAAAACCGCTATCATGTCCCCTCTCAGTCGTCTCTTTTCCAAACTAAACAAGTGTAGGGTTGCCAGGTGTCTGGTTTTGAAATAAACAGTCCAGTATTTGAGCTTTCTGTTCAGAAAACAAATTGAGAAAATAGAAATGTCCGGTATTTTCTAAATAACATGTAAAGTAGATTGTGATGTAATGTCAAGTGTGTCCGGTATTTTTGTTGAAACCATCTGGCAACCCTAAAGAAGCCCAGTTCTTTCAGTATTCCCTCATAGCTCATGTTCTATAGACCTTTAATCATTCTTGTTGCTCTGCTCTGGACCATCTCCAGTTTCTCCACATTTTTCTTAAACGTGGTGCCCAGAACTGGACATAATACTCCAACTGAGGCCTAACCAGTTCACAGTAGAGTGGAAAAATGACTTATTGTGTCTTGCTCACAGTACTCCTGTTAATGTATCCCAGAATCACGTTTGCTTTTATTGCAACAGCATCACAATGTTAACTAATATTTAACTTGTGGTCCACTATGACCCCCTACATCTCTTTCTGCAGTGCTGCCCCCTAGGACAGTCACTTCCCATTCTGTTTGTGTGAAACGGATTGTTCCTTCCTAAGTGGAGCACTTTGCATTTCTCCTTAATAAACTTCATTCTAC